>BSBK01004519.1:307500-1055588 GCA_027943335.1 Chamaecyparis obtusa
ACCTCTAATTGCAGCAAAAACTTTGATTCTTGCACCATATTGAGCAATTTTCTCTCCTTCTACCATGTTCATGTCATCATATTTTCCTTTGAGACTATCTTCTCTTGCTTTTTGAAAATTCTTGTCACCTCCATAGACTTGTTCAAGTTTCTTCCAAACCTCATAAGTTGTTTTAAGTCCTTTTACATCCATATATTTAGTATCAGAAATGGTTCTTGCTATGGCTTCTTATACTTATGCATTCTCTTTCTTCTCCTTCAACTGATCTATAGTTAGGGTTCCCTAAGGCACAATATATTGATTTTCAACATGCCTCCATTATTGATGACCCATACCTTTTATGTATAACTCCATCTTGTCTTCCCTTACTAGGTAGTTATCTTTTGTGAACTTGGGAGCCTCCTTTCTAAACATCTTGTCAATCAAATCTTTACCTCAAGAATTTAATCTTATCACCAAGAGTACCTATGCTCTAATACCAATTGTTATAATGATTAGACCCTAAGATTACTGAGAGGGGGGGTGAATACGTAATCTACCGATAAACACAAATCTGATTTAATAAAAATTATCCTTTAAATCCTCACTACATGCATGCAATACGTAACCTTTACTTATAATAAAATATACTTCAAGAAATAAGCATCCACACAAATTCAACACATAACACCAGTATTTTATTGTGGAAACCCAATTTGTGAAAAACCATGGTGGGGGTGGCACCCACTAAGAAAAATGCACTCTTCTGGAGCATGTCTGGTTAAGAGCTTAGCCCTGTTAAAATCTTACAATAGGCCCAGTTAAGAGTGGACCCTATTAGGATTCACCCGATTAAGGGATTTATCTCTAGCCCTGTTAAGAGATTTACCCTGGTAGGAGTAGCTTTGTGAGAGGACTTCAAACACTAGCTAAAGTGTCACCATGTTAAAGGATTTTACAAAAAGATCTGTTAGGATCTACTTGATTAAGGGATTTTGACCTTCTACAATTGCAAGGGAACAACAATAAGGTTTACGTATAAAATAGCACCAATGCCTTGCTTGTACATATCCAATTAGGCTCACACTTCTTCATCTCTTGTGGATTAACCACTCCTCTGAATCGCACCTCTTGATTCACTATCTATCTTTTCCACATGCGCATCTCTACTACTTATTTTTCCACTCACACTAAAAAATAAATTACAAAATGATATAAATACATTTACAATAATTAGGGTATATAGCCGCCTGAACATTACATCTGAAATTCAAATGTCTCTCCATAATAAGTTGGAAACATTTTCCAACTTGCACCGACATTAGGATCCAATCACACTTAGATTTGACACCAAAAAGTAAAACATATTACACTTCCCTATGTTCATGCACCTCCTCATGAATTATCGATCAAGTCGACCAATAAGAATCATACCTAACATTCCACATAATCTTAGACATGTCATCACATATTCTGGAATACTCAACCATCTTCATAAACTGATCTACCTTCACTAATCAAGGATCTAAATTATTGTTCTTCATTGTTCTTTCCTTCTTCACTTGTCTGAGCTTTAGAATCCTATAACTTTGTCCACCGATCACCAATCTTGATGTGATTTCAACAGAAATCTAATAATATTATCAAGATCACACACCTTCGATCAAAACACCTGATTCCATTCCTACGGGACATACTGATCAAATCTTTCTTCTATGTTCCTTCACTAATAAACCAATTCCCTATCTTCACCACACTTATTTTAACTTGCACAAAACTCATCATACACATATGCGATCATAGTTATAGCATTAGACACACCTCTAGAACCTATGTGCCAAATCACACACCACAATTCTTTGACATAACTGCCAATTCATATTCTACATCATAACTTGGTACACCAAGAACTTAGTCATCAACCTAAGTTGACATCAATGACAACGGCATAAATTAAAAAACATATCATCAACTCATCAACATACTTACTCATCTCATTTGTGTCAGTTATGCCAACACTAGGTTAGCAGAGGAGTTGCAACTCAAACTTGAGTTAAATCTATGATTTAGGGCATGTTTTGGGGTCCAATAAGAGTCTTTTTGAGTTCTAAAATCATGAAAGTCATTTTAAAACCATTATGCAATAGTTTAGGAGTGATTTTAGGTATTTTATTTGTTGTTTTAATTTTTTTATGCCCATAAAAATACCTAAAAACCCTAGTTACGATTTTACAAATTTGGAGTTTAAAATTTATATTTCTAGATGTGAATTCTTTATGTAATAGGGGTTGAGATCTTTTCATTTGAGCAAAGAATACTTTGGTGTTGCAAACTTAGTGTGTATAACTTCTAACTTTGTGAATTTGAATGAAAATTTCAAGTTTAAGAGTTGATTGTGTGACTCTGCAATTTGATAAATTAGTGTTATCTTTTAGAAATCTATTGGTTGTGATGGATAATCTAGTTTGATCAACCCAATTCATGCTTTGAAGGATAAGTTTTTCTTTATCATGTGCATGGATGATGGTATGGCTTTGCAAATCTGATGAACTTTGAAAAATTTTACATTGTTATTTCCTTTGATGATTGCATCGTGATATTATGAATTGTGGATTCCTAATTTATGTTACCATGGTTACTTGATCAAATCTAACCTTCTATATGCACGTTCAAATTTCCAAGTGGTTGATGCCCTTAGTTGTTGATTAATCATTTAATCTTTCTTTGTAATTTCTTGCAACCCATTGTCTTTTGTATTTTCTTTAAAAAAATATAGTTTAGTATTAGTTTAGATTAAAATTATTTTTTTGCATTATAGAAGTTATTGCATGTATTTTATGCTCCACAAAATCAAAAAAAAATAGTCATAGGCAATAAGTAAAATTTTATGAATATTTATTTCCATCTATCATCTATCTAACTAGCAAAGGCCTACCTTGTGAAGTTTCACATAATCTTCTAAGGAATATCCAACATGGTTATGACCCATCCATCCAGAACCTTGGGTGTGAGTAATTTCACCCTTTCAAGAGAGGGATCTCGATCTACATATCCTTCTTGTTGTATCTTGTAAACATCATGGTCAATAAGACAGAGGTATAACTTCGTTTAATTTATTTTCATTTCATGATTTAGAGCTCTATTGAGTATTTTTTGGATAGATTTATAGATCTAGGCTTGTGGTAGGGTTTATTAGGGTTTACAAATAGGTTTAATACTCAACACACATCAACAATAAACCAATTAATTATTTTATTTCCTAAATGCATGTAATTTACTTTCAATTCCTAAAATACATAATTCATCATGTTCATAAACCAAATTCTGATTTCAATCATTATATTATGATATAAGATCAAAAAAACCTTGTGCATTTATATTTTACAAAAAAAAAAAAATTAACATAAACATCCAAACACTCATTACTAGTCAACCACTTAGGGATTAGGGTTGGAGTATTATCAATCATGGCACATCCAAGGTATAACATTGAACATAAAAAATGAGAACTTGTACTTGAATCAAGTATGATAATTAAGGTAGAAAGGATACATCCAATGTGATATCTTCTCATAATCACTATTGAGGAATAACTCAAACCTATGAAGTCAGTGGAAATTTTCCTAGTATCTAAAAGCACTCAACAAGCGTTAAGTTTGCATGTGCATGTATATAATAGTTGAAACATATGTAATCTTCTCAAATGAGATGCAACATTATAATCATGAAAATAATGATACAAGCTACATGTGCTCCATTGAAATAAAAATAACATAATAAGTTACATACTATTATAATATAATTAGTGTCTCATAAAATGCATCCAATACCGATGTCAATACAAAAGAATAGTGATACAAAGAATCCTGAATCAAATATATGTGTACATAGCTATACGAATCATGTCTCAAAATATAGACATTAGAATGCAAACACAACGGGCATTACAAGCTTGCTCACTATCATGTTACTTGGGATGAAAGCAATTTTACATTTTACAGATTGTAGTCACTAATTAAACAATATCTAATGTGTGTATACAATCTCTATCCAAGATTTTTGTTAATCTATATTTGTAACTTGCATACCAACAATTAGCTAAGATATTAATTAATGATTTCCAATCCCTTGAACAAATAATGAAAACTTTCAATAAACATAAATAGAGAAAAAGAATAGGATAGATATATTGAGTAGTGTCATACTCCTTTACAATTAGAATCCTAGCATAGTCTTAATACATCAAACAATAAAATGATACTCGTAGATCATTTTTCTTAGAGAAGTACTAAAATTATAAGCTAATTGATTTCCTAAATTGACCTCACAATAAATTTGTATCTTACACATTTGTTGAAAGCTCCCATCCCGTATCAATCCACCAAAAATTGTTAATAGAATTAATATTTTAGAGCACTTTTTATTAAAAAATTAAAATATGAAAGAAAAAACAATAAAAAATACTTTGCATCTATAAATATTAAGAAAACATTAAAATTTAATATAAAAATTTAAAAAACTGAAATCGTCATTTTATATAACATAAACCATTAAAATTTTGGGAAACCCACTAATAGTACTATATCCAAAATATAAACATTAAAAAATATTATCAAGACTTTAGAAAAAACAATCATATAATTAATTGATTAATTTTATCTCATACCTATATTGATTCCTATAAAATTCCTAGCATAAACCGAATAGATACATTTCTCTATGCAACCATTAACTCATGACAAATTATATTATATTATATAAGTATCTTTTTGAAGTGGATTACAAAGCCAATACATGTCATTTGTATTTGTAAATTCAATATTAATTTATTTTTTCATATCGAAAGTGTCGCTGCAAAAAAAACATTAAGTCTCGTGAGTCGTAGGTATCTGTCGTTTAGTTATATTTCCAATGGTTCCTGCATCCTTTTGACATTGTATTATTATTTTTATTTATTTAATTCTTTTACTTTGTTTTTCTTTCCTTATTTAATAATATTTCACCACAAATCTTCCCAAAACATTAAACAAAGTTATCCTTGCGTTCTTCTAACGAAGATCAAATATGCTTCAAGATATTATCCAATAATTTAATTTAAGTTTGATTGCCATATTCCCAACACATTTAATTTGTATGATTCATTCTTATCCATCCCTTGGATAGTGATATCTATAACTTTCCCTTTCATTTTATATTATTTTGTTGCAAGCTTTAAGTATATAGTGTTAGTATGATTTTGTATAATTTTGAGTATGTGATTTTTTGATAAACATTTTTCTTAGATCAAAGATCATTCTATGTAAAATTGATCTTAGATTATGATCATGAGAGTAATTTTGATTTTTTTTTTATCTATTCAAATTCATTATAACTCTAATTTAACTTAATTTTATATAGTGGTGTACACATGAAAAAGTTCAAATTATGTGTCTAATACTTATATTACAAGATGTCATCCTAATGTAACTATTAATCATCATCATTTATAATGTATTGAAATATGCATAATTACAAAATGTCTCTATCATAGCTCTATTTTTATCCAATCAATCACACTAATAGCATTAATTCTTATATTAGAAAAATCAAACACCTTGCTTTCATGCACTCAATCTACTACTCAAATATTCTATAGACTTTGATTGCAAGCATTCATTATAATTCTACCACATTATTGTTGTCTATTTATGCATCTATTGCATACACTTCTTTGTGTGTCTTCAAACTTATTACAAAAGCATTAAATTGATTGACAATGATTGATTGTAATCAAATAAGTCTCAAGGATTCCCCATTGCTATAATAAGCTCTAATGGTGTTTCTTAGCACTACCAAGTCTCTAAATTTTAGGTATAACCTTTTGCCAAGTAAATTCTTCATTGGAGGTAGGAACAATGAATTTTAGGTTGACACCAGACACGGGATCAAGGATGTGAGGAGAAAGATCAAAATTATGAGTTAGATCTAAATCTTAATAAATTTTGAGAATGACCCAATTTAAATTATATCATTCTACTTCTACCACATCCAATATTAAGTAATTATAAGCTACAATTAATTTTTTTTACCAAAATAGTGGACAAATATCTATCAACTATCAAAATCAACTAAGTCTTTTCACTCCTCTAAATTTGTAGGTTTCTAATTTCTATGATATAAATTGTCGTGTCTTTTAATTAGGTTAATTGGACAGTACTACTTGTTTTATCCCTAGAACCTAACCTTTTTAGAAGAAGTTATATTTTTCTCTTTAGAATGGTTTCACAAAACTTGTTTTTGAATAAGGTAAAAATAAGTTTCACAAAACTTGTTATTAAACACTAATTAATATTATTTAGGAAGAAAGAATATGGAGAGAAACAAAATGCGTCTACCTTTCTACTACAATAAATAAATGATATAGATATGATTTATAATGAAACAATATAAATAATCACAATTATATGAAAGGAGTAAAAGATTTGAGTTTAATCATCAGAAAATAGTATAGCATTGAAAAGAAAAAATATTACTCTCTTTTAATTTTATGTAAATACAAGAATAAATAAATAATCAACAAATATATTAGATCTTAGATTAACATAAAAAGTTGAGTCTAATAATTTGATGCATGTAATCTACTCAAAACTAAAATCAAACATTTAGTAAATTAAAAGGAGGAACTGGGGTTGGATACATAAACATGTGAACTAATGAAAGGGAGTTAAAATTTTAAAATCTAGGACTATATCACCAATCAAATATTTGAAACAAATAAATTATGAAAAATCTAAGCATTGGAATAAATCATACTAATGATTTTCTCCAATTAAACATATAATCTTGCCCAATGTAGAAGTGGGTCCTTTGCACCTACAAGAAGCATATGTTTAGTGCTATGTGATGCAAGAAATATAGATAGTGTTGTTAAAGAGCATTTGAGTGCTTTATATGTAATGATTAAAGTTCAAATTTTATTGTACCTTATTCAAGCCTCAAGAGTGAATAAATAGTGTAAAAGAGAGTGAATGGACGAAAAAAAACATTGGGACATAGATGATAATGATTATTACTAACTAAATTGTTGGTTGTTGATTTGTTGTTAATACAAATTAATGAGTGATTACACAAAGGTGTTTCCTTTAAATGTGTTCATTACCCGTGAATGTCAATTGTGTAAGGGGGATTGTCTTGAGTTTGATTTATGTAATGGACATTGTAAATTTAGATCTTATTTTTTAAATACACTTTCATTACTCATCGTAAAGGTATTCTTTTAATAGAAAAAAAGATGAGATGGCATATATTGCTAGGTGAAATATATATTAAAATATTAGCAACTAATAATTTGATCCTTTAGTCATGAACAATATTGCAATTATTGGAAATGATTCACAATTATTGAGAATTACTTTTATATATTTAATGGTGAATTTAGAGTAATATTAATGAATGATCCTTATAATTTATTTGCTAGAGGTTGATAATTTATTTTTATAAGCTATGTTCAAAATATTAAAACATGATTATTAAAACATTCATTGATTTTTTTGTTTATATTTGTTGAGGAAAAAAAGATGAAACTAATGCAATAAATTTTTTTACAATTTTATATAAATATGACATATATTTTTGTAATCTAAGGATTACCATAAAATCATTGTGTGATTAGATAAAATAATAAATAAGAATATAATAAAAAAATCCCATAGGAACATAAGATTTATGTCGAGAAACCCTTTCAATAAAAACTCTGAGTGACAAAGAGGATAAGTATGTATGAATCTTCAACAAAGAGATACATCTAACACACTAACACTCTCTTTAATTTGATGGTACTTGTGCGCTTTTAAAATAAGCATAAAACCAATATCTTATACCTTTAATATATAGATGCAAAGAGAATAAAAAGTATAAAAGATTTATCCAAATAATGAATAGAAAAACCATGTTATCAAATAAAAATCCCATGTTGATTTTGAATATTGTATTCAATCATTTCTAATAGCTTACATCCTCAGATGTAGTGTTGCATTTTGGAGTGGACATCCCATGTGGCTCTCATCCAATATGCAAAGATACTTCAACCCTTAACCCTAAATACAAACAAGTGAGAAAGTACATTTCATGAATCCAATGTTAGCCATAACTAGCACTATTGTTCTTATCCTCCTCCATGAATGCATATGGAAACCAATGCCATAATTCCTAGATAATCTTAATTATAATTATGTTTCTAATTACGCCCTATATTTTTTAAGGATACTTTCCATGATTGTTAGATACATAGGATTATAAGGTAAATTGTGTCTTCCCTATTCATCCACTTTTGAAAAAAGGTACTTGAGATGCATGCTATTTCATTAGTTCTTTTGGATTTGGTTTATTTTTCCTTGAGCTTGCTACTTTACCTACTTAGGATCACATGATCCATCATAGCATGGCATTCTTTAACTAGTGAGACTATGGACAAATATTGACTTTTGTGTGTTGTTGTTTCATGGTTGTCCCATGTTGGATTCATTAAGGCCTATCAAAACCTCATTTTATGTTGTTATTTTTGTTTTTCATTGAGGATCATGCTCACCAAAGTCCCTTAAGACTTTGTGAGATGTTAAAATAACCTTATTTGTTTAGTTGGGCCTATACATGTGATATAATTGTAGACACCTAAATTCATCCTTTTAACATTAATTAAATTTAATTTAATTAATGACCTCAAATAACATTATAGTTAATTTTTATATTTATTAAATTCATCCATTTATTTAATTAAATTTATTTAATTAAATAAATTCATTAATTATAGTATTTGAATTAAATTTAAATACTACCTTTCATAATGTATTAAATTTAATTTAATACATGTTCCTCCATAGTCCCCTTTTAAACAAATTTTTAATTTATTTAATTCCCTCACATTCTGTATTTCTACTAAGCCATGATTAAATTAAATTTTATTTAATTTAATCCTAACTCCAACCTAGATGCTATCCTACACACATCATTTTCTATTTAATAAACCTATTCACTAATTAACTAAGGTTAATTAGGCTAATTTTTAGATTCCTACATCCATTAGTCCTAATTATTTGCTCACACATGTGTGACCAAATTTCCAAAAATTGTCTTTTCAAAAATAGCTAAAAGTTGTTACATTTTTATGACACTTCTTACACCTTCTAAAATGGTGAAAATGGACTTTTTCTCTTACACATCTCTTACACACACTTACACTTGTACTTGAAGTACACATTGACCTCTCACATCCCAAATTGCTCACACATGTGTGAGCAAGTCTTGGACTTTGCATGGCTTATGTGTCTCCTTGGTGGTACCTATGTGGATTCCACATAGATGCCACCTCACCCCAACCCTCCAAAATCCTATAAATATGACCCTTGTCTCAAGAAAAAGATATTCATTTTTTGCACTAGAGTTATTATGCTAGTTTAAAATTAGAATTTCTTTCTTAGAATTTTGCTAACAATTTGGTAGTTGTTAGATTTCTTTTAAGTTTTAGAACTTAGTGATTTAGCTTCATCTTGTTTCATTTTTATCACTTGCATGCCTTAGAGCTTGAAGATTTCTTTCATAGCTCCTCTTTGAGCTTATTTTTGCCTCTTGCATTGAGTGCTTGAGAGTTGCTTCCATAGCTTCTTCTTGAGCATCCCAATCTTCATTTTGTCTTGCATTCATAGTGGGATCTATATTTGTGTTGGGAGAGCACACACACAACCTCTCTAAGAGCTTAAATCAAGCAAGTATTGGGTGCACTTGCTTCATGTTCATCCAAGGTTATGGTGAAGATTAGTATTTTTTAAAAGTTTATGAACATGTTAGAGTATATTTGAATATGCTCTTTATCATTAACATTTGCATGTTTGAACTTGTTCTTAACAGGAAAGTTTTCATCATATACAATAATGTCACCTTGGCTCCTCATACATTCATGCATACTATCTCATGCTATGTCAACTTAAGTTCTCACGACATGGAAGTTTAATTCATTGGATTCAAATCTCCCAAATCCATTTAGCCTACATGCATATCCATTTTTCACCTATTTTATTTATTTTCCTCATCGTCATCCATCATTACATGCATTTTCATTAGTTTATTATCATTTAGCTTCATTTGTTTGAACTTATACATATCAAGTCATTATAATTATTTGATCCATTATATTCATTTTAGATTCATCTTTAGATTATTCATATTTAAACATCCATTGATATATCATCATAATCACCATATACAAACATCATGTATCCATATGCACATAAACAAAATCATGCATAATCACCATAAGGCATATACATCAATATTAAAATACTAGGCTACTACATCCATGACACATCTCACATAATCATCCATAGATCATGCATGTACAATCATGATATATTTCTACTTTGACCAATGTTTATCCACCCATGATCACTATGTTTTCTAGTGTTTCTTTATCCTACCTTTGTGTTTCTTCATTCATCCCCATTTTCTTTTAATTCTTTGATCTTTGCTACCATTTTCTTCATTTTGAGAGAATTTCGATGTTTTATTGAGCTTGATTATCCTATCAATGGGGTATCCTTAGCATCATCCTCTCTCTCATAATTTTCCCTCATAGCCACTCATTTGATTTACTGGGGCATCTCCCTTAGTCTAACTATTTTCTTCCAAATGTTGTGTCTTAATATTCATATAAATGATACTACTTTGTAACATCACTTCAAAAAGTAACAAAATATAGACACCTAAAATTGACATAGTATCATTGTTTGACTATTTCTTTTATAATTGATTGAATACAACTATAATTATTTAGTTAATTACCCCATCTCCATATTCTTAGTAATTAATTTTTTTATTTATAAAATCACTATTCATCCACTATCCATCACTATTCACTTGCACCTATTCCTAGTTTAAATCATTTAATCGTCTTTCTCCTATAGCCCACCTTAGATGCATAAATCCAATCATTTATTTAGATAAGTCCCTATCCCTTTCCTAAATAAAATAAATATTTTATTTTCCTACACCTGTATTATGAGCACTAATTCAATTAGACTCTTAATCCTCTAGTTCCACAATCTAATCCTGGTCAAGCCCCCATCAAGTCCTCCACATGCTCTAGTATTTACAGAGGGATGCACCTTTTATACCTAGCATGTGCCTTTGTACATGTGACAAGTCCTTAGTATCATGTCACATGGGTCAAGTTCTTGCCCATACCTTCAATATAATTTTAAATTCCTTTGGGGGTACTTCCAAGTACCCTCATCTTCTCACTCTATCTCCTTGTGCCACTTAGCACAATATCCTTACTTGAGAAAACTCAATCCATCTCCACTATTGATCTCATCAAGTCATCCTAGCCCTCCATTGCATCTCCCAAAAATCTATTTTATCCCCTAACACTTAGCCATTTTCAAGGATCGCTCACAATTTCATGAAAGTGACATTATGCTTTTGAAATTCTACCATGAGCACACATCAAATGAAATTTAGGAAAATCAAAAGCAAAGGGGAGTCTAGAAAAATGTTTCAATATTGAATTTTATATTTATTGTGATTTTATCTAGCTAATCTAGGTGTTTATTAGATTTTGTTTTGTTTGATTTAGCTTGATTTTATCATTCACATTGACACAATTTATTGTACACAAAAACATATGCAAGTTCTTATTACTTGATGAAGTCCAATTGGAGGGGTGTATATGGTTCTCAATTGATTTTGTACTCTCCTATTAATTAATCATACGGATATGCATTCCACACTTGATGCACACATGAAATACATATAGAATGTGCATGGTTAAAATAACATAATAGTTAGTATCAAAATCACATCTCATCATGATTATATTCTCAATATTTACTTGTGTGCAATGGAATAATAACTTCTAAAATAAATTCATAAACTACTATTTATATATAAAACATAATTTTAATATTTATATTAAAACATAAATATTTCATCTAACTTTCAAATTGATGTCCCCACAAGATTTATAATCCATTCTCAAATATATTTAACATTTTAAAAATAATATAAATGGTAGGGAGCTTAGTAAGGTTATCACATTGTATTATTTTATTCTATTTTTTATTGATACTATAAAGATACTATATATACCTTTAATATGACCCCTACCAAGAGTCCTCCCTTCACAAGGGTTAGCTTATCATCACTTAAATTAAATTAAGTTCATCAAAAAATTATAAATCTATTGGAGCTAGCTAATCATTAAGAGAGAATTGAAAATATGAGACTAATTTTAGTACCACATAACAATCAAATGTCACTAGGCTAAGCATTCAAATTTATTGAGTGACGAGTTTAGTCAAAGGTCAACTCCTTCTCAAGAGAGGTAATCACATTGATATCCCATATTAATTGGAAGATAATAATTATCATAATTTCTACCTTATGTCTACAATCCAAATGAACTCTTATTAATTAAGGTTAAGTCTTGTTAAACCTACATCACTGCAACAATCAAAAACAAAATTATATAACATTATTTGTTCAATATAAACAACCATCTATTATAGTCTAATATTATAAATGAGAACTGAGAAATATAAGAATTCAAATTTCAAAAATTATATATGATTTTTCAAAACTGACTAAAATTTTATATGCATACATGCATATCTTGTGCTCCTCATAGCCAAGTTGAGTCTTATGGGCCTTTTGGGCCCATGGGAGATGAGGTCAATACAATAGACTAGTGTGTAGTAAATGATAAAATTAATAAGCGCACACATGTAAAAACTATTTATGGGAAGTCAAATAATAATTTTAATGTTAGTCGGGTGTTAGTCGGGTGACTGCAAAATTATGATGAAATTGAACGATCTCCTACCATTGATGTTTCTTGGAGCTTTCCTTTCACTACAAAGACCTGATATTCATGTTCTTCATCATGCTTAGATCTCTTTGGCCCCTTTAATTCCTCTAATGTATTTTTTATTTTATTTTTTGTTGCTTGGTGGATTTGGTTCTTTGGTTTTAATGTATGTGTTGGGTTTGAATAATCTGTGTATTATTTTTGAAAGTTTAAATTCTATATCTAATTTCTTGCTCCAAGCTTTTGGATCTCATCCCTCATACCCTTAGAGCCTAAAATTTTTTATATTGGTCATTTATCAAATTTATCCAGCATTTATTTAGCATGTACTCCCTATATCCAATTTACCTCTCTCGTGCCTTTTGGATCATGGGAGATGAGGTTGATAGGAAATACCAAGGTCTACGAATTAATGAAATTAATGAGAAACCACAAGCATAAAATATTCATGGGAAGCCAAATAATAATTTCAATGTTAAACCATCATAAGAGGATCTTGTAAATTCCAATTATCTACATGACATATGTCTACCCTTTGCAATGTTTCTTTCCAATCATGGAAGAGTTCGTCTGAATGATTTTTCCCCATTCCGCTAAAGAGAGATCTTTCCTTTTCTTCATTTTCCCTCTTTGCGGTATTTTTGATTGGGTTGCAGCACACATTTACCATCTGTCAACATAACGGACATTTTGGAGGAAGCCTTCTCTTCTTCCCATTTAATTCTACGCTTGAGCGCCATGTGTTTATCGAATGCTAACTGCATTACCTTTTTTGTTGGTGGGCTCAAGATTTACTTAATTAATACATGTGGTCATCTCATGGGTAGTTGAAGGAGTTTATTTTCCTTTTAAAATAGATTATGTGCATGTGTGCCATGTGGTCATCTCACGGGCCTTTAAGAGAGTTCAACATCTTCTTTGAAGGATATTTTGCACATGTCTACCACATGTCATCTCCTAGCTAATGTGAAAAGATTCCATGCATCTTGCATTTGTGAGCTTGGTTTTCTTTTAGTTTAGGCATTTTATCATGAAGTCATTGGGTAAATTAATGAAGAATCTAATCCAATAAGGAATTCACTGCGTGAATTATGGAGAATTTGATCTCAAATAGTAGCTAAAAGAATTAATGGAGAACTTGATCCTATTAAAAAACCAAGGGCTATCTATCATTTTCTTAGGCACAATGATGAAAATTGAAACTTCTTGGCTTCGCGGAGTGGGATGCCTGGCAATTTTTGCAACTACTTCCTATTAAGGTGATCAGGTGGTGTTTCAGCTTATATAAGGCAAATTTTTGTGTTGTAAAAGGGACTTTTGGAAGAAATATAGGACTCTAATAAATATATGTGTTGGACTAACCACCAACATCCCCCTTTGGGATTCATGACATATTTTAACAACCTCTTGTGTCTTCTATAAGTCTAGTGGTTGTATCAGGCATTAGCAAGTCGATCTTTTGGTGCAACAACAACTGCTAGTTGTAACAAGTGGTAACAGAGCTTGGTGATTGGTTTTATTCCCCTCAGGTGACACCGAGGGGGGGATTATTGGACTAAATACCAATGTCCCCCTTCAAAATTTGTGACATTATTTAATAGCCTCATATATCTTCTATAAGTCTAGTGGTTGTATCAGGCATTAACGGGTCGATCTTTTGGTGCAACAGCAACCATTAGTTGTAACAATATGAAAGAACTATTTTGTAGCTTTAAATTTTAATGTGCATTTGAATCAAATAAATATAAACAATCATTATTTCATCCCTTTGATCTCTTCAAGATTCATTATTTATGTATGATTTATGTGATGATTAGAGATTGAATATGACATTAGTGTGCTTATCTTTGGTTTTCACTAAATAGATTATGCATTAATCTTTTATGTTCTATGAATTTTATTGTATGGTTCACTTTATGTCATATATTTAAGGATTTTTATATATCTTTTATTGTTCTTGAATGCATATTTGTTTAAAGTTTGTCTTGATATTCCATTTCCTTGGGATAACCTATGCATTTACTCTTTTAATGTTCTTAAAATCTTAGTGTATCACCTTTTAGTAATTAACAATACTTCTTACCCTTTTCCCTCAACAAAAAATGAAGAGTCAGCTTCTAAAATCCCAGAAGTCTCTTAGTGAAATAGCATAAGGTCCCCCATTTACTAAGCTTCCCATAGGTTGTATGTCTAAAAGCAATTTTAGCCATCAATAGTTATTTTTCTAGCACGTCTGGTGAGACCACCTAAGCATTTTGTCTAAATTTTGAGTAGGTATATGAGCTACAAATCAATTACTAGATCCCAAACTACGTCTACACCTCATTTTATTGTCCATCCATTGATCTTTGGTCATTTTAGATTTTTTCAGTAGCAGGGTCAAGTCCAACAACCATAAATGGCGTAGAATCCTCCTAGGAATTTTGTGGCTTGGGATACTATAATTCCTTTGGTTTCCCCAACCCCTCTATCTATCTGGGGAAAATTACATACTTTATCTCTCAAGGATCTTCCTAAATTCACTCAGGAAGATTTTAAAACTCCTAGTGAGCATTTGCAAGATGTGGAAAAAGTCTACACGGTTTACAATATTATCAAACAAGATGTGGCTTTGAGGATTCTAGTGGCTTCTTTCAAAGTAAAATCTCAAGACTGGTATTTCTCTATCCCACCCAATTCTATTACAAAATGAGATGAGTTGGGAAACCCTTTCTATGAGAAATTTTAGATAAGGGAGATCATTCCTCGTTTCTCCAGTAATTGATCACCATTAAGAGAGCTCTGCAAGAGGCCATAATAGATTTAAACACAAGATTCAACAAGATATGACATAAGATCCCTTCTTTCACGTAGCCCCCACCTAATATGGCTTTTTTATTCTACCTCAAGGTTTCAACCCTAGTATATATGTGGTGATCCAATCTATTGATGGAAATACATTACAAGATGCTTACAGTATTATTGTTAGGGAAGAAAATATCCTCATCGATGCAAGCCAGCTCCCACCTAGACCTATTATGCTTATTTTTTTGGACTTTCCTACCCCGGCTATGGAAACCCTTCTTGTTCCTATTGAATAAATTCTCAGCATCACTCTACAAACTACACCTCAGTCTCTTTACTATTAGATCCAAATACTCAGCCTAATAGTACAACTACTCCCACCACCAACTACTCCCACCTTGAGGTAGAATACATAGTATCTAAGGTAAATGATATGAAGAACCTATTGTAGACTTTCTTCAATGAGATCATCAATTTGAAGAGGTAGAAAACTAACTTTTATAAGCCTTCATACCAGAACTATCAATCTAGTAGTTCTAACTACCAGATGAATCAGAATCAGGGAGGCTCAAAGGTTGGCTAGTCACAAGCTAATAATCACTAGGTTACTATTCTATGCCCTTGTAGTTTATTTTTCCTAACTAGAATAGAGAGTCAATACCTAGCCAAAATACCCGGCTAATGATATTAATGCATAGTTTTTTCCTTGCAACAAATCCCACGCACCCTAACATTATGTGCAGGGAGATTTATAGAAACTTATTACAAAGTAGAGAGCCCAAGGGATTTTATCTAACCCTAGTATTTATACATCTCCTAGAATGGATATTGTTGCACTTATTGCACAAATGCAGGACATGTCTTTGGAAAGAGAAGTGAATATTTCTCCTAGCCATTCTTTGTTCTCATTGATTGAAGATGAAGAGGTGGTTCTTACAAATGATGCTTCCACATCTACTTCCACACCAATGTAGGTGCAATCCAACTATAATCTCCACAACAAGAGGTGGAACACAGGTGAGCAAGTGGTTCACCAATTTAAGCCTTGTTCTAATAGAGCTCCACTTGAACATGTCATTTTCTCTCCGTATTTAAGGCCAAAGTAAATAATGACTCACAAGTTTAGAGAACCGAAGTGAATTGTGCCAACTACTCTCAATGTTGTTGAGAAACTAAAGAAATCCCCTACAAGTGTGTCTCTTTGGGACATCCTTACCATTCTAGGATAGAGGTCACTATTGTAAGAGGCATTTTCTGAGATAGAGAGACCACCATCCATTCTGGAAAGTACCACAATACAATCAAAAGATAAGGGATCAGCAAGCAAGGGTGAAAAGTCTAGAAGTCAAATGTCTTCTCCTATTGTGCTTACTAATCTAAGAGTTTCTGCAACAAGTGCCAAGGTATAGTGGTCTAATCCTACCCCTTTTATTTAACTTTGATTATCAATGGTAAGATATTTTACAATTCAATGATCAATTATAGAGCCATACCAAAGTCATGACTAAACAAATTTTTGAGGCTCTAAACCTTGAATATGAATCCCTAGATAGAGGAGTTATGCAGCTTGATGTTAATAGAATTCAGACCATAGGCATCATTAAGAAAATTCTTCTCACCTTATATGCTTTCAAAAGTATAATTGTGTTGTAGGAGGTAGTTCTAATAGATATTCCCATCATTTTTGGGCTTTGTCTTTCCCATGATTTTACTGCTAGAATAGGTGGATATCTTTTGTTAGAGGTGCAACTTGAAGAGCTCCTGGAGGATGAGGAAGTCCTTGATTTTGGGGCAATATCAGAGACAATGTTCCTGAATAATGATGTTGATGCCATCCATTTTACCAGTCACTCCATTGGTCTCAGTACTTATCTTATTTATGAGGAAGACAAGCTCATTCCTCTAGCATCTAAAGATGTTACCGTTGAGGTTGAAGACAACAAAAACAAAAGCTTTTCTATCTAGATATTTCATTTTGATGGTGGTAGGTGTAAAAAGGGTTCTAGTGTAGGAGTTTGTTTGATCTCCCCTACTAGTGAGAGAACTCTAGTGTCCTTCCATTTTCAGTTCCCGTGTTCCAAAAATGAAGTAGAATATGAAGGGATCATGCACGGTTTAAGTCTTGTTGAGAAGATGGGCATTAAGGAATTGAGAGTGCTTAGAGATTTAGAGTTGGTTGTAAATCAAGTGTGAAATATGGTTTTTTCTAAGCATTTCCACATGCACTCATATTGCCACTAAGTGGGGGATCTTACATAAATCTTTAATGCTTTTAATATTTAGGTCATTCCTAGAAAATAGAACATAGTAGTGGATAGCGTAGTTATAGTTGGCACTTGCTTCTGTCTTGCTTCTAATTTGTTAGAAAAAAAATATTTTTCTATGTAATCATTAGGCCTTGCATGCCTGATAATGACCAAAAGTGAGAGTGATGAGAATATTGCCGCATTCATACAACAGTTTGGCGAGTTTGTAGACCAATTACAACCCAAAATAGTTGAATCCAATGAAGATCAGATCATCTAGCTAAGAGGAAATAATCTCCCTAGATGGCTAATTACCCTGGAAAATATCTGCGACTGTGATGATGGCAGAAATGACAAGAGAAGGTTCATGACATATGAGAAAGACTATTGTGACCTAGAGGTCAAGGAAGGAAAAGTGTTAAAGGTTGGGAATAATATTTCTCAACACGACCAAGATCAGCTAATATGCCTCTATGAGAAATATAAGAGAATTATTTTATACTCGTATGATAACCATGATAACCTCAAAGGTTATGATCTGTTAGTCATCCAAAACACCATTGAATTGGTGGAGAGAGTGAAGCCAGTTAGGCAGAAGAAAAAAAATTTGAATCCTAAGATTGATTCTCTGATAGCTCAGGAGTTGATGAAGCTCATCGATTCTTGCATCATCTATCCTATAAAGCATAGCACCAAGGTGTCTAATTTGGTCTCAGACTATAAGAAGAATAGGGATATCTGCCTGTGTGTTGATTTCCATGATCTAAACAAAGCTTCCTTAAAGGACCATTATCCCCTACCATCTATGGAATTGATACTGTAGACGGTCACGAGATTAGAAATTTTCTCTCTCCTAGATGGGTTTTTAGATTATAGTCAGGTGTTAGTGAAAAAGGAAGACCAACACAAGACAACATTTACCACTAAGTGCAAAAAATTTCCATATGCCAAGATTCCCTTTGTCTTGTCTAATGCTAGTGCAACTTTCCAATGCATAATAGATATTACATTTAAAGATCTCATCAACAATTTCATCTTAATATATTTGGATGATCTCACTATATTTTTAAAATCCGCATATGAGAACTTTGATCATATAGAGCTTATTTTTCAAAAGTGTTAGGAGCTAGGTGTTTTCTTGAATCCTAAGAAGTGTGTGTTTGAAGTTCCTTGGGGGAAGTTTCTCAGGAATGTGGTATCTAAAGATGGCATTCCTATTGATCCAGACTAAGTTAGATCCATCCAAGAATGGCCACTTTTGATGTAAAAAAAGGGTGTGCAATATTTCCTAGGGAAGATTAACTTTATTAGTAAATTGATTTTCAACTTTGTAGGGCTTGTGAGACCCATCACAATGATGCTCAAGAAAAACATCTAATTCAAGTGGACTAAGGAAGGAAGAGAGTCTTTTGGAAAGATCAAGCAAGCGATTGCCTCCACCCTTGTTATGGAAAACCTAGATTTATCGAGAAATTTCATCATGTATGTATATGCAAGTGACTTAAACATTGTTCTGATCCTAACATAGAAAGATAAATAGGGATTAGGAAAACATCCTAGTGCCCTTCACTCCAAATCTCTTAAGGGTTATGAAGTCTAGTATAATTTTGTGGAGAAACAAGAATTTTCAATAGCCAAGGGGTTAAAGAGATTTAGACAAATTTTATTTATGAAAACAAGATGACTATCTATGTTGCCCATCTAAGTGTTCATGAATATATCATGGAAGGTGAGATCACTGAAAAGAGAGAAAATTGGATCACCAAAATTATGGAATATGATATTGATTTCACACCTACCGAAGTGATCCAAGGTAAAGGGATATGTGAGTATTTGGCTAAAGAAATGAAAACTTCATATGAATAAGTAGAGGAGACGGTCTTGGTGCAGCAGGCTCCAATGAATAGGTGTTTGGTAGTAGAAAGGACTAAATTCATGCAAAGTGGAATGTACCCTATTCACCTTCCTTCCCACAAGAGGAGGTATTAAAGGTTGTAAAATGTTAGTTTCCATTTAATAAATGGCATATTATCAAGATAAATTTTGATGGTGTTACTTTTCTCTATGTGGGAAAACAAGATGCAAAGAGACTTTTAGGTGAGTTTCGTAGTGGCTCAGCTAGAGGGCACTACTTAGCTCAAACCATTGTAATGAAGATCTCCCATGTGGGATATTATTGTACATCCTTGTTTAATGATGTACATGCTCTAGTTTGTGGGTTCCATGAATGTTAATTTTATACTAGTTGGCAGAAGAACTCAATTATCCCTTTACATCCCATCATGGTAGATGAGTCTTTTGCACAGTAAGGCCTGTATTTTATCAAAATGATAAATCTAGTGTCTAGCATTGGACTTAAATGGATACTCACTACTGTAATCACCCAAAAATGGTCACCTAGACTATTAGCCCCTTTTGCTAAATCATCAATTGCTTATTCTTGATAAAATCTTAGTTCTGTCATTTATTCGATTATTTTCTATGAGCTAACCATCTTATCCTAAGTCTTTATTTAATTAAAAGGAGTTTCCTCCTCTTTTATTAAATAAAAAGCCCCCCACTTTTTCTCTTATCCTAAGTTGCACAAATAAAGCATTATTCCTATTTTATAAAAAAGGAAAAAACATCTTTTGTCTCATATAGACACAAAAGTCAACTCTTATTTTCTCATTGGAAGATACTTGTGCACATGGATTGCTCCTCTTTCAAGCTCCACCCTTTATTAAATCTTTTGCCTCTTAATCTCCATGGTCCATTCTTTCTCATTTCTTATAAAAGGAGAGCTCTCTTCTCATTTTAGCATCCATCTTTTGAATACTAACCTTATGATGCAGGATTTCTTAGAGACTTTAGAGCTTTTTGAAGACATTCTTGCATCCATCTTTCATTTCTTGCATCATAGCTTCATATTTATGCTTTCCTAGATTAGCTTCATTTCTATGCTCTACATTAGCTCGGATTGTAACACTTGCATCTTTCTTTTCATAGCTTAGCTTGCATTCTCATTTCTAGCATAGTTGCATTTCATTCTCATATTGATTATTGAAGATATTGGCATTCTTGCCCTTGTCTCCATTGAATCTCCCATTGCATGGTTTACTAGCAAGGTCATAGGCTTAATAGCTCTAGCTGAGAGCACTCTTAATATCCTTGCACTCCATGCCTAGGAAGCTCTAGGTCATTTTTCAAGGTTTCTCATTCATGGATTCCCTTGGAAGTAAAGACTTAGAGAAGTGTACATTCTAGTGTGTACATTTTTGGTGCCCACCGTGGGGCAGAACAGCTTTGTTTTGTCCTTCTTTCTATGCATTTTCGCACTTTATTTTCATCATTTTTAGCTTGCTATTTTCGGCTCTCTATTTTTTTACAGATTATCATGTGACAGTCTGTCAGTATCATGTGATACTTTATTCTATAGCTGTGTGATATTTTTCCAGTAAAAATATGGCGCAGCCTTGCAGGTTCTATCTCCCAATCATACATTTTTATGTCGCCCGAGCACAGTGAAAAGTGTCACCCAGAAAGGAAATATCACACCAGTACAATGGAAAGTATCATAGGATTCTTCTAGTGATTATACTATCACTGAGGTCTGGCAGTGACTGGTTCTAATCATTTCTTTGCAAAGTTTGGCTTGATTGTTCTGGTTTTCTGATTTGTTGTAGCTAGACAGTGGTTTATTTGCATATTTTACTTGCTTTTATTGTGCTAACTCTTTGTAGGACTAACAAGTTGTGCTTGTAGATGTGTGCTAAAATGTTGTCACACTTTTATGAATCATTGCATGCAAGGAAACTCAAAAATGAGCCCTCACAAATTGATCCATAGCTCTCTATGCATGGAGTTGCAAGATTTGTAAAATTGCTCTCAGCTAGAGCTATGAACTCATGACCTTGCTAGTCAACCACACAATGAGAGATTCCAAATCAAAGACAAGGGAAACAATGTCAATATCTCTAATAAAATTCAAATGTATGCAATGCAATGCAAGTAAGCTAAGAATAAGAATGCAATCTAGTCTATGAAAATGAAAGTACAATGCAACTAATCTATGAAAGGAAAGAACAAATGTGACCAGTCCCTCCTATTTAGACTACGTGAGATTAATATATTGCATAAAAGAAAATCTACACTAAGAATGTCATTATCATGCAACTATGAAAGCAAATATGAAATGAGATGCAACAAAGTCTTCAAAGCTTAGATTGGAAGAGTGTCTTCAAAGAGAGCTCCAAATGACCTAGAAAACCTGCAGCATAATATTAGCATGAAAACCTAAGATGAAAATGAGGAAGAGAGCTCTCCTTTTATAACAAATGAGATGAAAATGGACCATTGAGATTAAGAGGCAAAAGACTTAATCAACGGTGGAGAAAAATAGAAGCTTGATCCTTGTACACAAATATCTTCCAATAAGAAAATAGGAGTTGACTTTAGTGTCCATATGAGATAAAAAGTACTTTTTCTCTTTTTATAAAATAAGAATAATGTTTTATTTGTGCAACATAAGATAAGAAGAAAAGTGAGGCTTTTTTATTTAAATAAAAGGGGAGAAAATTCCTTTTAATTAAACAAAGGCTTAGGATAAAGTGATTTTATTATTTAATTAAAAAAGATTTTTAATTAATTAAAAGGAAGCATGTTCTCTTAATTAAATAAGATTTTTATTTTTTCTCTTTTAAATTAAATAAAGCTCAAACCTTAGGAAATATTGAATTGATTATGATTTGATCAAGGAAATTGATATAATTGATATTGTTGATAATTGATTCAGGGATTTGATAAATTGCAGAAATGAGGCCCAAAGTCTAGGCGACCATTTTAGGGTGTATACATTTGCCCCTCTTTGACTAATGTGAGATCGATTTGGGATCACATGCAGTCAAAGAATGAAGTTGAAATGTGAGATTGATTTGGGATCACAAAATAACTCAGATGTGAGGTCAATTCGGGATCACATCCGGATAAAACATAAACAAAGGATTCTAGACATGAGGTCAATTTAGGATCATATCCAAAATAAGAGATAAGAATCTCAAGCTTGAGCGAAAGCTCATAGAAAGATAGCTGAATCAAGAAAATCAAGGAATCAATGATTAAAATCCAATAGGTACTGCCCCTTCGGAATCGAAATCGAAATCAGGTAGAGGAGAAGCAAAAAATTGATAAAGATGATCAAATCATAATGAAATCACAATCAAAGATAAATGATAACAAGATAACCATTAGACAGTGAAAACATGCCCCAGTGATGAATTAGAAGAAAAGAAGTTGGGTGAATGAAAGACTAGAAGTTTGAAAGACATGAAAAGGAAGAAATTATATCAAAGATCGAAGAATTATGCCTCAAAAGGTCAGTCAACTATGTAGAAGAATAAGAAAACTTGGAAACGTGACTTAGATTTCGATTTCAAGTCTGAAAATGGATAGAAAATGATGTGATATGAAAGACCAGAAATGAAAGATATGATCAAGAAGAATCAGAAAATGAGCACAGTTGACCAACTAGTCTGTAGATAATAAAAAGGAGAGCTCTCTCCATATGCAAGATGAAAAAACTAAACTATGATGAACCTAAGAATGCAAGCTACTATGAAAGTGGTTGACTTGCAAGGTCACAATGCCTATAGACGTCTAATTATCATCATCGAGCATTATTGGTAACGTCGTAAGATCATACAATGTACACTAGCATAACTATGTGGATATGAATATGATCTTTATCAGATGGAAATGTGGAAATCCCACCTAGGCATCAAAGACATGGAGGTCAAGATGACTAATGCAGTGAGATTACCTAAGTTTGATATGGCAAGATTATGCTTGTATCAAGACACATGAAAGTCAAGATAACTAGAAGCATGCACTCGCAAAACAGTCAAGGATAATACCTTGTCAATCCATAGTGTCAAGTAAGACTAGCATAAATACTCATGACAGTTAAGATCAACAAAATATACCCATAAGCAGATAAAGAAAGAAAACATGTTCTCATACCCTCAATTTTCTAGCTATGCATCATCGAAAACTTCTCAGAGAGACACCACTTCATCAAAGAAATCCTCATAGATAGCACACAAAGAAAAATAAAGTCAACATATCTCAAGTGAGTTGATTGTCTAAGTGTGTGTGTGTTGGTCATAGAGTCAGACTCTGGTTATCACATCTGTCAATGAGAAATATTGCATCATACTTAGACTATTGGGTAAGACATTTGATAAGTGTTAAGAAACACTCGACGCAAGGGTCGTGTTAAAAAATATTATCTGGGGTGGTGTTGAAAAATGCCTGTTGTGAAATTCCCCAAGAGAAAAATGCACCTAAAGGACCTATGCTAACAGCTATCCCCCCTAGACAAAGATAAAGATCAATTCAAGACTACGCCAAATAAGGTCAAGACATGATGGAGAAAGGTTCAGTGTCAAGGATGCATGCTAACAAATAAGAGTGCAAAGGCCTCAAGTAGCGCTTGTTTCTAGGTTTTCACCACTTGGAATCTTTTTTCATTTTTTGATTTATTTCCTTTTTTTGTATTTTTGCTACCAAGGCACCTATTTCCAAGTTTTCACCAAGGCACTTTTTCTTTTTCTTTTTAATTTTTAATTTTTTTTATTTTTTTAAGGACTTTTTATGTTTTTTAAGATTTTTAACAATATATCATTTTTTTAAATTTTTCCAGGATCAATAAATATGTACAAAAGATGCCCCTAGACAGAATGGGCATCAAACTTTCAAGCAATATCACATCGTGTATTCCCAATGTCTAGGAAGGTGAGGGACAAGATGCATGAGCAAGCTGGTGAATGAAATGGAAGAAAGGAGAATGAAGGCGAACGGAGGGAAGAAATCCTCAAGGTCAAACTCCTCAAGAGTACTCCAACTAAGGGAAAAAAAAATGTCATGTAAAGCACATTTAGACAAGCAATGAAAAGCCAGCATAGGATAAGCCTCAAAAGCGTAATGCAAAAAAAGGAAAGGATGCAGTCCAAAGGAGTAGACATGTCAAGAGGCTTCATAGCATCGTGTTTTACTCTTTTTTATTAGATCAAGACCAAAGGGGAAAAGGATAGCGAAAGGCTAAAATGAATGGAGGAAAATAAATATGAAGGCTAAACATGAATGGAATGAAAGCAAGATCATCGTAAGATAGCTCACAAGATAGCCAAATGTTCATGCATAGGTCAACACTGCCAAGATCAAGATGGAATGGATGAAATATGTAGAAGAACTACGCATGATGCTTGATTGTCAGGTTTTCATCATGGTACTTATCCAAGGTGCCACAAGGGAGTGGCTTTCACCATAAGATGAATTTATTTTTCTTTACTTTTGCTACCAAGGTGCCTGTTTCTAAGTTTTCACCATGGCACATTTTCAATTTTTTCATTTTTTTCTTTCTTTTTTTTTTTGAATTTTGTCTTTTTTGGAAGAAAGCAAGCTTTTCAAATAATGCTCCTTGAAAGGATAAACCATAATATGCCAAGGATTCAAAATGATATGCTCAAATATGCTAATAGGGAAAGGAAGATGGAAGAAAAAAATGGAGGATAAGATTTTATGTAAAGCGAGTGAGGTTGGAAGATAGGAGGAATAGGCAAATGAAGAAAAATGATAGAAGGTAGAAGGATAATGAATGCAAGGATTGTGAAAGGGTAGATGAAAAGGAAGGCAAGATCAACATCAACACACACCTTGAAGGGTGGCAAGAGGGTGGAGGAAACTTGAATGAAGGAATTTGTGAAGGAATATGGTGAATATTTAGCAGAGGTTGCGGTTTAGGTGCATGGAATTGAAGAATGTTTTTGGAAGAAGATGAAGTGGAAGCCTTTGGAAGCTTGAATGTCAATTTCACTTTTTTTCAACATTAGACTCTTTCAAGAGAGACTTTGGAATCCATATAGCCATAGTCTTTTCATTTCCTTTTGATGATTTAGAGAGAATATCTTGAATGATGGATTTTGGAACCCATACTTGTCTTGTAGTTCTCTTCTTAGATATCTCTTTTGACTTTATGCCCCCATGTCAATTAGCGGAGATATGGTGATCTTCTTTTTTAGATGGATTCTTGTATTGTTTCTTTTTCTTGTATTAAACATTCAAGTTACTTCCAAAAGACTTGGGACTTATGGAGGAAGAAGGATAATATGACTAGTTTAGATAGGTGGGTGAATGAAAAGGATTCGAGGGTATGCATCTATGTTGATCTTGAGGAAAGATAGGAGATGGAGGGACGTAAGGACCCAAGATGGATGATGAATTAGGAGAGTTAGGAGAGGAAAGTGAAGGGACATAAGGACCCAATATGGAAGGTAGACGTGAAGTCCTTAGCACCAGTGGAAGAGGTCCAAGGATGGAAGTGGAAGATGCAAAAGGATAATCAATAAGTTCATCAGCATCTATATGACAACGAAGGATATCAGCATCTTTAGAGTGAGCATTAGGATTTTCAATAGGATCATGCACATCTTGAATAGGAGAAACTTCCTTGATAGAATCGTTCAAAGCATGCAAAGACTTAGGAAGAGTAGAAAATGGAAGCAAATATGGAGTGGTAGAACAAGAAGATGGAAGACTTTGATCTTGACAAGTAGCTTTGGATAGCATAAGCATATCATTTTTTTCTTGATTTTCAATAGGCTTAACATCAAAAGTAACAACACCATTTTTAATAACCTTAATGGAAGTATCATCTTTGGAAAGTGCAAGTGTAGTAAGGTTATTTTGTTTATCAATAAGCTCAACAGTGTGAGTATTAGCTTGATCTTGCTTAGGAGAAGACTTAAGACATGGTGGAATAAATGAGGAAGGGCGTAAAGGATCAAAAGAACCATGAAATGGATGAGAGATATTATAAATAGGATTGGATGACATGGAGGGTTCTTGATCTTGATCTTTTTTTATGTTCTTTTCTGTATCATTTTTAAAGTCTTCTTGACATGAAGCCACTTCTAAGGACAAGGAAGCAGGTTGGAGTTGTATGGAAGACTTTGGAAGAGATGGTGAAGGACTAGTTGAAGTAGGCATTGTAGCATATAAAGGCTTAGGCTCTTTAGGTTTAGCATTATTGAAAGTATTTGAAGCCAAGTGAATGTTAGCTTGAGTTTCTTTAAGAGGTAGCCCTTGAGAATAACTATAGGGAACTGCATGAAAAGTATTAGGACTTCTGTGAGATGGAGGATTTGTAGAAGACTTGGCAACTCTAGGAGATGTATGAGTATCAGAGGAAGTAGGGGATGGAAGGGAACCATCACAAGACAAAGGTTCAACATTAACATGATCTTGCTTGAGAGTGTCATCTTTATTTTCAGCATGAATGTTCTTAGAGGAAGGATTCTTATAATATTTACGTTTCAAATCAGCACGGTGCATTTTATATTCCTCAACAGTAGTAGCTGGATTATAATCAAGGTATTGTTCACAAAACTCATCAAAGTTTTTTTCAAAATTTGAATCATACGGATCACCATCAGGATCTTTCCAATATGAAGACTCACTTCCAGTAAGCATAAGGACACGACTAGGAGGACTCTTAGGAATAGAGGTGTCATAGATATCACTACATTGTCCATCATCATAGTCATCATAGTCATCATAGGTGGGTGCGTCACTCTTCATGGAAGAGGTATCATAAGGACTATCATGTTGCTCATTATGGTATGTCTTGTGAAGAGAAGTAAGACTCTTTGAAGAAGTAGAAGAAGAATGAGATCGTGAAGAAGAGGAAATTGAAGACTTAGTGTAGGAAGAGGACTTGGATAATGAGGAATTTGAATAATGTTTAGAAGAGTCATAATAAGATTTGGAAGATGAAAAATTTGAATAATGTTTAGAAGAATCGTGATAAGATTTAGAATTTAAGGAATGATGAGAAGATTTAGAAGATGAAGAATATTTGGATGAGATCATGAGTATGATTCTAGCAAAGGCATCTGATTTAGTCAATTTTTCTTTTATTTTTGTCATAAATTCGTTACTCATGAGAATTTTGGAGGAACAACACTTTTCAAATATGTCAATGAACTCAAGATCATCTATTTTTAATAAAGGTTCCAAAACCAGATATTTGAGATTCATGGTTCTAGAAGAAGAAGAATCAAGCATATGAGCAACAGAAGAGATAAAATAGAAGAAAATAGAATAGATAATAAGAGGAAAAGAATCAAGAAGAAAAAGAAGAATTTCTCATGGGAATAAAAGAATTTAGAAGAACATGAAAAATGGAGAAGAAAGAAGAAGACTAAGATTCATCTTATGCAATTGATACCATAACGTTCATTGAGATGTTGAGCAACATGACAGCACCTAGGATTTGAGATTTGGACTGACCAAGGAAGACTACGAATTGAAGACCCTTGGTGATAAGATGACTTCACAAAATGTCAACACCAAACTAGGATAATCAAAGTTCTCTATTGTCCAAAAAGAAATGAAAAGATAGAAATAAAAGGGGCTTTACCAACACTGTCAAAGAGGTGCTTCAAATCAAAGGATGAATATCCTTGCACTTTTGAATCGGGAGGTTGGACTAGGCCAAAATATAATTGAAATTGAGATAAATGAAAGTGATTTAGACAATAAGAGCACTAAAATTCTCCAAGAATGTAGCTAAAAATTCTAGAGATAAACTTTCTCACCAAGAATGGTCTTTTAACTTGACAATTATTCTCAAGATGACCTTGTAAACCAACTGATGCTATTCCTAGAGGGCAGAAACTAGAGATTCAGAGTCAAGACAAGTCTCTAATGACAAGGTAGAAAATTGAGCAAAAAAAAAGTTGTTGTTTCAACCCAGGAACTTAGTTTTTATTTGTTTTAAAAGATCAAGTAAGTATATCAACAAATTTTTATCATTGATCAAGCACATAAGACAACAATTAAGGAGTTCAAGCAAGCAATTATCTTCAAACAATGAGCAAGGGGCAAAGCAACCTTGCGCATGAACAGAGATAGTGACTTAGTATTCCTCTCCTTATGAACTCTACTTGTGTATGTTCTTGAGAATGTTTTAGTAGGCACATAGAACACAACAACACCTTAACAAGCTATCTACAAGGATATACATAGCTTTTTTAAAAGGAGTCCTTAATATACACAAGGTACGTGAAGTCCAAATCCATAGATGAGAAGAATCCAAAATCACACAGTCAGGGGGAGACTGTAACCCAAATCTCCTCATTCACTTCTCAAAGGTATAAAGTTCTTTGAGACTTAGCCAAGAGTGATATCAAACTCAATTCCCAAGAGAGGTGTCTTTCAATTCACCACCCGCTATTTATACTCCGCTAGAACATAGGAGTTAAGGTCATCCCTTGAGGTGGTGTGTCCCCAAGCAGGGCTTCTAAAAATAAAAATTAAGTAATTCACTATCAAAAGTATTTAAAGTATTAAAGGTGGAACACTTAACTCTTCAAATAAATGTGAAGTGAGTCCAAAAGTGGAACATTTAACTCTTCAAGTGAATGTGAAGTGAGTCCAAAAGTGGAACATTTAACACTTCAAGTGAATGTGAAGCGAGTCCACAAGATAAAACATTTAACTCCTCACACAAACTCAAAGTGAGTCCAAAAGTGAAATATTTAACTCCTCACACAAATTCAAAGTGAGTCCAAAAGTGAAACATTTAACTCCTCACACAAACTCAAAATGAGTCCAAAAGTGGAACATTTAACTCCTCACACAAACTCAAAGTGAGTCAACACCTTAGAAAACTAATGAGATCAAGAAAGCATAAAAGAGAGAACTTTTTGAAACACTTAACACTCTTTTCAAGTAGACCCCTCCCCTATGTATGAATGTTGACCTTGCATCCAAAGGGCAAAAATGAGGGGCGATTAGAAATAAGCAAGTCCAACACCCAATTTAGCTAACAAGATCAATCAAAAGTACTCTAAAGTTTCTTATCAATACTACTCACAAATGAAAAAGGGTTTGAACCATGGAATATTTAACTTTCCAAGTAAACATGAAGTGAGTCCACAAAGTGGTGCATTTAACTCTTCATGTAAACAAGGAATGAATCAATGCCCTAAATTACTCAATGAGATTTTTGTTATTGGAACCAAGAATTACTTAAGGTGTAAACACAAGCATTCACTTACGCAAACTTGTATGAAAGAAAATCTATGTTCATTCATTTCCCATTAATAGCATCAATTGAAATGTGTTCTATGAAAGCATGTAAACACTCAAGCTAAACACATGAGAGATTCATTTTTAATCCCCAAATCTAAATGTTGTAGAGATGTAACAAAATAACTCAAGTCTAATGCAATGCTCTTAGTAGATTTTACCCTTTTTTTTGTTTGTTTTAAGCATTTTCCATGAAAGCAAGCCATGAACCTTCAAATGAACAAGACAAGAAAACAAGTAAACAAGATATGCAATGTATACTCAACTTATGCAAACCCTAAAGTGGTTAGATCTGAAAATCAATTGTTAGGAGCAATAATAACTAGAAAATAATCCAAATGAAAACTCACATCATGCATTGAACCATGTGAAAAATAAGTGCATGCTAATCATCAAATACCCTTTTTTTTAATTTTGATTTTTGACCTTGTCAACAAGATTGGACTTATACAACATGAATTCAAACCTCAAACCCAAAATATAGAAAGGAGACCTCTATCAAAAAATAGAGAGCTTTCCAAAAATGTCAAAATTTTGAAAAGATCTTTTCATTTGTGCCCTAGAGAGCCACTTTTTAAAAATAGACCAGTTTTTATAAATTGACCAAATGAGCTATTATATGACCTCTAAATTAAAAACACAATGAATAGATCCCTTGTAAAATTTCAAGACCTTTCCAAAAATGTAAAAATTTCTGAAAAATATGATGATTTGCGCCAAAAATAAATTTTTTATGAAAACAAAAGAAAAAATCATAAAAAATACAAATTACCTCTGAAAAATCTAAAGTTTTTATTAAAGCTTCTCTAATATGTCACAAACCTACCAAAAAAATTTCAGACCAAAAAAACAAGCCGTTTCGGAGATATGATCAAATCTTTAAAATATAAGGTTTTTCATCTCCAAACAAATCTGCACAAGGGTTAGCTCCAAAAATAATCAAAACCAACATGCAAGAGGTGGATTTCTCTATGGTGGGAGCCAAAAAATGTGTGCTAAAATGTTTTCACACTTCTATGAATTATTACATGCAAGGAAACTCAAGAATGAGCCCTCACAAATCGATCCATAGCTTTCTATGCATGGAGTTGCAAAATTTGTAAAATTGCTCTCAGCTAGAGCTATGAACTCATGACCGTCAACCACACAATGAGAGATTACAAATCAAAGACAAGGGAAATAATGCCAATATTTCTAATCAAGTCCAAATGTATGTAATGCAATGCAAGTAAGCTAAGAATGAGAATGCAATCTAGTCTATGAAAATGAAAGTACAATGCAACTAATCTATGAAAGAAAAGAACAAATGTGACTAATCCCTCCTATTTAGACTATGTGAGATTAATCTATTGCATAAAAGAAAATCTATACTAATAATGTCATTATCATGCAACTATGAAAGCAAATATGAAATGAGATGCAACAAAGTCTTCAAAGCTTGGATTGCAAGAGTATCTTCAAAAAGAGCTTCAAATGACCTAGAAAACCTACAGCATAATATTAGCATGAAAACCTAAGATGCAAATGAGGAAGAGAGCTCTCCTTTTATAACAAATGAGATGAAAATGGACCATTGAGATTAAGAGGCAAAAGACTTAATCAACTGTGGAGAAAAATAGAAGCTTGATCCTTATACACAAATATCCTCCAATAGAAAAATAAGAGTTGACTTTAGTGTCCATATGAGACAAAAAGTATTTTTTCTCTTTTTATAAAATAAGAATAATGTTTTATTTGTGCAACATAGGATAAAAAGAAAAGTGGGGCTTTTTTATTTAAATAAAAGGGGAGGAAATTCCTTTTAATTAAACAAAGGCTTAGGATAAAGTGATTTTATTATTTAATTAAAAGAGATTTTTAATTAATTAAAAGGAAGCATGTTCTCTTAATTAAATAAGATTTTTATTTTTTTCTCTTTTAAATTAAATAAAGCTCAAACCTTAGGAAATATTGAATTGATTATGATTTGATCAAGGAAATTGATATAATTGATATTGTTGATATTTGAAAATATTGATTCAGGGATTTGATAAATTGCAGAAATGAGGCCCAAAGTCTAGGCGACCATTTTAGGGTGTATACAATAGGTACCTCCATTGCTTGAAAAATTTGCTAAAAAGATCGCATGTCAAAGCTCCAAATGCAAAAAGGCTACTTATTGTGTTTTGCAGGGCTGCCTAATGCCTAAAAACAAACAAGTGCTTGTTTATTACTTTCCTTTTAAGTGCGGCTTATACTAGTTGTTTCATTTCTTAGGCACTTAAGATCTTGTTGTAGGAATCTTTTGGTGGTAGGAGAGTATGCTCTTCACCCTTGTGGTGAAACAGAAATCTTGACCCATCTTTAGATTTTGAAAGTAAGAGGGTAATTGAACTCTTTGTTTAGTGTGTTTGGGAGAGATTTTTGAGCTAGGAGATTATGCTCTTCACCCTTGAGGTGAACCAGAAATCCTGACACTCAAAAGTTAATCCACTCTTTGTTTAGCATTAGGATCCTTTAGCGGGCCTACTCTTGAGCAATCAAGAGGAACAACCCAAGTGGGGACAAGCTTATTGCCAGCTATTCCGACCCACTATAAACTCAAGGCTACCAAGGACAAAACCTTGGTAGACATAGTACTTATCTTCACTTAATGTGAGTACTTGTGGGATTGTGACCATGAGGAAAATGTTGAGCAAGAATGCTTAAGGTACTCTTGTGGCCACGAGGTCCGTTACTTGCTGCAAGGTAAGGAGTCCCTTCGGGGAGCAAGGGGGTTATTACGAATGGAAGCCCTTACTAAGAACCATAGGTAGAGGCCACCCTATTTTATTGCTTAGCATCTTGGTGCAAGGATTGATCCTAGTGGACTAACTCGGATCACCCCAAGATTACTCACCATCTGTGTTCCTTTGGTTGTGTCATTGACACCTCCACGACAAAGCCAACATCTATTGTGGGCAACCACTTTGTGTGAGGCGATGGGACATCAAGTGTGGGCCAAGTTGCTAAGTATTGAGTCTTTGTCCTTCTAGGCTAGTAAGTGCTTGAAGTGTTCTCATTGTGATCTACCCGTGCAAACTTTCTCAAACATACAAACATCGCGGTAGTACTCATAGAATTTTTCATTTTGATATCACAATTGCTTGTCTTGGCAAGGTTGCTTTTGCTTTTGCACAAGTGTTTGATGACATGTTCCATCACCTACTATTTGTAAACCTACCTGAATATTGTTGTCACTATGTTTGAAATCAACAAATTACCCATCAGATTGCAAAATTGACAAAATTACCTTCAAAAATAGAGATTTTTTACACTCACTGGTCAAGAGTCGTACAACACTGAAAACTAATCGCACACTGTTTCAAGATTTATCGTGTGATATTTTGCTGCTGAATTTTCATTGCCCTACTTTCCTGGATTCTATTGCATAGGCTGCCTGGAAAGTATCGCCCAATCTGTGTCAAAAGTATCGCCTAGTAAAAATCTGTCACCTCAGTACTTTGAAAACTATCGCCCAGAATCCTTTTGTTGTCTCACTGCTACCAAATTTGAAATTTAGTTTGTTGAGTGTCTTTTCCTATTCTTATTCAAACCTAGTCTGTTATCTACATGTTTAAGTCTATCCTAGACTGAGAAAATTAGTTAAAACTATTGGATTTGAGCTTCTCAAATGCTACTTTTTATCACTTGTCACATTACGGTTACCTCTCTAGCTACTTGCTAATTGAGCTTCTTGCTCATATCTCAGCTTGAGTCAATTGATTATTCTAAGTTCTTGAGCACTTTTGACTAGCCATCTTTATTGTTCTATCTTGACAAGTGATCTTCTTTGGCCTTGCTTATCTCAATATCTGAAAAACTTTGTCTCATTCTATTAGTCAACCAACATTCCTTTTTCATGCCGGTTTCAACTCAGTCTCAATTTGAGCAAGGGAGTCACCCTCCATTCAACTATACGTAGTTACCCTCACCTATAAGACACTCACGAGCGCTAGTTAGGAATGACAGTTCTAGTCCTAACCAATCTGAGGATTCTAAAGTCACCTCGTGGTACAAAGTGGGCTTCCTCTTTTCCGCATTCAAGACCTCCAAAAGCACAGATAGTGTCTCACTCACTCTTACTGAACAAGAAAAGTTCCACCATTTGCAAGAACATTTTGAGCATAAGGACAACCAAGCATGTTTAGACAAAATGGATGCTACTAGGTGCATGTCTATGAAGGGAATGTCTCAAGAACAACCTAAGATTAGTGGTTACGAATATAGACCCCCTCCTTTTGGTACTATTGGAAACTATGGCAACAACACACCACCAAGATCTCCCCCAAGACAGACTTTTGTTGCTCCTTCTTCACCTCCTAGACCTCCTCCCTCTCAACATGAGGAAAAAGCCAACGATGAGGTTTCTAGTGAATAACTTATGATATTTGAACAAGATGAAGCCTCCCAACATATGATGCTTAAACTTTTAGAGCGAAATGGAGATCAATACTTCCAATACATGACTTCTAGGGGATACAAGCTCCCTCCTGGCTATGATGTACGCCAGATCATTCAAGAAAGAGTACCAATTCAATTGGAAATCCTTAGAGATGAATTGCAATGAACAAATCAATGTCTTTCTCAACTTGCAATAGAAAAGGAACCTCCAAAGGTTTCTTTCATAGAATCTATTTGTGCTCTTCCTTTTGATAGGAGTCTATACATGGTCCCATTTCCTAGGGATATTGAGGTTCCCAAATATGACAAGTATGATGGAAACGGTGACCCCCATGACCATGTGCATCACTTTTACACTCTTAGCATGGACTTCCTTCACAAAGATACATTTCTTCTATGATTGTTCCCTAGAAGTTTAAGAGGAAAACCTCTAGAATGGTTTGCGAAGTTGACACCACCTCTTAAAACTTTTGATGAGTTTGCTAGGTGCTTCACCCAACATTATTCATACAACATCCAACAGCCTATCACCATGACAGATGTTAGTGCTCTAAAGAAAAATCAAGGTGAGTCATTTTCCACTTACTTACAACATTGGAGGTCATTGTATTCTCAATATCCTCAACAGCTACCCAAAAGGGAAAAGATTAACATTTTCATCAACACTCTTATGCCAAAACTATATTATGATCTGAGGAAACAATTGTTCTCCTCTTTTAATGACATGGTTGAAAGTGCATATCGGATTGAGGATGTGGCCATAAGAAAGGGGGATATTGTTATTAACAAAGATACTAGGGACAATGGCAAGGAAAAAAGCAAACCTTGGAATAACAACAAGTATGTTGTTAATGATGGTGTTGCAGATGTCCCAAAAGCCAAAGAGCCTGCTTTCAACCTCTCTAATGCTATATACGTAGTGAAACAACAAGAGGCTTCCAACACTCATAGTGCTCCTAAGCCTCAGCATGCAGACAAGCCAAAGAAGAAATACCACCGACGGGTCTACACCAAGTTGGCTAAACCATACGATGTGATTCTTAAGACTTTAGTTGCCAATAAGTATCTTACACTTCCTGACAATTCTCATCCCTATGATTCACCAGTTAAGCCTGATTGGTGGAGAGAAGATCATTTTTTCCATTATCACATAAATAAGGGACACAAGACAGATAATTTTTTTAAGCTTAAAGATGCCATTCAAGATCTTATTGATGGAGGCACAGTTCTCACAGATGGCTTAGTTAAAAATTCTAATCACAAAGCTTTCAAGACTCCTCTACCTGAGTATGAGAAAGTAGAATCCTCTCAAGCAAATAAGAAGAATCATGATGCAAAGATCAACTATACATATACTCCTAATTCACCTATGATCAACATGATAGAGCCTATTGAGAGTGTTCTTATGGTGAGATCTCAAGATGATAATAACACCAATCATGGTATGCCAAAGTTGGTCTTGCAAACACTTAATGGTTCATCTTCCTGAAGTGAGACATCGAATGCTGTTACTAGGGGGCAAGCCAAAATTGTCCTTAAAACTGCGCATGATCCCAAGAAAGCTTCTTCTTCCAAACAAGTTGTTCCTTCAGTTTTGTCTAGCTATGACCTTGTACACTAATTACAACAGACACCTGCTCAGATATCCATTTTTGAGTTGCTTGAGCTATCCCCTTTGCACAAAGAGATCCTTGAGAAAGCTCTTCATTCAGCAAACATTCCCAATGATATTGATCCAGATCGATTCCAGGCTATGGTCAACCACATCACGTCTCCCCACTACCTATCCTTTGCTATAGAAGATGACACATCTCTTAGTCACCCTCATAATTTGGCTTTACACATTGAAGTTCTAGTCTACCATACCCGAGTCCACCGAGTCCTGATAGACAATGGTGTTGGGTTAAATATTGTTTCTTTCCATATGGTGCAACAGTTGGGATTTTTTGAATTGGTCGTAGATCCTAGGTGAAAGATTACCATAAAACCATACGATGAAGTGGAAAGATCTTCCAAAGGTCTTGTTGTGTTGCCTATCTAAGTGGGTCCTATCATGAAAGATATTGTTTTCCAAGTGTTGGACATCCCACTCACATATAATATTCTTCTGGGTCAACCTTTGATCCATGAAATGCGAGTTGTCCCTTCCACCTATCATTAGTGTGTCAAGTTTCCACACAATGGAGCTGAGATTGTGATTCCTGGGGACAATGCTATCGCTATCAATACTCTAACTGCTACTGAGATGTTTGTTCCTCACAACAAACCTTCTCGTGATCATAATGCATCCCTTATTGCTGCTAAGAAAAAATTAAAGATGATGAGTATTAGTATGGGGGAATATACATTGGACTCTATTGTTACTATGTCTGCTTCTCCTAAGTCCTATGGTAGACCTTCAGACAAGACAAAGCCTTCCACTTCTACCATGACATTTTTTGGTACATTTGTTCAATCATCTATACCCTTCGAGACCAAAAAAGAAGAACAAGTTGTTAGGGAGTGGAATTATAGAGAAGAAGAAGACAGTATGATAGTTGCTACTCCCATTTCTCCTCAATGCTATGGTAAAGGCTAAAAATTTCTACAACAAATGGGTTATCAAGGTCACGGACCTTTAAATAACAATGGGCATGCTCTAGTTGAACCTTTGAGTCATACTGATGGTCGGCCTTCTAAAGATACCACAGGTCTAGGATATGGTGTTGACAATGACATCCCTGAATGTTCTAGAAGTACTCCCGTGCTTAGTGACTTAGATACAGACATCAAGGAATCACCACTATGCACTATGGCCCAAATGGAAGACTTTCTTCCTTCTACTTCACTTCTTTGGGGAGGAGAATGCATGCCTACTGATGATACAGCTGAAGCCTCCACATCTAGAAATTTTGTGCCTAATGAGTCATTGAGCTTTGATAGATAGCATAGAAATATTGCACGGTTGATGGAAAGAGGAGATCTCACACATAATGACATGAGTACCTCTACTTCTAGGCATCCTAAGCCTTCTTGGTGCAAACATCCCAGCAAAAGTTCCCCGATTGATTCCAATAAGTATGAATGGGACACTCTCTCAGATGGATCTTCCACCATAGATATGGACGTTGATGTGATTCATACCTATAGTGACCAACCCAATGTAGTTGATGAGTCTTGCATAGGATTTGATGAGTTCAATCCACATATTGCTTTAATGGACCATGCTGGTCCTTCCATGACAAATTTAGATCTTGATACTTTTGGGGCCTACCCTATAGGCTCGACTTCTCTTGTCACTAGAGATGATACCCCCCACATCAATAACCTTGAACTTGTCATTTTGCTTTCCCTCATACACTCAAATCTCATATATTGGTCCACCCAAGATCAAAGACCTATATTGCCTTCCTTTCAAAATGACTATGAGATCGCCTACTACCTCAATGCCATTGAACCTGTTACTTCTTCCACCAGTGAACTAGCAACAAACATGACTGAATCAGATATCAAGTACCTCAGTCATAAAATTAAAATAAAAAATCAATGGTTGGATGGTGAAAACCACATTGTGGTGGTATCCGAACCTCAAAATAGTAAAAATAAAGACATATCTAAGGGTGAAAACCTCGCTGAGGCACCCGAGGATGAGGTACTTGGTAGTCTTCCAAGCTATTTTCAAGAAAGGTCTTCAGTTCTAATAGAACCTACACAGCCCATCAATTTGGGGACAAAAGAATCTCCTAAAATCATACATGTGGCTCAGTCCCTCTCAACAGAAGAAAAAGAACAATTTGCTACATTCTTTCAAGAGAAAAAGATCAATTTTGCATGGACATACTCAGACATGCTAGGTTTAGATACTAAGCTTATTATGCATCATCTCTCTATTGCTCTAGAGGTAAAACCTATCAAACAAAAATTGAGAAAGATGCATCCCCATGTTTCATTACTGGTCAAAGCTAAACTTGAGAAGCTCCTAAAAGCCAATTTCATCAAAGCTATTGACTACGCTGAGTGGATTTCTAACATTGTCCCTATTTCCAAACACGATAAGTCCATTCATGTATGCACTAATTTCTGAGACCTGAATAAAGCATGTCCTAAGGATGATTTTTCACTTCCAAACATCAACATGATAGTGGACATGATGGCAAGCTATGAAATGTATTCCCTTATGGATGGCTTCTCCAGATATAACCAGATCAAGATCGCCCCTGAGGATCAAGAGAAGACAGCCTTCACATGTGCATGGGGTACTTTTTGCTGGAATGTCATGTTGTTCGGGCTTAAAAATGCTGGTGCAACCTATCAAAGAGCCATGACTACCATCTTTCATGATATGATGCACAAAAACATGGAGGACTATGTTGATGACATGCTTGCCAAATCACAACAAAGAAGCACTCATTTGTCTGATTTGAGTTTGATATTAAACCGCATGGAATGATTTCAACTTAGATTAAATCCTAAAAAATGTGCTTTTGGTGTCACTTCTGGGAAACTGCTAGGATACATAATATCAGCAAAAGGAATAGAAGTAGACCCAGAAAAGGTGCAAGCTATCATGGAGATGCCACCTCCTTGTAACATCAAACAATTAAGGAGTCTTCAAGGCCGTCTCCAATCTATCAGGTGGTTCATTTCTTAGCTAGCTGACAGAGCTCAACCATTCAATTAGAATTTGCATAAGGAGCTACTTGTATATGGAATGAGGAGTGTCAAAAGAACCTGGACCAACTCAAGGATTACCTAGCATGACCTCCTATTCTTATGCCACCTATCCAAGGGAAACCCTTGATATTATACATTTATGCTACAGAAAATTCCTTAGGGGCTCTCCTTGCACAACATGATGATAAGGGAAAAGAACAAGTTGTCTATTATATCAGTCGCACTCTGGTTGCTTATGAACTTGATTACACCAGTATTGAAAAGGCCTATTTAGCTATGGTGTTTGCATCTCAAAAACTCAAAAATTACATGCTTGCACATACTACACAGTTGGTTGCTAAAATTGATCCTTTAAAATATCTCCTAAGTAAAGCTGCTCTTACTGGATGCCTTGCCAAGTGGATGCTGACTCTTTTAGAATTTGACATTTAGTATATTGAGAGGAAAGCTATTAAAGGGAAAGAAATTGTGAATCAATTGGCTGAGTTTCCCATGATTGAGAATGCTCCTCTCCAAATAGATTTCCCAAATACCTCAATCATGCATGTAACAGGGCATACATGGAAAATGTTTTTTGATGGTTCTCATACACAGAATGGCGATGGTGCTAGAATCCTATTTGTTACCCCTCATGGGTACACCATTCCTAAATCCTATAAACTTCTATTTCCATGCACTAATAACATAGTGGAATATGAAGCCTTGTTGAATGGTGTTAAGCTTGCCCTTGAATGGAGGATTTCTAAGTTGCATATTTTTGGAGATTCTTAGCTTGTCATAAACCAAGTAAATGATGATTACCAAACAAAGGATGACAAGTTGATTCCCTACAAGAGGATGATAGACTCACTCAGGAATTATTTCACCTCTATATTATTTCAACAAATTCCTAGAGCTAAGAACAAGGTTGTTGATGCCATGGCTACTTTGACATCCATTCTGCAACTGGAAGAGCACGAATCATGCTTTGAGTTCCTGGTGGAAGAATTGTGCTACCCTACCTAAAATTCCCCTGATGACTATGTCATTTACACTATGGTCAGTCATGACTCCTCCTGCTATGCCACCATCTTTTCCTATCTCCAAGATCAAGTTATCCCTAAAAATCTAATGCACAATGAGAAGTGCCAACTCATCCGTAATGCCTCACACTTTACCCTCATCTCTGGTGACTTGTATAGGAAGAGTCTAGATGGAACTCTCCTTAGTTGTCTAGAAATAGAGGAGTTAGAAAAGGCGCTAACCGAAGTTCATGATGGCATATGTGGGTCACACTCTAACGGTCTTGTGCTCGCTCAGAAATTGCTTAGGGCTGGCTACTATTGGCCTACTATGCAAGTTGATGCTATTCGATATGCCAAGTTCTGCAAAAAATGTCAACTACATGGGAATCTCATTCATGCTCTTGGATGTGAGCTCATTTCCTCTGTTACTTACTGGCCATTTCAACAATGGGTTTTTGACTTGGTAGCCAAGATTTGTCCTAGTTCTTCGAGTGGGCATAAGTTCATCATTACAGCTACTGAATATTTCACCAAATGGGTTGAAGCTGTCCCACTGTCTGTAGCTACTGGCAAACATGTTTCCCTATTTATTTTGAATCACATCATTTATCGCTATGGTATTCCTTCCTCCATAGTCACGGATAATGGCGGCCAATTTAAGAATAAAGACCTAAAGCATTTGTGCAAAAAGTTCAAAATCAAACAATATTGGTCTTCTATTTACTACCCTCAAGGGAATGGCCAAGATGAGGCCTCAAATAAGACATTACGAAAAATTCTCCATAGAAACGTACACAAATCAGGCAAGGATTGACATCTACAGATCAATCCTATGCTATGGGCTTACAGAACTTCTATCCGCCTTCCTATAGGTGCAACACCTTTTTCCTTGGTCTATGGTTCTGAGGCTGTCTTACCATTAGAGGTTGAAATACCTTCACTAAGAGTCTCTCTCCATGGTTTGATTACTGATGAAGACTAGAGGGCCATGAGAGTGCATGAGCTCACTACTTTTGAAGAATGCTGCAAGGCCACTTTTGATCACATGTGCACCTATCAGAAGAGAATGTCTACTCCTTACAGTAAGAAAGTTCATCCTAGAGAGTTCCAAGTGGGTGAGCTAGTTCTCAGAGAAAATCCCAAAAATCAGCAGAATAGGGAGTAGAAAGGCAAGTTTGAGCCAAATTGGTTAGGCCCTTATATTATCACAATAGCATTTGGGTCCGGAGCCTATCAGCTATCTACACCTAAGGGAGAAGAGCTTATTGATCCTATTAATGTTCTACATCTAAAAAAGTTCTATATCTAAGGTTCTTGAGCTCTTTGTACATATTCTTTATGATCCTGAAAAAATTCAAAAAAAATTCATATATGATGCTAAAAAAATCCTAAAAAGCATAAAAAGTACTAAAAAAATGAGCATCCTAGTGAAAACCTGGCAATAGGCACCTTGGTAGAAAAAATACAAAAAAATTGAAAAAAGTCCTGAAAAATCTATCAAGTGGTGAAAACCTGGAAACAGGCACTGCTTGAAACCCTTGCACCTATGTCTATCAGTCTTGCATGGCACTCATTAACTCCACTTCTCACTTTTCCTATCCTAGCCTAGAATTGACTCTTGTCTTAGTCCAGGGGGCACATGTTGTTTTAGCTTATCTTGGGTCTCTTTCTACGTCAGGGTTTCTTAGGCCACTTGGTTCAAAAAGTGTTTCTCAACACTCCCCAAACTATGTTTTTCAACACTACCTTAGCGTCAAGTTTTTTTCAACACTTATCAGATGTTTACCCATAGTCTAGAATGATGTGATATTTTCACTGGCAGAGGTGATACTCAAAGATTGACTCTATGACCTACACACACGCACTTAAACCACTTGACTTGCTGAGACTTGTTTGACTTTCTTTCTTTGTGTGTTGTCTATGATGATTTCTTTGCTAAGTGTTCTCCCCCTAAATGGTTTTTGATGATGCATAGCTACAAGACTAGGGGCATGAGGACATGTTTTATTTCTTTCTCTACTTGTGGATATATTTTGTTAGTCTTAACTATCATTAGCATTTATGCTGGTTCTACTTGACATTAGGACTTACAAGGTGTTGTCCTTGACTATGTTCGCAAGTGCATGCTTTATGTCATCTTGACTTTCTTGTGTCTCGATGTGAGCATAATCTTGCTATACTAAACTTAGGGAACCTCGTTGCACTAGTCATCTTGACCTATATGTCTTTGGTGCCTAAGTGGGATTCCCACATTTCATTTGATATAGATCATATTCATATATCCATAGTTATACTAGTGTGTATTGTATGATCTTGCGACGCTACCAATAATGCTTGATGATGAATATTAGAGACTAATAGCTTCATGACCTTGCAAGTAAACCACCTTTTCATAGTAGCTTGCATTTTTAGGTTCATGTTAGTTAGTTTTGCATCTTGCACTTGGAGAGAGCTTTCCTTTTATCTTTCGAGGACCTATCCGTCAACTGCACTCACCTTTCCTTTTCTCAATCATGTCTTTCACTCCTTGTCTTTCACATCATGTCTTTGTTCCTATTATCACAAGGGGTTAATCTTATCATCATATCTATATTCTAAACAGATCATTTTTAGAAACATGAGTCTATATCATAAACATGAGAACTAAACATACATCTATGAGAGAGAATATATATGAGCAATATAACATACATTTTGAGCAATATGACAAGATAATATAAAAACTGAAACATCCATCACAAGTGGGGCACATACACAAGATATATCACCAATCCAATAATCTTATATATATATATATATATATATATATATATATATATATATATATATATATATATATATATATATATATATATATATATATATATATATATATATGTCATGATACAATGTGAGATACAAAAATCTGGATAAAGTCCTAGGATATGTCTCTATACATCTATCTAGCCTAAACCTAGGACTCACTAGCACCATTATGAGGAGCTGGTGGTGGAGGAGCTGGTGCCGCCACTATATCTAGTACCATGTCAGATCTCCCAGCTATCACAGAGTAGGGTGGTGTTCTCTGACCCTCTGGTATAGCCTGTATATAGAGCCCATGATAATATGCAGCCCATGCTGCCTCTCTCCGGCTCTCTGCAGTGGCAACCTGTATGGCCCTATCCCGCCACTCAAGCTCAGCTCTTAGATCAATAATTTTCTACTCTCTAATATCTATGGTGATCCAAAGCTACTGCATCTCCACCTCTAGAGCCTGGATCCTCACTCTTAGATCCCCTCCCCCTGCAAGTTGATCCTGCCCTGCATCTACCCTGTGACGAACAGCTCTCACCGCATCATCCTCCTCAGGGCTCACTAACCTATGTCTCCATGCCCACCACCAGCCACCTGACCTAGAACCTTCTCCTCTCTCTCTACCCCTTCCTCCCCCATCATCCCTATCATCTCCATCTCCACCCTGTGCTTGTGGGTTTGCATCTAGCACAGTAAACTTAGGGAAAGGCCGTCTCTGTCGCTCTGCCCTGTAGGTTGCATTTGCACCTACATCTGCTATCTCTATGAGGTAGTCCCATGGCCCCCTCCATATCCCAACTATCTCCTATACTACCTTCTAGTAGTCTAGCATCGACAGCCATCCATGCCCCTCCTCATCTCGAGAGCTAGCATAGGTGGTGGTCTCTGTGGATACCCTCTGCTGTCGACCAAACTATCTCCAGATGCAAGTGATGAAAAATCTCTCCACAACCTCAGCATGGAGGCCTACCAATGGTCGACTGCATAACATATAGCTCTTCTCCCGATCTCTGTCACTGCACTGCTTGCAAGCCCTGTACGGCCTCCTCTCAAAAGTGGTCAACTCATCAAAGAGTCTCCTGTAAAATGTCAAGTCACCGCTATGAGCATATGATATGAATCCCATATATCTGAAAATGTAGGGGCACCTTTTCTCCCTCGACTATACATGTGGGCACACTACAACAATGTGCTCCCACACCCATATCTAAGCCAAAATGGCTCCACATGCCCATGTCATGTCATCTCTGTACACAATCTCATGGAGCTCATGATACATATCGGCCAATATGGTCAAGCCCCATGCTAACCACCGTGGATGTGCAACCAGATCTGCCACTAAATTTCCCCATCCTAGTGGAAACCCCTTCTAACTCTTGTCAGTGATAAGGGTATGTGCAACAATAGAACAAACAATGCAAGGCACTGGGAAGTCCCTGCCATACTCCTCCATCAGCTGCTCCCAGCTGAGGTGTCTGTCGATAATGGTAACATCCTTGAACAAGTCCTAGATGGCATGTCATCCCTTAATCAAATCTTGATCATAATATACATGTGCCAATAGAAAATCATGACAGTTTCTTATCATATGGAAACTTTACATCTCTAAATATTTAGAAACATGATTATACTCATTGGATCTTCATGACTCAACACTCGCAGGATCCGATAGACATCCTCTAAGGTGATGGTCACCTCTCTAGTAGGCAAATGGAAGGTGTTGTGCTCACTATGCCACCTCTCAACTAGAGCAGTCAACAACCCATGATTTTCCCAAATATGGGGCATATCAAGGATGAATCCAAAACCCATGCTAGCTAAATCATCCTTCCCAGGATCATCTAGATCTCGGACACACCATAGCCTAGCCACTCACGATGCTCTAATCAGTAGTGCCAGGAAAGTCTCCTACAAGCCATAAACCAATCCAAATGTCAAAACAGATCATTATGGATGATCAAAATGAGTACAAGGAAACTTAAATGCAAATATTGTCTAGACCCATGTCATATTGGTCAAAATTTAAACATGTGATGTTTCTTATTAACTAGTGCGACACTATTTTTTTGGAAAGTATCATGCGATACTTTCTTCAATAGTAGTGTGATAATCCTTTCCCATGTGATATTTTGCTAAGTATCACATGATGTTTCATCCAGTCTCGTGTGACACTGGATTGAACAGTTGGGTGATACTTTTTGGTCCCGTGAACTATTGCACGACAGAGCTTCTCAAAGTGTGCAATACTTTTTAAGTATCATGCGAACATTCCCACCAAGAAAATTTTAAATTTTTCAAAAACATTAAAAACATGTTTAAAATACATTAAATGCTCATTAATGACTCAAAAAAGCAAAGTTTTTCTGAAAACTTACCGCGGCACCGTACTGAGGAGGTCGGTTGTGCAACCGATCGTGCTCGAATCGATGATAGTGAACCGGAATTACTACTTGCTGGGCCATTTTCTCTCTCTAAGCTCTTAAGATTCTCAAAATCACAAAAGACAAATGAATTTGAAAATGACTTTTTTACCCCTTATATAGCATTTTGACTTTTTGACCAATTTTCAAAACATCTCAGAATTTCATGAAAATTGCACCCCTAGCTAATTTTGACGTCCTGGATCCATTTTTGGGATTGAAATAAAAATTTGAGTTCATCTTGATAGTCAAAATTGAATTTTAAATTTTCCCCCTTCTTTTGCATAGTTGGCTGACCGTTTGAGGCTTGATCCTTCAGTCTTTGTTGGGGCATCTTCATTTTTTCATCCCCATCTCTTCCAACCTCCTAGTCTTTCATTCACTTGTCATTTGACTCATCTCTCTGAGCTTTGACTTCATTTTTATCCTATATCTTTCTCAATCAAACCTAGTCAAATTGGGGCATATCTTCACTACTTGATGGTTATCCTATCATTCTTCATCTCTTTGATTATGATTTCTAGTGATTTGATCATATTTCTCTTGCTTCTACCTTCCCTCTACCTAATTTTTGATTTTGATCCCGAGGGGGCAAACACAACATATCCTATTGGCTATAGCACATGCTTGACCACTCCATTTGCTCTAATCAATCTATCTTTGCGCTTGACATGTTAGTTCTCATCTCGAGTCCTGATACTGTCCATCTCTTTCCTAAGTGTTCAATACTATTGCTACTAGGCTGACCATGCAGGATTTGCTATCTCTCTACACTTCATTCTTTGGGGTCAGATCTCTATCTATTTGCCTTATTGGCTGATCTATTCTTTGATGTAATGTGTTCTCAGATCGATCACACATTAGTCAAAGAGGGGCAAATGTAATCACCCAAAAATGGTCACCTAGACTATTAGCCCCTTTTGCTAAATTATCAATTGCTTATTCTTGATCAAATCCTAGTTCTGTCATTTATTCGATTATTTTATATGAGCTAAACATCTTATCCTAAGTCTTTATTTAATTAAAAGGAGTTTCCTCCTATTTTATTAAATAAAAATCCCCCCACTTTTTCTCTTATCCTAAGTTGCACAAATAAAGCATTATTCCTATTTTATAAAAAGGGAAAAAGCACTTTTTGTCTCATATGGACACAAAATTCAATTCTTATTTTCTCATTGGAGGATACTTGTGCACATGGATTGCTCCTCTTTCAAGCTCCACCCTTGATTAAATATTTTGCCTCTTAATCTCCATGGTCCATTCTTTCTCATTTCTTATAAAAGGAGAGCTCTATTCTCATTTTAGCATCCATCTTTTGAATACTAACTTTATGCTGCAGGATTGCTTGGAGACTTTGGAGCTTTTTGAAGACATTCTTGCATCCATCTTTCATTTCTTGCATCATAGCTTCATATTTATGCTTTCCTAGATTAGCTTCATTTCTCTGCTCTACATTAGCTCGGATTGTAACACTTGCATCTTTCTTTTCATAGCTTAGCTTGCATTCTCATTTCTAGCATAGTTGCATTTCATTCTCATATTGATTATTGAGGATATTGGCATTCTTGCCCTTGTCTCCATTGAATCTCCCATTGCATGGTTTACTAGCAAGGTCATAGGCTTAATAGCTCTAGCTGAGAGCACTCTTAATATCCTTGCACTCCATGCCTAGGAAGCTCTAGGTCATTTTTCAAGGTTTCCCATTCATGGATTCCCTTGGAAGTAAAGACTTAGAGAAGTGCACATTCTAGTGTGTACAACTACTACAGATTATTTTACTAGATGGATGGAGGTATCCCCTCTAATGAAAGAAATAGAAAGTGAAATCTTGAGCTTCTTGAAGGGAACTGTTACTCATTTTGGTCAGCTAAAAACTATTATATGTGACACTGCCAAGGTTTTCCTGGGATCTCAACTCATTGATTTTTCTCTCCAACATGGTATTTATCTCAAGACATCTTCCAACTATTATCCTCTGGGAAATGGTTTAGCAGAGTCCATGAATAATAACTTGATATAGTTGATGAAGAGAATGGGAGCAGAACAAAAGTGTGATTGGCATAAACATCTAAGGAATGCCTTGTGGGTTGACTACATCACTCCAAAGAAAGTTTTGAAAGCCTTACCATATGAGTTAGTATATGGAAAATATGTCATCTTCTTTCGCTGAAATTTCTACATAAGGGGAGTGTGTTTTAGGAAAAGAGTCACCATCATGTATGAATATGTCATCCACTAATAAATCACCCTCTTGTATCAAAGCTTCTTCACAAGGAGGGGATAAATCAATGTCTTTATCCAAGGGTTCATCCCAAAAAGTAGAATCATCCACAATGGTTTCATGAGGAAGAGAGTAATAAACATCCACATCCAAAGGTTCATCCCAAATAGGAGGATTATTATCCCTATCAATAAAGCACATTGTAGGAGTGCCATAAATCACTAAAGCTTGATCCCTAAATGGGAAAGAAGGTAAATTATATTCTAAAGTAGGCTCACAGAAAAGACATATATTAGGAGAAGAATTAACATCAATCCCCAACTCATATCCATAAAGAGAAATGTGATGGAGAGATACATTAAAGTCATCTTCTTTCTCTAATATATCCTTACAAGGTAATACAAGAAAGGACAAAGCAACATCACACGCACTAAATAAAGTCTTTCTAGGTGTAACACCATGCAACGGTAAGGTAAGAGGAAGATGTTGTGTAATCCCAAAAGTTATAGAAGGATGTTTGGAACACACTTGAAACAACTTGTGCAACATGATAACAAATAAAGAAATACATAGAAAATTGATATAGATATATCCAAATGCATTAAAATGAAATTTATAAGCATGAAAAGGAAATTGAACACCACAAACACAATAGGGCATCTAATTCCACAAAAGATAGGGGGTAAGCCTGTCGGGTTCACCAAAATGTATAGCAAAAAATGGATCCACACTCTATACAAAGGAGAGGAAGAATACCAAGATTTATTCTCCAATGAGACCTGATTAACACAAAGGTAAGTGTCAATTCATGATCTATACAAAGGAGATAAATGGCTTGGGTTAACTTATTCCTCACCTCTGTTCGCAAGTAATGTTGTGGAGCACTAGGGATCACTTAAGGATTTTCATTCATGGCAACACTTATGCAGGAGTGATCACATGATGAGAGGTTCAGTACTGGAGTCATAGTCATGAAAATGACTAAGTCCAGAATCAGGGCAACAGGGTACAATGTTACAGTTTTGGTTAGCGATGGAAATGTATGAGGTATTATGGCATGTGAAGTTAGTAGAAGGTATTTTGGGATATGTATATGCTTCATTTAAGAGCACATTATTTTTGGTGATTAGATCAGTGAGATTAAATAATCTAAAGGTATGTGAAGACATAGATTTAGTATAATAGGGCATATGAGCAGTTGCGAAGATTAAGGCAAGGTTAGTAGAAATGGAGTATATTGTCAACACTTGGGTAATATATCATCGTTGACTTCATACTTATCCTTTACATAATTAATTATTATTTTTTGTATGATATTTGTGAAGCCGACTAGATGGCATTTTTTGTATATTTATAGAGTGCTTTTATGAAAGTGATGTATATTGTGATTATGATTATGAAGTAAGGTTGTGAATATGAGAGCAGAGATCATATGCGAGATCAGTAAGAGATAGAGCTATAACTAGAACTATCTAAGCAAGATAAGTTCTTGTATTGTTCACAATTTGGAGAACTCTTTGTAATAGTTTTTTATTGTAAGAGTTATTTTCTCACCACCTTTAACTAGGTGTTTTGTATACCCCTAACAGGGTTTTGTAATCATTTAACAAGGAAATGTACTATGTAATCATCAACTCCTAACGGGGCTAGATCTCCTAACAAGAATATAATATTTTAGTGCATATTTGTGGGTACCATCACCACCGGGGTTTCCTCAAGAAAAAATCATGGTGTCATGTGTGATGTGTTATGTTTTATTATTCTTTTCATTTCAGTAGTGTTATGGTTTAACTTTATTTATAATTGGTTAAAGTTTAAATCAAAGTTCAATAATACTAATTCACCCCCCCCCCCCCCCCTTGCCCCTCTTAGTATTACCTAATCCTAACAATTGGTATCAGAGCTATTGGCCCTTGGAGAGAAAGCATAACAGCTTAAGGTAGATTGGAATGGATTTAGAAAGTTTGCAAGAGAACTTTGAAGTAGCACTTGAAGATATGGACAAAGAGAAGACTGAGAATGGTATACTGAAATTTAAATTGAGAAGAGCAAAAGGTTTCATCAAGAAACTAAAAGAACAACTGGAGGCTTCAAGAAATCAAAAACAAGCTCTTATGGACAAGATCCAAGAAGATTCAAACAATGATACATCAGATCAAGTGAAGAGACAGGAGCAAGAAAAAGAGGAGATCAATCTTTTGATGATAAAAGAGATTCAACATGAAAAGGATGCTAGGATCAAAGTTGAAGAATCACTGAAAGTAGAAAATGAGCAGATAGGTCTAATGAAAACTGAACTTGACCACTACAAATATAAATATCAGGAATTCAAGAAATACAATCAGATCATTAAAGGTGAACTCACTCAAGCCAAAATGCACATTGATAATTTGCACATGAGAAGTGACAAAATTGATGAGAAAAGAGAAAGACAAAAACCTAAAGGAGAAATGACTGGAGTTGGATTCAATGAAGAAGAAAGTTCTAAAACCAATGAAGAAGAAAGTGGAGCAAAGAATGAAGAAAGACCTACACATGAAGAAAGACCTACTCATTAAGATCCTAAAGAATAGATCAAACCTTTCAGAGGTAGATGCTTTGGATGCAACAAAGTTGGACACATGAAAAGAGATTGTAGAAGTAAAGGTTCCTCTAAATACTTTACCAGCTATTGTTTTAAATGTTATGAGTATGGACACAAGAAAGTAGATTGCAAAAAACCAAATCAATCTAGGTACAAAAAAGATTATGTCAGAGAAGAATCAGTAGCCAAGATCACATGTCAAAAATGCAACAACTTCGAACACACTGCAAGGTATTGTAAACTACAAGTAAATCAGGATAGAAGGAGACCTCCTACATGTTACAAATGCAACAACCTTGGACACATTGTGAAGTTTTGTAGATACAATGGAGAGGACAACATAAGAGGACCAAGAAGATCTAGTGAACTGAGAGGACCACCTCCTGTGGTCATAAGAAAGAATGTTGGTGACTGTGGTAAGAATCTTAATGAATACATGAGTGAATTTGAGAATCAATTCAAGAAATCAGAGAGTAAGGAGGATGAAAAGATATGGAAGGTGAAATTTTTATACAAGGCATTAGTCCAGGGAGAGATAGTTGATGATACTGTGTCTTTGCATGATGATTTCTTTGAGGCATCGACCTATAAGGTCACATAGCCTTAAGGGGAGCATTGGATGCAAATAACAGAATATATCCAGCCCCTATATATGTGGAGTAAGCTCATGGGAGATTAGGTATGGTGTGTGCAAACACTTCGGATTCTATGTATGAGGGCGCAACACCTGGAGATTCATTATGCATGTTCACAATTTTTATGTTGTCTGGACGGGATGTGAAGATGAGCTACTTGTGTTTAATGCACTCACTCAACTTGAGAAGGATAAAATGGCTTGGAAGATATCATTTCTACACCATTTGATTATCAGTGACTAAGGAGAGGAGAGTTGTGAAGTATTGCAGTGATCTAGCAAAGAGATTTCATGATCGCGTGAAGCAAAGTACCAGATTCAAGTGTGTTTAAGGTATTTAGACCTAATCTCATAGAGAATTTATGGATGCACTAGTGGTTTATGATGTCGTGGATAGACCTAGGTATAAATTTAAGAGACATTCATTAATCAAGTCTTGTGAGGATCATCTAGAAGGACTATTTTCACAAACTCCCATAGGCGTATTACACGTAGAAGACATTAGGGCATAAATACATTACAAGTATGAAATAATTAGAGATGTAAACATTTAAAATGAATTGGATAGTATGATAGAAGCAGATGGATCCATGGTTGAAGAGTTCAAACACCTACAAGATCAATCCATCATTAAGCTAACCCTACTCACAGAATTCATGGAAGTTGAATGGTTTAAGATCATCCTTAGCATAGTACATGATCAATTTGTTTGGACTGGAGAACAAATAGTAAATATTTGTGCACAGATGATTCATGAGATTACATGCCTTGATAATGAAGGAGCCTAGGACCTGTATCAGAAAAGAATTTGAGGAAACAGGCAAAAACCCTAACCCATTCCAAGTGGGATAAGAGGGCGATGACAGTCAATGAAATCTTTTAGCAAGATGTTAGGTTGGTAGAAATGTTGTTAGGTTACAAGTTGTTTTATAGTAGCAGACCAAACTCTATATCAGCTGGATTTTTTATGATGGCATACAGAATGGTGAAGGAAAATAAGAAATCTAACCTCTGCGAAGTACTTGCATAGTAGTTCCTTGAAAATGTCAAAGTGATAAAGAAAGATAGGACTAAAAAATTTAGGTTTGGGTCCTTGTTAGGCCATATGTACATCCACATCATTCACAAGTTTCCTGGCATGCACCCTAGGGCATGGAAAGTAGGTGTACCTACTGGGATTCAGATTTCAAAGAGCTATAGGAGACAAGAAAAAAATTGGGTTGATGGTGAACTATTTTCCATGACAATAATATTACAAAGGAAAATGAAGGAAAGGTATAGAATACTTGAGAACATTGTTGAGAAGTATGAGGACACTATCTGCTTCATGGTTGAAACTAATTTTATTTGTTTTGAGGTAGTGGAACCAAAGATGAAATGGTGTTACACCATGGGATATGAAGTAAGTGATGAGGTTCTAACCATGTAGGTAGAGCATATACTGGTAGCAAAAATAGACCCTACACAAGAAATATGGGGAACATACAAAGAGAAATATGAAAAAGTCAGAGAAGAACAAGAAAAAGTAACAAGGAAAAGGAAAATCAGTAAAATTGTGGAGGATATCATGACTAAAGTAGGAATCACTAAAAAGTAGTTGATAGACATGAGAAACAAGATGGGAGCATCTTTGAGCATGACCATTGATACTTTTGTTCCTTCAAAAGTAGAAAAGACTGTAACTTCTACTATTGATACTGTTGACTTATCAGCTTCACAAGAGGAGGCACTACAAGAAGTTGTGCATGCAATCATTCCTAGAAGATCTACAAGATCTAGCAAGTAGGATAGTCCCAAGAAGAAAGAGGTAGAAGTAAAGAGGAATAAGAAAGAAGAAAAGGTTCCTGAGAAAGAAGAAGAAAAAGTAGCACCAAAGGATCCACAAACCTTGTGGAAACCTGACCTTAAGTCACTACAGAAAAGAGTGATCAAAGATGGTAACCTGAAAATAGTGGATAGGTATTATGAGAGATATGATTCTGAGAATCAGTCACTCATTGAAGACACTATCATTGAGTATCTCTTAGTTTTCAAGAAAAACTTGTTAGAAATTGAAGGGAGTATCCCTAAAGAACTGTATAGTAAACTGGAAATCAGGAAGCAGTTGGCACAATCAGAGGATGAAAACATAAGGAATAAATCTATTAATGACATGTTACCTATTTTCTCAATACAAGAAAGGGAGAGGATTATAAATGCATTGAAACCCTTGCTGAGGGCAAAGGCCAGACTAGTAAAAATAATAGCTAGGAAATATGATGAGGCAATTAAGGACACTTAGAAGGCATTAGATCAGATCCCAATGAGTGATATGCTAAAGAAGATGTCACCTCCCAAGGTCACCAATCCTACATCTTTGGGTTTGGGGGAAAGTTCCAAAGCAGTGGATGAAAGTGTACAAGACAGCATGTAACCAGATTTCTTTGTCTCTAGTGTGCCTGTGACCCTTGACACTTCGCATGATGTAAGTGATCCATTTATGGATAATTTAGATAGTGTGATGGAAGTTGGAGAACAAGAATAGATAGAGGAAAAGAAAACAAAGGAGAAAGTACAGGAGAAGGAGATACAGCAAGAAGAAAAGAAGGAAGAAGAGACCAGAATAGAAAAGTTGATGAGGTTAAATTGGACACCTCTTTATTGTTGGCAAGTATGGCCAAACCAACAAGTTCTGATGTAGATGGTATGGATAAGGATGAGCTTATGAGGCTATCCTTCATGGCCTTCACCAAGGCTAGAGAAAGGTCAGTACAAAAATGGGACAAAAGAATAAAGGTAATGGCTAGGGTTGTTGAAACAGTAAATAAGCTACTTCCCTCACCGATTACCTTTCAAGAAAAGGATGAAGCTAAAAATCTTTGTATAATATTGGATATCTTTGATAGTCACTTTGACTCATTTATAAAGACTACAGAAGACAAGGAAGAGAAAAAAAATTTGGAGAAGAAGTTGAGAGAAGTTTGTTAGTCCATTTCATGGGACTTAGACATTCTCAAGGCTACTACTCTTAAAGCCAAGAGTTGTGTAGCACAGGGCAGGAAAATTTACAACTACTACATAAATCATTTCATGCATGTAAATAATATTGAGGAGATTATAGTCAAGGATAGGGCTACTCTTGAAAATCTAATGGACAGTTATGAATCATCTTCACTAACTATAGGCGAAATAGATAAAGAGACATCCAGGTTGTTAAACAAGATCAGTGTATTGGAAATGGATAAAGGGAGAGTTGCAGATAGATTTGGCTTGTTAAGAAGCCTATTGACCCTTAAGCTTTCAATGCTTGAGACTCATCTTTCAGAGATGGAAAAGTTTGAGAGGTCAATGACTTTTTTCTACACCTACTGAGCTTAAGGCAATAGAGATCACTTCATATACACTGAATGGACTAATCCATGTCAGTGAGCTACTGATAAAGTCATGGGCTAAGGAACTAAAGACCTTGGAAAACTCCTTCCAAGATGTCTTAAAATTGGTGAGTAAGCACTAAATATTTTTGTGCTTAATTTTTTGAAATTTTGGAATGAACCTTTGTCATTGATGTCAAAGGGAGAGGAAGAGAAAGAGGAAAAATGTAAAGAGTAAAAGGAAGAAAATAAAAATAGTAAGAAGGATATTTTAATATATAAAACAAAACAAAAAAGTAGAAAAGAGAAAATGAAAAGAAGAGAGTTATATTTTGACACTTAGTCATTTGTCTTAGTGTTGCCATCAATGCCAAAGGGAGAGATTGTTGGCAAGTGGTGTTGTGGAGCACTAGGGATCACTTAAGGGTTGTCATTCATGGAAACACTTATGTTGGAGTGATTGCATGATGAGAGGTTCAGTACTAGAGTCGTAGTCATGAAAATGACTAAGTCCAAAATTAGGGCAATAGGGTACAATGTTACAGTTTTGGTTAGCGATGGAAATGTATGAGGTATTATGGCCTGCGAAGTTAGTAGAAGGTATTTTGGGATATGTATATGCTTTAATTAAGAGTGCATGAGTTTTGGTGATTAGATCAGTGAGATTTAATAATCTGAAGGTATGTGAAGACAAAGATTCAGTCTAACAGGGCAAAATGAGCAGTTGTGAAGATTAAGGCAAGGTTAGAGGATATGGATTATATTGCCAACACTTGGGTAATATATGATTTCCGACTTCATACTTATCCTTTACATAATTAATTATTATGTTTTGTATGATATTTGTGAAGCCAACTGGATGGTAGTTTTTGTATAAGCATAGAGTGCTTTTATGAAAGTGATGTGTATTGTGATTATGATGATGAAGTAAGGTTATGAATCTGAGAGTAGAGATCAGATGCGAGATCAATAAGAGATAGAGCTATAATTGGAACTATCTAAGCAAGATAAGTACTTGTATTATTCACATTTTGGAGAACTCTTTTTAATAGTTTTTTATTGTAAGAGTTGTTTTCTCACCACCTTTAACCAAGTGTTTTGTATACCCCTAACAGGGTTTTGTAATCCTTTAACAAGGAAATGTACTATGTAATCATCAACTCCTAACAAGACTAGATCTCCTAACAGGGATATAATATTTTAGTGCATAGTTGTGGGTACCATCCCCACCGGGGTTTTCCCTTAGCCAGGGTTTCCTCGAGAACAAATCATTGCGTCATGAGTTATGTGTTATGTTTTATTAGTCTTTTCATTTTAGCAGTGTTATAGTTTATTTATAATTGGTTAAAGTTTAAATCAAAGTTCAATAATACTGATTCACCCTCCCTCTTAGTATTACCTAATCCTAACAACCTCTAAGAAAGAGAGGATTTAGGAAAGAGCAATTGAGAATATTTGAAAAGTAAATCTAGAAGACTAATATTGAAATGAAGAAATAAAAAGTATTTAGCTCTAAAAAATAATCTACTGAAAACCTTGTCAAACGGTCTTAGAAACTGTTGATTTTTGCGTTCTGGAATTGAAATTGTGAGATCCACAAAACCTAGAAATATTTTTCTTTTTGGGTCCAGGTCGACCTTGACCCAAATGCAGGTTGACCTTAACCTACACTGCTCTAACAAAAATTTTATTCATGGGTTCTGAAATTTTTCTAAAAAGGGTATCTAAATCTACTCTGTAATTTGTTGTTCCACACCTACTCCTACAATATAAAGGGTTTTGTTGTTTGGATGAGGGTCTTGTTGTTTGGATGAAGGGTTTGCCTTAGGCAAACCCCAGTTTTGGAATTAACCTTGAAGTAGAATTGAAATTGCAATAATAAACAAAGTAAATAAAATAATTTACCTTGCTTATGTTGAAACCCTTGTGGAGCATTCGAATCCTTGAATCCACAAGGATGAATGCTTGAATTTGTTTAAACCTTGTAGAAGAGTATGAAGTTGATCTACCATGCCAATTCATGGCTCCATGGAAGTAAATTTTCTCATGTACTTGAATTGAGAATGCAAGATGAAGAATGTAGAAGTCTTGAATGCTTGAGAGATCTTGAGATTGCTTGATAACTTATAGATAATAATGGATTGCCTTCCTCTTTTTTTCTTTTCTTCTTTATCTTCCAAGAATGAGAGAGGAAAGCCCATATTTTATAGTGATCTTGGGCACCAACTCTTAGAGGGGCTAACATAGAAAACAATAATTAAGGGTCCATGGCACAAAACTCTAGAAGGGGTCCACCCTTAACGTAGAAATGAAAATAATTATTTAAGAGCCTTATCACAAAATTTGAGGTAAGGCCAACCCCAAAGTTAATTTGAGCATTATGCACAAAAATTGAGAAAGGATAATCTCAAATAATAAATTAGGAACCCTACACAGAGCTTGAGAAAGGTCCACCTCAAATATTAATTTGAGAATTTGACACTTAACTCAAGAAATAGTGGCCCCGAAGAGGGAAAGATGAAATTTTGATGAAAACCCGAAACTGGGACCTAACCCCAAGGACCCTAGACCCTAGGGTCAAGGTCAAGGTCAACCCTGACCTAGGTCAGGGTAGGTCAGGGTTGAGGTCGACCTTGACCCAGAGGGTCAAGACCTTGGGAAATGTGCCCAAGTCTCAGAAATAAAGAGATAAGATAGAAAAGAGGGGCAAAACAGGCACATAAGCACATGAAACCCCACAGAAGCATGAAAGTGTCTGAATTAGGATCAAAACAACCTACTAGGGAGGGCTAAAAGGTCTCAACATGGAGTGCTTCCATTTTAAGATGATACACATGCTAATGATGTAGGATGGATGATTATAAATGCATGTAATTTTAAGACATTTATGTATAGATGATGATTTGACTTATGTTTCTATGATGTTTATAAATTTGCTGATGGAAATATGGAAGTACACAATAGAGGGGGATACATCAATTGTCTCCCAAGATTACACAACTTAATAAACTTTAACAATAAACTTTCGATATGATAATTAATATGCAATCAAAGATCCACAACACATAAAGAGCATAGAACACCAAGAATTTTTGCGTGGAAAACATGTTAGGGGAAAAACCACAGTGGGGATGGAAACCACAAGATGATGTACTATGTTAAAAGCACTATACCCTATTAGGATTATTACAATGGGAATATACATGCATTCAGGAATACTACCTAAAGCTCACTTCTCAAATACAATAAGGAAGGCTTAATACCTTATAGAAATCATGGACTACAATCCATAGATCATGAACTGGATAATAACATCTTGAAAATGTCTAGATTAGTTCCATTGAAGTATATATACAACTTTATTTTCTACACTTAATATATGCCTTCAAAAGATATAACCTTCACCACATTCACATCCACTCAATTTACACATATGCACATGATCCAAAAAGGGTTACAATTACATTTATACAATTCATCAACCTTCAAAAAATAAATAAGCTTGGCTAAACTCTCACCACCTCACCATTAAAAATACAACCATACATGATATAATTTTTTATGTGAACCACTGAATGTTGGCTAAGACATAGCATGGATCAACATTAACATCCTTGAACATGCTAAGCACCCAAAAATCATGCCTTGGGCATCTGCAACATGCTACATCACAAAGTTGGCCAAGAATATGAAGAATATGATCTCACCAATAGAAAATTACCAAAAGAAATCACCACGATCAATTCAAACTAGAAAAACAATAGGAACGTGATCTAGAAACATCCACAAGCATCATGAATAACCTCAAGAACATTCACAACAACTAAAATATTTTAAATCATCGACATCATTGAACCAAACCTAAAGAGCACAATGGTAAGGATTGTCAATGATGCAATCAAGACCAGAGAAGTCTCCACATGAGATGTCCAATCTTGCAGCTAGAGACAACATAGTAGAAATAACAAAGAAATATAGAGATTTAAATCCAAGATGACATCTTTTATTATCATCAACAAGAATTCACGTCAAATTGGCTTCAAACATGTCAGGTTGTAAGGCCTTCCTGGTTGCGATCAATACAAAGAAATCAATCTCAAATCCTATCTTTGATCTATCGAACCTCAAATATATCCTTCCTTGTCTCTTTTTTACTCATCACTTCATAAAACATGAACTACTACCTATCTTATAGACAAGATCACTAGCCACGAGTCATCTTATCTAATCATCAATACCAAGATAAAGAAAATAGTTTACAAATATATAGGTTAGGACCTAAAATGTGAAACACCAATCACCACAATAAGAGAATAATGATACGTGATCACAAATATAGGTCCACACAAGTTCCAATAATCACAATCCATGACTACATATGTTAAAATCTAACAATCACCAACCGCACATAAATCTCTTAAATCGGTCTAGACAGCAAATGAACACATTACCCATAGCCACTAGATGAATCCAAACTCAAACTGCCATGAACCAAAAGAGATGTGATCATAGGAAATTGTTCCTAGATAGGTCCTAAACATCACAATATGATCACATAGGCCAACTCTAACACAAGTTTGAAAGCTAACTCAATCACTCAAACTGGAAAAAAAGAACAAAATGCAAAATATCTTTTTGGTTGATGCAAGATTGTCTGCTACCCTAGGATTCTACTACATTAGACACCCTAGGCAAGAAGAAGATGTTCCATGAGAGGAAATCATGAACATCTGATGGGATTCTGAACATATATCCCATACTTATTCTTTATCCACATATCATGTTGTCTTGCAACCAACACTTTCTTTCCTTTGCCCACTTTCTAATTCTACAAATTCACTTGCTTTGCACTCTTCTCTGATAGTAACTAACCTCTACTATCCTCTTTCTTCTTCTTCTCATTCAATATACCTTTGCTACAATCATTTAGCTACCTTTTCTTACCATCGACACTTCTTTGAACCACATCATCATCATACCTTCTAATGAGATTCTTCTTTTATCCAGTACCATCTATACCTTGTTGTCCAACACTTACAAGTATCATCATCTATCATACTTCCATAACCATAGATGTCATTTTTACTCTAATCTCTACAAGTTCCTCAGAGATGTTCTTCTCCTTAACTTTCTCCTTCAAATTTTCATTTTCCTTGATTTCACTCATAGGAATAGATTCATCAATTCTCAAGTTCTCATATCTGCTACTATCAATCAAACAGCATCTAACAACTCCACATCTTCCATTGCCTTTATCCTACAAAGGTATCAACTTATACTCGGATCTTCCTTTCCTTACCACATAGGTATTAACATGAACATCAAACATAACATGCCTATCAAACTATCAAGGTCTCTCAAGAAATAGATGATAATCATCCATAGGCAAAACATCACATAATATCTCATCATAGTAAGTCCCAATCTTAAAAATAACTAGGCAATGCTCCTCAACCCTAGCCTTAGATTCATCTTGCAACCAACTAACCTGATAAGGATTTGGATGTTTTCTCCTTTCCAACTTCAATTTACTAACCATTTCTTCTAAAACATAGTTATTAGAACTACCACCATCAATGATAACATTACATACCTTATGCTTACACTTACATCTAGTTCTGAAAAAATTCCTTATTTGCACAAATTCATCAATACATGTAGCAACTCTTCTATTGACAAGGACTTGACCTTCTTTAGCAGCATTCAATGTATTGTCCTCTAAATTTGATGTAATCTCTCTATCCAAATTTGCAACCCTCTTTTTAGGACACAGAAAAGATCTCTAACCTATTCCACCACACTAAAAACAAGTACCTATAAATTCACATCTTCCTCTTTTTCCACCATTGTAACCCTTAGTGGTTCAACTAATACTAGATCCTTCATCAGTCTACTTAGGATTCTCTACCACATTACTCCCATTATTTGATACACCAGCCTTACCACCTCAATTCTTGTTATTCTTCCTACCTTCAAACCTCGTGTTTAGCTTCTTTTCAATTCTTAATGTCATCTAATAAGCATCTCGAATTATTTTCCTTCAAACCGTAAGTAACTCCTCTTGAATACTAGGTCTCAAACCATAGATATACCTAGAAACCTTTTCCTTATCAGCTTCAGAATGACCAGTCTAAATCGTGATCCAATAGAACTCTTCAGTATATTTATGTACTCATTTGTCATCCTACTTAATGCTTGCATATTCTTAAACATTTCCAACTCATAATCCACTAGAATAAATTGTCTCTTCAAATTTTCAATATTTGATCCCATTTAGTAATCGTTGCTATCACTTTCTTATTTCTCTCTAATTAAATTTCTCTCCACCATATACTTGCATGATCTTTCAGCTTTGTCTTTGCAAATTTAATGATGCAGGAGCATCTTGGGTGTAAGAGCAATCTTGCATCACCCAAAAATATTTTTGGTTTTGTTTTCAATAAGGGTTATCTTGTGCAGAGCTGCTATTTATGGAAACTTGCTATTTTTAGTAAGTTGGTCATCTGATCTCAGAATGTTCTGATTTCTTCCCTAGAGGTTCATTTTGGTCATATTAGCTTGCCAGTAAAGTTTCATTGACAGATCAAGTCTAGCTTTGTAGATATTGAAGATTTTTGGTATTGGCAACAGGGTACAAGAACTTTGAACTCAGTTTTGAAGGCTTTAGAGGCCCCGGATGAGGTCAAAAATTTGGGTGAGAGGTGCTTGTGCAAATCAAGCCTGTAGAGCACTTCGTGGCCTTTTCAGAATGGGGTTATAATAGTCAATCGAGTCAACTGGCGATGACTTATGGTCTTCAAAAGTTGGGTCACCTGAAATGGCAGAAAATGATTTTCCTTCAAAATTTATGTTTGGGTTTCAAAAGTTATTTTGAGCCAACTTTGATGTAATAAAATGAAAAATAAAATAATTCTAAGTTTGGTCGGCCCTTAGGGCTAAATTTCTGGAACCTTCTCGGGCGGTGGAAATTTCCTATATAAAGAAGGCCTGTAGTATTGTCTTAGGTAGTTTAGGGCAGTTTGAGACAATTCTGGGTAGTGGATCTGGGTATTGATTTGAGGATTTTCCCTATAGAATATTGTAAGGGAAATGCCCATGTGGCTTTGCATATTGTTATTCTAAAAGTTTGTAATTCCACATTTGTGGAGATAACAAGAAGCCCATTTTCTATTCTTGGATATTGTTTCTCTATTTTTGTTATGTGGTTGTGGTATTAAGGGGAGCACCCTTCATCATTTAACCCGATTAGGATCTTCCACTTCTTAATACTTGAAGTAGTCTTCCATATCATTAATCCAATCAATCATTTCCTCTAGTCTAAGGCTGCCAGAAAATGTAGAAACTTCAAGTTTAGGTCTTTTTCCAATTTTAGACATAGCTTTCACAAATATGGCCTCTTCTACATCTCTGGCATCATCCATAGCTTCTTCAAAGTGTTCTTCTTCCTCAAATTCTTCATCACTACCTTGACCAACTTTTGATACAATCCTCCTTCATAATTGATCTTGTAAAGCTTGCACTTGCCTCTGAAAAGCCCTAAAATCTTCATCAATGACCCCACAAACTCTTCTTAAAGTCATATTCAATATGATGAATTCTGAGTGAAATCCTCTACAATTGTGGGTCAGACCCACACTCTACCACCCCACAACAAACCATTTTAGGATATCATTGCTGCAAAATTTAATCAACTCTTTACCAAATGAAACCTTTCTCAGATACCACTTGATGTAGTCGAGACTAGATAAGTCTCCAAAGGAGATGTCCAATCATTTAGATAGATACAACACAAGGGAAAGAAGAAAAAAATACAAATACTTAAATCAAATACATTAAATTGGCTTCAAACATGTCAGGTTGTAAGGCCTTCCCGGTTGCGGCCAATACAAAAAAATTAGTCTCAGATCCTATCTTTGATCTATCAAACCTCAAACCTATCCTTCTTCAACTCTCTGCTACGCATCTCTTCTTAAAACATGAATTACTACCTAGCTTATATACAAGATCACTAACCACAAGTCGGCTTATATGATCATCAATACCAAGATAAAAACAAATAGTTTACAAATATATAGGTCAAGACTTAAAATGTGAAACATCGATCACCATAATAAGAACATAATGATACACAATCATAGATATAGGTCCACATGAGTTATAAAAATCATGATCCATGACCGCACACATTAAAATACAATGATCACCAACTACACGATAAATCTCTTAAATTGGTCCAGACGGGAAATGAACACATTACCCACAACCACTCGATGAAAATAAATGCAAACCGCCATGAACCAAAAGATATACGATCATAGGAAACTAGTAATAGATATTTCATAAACATCATAGTACGATTGCACATGCCAAATCTAACATAGGGTCAAAAGTTAACTTGATCACCCAAACCACAAAATAAGAACAAAATACAAAATATCTTTTTGGTTGATGCGAGGTTGCTAGCTACCCTAGGATGCTCCTACATCAGTAAATCATGAAAAATAGCTTATGAACATCCAAATCATGAACCAATTAATATTATGACACACATCAATGTCCCAAATAGGCTACATAGATCCATATATGGAAATATTGTAATATCGAACTGTGTTGAACCAAATACTGAAACATTGTAACCTTTGAACATCCAAAAATACTAGTCTCAACATAGAAACCAATAACTCACTAAAATCACCATGAAAACCTCCATAAATTGACATGAATCAACTACATACATCCCCCAACACAACTATACCATCCACATATTTTTATTTTCAACACGGTAGCTACACCGAATGAAACATCTCACTAAACAGCATAGGAACACGGGCTCAAATAGGAAATACATTGGCATCAATGACAACACATATATATCATGTTATTCCAAATATCTAACCCTTTAGAATTTATGGCAACATATGATGTGAAAAATTATCAATGCGCAAAGAAATCAAATGAATAATATTACCAACAATATCCAACATATCTTTTAGAGTCTCTCTAAAATTCCTCTCAAATTGAATCTCTCCCCCTTAGCTAAATCACTCCCCACTACTAAAAATTTATCCCCTTTTTTCACATGAATATCTCCCCCCCCCCCCTTTGACATCAATGGAAAAGGAACATATATGCACTTAGTCATAGAATCCAACACTCTTCAAATCTGAATATTTAACCCATAAAACTTTAAGATAGCTACTCCCCCTAAGTAGTAGCCACCAAAAAAATAATCTAGAACAAATTATATATTTGTAAAAATGACTAGACGGATGCAATCCAATGAACCTTTGTTCTTATTAAGAGGGACAATCTATTAGGACCAAGAAATAATGAGAGGGGGGGTGAATTAGTGTTGCAATGCTTTTATTCTTAACCAATTGAGACTTAACCATGCACTAAATAAAATAATAAAAATATACACATAAATTAAATAACTCATAAAACCATGATTTGTTTTTGAGGAAACCCTAGCCAAGGGAAAACCCTAGTGGGGATGGAACCCACTGTTGGGACTAAAAATATTTTCCTAGTTTAAATCTTTCTCGTTTAAATTGTGTCCAAGCTATGTTCATATAAAGCCCTAGGTTTTGTTCGGTCCAAGCCCTAATTGTTTTCCTTGTTTTAAAACCTAAGTATCCCTTGGTTGTTATGTTTCTTCATTAATTTTTGGGAGTCACTTAAGTCAGGTTTTAAAGGATGTGTCTTAATTTTTCATCGAAAGGGGCTAAGTCTTGTTAAATCGTAAAGCCTAACGAGACCCAAGATTTAATATTTCCTAAGTCTAATGTCTCTATGATGTTTTAAAGGAAAGTCAGATCCATTTTGATCCAATGGTGGATGTGATGCTGCTAACCAAAGTTACATACCTTTTTAACCTTCATGGGATCATGCCTAAGTGACAAGTGTCCACCTTGAGATCATGGGACCGGTTTGAAAGTAAGATAAAGTATAGTTAGATCAAGTTTGATCAGGCAATAAGTGCAATCCCATGATTAAAATTTGCTCACTGATTATTCATCACGGCATCACACCTTGATGATGTGTGTCCAGGATGACATCACACAACACAAGTTGAAAATTGGTAAATCATGGAGAGATCAATTTTGATCAGACAATAGGCGTAATCCTGTGTTCAAAACCTGCATGAAAGATACTGATCATAGCATTGTGCCTGACTAACGTGTGTCCAGTTTGATAAAGAGAAAAAAGGTGGGGCTTAGGCACCGTGTGGAGTTGAGATGTCTCTTTTTGATTGGTTGGTTTCACTTCCATGAGGAGTGATGTGGAGGTCATCAGTCTTTTGATATTTTATGAACTGCACGTGTGCTAAGAGGGTTTAGATCAATGGCTCTATTTTAAATTTTGTTTCATGATGTGAAATGCCTTGTTTTTACCTGTTGTGGTTGCAATTTTGAAATTTGATGAAGTATTTACAAAAGGGTTGGTAAATTGAAGGGTAGAAGGAAATGGAGTCGACGAGCCAAGTAGATTGAATTTTTGATCTAATTTGATCCAATTTTGCAGAGATGGAAAGGAGAAAATTGCAGGTAGATAATTGATGAATGAGTATTATGTTGGTTGATCATATTTGATTTGTTTTCTTTGATCTCCACTAAATCTAATATTGCAAGGGACATTCTTCTAGAAGGAGGAGATTATGGTGTGGGAAAATTGTCAGAGAATTTCAAGCCCCTGCCATATGGAGGTAGGTGAGATAGTTATGATCTTGACTGAGAAGATGAGAGTGAGAGGTTATTTAATAAAGAAAATCTCATCATTGTAGTTTACCTTCTAGGTTTACACCTACAATGTAAATTAGATTTGATTTTGATATCTCTAAGTTTTCGGTCATCCCTTCTATAATAACTCTATGTTGTCACAGGTTGTTGTGGTGGTTGATAAATTTGCTTTCCTCCAAACCCTAAGTATTTATTTTTGGGGTCTTTGCCTAAATGATCTAAAGCTTGTTGCAATCCTTGCTCTATAAAAGGATTCCCAAGACCATTTAGAAGGGCTAGAAAAATAAGATATAAAATTTTATAGGTTTTCAGACAAGGAGATAGTAGACTATATTAGACTATGAAAATATAGAAATAGAAAGTTTCAGGTCTTTGGCTATTATTATAGTGGTTCATATTTTGAAGCAAAGTGTATACAAGAACATGATTCAGCATATATGATACAAATATTTCTAGTTCAAGTCTCTCCTGTGTATTCATTTCTTGATTTATGAATTTTCAAATTCATTGTATAGAGTTTATCTTGTGTGTATGTTTCTATTCCTTAGTTTTGATCTAGGATCAAATTAAACTGCTCTAGATAGAACATAAATTCATCTAGTTTGCAAAAGGATTTTCATAAGAAGTATGGGTCTAGATTGAATGGATAAATGCTTTCATAAGGTGATAGTAGTGTGGGTCATGAATCATTGACATCAGTTGGTTTTTTTATTTTTCTTTTGCATTAGAAATATTGTTAAATGGATAAGGCACTGGTCAGGGAAAAGTATATTCTACATTAATATATGTTTGGTTGGGTTTGGTTATATTCTAAAAATTTTAAAATAACCATTCAGTCAAAGTTCTTTAAGTATTGTGGTTATAAGGTTGTATTTTCTTTATGGTAATTGAGAATCAATGAATGATTGGTCATCATTTAGTATTTTCTTATCATTTTATGCTATTAAAGTCCAGAGAAAATTGTAGTGTTGTATGTTGAGCTGGATTAGGTGTACCCACCTTGGTCTTACAAACCAAAAGTGAAGAGGGAAGTTGTGTCCCTATAGTTGGTCCAATTGCCTTAGATTTCCCCATATTTGGAATTAACCACTCCTAAAAAATTCATTAATAGATATATTGGTGGCTTTTAAAGCATAAATCCATTTTGTGAACCAACAAAATAGTGAATTTGTTGGGGAATAATAGTGAATCAAGTTAGATAACACAGGTTCCAAGTAGAGATGAATTCTTGGCCTCCTTATTTGTTTAAGCCAGAAAGTTGACCATTAAAAAATATAGAGTTATACTTTTTCATCCCATAGATTTGTTTCATCAGTAGAAGATTATTGGGTTTTTCTTACTTCCCTTGTTGTTTTCCTTTTGTCTTGTAACTTTCCTTATCAACGCATTCATATTACTGAGAACCAATGTTATATTTTCCAACCTGTGTTGGGTGGCGACTCAAAGAAATCTTTGCAGCAGTTATGAGTAATAAACATTATTTTACATACACTTTCTCAATATGATTCATAGAAATACTAGATCCTAGAGGATGGATCATCCTGAAGATAAATTGGAAGGTGAGCTTCCAATTACCTTTAGAGTTAGTCAGCCAAGGAAATAAAAGAATGATAAGAATGTATATCAGACTTGGAGATAGAAGAAGGAAACCAAAGAAGAGGACCCAATCCAACCTAGCCATGAAGGAAATGCATTAGAATATGTAGAGGCTATGGACCTTAGATTGTGTGTGTATGAATATTACTATTTTCTTGATGATAAAAGAGAGGATGGATCACGTCAAAATATGGACATCCATAATGAATCTCAGGGACATAGTAGGAGGTCAAGTAGAAAGTGTAGAGGTGGAGAGGCTAGGAATGCCACTCATGCTCCAAGTTCTTCACCCTCAGAAAGCCCTTATGTCCCAAGAGACAAACAAGATAGATTTCATATTGAGACTATAGAATATGAAACCACTCTCTCAGATTCTGAAGATATTTTCCCAGAAGTTTATGATTTGGAGAGAAGAATCCAGGAGAAAATTGCTATCAGACGACAAAGAGAAAAATAAAAAGAAGATGAGGTAAGACAAGCTCAAATTAGATTAGATCAATTAAGAAGGCAATTGTTGAGCCTAGAAGAAATAAATTGTATTGTAGCACCTAAGAAAAATGAGGAAGAACTTGTTATCCATCAAGTTTTTGAAACTAAAAAACCTAAGGATAAAGGAAAGCAGATGGCAACTAGAATTTCAATAAATGAACCTATGAATGACATGGTTCTAGTATATCAGATGTCCAAATTGGATATTGATCTTGAGAGGGCTAAGAGGGAAAAATAAATCTTAGCCAAGGAACTTGAGAAGGCATAATTGGAGGCTAGTGTTCTAGAAATGAAGAAGAAGATGAATTTTCTCATGCAATCCTTAAGGCCTTCTAATGTGGTTACTTTTTCCTCAGCACCTGGTGGGAATTCTGGAAACCCTACGAAACAAATAACCATTATTCCACCACCAGCTAGTGCTAAAATTTCTACTACATCAAATGCTAAATAATCTACTTCCCAAGGTGATGGTTCATTCCAAAGGAGAACAGTTCATGTAGAAAGGTATAAACAACTCTCTTTTCTTGGTATTCTTGGTTATCCTAATACAATTCCAAATGATTAGAGAGAAGCTTCCTAAATTTGATCAAAATAATTTCATTACATGTGAAGAACATTTAATTAAATTTATTGACATGATGGATGACTATGAAATTCAACATGAAGATGTGATTATGAAACTATTTGTCCAATCACTAACTGAAGATGTCAGGGATTGGTTTAGAGGACTACCACATGATTGTGTAGGTTCCTCGGATGAATTTATAAATTGTTTCAAGGATCAATATGGTGACAAGACCAATGAAGGTTTCATGATAAATAAATTCAACAATATCAAGAAAAATCAAAATGAGGAAGTGCTTGAATTCAATATAAGGTTCCAAAAGGCCATGCATAAGCTTTTCCAAGTAATGAGGCTTGACGAGAAGGTATGTCTTGCAACTTATTTAAATGATTTTGATGCCAAGATGGGATATCTTCTCGGGGATAAGAATCCTAGAACAATTAGGGATGCTTATAGGTTTTTTGTTAACATTGAGAGCAATAGAAGAGTATCAGGGAAATGGAGTAGAAGGGAAGATTGGAAGTCTCCTAGGTTTCGTAAGAAAGAATCAGGTAAGCCCTCTAATGTGAAACCCTAATGTGAAACCCAAAGAGGAAGATAATTTGAAGAAGATCTTAAATGCTTTAAAATATTTGAACCCTTGAGAAAATAGGAACAACAAGGTTTCAAATAATTAGAAACTTTCCTTTAGCAATTTTAACAGGCAACCAAGGTTGCAAAATTACCTATACAATACCCAATGGAAGGATGGGAAGCCTATTCTCTTAGTTAAGAAAGATAAATCTGATGATAAAAAACCTAATCCTTTACAAAAGAACTCTGTTAATATGAATGATGATGTCCCATGGTGTGTATCTTGTCAATCCCCACATAATCCTAATTATTGTGTTGTTGCTTTGAATGTATCTACAAGTGATGGACTAGGGGATGAAGAAGATGAATCATATGATGATAGTGATTATGCTATGACTTCTTCACACATACATATAAATATGAAAACCAAGATGTGTCTAGCTCACAAAGTAGAAAAGAAGTTTATCATCAGCAAGTTTTTTATGATGATGAAGAGGAAGAAATTGATGATGTAAGATGTAATGCAGAAAAGGGTGAAGAACCCATTGTGTTAAGAAGACCCTCTAATGAAGAAATAGCACAAATTACTGATGATATGGTTACTCAAGCAAGGAGTAACTATGTTTTAAGAAATAGAATAGTTGATAATGTAGATGGTAGACCAACCAATTGTTTCATTAAATAGAATGAAGTAGAAACTAAGCAATCACAAGAAAAGGGAAAAGCTACTGAAGGTGTCAAGAAGATCAAGGTTAAGAAATCCAATAAGCCAAATGGCCCAAACATGGTATATAAGGTAAAATTATAGACACCAGAAAAAAATATACTCTCTCCCCAAGGAGATAGTAAGAAAAAAAATAAAGATGAAACGAATCTAGCCTTTTAGGCTAAAGATGGAAATGTCATTACTGTGAAACTAGATTTATCTGATGTAAAGTACACCCATGTTGATATACGGTAGTTGTTATCATATATTACTATCAAGGTCATATTATTGGAGATGATGAGGTTTGGGGAACATAAGGAAAAGGCCCTGATATGGGTGAATCATGTACTTTCCATAAAATTTTAGAAACCAGAAGATAGTAAGAAATTCGAAAGGGTAGAGGATAAATCTTAAAACAAGGGGAAGGAATCAGAATAAATTGTTTCAAAGATCCCTCAGATTTATTTGGATACTAATGTTGTAAATACTTCCTTGGGAGTTGTAGATCCTTTTTTCTTGACTCTAGTTATAAATGGTAAGATGCTAAAAAATTGCATGATTGATTACGGAGCATCTAATACGACTATGCCTGCAAAGGTAATGAAGTCAATGAGATTAAATGTTGATGCACCTCATGGAATATGTTAGGAAATGGATTCCAGAGAGGTACCTATCATTGGTACTATTAAGGATTTTCCTTATAGGCTGGCTACATACCCTGACAAACTATTGATAATGAGTGTTTTGGTTGTTGATTTTCCTCTCCAATATGGAATGTTGTTATCAAGAAAATGGAATGCTTCAATGGGAGGTAGTATTCAATGTGATTTTTCCTTTAGAACTTTTAATATTGTTGGTGAGAATGTCAAGGTGTCCCAGGAAATTAGAACTTCCCACGTGATTGAGGAAACTGAAGATGATAATATGAATTGTTTCCTTGATACTGACATTGATCCTTTTCAAGTGCAAGATATAAAGGTTGAAGGAAAAGATAAACCTATGATTTTATCTAAGCACAAAGATAATCTGACATACCAAGGTGGCTTATGGACCTTGTATATTGATGGTACAAGTTCTAAGGAGGGAGCTAGTGCATGATTTTTGTTGATATCTCCAAGTGGTAAGACTTCCAAGTTCTCTTTCTCTTTAAGGTTTACATGTACAAATAACATTGCAAAGTATGAGGCTCTATTGATTGGATTGAGGTTGGCCTCAAGATATGGAATAAGAGATCTCAGAGTGATTGGAGACTCTGAAGTAGTGATATCTTAGATTGGATCCAAATATGCTTCTAAGAACAAAAGATTGAAGCAATATACAAATGTTTTTTGGGATGAATTAGAAAATTTTGATGCATTTGGTATTAATTGGATGGATATATGCCAAAATAGAATGGTGGATTTGCTAGCTAAAATTTCTCTAAGGCCATAAGATGTCACATTTCCATGAATCTCTAAGATAGAGGTTCAATCTAGGCCTTCCATACTAGATAATGTTGAGAGCTGGCAAGTTTTTGAAAATGATTTGGATATTCTAAGGTTTTTGCATTGTGAGGAAAACTTTGGAAATAAAGAGATGGATTTCAATGGTTATGTGGAAACCTAGGATGGTAAGGATACTATTTTTGGTAAGGAAGTATTACAATTGAAATCAAACAAAGTTCCAAAGGGATTGGTTGTTATTGAGAGACAATTTGAAAATAAGGATAAGTCTTATTTTGCAAAGATTGTAAACAAACCAGAGAACTTGGAAGAAGTGAACTTAGGAACAGCTGAAGCTCCTAAAAATATATATGTTGGTAGGAAGTCATCTCCTAAAGTTAGAAAGTAATTGATTGATCTTCTCATAAAGTATAGATATATTTTTGCATAGTCTTATGATGATTTGAAGGCTTATAGAGAAGATATCTATCAACATGAGATTCCTTTGAAGGACGACACAAAACCTTTCAGACAAAAATTGAGACTTGTAAATCCTGCATTGGCACCAAAGATGTAAGAAGAATTTTTTAAAATGAGAGATGATGGGGTCATAAAACCCATCAGACATTCAACATGGGTGTCTAACTTGGTCCCAATGAGGAAAAAGAATGGAAATATTAGACTCTATGTAGACTTCAGAAATTTGAATATTAATTCATTAAAGGACAATTACGGTTTGCCAAATATGGAAGCCATGCTACAAAGAGTTATTGGATCTAAGTTGATGTCAATAATGGATAGGTTTTTAGGATACAATTAGGTTATGGTCAAGAAATTTGAGCAATTCAAAATTGCATTTACCACTCAATGGGGTACTTATGTATATGTCAAAATGCTTTTCATCTTGACAAATGCTAGGGCAACTTTTCAAAGAGCCATGAATGTGGAAATTATAGATTTCATAAATAAAATTTTAGTGATTTACTAGGATGACCTTACAGCTTATTCAGCAAAGGAAGATCAGCACTATGGTCATCTTGAAAAAAAATTGTAAGAGATTTGGACTATGGGGTTTCTCTTAACCCAAAGAAGTGTGCTTTTGGGGTCACAGAAGGTAAGCTCTTAGGGCATATTCTATCTAAAGATGGAGTAAGGATTGATCCTAAAAGGGTTGTTTCTATTGATAAAGTGCCTCAGCCTAAGAATGCCAAAGGAATTCAGTCTTTCTTTGGGTAGGTAACCTTTTTAATAAGATTCATTACAAATTTTGTTGAGACCAGTATTCCTATCTCCAATATGTTAAAGAAGGGAGCTAAAGTAGAATGGAGTGAAGAAGCATCTAAGGATTTCTCAAATATTAAGAAATCTATCAAAGATGCCTTTGTATTGAGGACACCTGACTATGGTAAGACCATGTAAATAATTTCTTTTGCCTCATACCATACTATTGTTGCAGTCTTGTTACAAAAGAACCCAGAGGGTTTTGAGCAGCCTATCTCTTACTTTACCAAGTCCTTGCAGGACGCAGAATTGAAATATGATATTAATGAAAAGTAGGCATATGCTTTGGTCAAGGATATTAAGGCTTTCAGATGTTACTTTGTTGGAGAAACCATAATTTCTTATGTGCCTAGTGTTGTAGTGAATGATATTTTATTGCAGCAAGAAGTTTCAGGAAGAAGATGTAGGTTAATAAATAGAATTCAAGAATTTAATATAGACATTCAGATCACAAAGATGGTTAGAGGCCTAGGATTAGAAAAACTAATGACTCAGAGAAACTTAGATGTAAATCATATAAATATGCTTGAAGAGGAGAAAAGGCCTTACATGTGTGATTTGGATTGTTGTGAATGGTATAAATATATTATTGGATACTTGCAAAAATTGATGTTTCCTCCTAAGATGGATGATAGTAAGAAGAGGACAATCAAGTTGCATGCTTTTAAGTATGCTATTTTGAAAGGTGAGTTATGGTGGATGATTAATGAAGGAGTTTTCCTCAAATGTGTAGACCATGTTAAATACAAGGATCTGTTAGAATAAATGCCCAATGGGGTATGTGGTGGCCATTACATGGCTAAGACCACTGCACATAAGATCTTGAGGTCTTATGTTTGGTGGCCTACTATTTTTAAAGATGCTCACAAATTTTTCAAGAAGTGTGATGCATGTTGGAGATTTGTAGGTAAGCTGAAGTTTGATGGAAATTTTCCTTTAAAGCTTGTGACAGTTGAAGCACCTTTTCAAAAGTGGGTTATGGATTTAATTGGAGAAATTCCTAACAAATCTAGTGGAGGCCATTCATGGATTCTGGTGGCAACTGATTAATTTACCAAATGGGTTGAAGATATTCCCACTAAGAGAGCCACTAGTAAGGTTGTAACTAATTTTGTATTGCAAAACATCCTCACAAGGTTTGGTTGCCTAGAAACTATAGTGGTAGATAATGCAATATGTTTTAGGTCTTAAGAATTTAATGATTTCTACCAACTATATGGGATCCAAATTTCTTATTCATTCCCATACCAGCCACAGGGGAATGGTCAAGTTGAATCTAGTAATAAAAGATTGATAAAGATTCTAAAAAGAGTGTTGGATAAAAATAAAAGGTCTTGGGACTTAAAATTGCAGCAAGCACTGTGGGTTAATAGGGTAATAGTGAAAAAGGCTAGTGGATGTGCACCCTTTGATTTATTATATGGTACTGTAGGCTACGGTTTTGATCTGTATTTGTTTAGAACATGCGTAAACAAGGCAAACATTAGATTTAAATCTAGCATTTATATTAGTCCAAAATACAAAAAACCAAGCCACCTCAGATTGAGCCAAAACAAATGCATCTAAGAACTATTTGATTTTCTCTGATAAGAGGGATGTGGGTCTGCTCTCTAAGCACTTGGATATTGCCCCTAAGGCTTCATAGAGCCTAATGATGCTAAGAATGATTAAGCTAGATTCATTTTAATCCAAATGAGAGTATGATATTGCTGAAAATGATGTGCAAATGCTATGAAAGAGGCTAGATTAATCAATTATGCTAATGCTAATGTGAGTTAGAAAAGCATAAAAATGAAGTAAGCTAATAAAGTATGCTAAAAGCTTAAGCTCTAGAATGAAACTAACATTATAACACTACTCAATGTAAAATATGTGAATTGGTTTTTTTCTCTTGGGAGAGGAGGGTATTTATAGGGTTTGAGGAAGGGCTTGGGTTAGGAAGGAGAGTTAGGGTAAGAGGTAAGGTTTGGGGTAGAGTTTGGGGTATGGTTTGGGGTATGGTAAGGTTTAACCTTGGTCAAGGTTGCTCACACATGTGTGAGCAACACTAGGGAAGTGTGCAAAGGGGATAAGAGTGGAAGAAGAGACATGGGCTTCATTAATGGCTTGTAAGAGTCATTAATGAGGATGTAAGAAGCATTTATGAGGGGTTTTGACCCAAAGTCAAAGTTTGAAGGGTTAGGCTAAAAAATGTAGGAATCACATTTTAATCAGGTTTAGGGTGGATTAGGAAATCCTAAAAGAGGTTAGGGATTTCTAGAAGATTTCTAAGGATTTAGGATCTAAATAAATATTTTATTTATTTAAAGGATTTTTGGTCAATTTATCAATTAATAGTTAATAAATATGGGAAAATACTCAAACTTAATTTAAATGATTTGGGGATGGATTCTTTAATTTAAAATGTTTAATTAAAATAGGAGGATTTAATGGCATAAAAATAAATTAATTAATTAAATAATTAATTAATTAACAAATGATGATGTCATCAGGGGTTTTCAAAAAATAAAAATACTTTTATTTCTAATGGATTTTTAGGTGTCTACATTTTTCCCCTCTTTGATGCGATGTCGCAAGTGGCATGGAGTCAAAGACAAGAAAATAAGATGCCCCGAGCTAGAATTTAGAGGAATAAGGGGTTGTGCCCCCTCGAGAAAATAACAAAAAGAGTAAATGTTGTGGAATTTTCTCAAAGGGAAACAAAAAGGAAGGGGAAGGAATGAAGGAATAAGGGAGGATAAATAGCCAAACTTCAAAGAGGAAAGATGGAGGAATGCAAGATGAGGTGGCATCTAGAATGCAGGATGCAACTATATGCAAAGATGCAAGATGCAAGATTAATCTATATGATGCAGGATGAGGGGGATTTGGGGAGCTCCAAGTGTAAATGTGGAGAGCACAACCTAGTTTGATATAGAAACAGTAGAGACCTTCCAAGGATACTGGGATCACAAGGCCTTGTCACCAGCATTGCATAGGACTAACATCAAAAAGACACGCAAGGTTACCCTAGCATCACGCATGATCCCAAGAGGAAGCATGGTAGAAATGATGCTGGAGAAACCACATACAAATGATAGAGCCCAAGTGCACCATGTAACCTAGAAGATCACATGTTAATTGTGCAAGGGTCATGTCTAACTGACACACAAGTAGAAGAAAAATATCAAAAGACCTTTCCCCTAGATTGCCCTCATTCGCAACGCACCATGATATAAAGGATCGTGGTGACTTTGAGGAGAGGAACAATAAGAAGCCGTAAAAGATTAACAAGATCCAAGACCAAAATGATAACTTCAAAAGACATCCTTTTCCAAGGAGAGAGATTGATTTGATTGATGGGGGGGAGATTTGGTCTGAACATGATGAAGGATACATCGACACAGACCTGGGTTGATTGGTGGAAGATTAGCTCAGACAGGAGGAAGGATACATCCTCAAGGACCCGCTAATTGATGAAGAGAATGAGTGTTATTATTCACTGGAAAATGATGAGTCAAGGATAACCGTTGTGATCAAGGATAGTTGACAATTGATGTTACTGAAGTACAAGGTTGGATGGGACAAGATATCTATTCAAATGTTGTTGTAGGACTGACAAGGATATGTACAACAAGACAGGACAATATGTAAAATAGATGAGAAGATATTTACACTAGATATGTACATAAGCTTAGGATTTGGGATAGGAAGATCTTGCTATATAGGATATTTATAGGATATGTACAGGAAGCTCAGGATTGAGGATAGGATCTTAGTGCTGCATTGGATAGGCTTGAGGATAGAACACCTTGGGATGAAGAATTGGTGGTGGGGATGGGGATTGGATAAAGAGGACTGGGATTTGGGATGGGGGGGATGGGAGTTTGACATATAATGACTCAGTCCACTATGTATGGTGCCTATTTCCAAGTTTTCACCAACATACTTATCCAAGGTGCTTGAATTGCCAAGTTTTCACCATTGGATGATTATTTTTCTTTGCTTTTTTTATTTTTCTAGATTTTTCTAGATTTTCCAATTTTTATGGATTTTCTAAATATGTAGGATCTGGTTCAAGCATAGAACCTCTTCAGATGTATGATGTTGATAGGATCATTCAAAGTCTCACCTTCTGGTGTTGATAACTGATAGGCTCCAGAGCCAAAGCATGTTGTGACAACATAGGGGCCCAGCCAAGTAGGTTGAAACTTGCCTTTCTTCTCTCGATGTGCTTGCACTTTCTAATTTTTCTTTAGGACCATGTCGCCCACTTGGAAATATCTTGGATGGACCTTCTTGTTATAACTCCTTTTGAGTCGACTCTGGTATGCAACCAAGTGATTATATGCTTGTTGTCTCTTTTCATCTAACAGGTCCAACTATGTGAGGCATGCCATGCGATAGTCTTCATCAGTGGTATAATTATTCATAGAGACACACAATGACGGGAGCTCGAACTCGATGGGTAGAAAAGTTTTGGCACCATATACAAGGGAATATGGGGTGGTACCTATGGTAATGCGATAAGAAGTACAGTAGGCCCAGAGGGTGAGATTTATTTGGAGGTGCCAGTCATGAACAAAATCATTGACAACCTTCTTGAGGATTTTCAAGATAGTTTTATTGGTTACCTTAGCTTGGTCATTTCCTTGGGGGAAGTATGGACTAGAGAAACAGTGATGGTTGTGGAGTCTGGCACACGGATCATCCACATGCTAGTTTTCAAAAGGAGTGTCGCAGTCTATGAAGATGGTGGATGGTATGTCGAAGCAGCAAACGATGTGGTAAAGGATAAACTTAGATATTTGGATGCTAGTAGTTAGGGTGAGCGGAATTGCTTCAACCCATTTTGTGAAGTACTCTGTGGAAGTTATGATGTATTTATGTCCATCTGAGGAAAGGGGAGTGATTAGCCCAACGAGGTTGAACCCCCAACATGAAAATGGCCAAGGTGGCGCAATGGGCTACAAGTCTTGTGTTGGTGCATGAATCAGATTTGTATGTTGCTGACATGGTAGACATTTCCTAATGAATTCACAAGTGTCATGTTCCATGGTAGGCCAATAATACCTAACTCAAAGAAACTACTTTGCTAGAACCATGCAACTCATGTGAGCACCACAAATTCTAGTGTGGACCTCTTGTAAAGCTAGGATGACTTCGTTTGAATCTAAAAACCTAGAGAGGATATTGTGATATCCTTGACAATAAACGGTGTTGCCTACAAGAGTATAGTGGGAATCTCTGCAAATTAAGTTTTAGCATTGGTTGTTGGTGAGATGGGGAGATATGATACAATTTTCAAGATATGCATGGATTTCATGGTACCATGGGGACTAAGGACCAACCAAGACACACACCATTTCGGCATCAATGTTCTCATAAGTAGGCATGTGTAGCTACTCAACTAAGAATTCATATTGTGATGTGTCATGAGGGATTTCCAATAAGGATCTAATGGTCTCCATTGCATCAACCACTTTATTTTGAAGCCTTGGTATCTGTGTGAACTATAGACTTAGGAAATATTCTTTCAGTCTATCCACCAGTTCTTTGTAGGGTAGCATCTTGTCATCCTTTGTTTGAAATTCATCTAGGACTTGCTTGATAACTAGTTGAGTCTCCAAACACTTGTAGTTCTGTGATATTCCATTGGATAGTTTTTTTGAGGCTTGAGATGAGTACCTCATATTCTACAATGTTATTAGTACATGGGAATCCCAATTTGAATGATTTTGGAATATAGTCACCTTGAGGTGTGACGAATAGGATTCATGTCCCTAATCCATGCAATGTGTAGGAGCTATACAAGTATAACTTCCACATGGGTTGTTCTTTGATCATACATAGGTTCTCATCAGGGAATTCCATGATTAGTGGATATGCATCCACCAAAGGTGCTTCTACTAGCTGATCGGCAATTACTTTCACTTTGATTGCTTTCTAATCTATGTACTAGATGTCAAACTCATTGAGTAGCATAACCCATTTTTCCATACAGCCTGTGAGAGTTGTCCTGGATAGGAGATATTTGAATGGGTCCACCTTTGAAATGAGCTTGATTGTGTGGCTAAGCATCTAATGTCTAATATTTTGAGTGGCGAAGACCACTTCAAGGTATGCTTTCTCCATTGGTGAATAATTGATCTCATAGCCAACAAGAGTTCGACTGATATAGTAAATGGCTCTCTCTTTGTTATTGTCATCATGTTGTGCTAAGAGTGCCCCCAATGTCCTAGTAGTTGTAGATATGTAGATTATGAGAGGGCATCCTGAAACTAGTGGTACAATGATTGGAGAGTTGGCAAGATATTCCTTTAGCTTTTCAAAGATTCTCTGATAGATAGGATCCTAGTTGAAACTAGTGTCTTTGCAAATGAGATGCATGAAAGGTTGACACTTATCTGCCAGATGAGAGATGAAGCGATGCACCGATTGTAGTTTTTCTTACAAGCTTCTTAGTTGTTTGAGTGTTCTTGGTGGAGGCATTTCTATTATAGCTTTGACCTTATTGAGGTCAATCTATATGCCACATCAGGATACAATGAATCCTAGAAGCTTTCTAGATGTTACACCAAAGACACACTTCTTTGGATTCAGCTTCAAGCCATAATGATGAAGATGATCAAACACACTTTCAAGGATGTCTAGGTGTTCACATCATGTTTTAGATTTTGCAAGAATATCATCCACATAGCCTTCTAGGGTTTTGTGTATCATATCATAGAAGATGGTTGTCATTGCTCGTTGATATGTAGCCCCTGCATTCTTCAACTGAAATGGCATCATGTTGTAGCAAAAGGTGCCCCATGGTGTGGTGAATGTTGTTTTGTACTGATCTTCTTCTTCTATGTGGATCTAGTTGTATCCTGAGAAGCCATCCATGATTGACAACACCTCATGGCCTGCTGTGAGGTCTACGATCATGTCTATATTGGAAAGTGTGAAATCATTTTTTGGACATGCTTTTTTGAGATCTCTAAAGTTAGTGTAGATTCTTATTTCTCTGAAAGGTTTGGTGATAGGCACCATGTTGGAGATCCACTTAGAATATTCAATGGCTCTGATGATATTTGCATCTAAGATCTTTTTTAGTTCTATTTTCACCAATAGGGCTACTTTTGGATGCATTTTGCATAGCTTCTAATTTACTGGCTTGGCATTAGGGTCCACTGCAAGATTGTGCACAACAAGACTTGGATCAAGCATGGGCATGTGTGTGTATAACCATGCAAAGTTAATAGTAGCTTACCGGAGAAGCGCAGTGAAGGCCATTTCTTCACCCTCGGTTAAAGATGTTGCAACATAGGTGATTCTCGGACATTCTTCTGCACCCAAGTTGACTAGCTTGGTTTCTTCAATGATGATAGGTGACTACTCTAGTATGTAATCCAGGATGGGAGGAAGAGGTAAGTCTCCATCTTCTAGCACCTTAGAGAGGTTTTCACCAGAAGATACACCCTTTATTTTATCTTTTTTAGAATCAGAATATGCCCCAGAGGGGTTTTCACATAAGGACTCATTCTTTTCTTTTTTTATTTCAATTTTATGACTAGAGCTTGCCTCTTCCCCGAAATATCCTTTAGGTTCGAGCTTGCAGACATGGACTAGTTCTTGATGTTGATTGGCTTGTTGGCTTGATGTTCCCATGAATCTTAGGAGTGCTTGTGTGCTTTGGAGCTCATCGATGTGTGTGATGCTTGTTTGATCCCAGTCTATGAGTTCAAGGTGGATGAGGGGAAGTTCCATGACATTAATGGAAAGTTGATGGAGGATAGATTTGTCCAGGAGGGTATCATTGTTGAAGATGTCATCATAGGATTTCTTTTCTTCCTCGTCAGGGATGTCTTAGATCTCTATGAGGTCAGCCTGGCTATTCAAGAAGGGAACATTAGTCAAGTTAGTGCCCCCAGTTGCACTATTAGGTTCTTTTGTACATTGACAAGGGGTATTAAAGCCAAGACCTTGATGCTTTGGATTTTTCAAGGCTTTGATTGGATCTTTGCTTCTACCTTCTTGTGGTCCTAAACCACCGCCTTGATATTTCCATTGTTCAGTGGCCTACTTGTGGGATGTTGGATATTTCTCTTTAAAGTAGTCGAGAAGTCAAGTGTCAGGTGGTGGGGGATCTCTATACAACCATCTATTGATGTCAAGGTTCATCTCTTGAATATCTATATTGCCATGAGAAACAAAATTCATCAGTCCCATTTGCTTGATTTCATGCTTGGCTTCAATGGGCTTGATTTGGTGACTTGGGCACCCTTGTGTATGTGGATCAAGTGGGAGGGCCCCTACTACAAATGCATCATTCAGGGTGTATTCACCATAGCCCTGGTTGTTGATCTTGATAGAAGAGAGAGTGGAGGTGAGGATGGTCTCTGGATCATTATGGGATCATGAAGAGCTAGCAACAGAAGTGCCAATGTTGGTTCCAGGACAATGGGTGGAGTGAGGGAATGATGCTTCCATTGCACAATAGTATGCGAAGGGTTGGGGATCGGCATGGATGGTAACCTCAGTGCCTTGATGCAAAAATTTGATGCACTGATGGTAAGTAGATGGTACAACTTTGATGGAATGAATTCATGGTCATCCGAGGAGGATGTTAAATGGTAAGTCTAGATCAACAACATGGAAGATGGTGTCTTGTGCTGCTAGGCCTAGCTTGATAGGAAAAAGAATGGTACCTTCAGAGGTATGCTCCAAGTTTTTGTATGCCTTGATGGTGATGACTTCATGTGATATATTAGTCTCTGTAAACCCTATCTTCTGAATGAATTTCAAAGTGCATAGGTTTAGGGTTGAGCCATTATCTATTATGACCCTTTTAATAGCAAAATCTTTGACCATAACGGTGATGCGAAGAAGGAGATTATGGTCAGGTGCAACAAGTGGTATGTCAGATGGCTTGAAAGATACAGCACATGATGCAAATAGATGTCCCACAAGGTTTTTTAATTGGATGGCATTTATGTCTATGGAGACATGTCCTTCTTGGAGGGCTCGGTTGAGGATTTCTTGATGGAGGGGTGAAGTGTGGAGAAGGTCGAGGATGGAGTTTTGAACTTGTGTATTCCCAAGATGTTCTATGAGGCTATATTATGCATTGTGTGGTGGCCTTGGAGTAGCACCAATGACAAATGCCTGACCTCGGCATGTGGTGAGTGCAAACTGACTATCAGCTCCCTTGACATGGATGACATTGACTATGGGTTTAACTTGGGTTATACATCCAACAAACTTGTCATAATTGATATGGGTAGTTGTATAGTCTTTATGGTCAACATGGTCTCCTTTCTTTTCTTTTCCTTGGTTTTGGGGTGGAGGATTAGCATTTGCCTAATTTTTCCTAGTGTTGTGTTGAGGGAACATGTTTTGATAGATCTGCATATTGGCATTAAGTGAAGCTTGTGCAGGTGTGTCTACTTGGATATCTTTCCTGTCGATGAGATCTTGGATGTAATGCTTGATTTTCATAGACCTTAAGGTTGCATGTCCTTTGATGCGATGATAATCACAATACTCATGATCTTTATACCAATTAGTTGTGGGTGTTATGTCATCAAACTGTTGGATTGGTGGGTATGTGATTAGATTGGCCTTGGCCATCTAATGAAAGATTACATCTAGAGGTTCACCAAGAGGTGTGAATGTTCATCGCTGATGCATCTAGACTCAAGGCCTATTCTTATTTGGAGTAGTTGTTGTACATTGGCCTGATTGGTTTGGCTTGTTTGTTGTGCTTGTTGTTGATGGTGCTGCTGATTGTTTTGAGGTTGATATGCAGGAATAGGCGTAGGATCAACCACAATGATTTGAACATGCTTAGTGTTTGTGGCTCCTTTAGTGACAACATTTTTGTTTTGATTCTAGTAACATGGTTTATCATTGCTAGGCTTGTTGTAGGAATCATCCTTGTAGTGTCAGATTGTGCCTTCATCTAAAAAGCCTCTCTCGATATCTATCCCCTTGCTTTTGATATCTTGTAAGTTTGGATGCAGTTCATCCTCATGAAGTGGGATAGTTTGGGATGCAGGTTATCGATAAAGATATTGGTTAGATGCTTCTCAAGTGGTTGGTATGATAACCTAGTAGTGAGGTTCTGCCATCGTTGTAAATAGTCAGCTAGGCTTTCTCCTCCTTTCTATTTTGAGTTGCAAAGGTCTAACAAAGACAACTCATTCTCGACATTATGGGCATACTAGGCAATTAACTTCTCAGAGAGCTCAGCAAATGTTGAGACTGTCCCATAGGGTATCGTGTAAAACCACTCAATAGAAGTTCCTCCCAAACTCTTAGGAAATAGGTGCATAAGGTAGTTATCACTATATGCCACTTCTTGAAATGCCATATAGAACTCTTTGAAGTGGTTCACGGGGTCTCCCTTTCTATGATATTTGTCAAAATTTGGTGTCTCAAAGTGTTTGGGAAAGGGGATGAAAGTGATCGATCAATCAAATGGATATGGACACACCTCTTCAAATTTGAAGGCTTTGCTGTCTATTCTGGCCTTGAGCTCCTTAAGAGTGTTCTTCATCTCTTCCCACTCGACGTTGGAGTGGGTATTCCCATAGGGAAGGGATTTGATGGTACTGGTGAATATGGATGATTTTGTGGTGGAGGATATTGTGAAGTTGGATACAAAGATTTCCCCAGCAAGATAGGCAGATTGAAATGGATTTTGAGGTGATAATTGCTGGGGATGATACTTATGATGAGGTGTGGGAGCGTACTGCTATGGGGGATATGAACTAGCTTGCTACTAGGGTACAATGGGATTTTGTAGATGTGCTGGATATGAGAATGCTTTTTGTTGTTGGGGGATGATAGGATGTTGTTACTATTGCACTGGGAAGTGTTGCTATGGTGGAGGCTGATGGAATGGTGCAGCTTGTTGATAGAATGGCCCTTGCTACACTTGGCTTTATGCTTGGCTGATATAGGTTGGGTGCATGCATGCATTTCCTAGGGGTGGAATAGATGTTGGGAAATTGGAAGCAAGAGGTGGTTGTGCAAGGTAGATGGCGAGATGAGATGAACTCTATTGCTAAGGTGGTGGAACCATTTAAGAAGCGGTAGGTGATGCAGATAGATAGTTGGTGTATGGAGGAAAGGCTAAAGCTAGCGAAGGTTATGATGGTTGTTGTCACACTTCTTGAGAGAATGTGGCTTTTAATTTGTAGGCATGGATTTGAGAAAGTGGGTTGGTATTCCTAGAGCTTGCATTTCTTCTCAAGTAAGGCCCCAACAAGAACTTGTTCGTGGGGGAGTTGTGATGTGGAAAATGTAGATGTGGGGATTTGAGATGTAGATGGAAAATTATGAGATCCCATGAAAGGCATCCCAGTTGTGAAGGCTGGTTATTGGGCTTGCATATTGAAGATGAAAGGTGGAGGTGGAATGTATGTTTGGAAAAATCCTAGTTGGGGAGTGGAAGGAGATGCTTGTGTTCCCCACACAAAGGGTGATGCTAATGTGGAAGCTTGTCGAGTAGGAAAGGGGAACGATTGCATTTCCCTTGGAAATGATGATGTTGAGGTAGAGACTTGTTGGGAAAAAGAAGGAAACAATTGTGTTGCCCCTGGAAATGATGATGTTGCTTGGCTCATGGATGGTGGAGGAACTGCTTGTGTGGCGGCTTGCGTAGGAGGTGGTTGTTGGTTTTGTGCAAAGATTTGGGCCTGGGTAATGGCTTGAGATTCCATAGAAGATTATGGTGTTCCCATGATAGAAAATGGAGTGGATTGTGTTATGGCTTATGTTGTGGGATTTGTGAAACTGCTTTGCAAAAGAGGAGGGATGGTTGAAGCTATTTGCGATATGTGCAAATTGGGATCAGGGATTTGCTAGATGATGGGGGTGTATGCTTTGGCTATGATTTGGATGGTGTTTATGGGAATGCGAGGTTGGAGATATGGTGGAATGGGAGTACCCTCCTGTACAAAGTTAGCCAATATGGCCTACTAATTCTAATCAATAAGTGCACTTAATATTTGTGCATGCCCTGGATGGCCCATGAATGTCTCCATAGAAAATGAAATGGGGGGGTTGTTGGGATCATCCCATATATTACCAATTTGTGGGATCTTGGGATTTTAAGTCACCATTGCACTGGTAGGATTGTTAGGATCTAACGAACTAGTGGCCTGATTAGGATCCATGTTCCTTCTCTTCTTGGATCATGTCTCAATAGGCATGGAATGCAGATCTAAAGATGATAATGTAAATGATGGGTGGATGCAAGATGTTCCTAATAGACTCTAAAAAATGATGGATGTAAGTCTAAGAAATGCTAAGGATGGTGGATTTTTAGGATGTGGTACGAAGATTTGGATTAACTGAATGATGGTAGGATGCTGAAGGATTGGTGAGATGCTCTAATTTGGATCAAAGATGATGGAGCATTGGTGGGATACTCTAATTTGGGTTAAGGATGATGGAAGTTTGGTGGAAAATTGTGGAAGATTACTAAGTTTCAACAAATGAGTTGTTGCTTCCTGATGTAGGATTAATGGTAGGATTGTCAACCTAGGATAGACTAATGATCTTCGGTTGATAGGATTCTTATCAATGCACACCAATCTCTTGCTCGAGATGATGAGGCAAAAAAGGACAAGTAAGGATTCCCTGGACAATGCTTTGTCAAAAGGGGGGATTTCTAATTTGGGATAAGGATTTGAAGCAACTCAAAAGGATAAGGCACAAAGTGGATGGATTTTGGATCACTGGATTTGGTGCAAGGATACTAGGTTATGACTTGGACGATGGATGTTTGGATTTAGATTAAGGATTATGGAATGATGACAAGGGTTCTTGAGTGTGGATTGTCGATGGAAGGATGATGATAGATGATTGAATGAAGCTATTTCTAAGAGGATGGCCTAGATGCAATTGAAATGGATGACCTATGATGCACCTAGGAAGATGATAAAGAATTCAAGGATGCAACTAAGAATAATTTGGGATGCAACTAAGGATGGATGGTGATGCAAAGATGAGATATAAGGATGAGCTAGGATGAAGGGATGCTAAGATGGGACTATAGGATTCTAAAGGACAAACAGGTATGCAATGGGCCAAGCTATTCTTCTCTCTCTAGATTGACATAGCATCGATTAACCTAGAACTGGGTTGCAAACTGCTTCACTCTGGCATTATAGGCCATGTTGTCCAATTTCTCTTGATATTTCACTTCTGCTTGGATTGCTTTTAGGATGGGTTGATGATCTTTCAAGTCTATTTTTGCTATTTTCTTTTCTTGGTAAACTCGATGATTAGGAAGCTTTTCTTCCTTGTGTTTTCTGAAATTGAACATAACTTAGAAAGCTTTTGGCAATTATTTTGAAACAAGGCTTTGGGTATCTAATTTTGAAGGATCTATCTTGCAAGTTTTTGTTTGAAGGTTTGGGTCAAGATCTTGAATCAATTTTGATGTCTCTTAATGGAAAAGGACAAACTTGACAACAATCACTTTGAAAACAATCCCAACAAGGGACAAGGCAACCTTGTGGGATACAAGCAATGATTGACCACCAAAAAAGATAGTTTTCCCGAAGAGAGTGTGTATTCTGACAGATGTTTGCATTGATTTTGAACTTCAAAAACACTTCAAACAGAACTACCTAAAGGAAGGCTAGTATCAGAATCTCTTCCCACAGCTTGATATCCCAAAAGAGGGATACATATGGTGAGTGTCTTAAGGTGATCCGGGAAACCATAGGGATTGGTCCTTGCACAAAGATTCAGATACATTTAGGATTAGATCGGGTAGCTTCTGATTTATCAAGTTTGTAGTTGATCCGTGGAGTCCTCCCAATCGGTTTGTACGCGCGTGACTCACTTAAGAGCCTAGTTGACCATGCCAAAATAGTAGGGATATTCACCTACCTCGAGCTACCATCAACACGCATCGCCTGAGCTTGAGGGGATGAAGCAAGAGTTTTCTCAGTGTTGTATTTCTATATCGGTCAAGAAAGTACCAATTTGAAGTCATTCTCCAAAGAGGAAGCGCTTTTCTCTTTGGACAAGATTCACTAGAAGTAAAACAAGTGAACTTGTCTAAGTTCGAGTGTTTTACATCATTTATTTAAGAGGACTTTGTAGAGAATGGGAAACTTTTAAAGACACATCAAGAAGTTTTTTCTTTCCCAATTTTGATTTAAGTGAGTTTTGAAATGAAATCTTTTTTCCAAACACGTGTTTAAGTTTTTGAATTTTTCTTTCCTTGAAGATACATGAGCTTGAAAGAGATTTGTGAGTTTGTTAGACTGGCACTCAATAGTTGGGTTTTTTCTTTGAACTTGATTTGAAAAGAGAAACTGCTTTTTTATTTCAACTAAGACATTCAAGAGTGATTTTGAAGAAAATGCCTTGCTTGATTTGATTTCAACTTTTTCTTAAGGGAACTCAAGATTTGATGTTCTAATTCAATTTTTAAAAGCTAAATAAAGATTCCTAGCTTAATCTCATGCATGAAAACTTTTTAGAAACTTTCAAGATTTTTGCAACATAACATTTGTTTCCATCAAGATCAATGCTTTAGGACTAAAAAGATTAGGACTCTTTAGGAGCCAAATATGAAAGTTTTTAGGAAAGATTTGTAGACTTTTGTCCTCAATGTGCATGAGATTTTGAAAGATATTTAAGACAATGCAAATGAACCCTACTTTTAATTATTCAAGATTGATTTTGAGAATTCTTTTAGAATGATTTAGGACTGATTTTTAAGAACCAAAATAGAAATGATATGCAATTTTTTGGTTCTTTTTAAGCACCAACAAGTTCAAGTGTTCCTAGTTTGCATGAAGCACAAAAACACCTAGATTTTGAAAGCATGATGGTTCTTTTTAGCCAAATGAAGAACATTAGAAGTGTGTTTGAGTATTTTAGGACCACTTAGGAAGGACTTGAGTTGATTAGGATTTGATTGATTTGTTTAGATTTTTAGGCATTCAAGAGTGAATTTGAGGTTCATTATAAACATTTAAACAAAGTGTGTATCATTTTGCCTTGTTCAGTTTTATGCCCAATTTGAAGTGATTTTTCTATAACCCCAGATGTGATCCGAGAAACCCTAGATGTGATCCTAGATTTAAATGGATGTGATACTTTACTAGATGAGACCCCGGATGTGATCCTAAATTTGAATGTATGTGATGCTATCCAGGATGCGATCTAGGAAATCTTGTATGCGATCCCAGAAATTTGGTGTACGAGCTTTCTTCATGTGTGTGACCCGGTTTCTCAGATGCGATCTCTAGTAGAGTGAAACACGATAGAAACAAAGTTTGTGCGTAAAAATTATAAAGGTTTTTATGAAAATGAGCATTTTTTATTTATTTTTCTAAAAGAATACACCAAGATCCCATAAGAAGAAGAAGGAGGAGTAGACAGAAATGAAGATTAATAAGACTAAGAAGAGGAAGAAGAATGGTAAGATGCTAAAAAATTGCATGATTGATTCCGAAGCATCTAATATTGTTATGCCTGTAGAGATAATGAAGTAAATGGGATTGCAAGTTGATACTCCTCATGGAATATGTTAGGAAATGGATTCCAGAGAGGTACCTATCATTGGTACTATTAAGGATTTTCCTTATAGGCTGGCTGCATACTTGGGCAAACTATTGATAATGAGTGTTTTGGTTGTTGATATTCCTCTCCAATATGGAATGTTGTTATCAAGAAAATGGAATGCTTCAATGAGATGTAGTATTCAATGTTATTTGTCCTATACAACTTTTAATATTGTTGGTGAGAATGTCAAGGTGTCCCAGGAAATTAGAATTCCCACATGATTGAGGAAACTGAAGATGATAATATGAATTGTTTCCTTGACACTGACATTGATTCTTTTCAAGTGCAAGATAAAAAATGTTGAAGGAAAAGCTAAACCTATGATTTTATCTGAGCACAAAGATAATCTGAGATACCAAGGTGGCTTATGGACCTTGTATATTGATGGTGCAAGCTCTAAGGAGGGAGCTGGTGCATGATTTTTGTTGATATCTCCAAGTGGTAAGACTTCCAAGTTATCTTTCTCTTTAAGGTTTACATGTACAAATAATATTGCAAAGTATGAGGCTCTATTGATTGGATTGAGGTTGGCCTCAAGATATGGAATAATAGATCTCAGAGTGATTGAAGAATCTAAAGTAGTGATATCTCAGATTAGATCCAAATATGCTTCTAAGAACAAAAGATTGAAGCAATATACAAATGTTTTTTGGGATGAATTAGAAAATTTTGATGCATTTGGTATTAATTGGATGGATATATGCCAGAATAGAATGGCAGATTTTCTAGCTAACATTTCTCTAAGGCCATAGGATGTCACATTTGCAGGAATCTTTAAGATAGAGGTTCAATCCAGGCCTCCCATACCAGATAATGTTGAGAGCTGGCAAGTTTTTGAAAATGATTTGGATATTCTAAGGTTTTTGCATTGTGAGGAAAACTTTGGAAATAAAGAGATGGATTTCAATGGTTATGTGGAAACCTGGGATGGTAAGGATACTATTTTTGGTAAGGAAGTATTACAATTGAAATCAAACAAAGTTCCAAAGGGATTGGTTGTTATTGAGAGAGAATTTGAAACTAAGGATAAGTCTTATTTTGCAAAGACTGTAAACAAACCAGAGAACTTGGAAGAAGTGAACTTAGGAATAGTTGAAGCTCCTAAAAATATATATGTTGGTAGGAAGTCATCTCCTAAAGTTAGAAAGTCATTGATTGATCTTCTCATAAAGTATAGACATATTTTTGCATGGTCTTATGATGATTTGAAGGCTTATAGAGAAGATATTTATCAACATGAGATTCCTTTGAAGGGTAACAAAACCTTTTAGACAAAAATTGAGACTTGTAAATCATGCATTGGCACCAAAGATGTAAGAAGAATTTTTAAAACTGAGAGATGATGGGTTCATAAAACCCATCAGACATTCAACATGGGTGTCTAACTTGGTCCCAATGAGGAAAAAGAATGTAGATATTGGACTCCATGTAGACTTCAGAAATTTGAATATTAATTCATTAAGTCCAATTATGGTTTGCCAAATATGGAAGCCATGCTTCAAAGAGTTATTGGATCTAAGTTGATTTCAATGATGGATAGGTTTTTAGAATACAATCAGGTTATGGTCAAGGAATTTGAGCAATTCAAAATTGCATTTACCACTCCATAGGGTACTTATGTATATGTCAAAATGTCTTTCAGCTTGACGAATGCTGGGGCAACTTTTTAGAGAGCCATGAATGTGGAATTTATAGATTTCATAAATAAAATTTTAGTGATTTACGAGGATGGCCATACAGCTTATTCAACAAAGGAAGATCAGCACTATGGTCATTTTGAAAGAAAATTGTAAGAGCTTTGGACTATGGGGTTTCTCTTAACCCAAAGAAGTGTGCTTTCGGGGTCACATAAGGTAAGATCTTAGGGAATATTATATCTAAGGATGGAGTAAGGATTGATCTTGAAAGGGTTGTTTCTATTGATAAAGTGCCTCAACATAAGAATGTCAAAGGAATTCAGTCTTTCTTTGGGAAAGTAAACTTTTTAATAAGATTCATTACAAATTTTGTTGGGACCAGTATTCCTATCTCCAATATTAAGAAATCTATCAAAGATGCCTCTGTATTGAGGACACTTGACTATGGTAAGACCACGTAAAAAATGTATTTTGCCTCATACCATACTATTGTTGCAGTCTTGTTACAAAATAACCCAGAGGGTTTTGAGCAACCTATCTCTTTCTTAGCAAGTCCTTGCAAGAAGCAGAATTGAAATATGATATTAATGAAAAGTAGGCATATGCTTTCGTCAAGGCTATTAAGGCTTTTAGATGTTACTTGGTTGGAGTGATCATAATTTCTTATGTGGCTAGTGTTGTTTTGAAGGATATTTTAGTGCAGCAAGAAGTTTCAGGAAGAAGATGTAGGTGGATAAATAGAATTCAAGAATTCAATATAGACATTCAGATCACAAAGTTTGTTAGAGGCCTAGGATTAGCAAAACTAATGGCTCAGAGAAACTTATATGTAAATCATATAAATATGCTTGAAGAGGAGAAAAGGCCTTACATGTGTGATTTGGATTGTTGTGAATGGTATAAATATATTATTGGATACTTGCAAAAAAATGATGTTTCCTCCTGAGATGGATGATAGTAAGAAGAGGACAATCAAGTTGCATGCTTTTAAGTATGCTATTTTGAAAGGTGAGTTGTGGTGGAGGATTAATGAAGGAGTTTTGCTCAAATGTGTAGACCATATTAAATCCAAGGATATATTAGAATAAATGCACAATGGGGTATGTGGTGGCCATGACATGGCTAAGACAACTGCACATAAGATCTTGAGGTCTGATTTTTGGTGGCCTACTATTTTTAAAGATGCTCACAAATTTTTCAAGAACTGTGATGCATGTTAGAGATTTGCAAGTAAGCTACAGTTTGATAGAAATTTTCCTTTAAAGCTTGTGACAGTTGAAGCACCTTTTCAAAAGTGGGGTATGGATTTAATTGGAGAAATTCCTAACAAATCTAGTGGAGGCCATTCACGGATTCTCATGGAAACTGATTAATTTACCAAATGGGTAAGGTTATAATTGATTTTTTAATTGCAAAACATCCTCACAAGGTTTGGTTGCCTAGAACTATAGTGGTAGATAATGGAATGTGTTTTAGGTCTAAAGAATTTAATGATTTCTGCCAACTATACGAGATCCAAATTTCTTATTCATCCCCATATAACCCATAAGGGAATGGTCAAGCTGAATCCAGTAATAAAAGATTGATAAAGATTCTAAAAAGAGTGTTGGATAAAAATAAAAGGGCTTGGGACTCAAAATTGCAGCAAGCATTGTGGGTTAACAGGGTAACAATGAAAAAGGCTAGTGGTTGTGCACCCTTTGATTTATTATATGGTATTATAGGCTGCGATTTTGATCTGTATCTTTTTGAAATAGGTGTAAACAAGGAAAATGTTAGATTTAAAACTAGCATTTATATTAGTCCAAAACATAAAAAACCAAACCACCTCAGATTGAGCCAAAAAAGATGCATCTAAGAACTGTTTCATTTGCTCTGATAAGTGGGATGTGGGTGTGCTCTCTAAGCACTTGGAGCTTTCCCCTAAGGCTTCAAAGATCCTAATGATGCTAAGAATGATTAAGATAGATTCATTTTAATCCTAATGAGATTATGATATTGTTGAAAATGATGTGCAAATGCTATGAAAGAGGCTAGATTAATCCATTATGCTATGCTAATGTGAGTTAGAAAAGAATAAAAATGAACTAAGCTAACAAAGTATGCTAAATGCTTAAGCTCTAGAATTAAATGAAAATTATAACACTACTCAATGTAAAATATGTGAATTGGGTTTTTTCTCTTGGGAGAGGAGGGTATTTATAGGATCTGAGGAAGGACTTGGGTTAGGAAGGAGATTTAGGGTCAGAGGTAAGGTTTAGGGTAGAGTTTGGGGTATGGTTTGGGGTATGATAAGGTTTAACCTTGGTCAAGGTTGCTTACACATGTGTGAGAAACACTAGGGAAGTGTGCAAAGGGGATAAGAGTGGAAGAAGAGACATGGGCTTCATTAATGGCTTGTAAGAGTCATTAGTGAGGATGTAAGAGACATTTATGAGGGGTTTTGACCCAAAGTCAATGTTTGAAGGGTTGGGCTAAAAAATGTAGGAATGACCTTTTAATCAGGTTTAGGGTGATATTAGGAAATTCTAGAAGAGGTTAGGGATTTCTAGAAGATTTCTAAGGTTTTAGGATTTAAATAAATATTTTATTTATTGAAAGGATTTTTGGTCAATTTATCAATTAATAATTAATAAATATGGGAAAATCACTCAAACTTGATTTAAATGATTTGGGGAGGGATTCTTTAATTAAATATGTTTAATTAAAATAGGAGGATTTAATGGCATAAAAATAAATTAATTAATTAATGAACAGATGATGATGTCATCAGGGGTTTTCAAAAAATAAAAATACTTTTATTTTCTAATTGATTTTTTGGTGTCTACAGGTATACATGTTAGGTTGCCACAAAACAATTTGTTGCAGATGTACAAGTTTGGCCAGATTTATGATGATGAACTCGATGATGAAATGAGAATCAGAATGGATGACTTGATACAGTTGGATGAGTCAAGAAGGGAGGCACATGATAGAAATATCAAGTTGCAGCTCCAATGTAAGAATTTATATGGCAAAAGAACCACTCTAAGGAGTTTTGAGATTGATGATTTGGTCTTAATGTGGAATGCCATAATAGAGGATAAAGGAAAACATGGTAAAATTAATCCTATTTGGCTGGGACCATATATTATTGATAGTAAATTGGGTTCTAATTCTTACATTCTTTAGGATTTGACTGGAGATATTTTGGAATAGTCAATTCATGGACAATTCCTAAAATTTTACTTCTCCTAAAGTTCTCATTATCCATGAACAGTAGGTTTTAGGGTGTGTTTCCTTTTGTAGTGTATTTGTTTCAGTTGTGTGTTGTATAGTAGTTTTCTTTCCGTGGGTGGTTTTCTTAACCCTGAGATCCTAGAATCTTGTTATGCCTACAAGAGACATACATCCCCAATTAGATCCATTATTGGGACTGCAAATATTTTCTTGCTTTAAATATTACATGTTTAAACTATGTCCAAGCCTTGTTCATATGAAGGCCTAGGTTTTGTTTGGTCCAAGCCCTAATTTTTTTCCTTGTTTTAAAACCTAAGTATCCCTTGGTTGTTATGTTTCTTCGTTACTTTTTGGGAGTCACTTAAGTTAGGTTTTAAAGCATGTGTCTTAAGTTGTTGTTGAAAGGGGCCAAGTCTTGTTAAGTCGTAAAGCCTTGTGGGACCTGTGATTTAATATTTCCTAATTCTAATATCTCTATGATGTTTTAAAGGAAAGTCAGATCCATTTTTATCCAATGGTGGTCATGATCCCATGATCAGAAGATGTAAATATTTTACCCTTCAAGGGATCATGCCTAAGTGACACATAGCTGAAGGTGGGACCTGGTCAAGGGTAAATAAAAAGATAAATATCAAGCAGATCAAGTTTGATCCAATGGCGGGCGTGATGTTGCTAACCAAAGCTCCATACCTTTTTAACCTTCATGGGATCATGCCTAAGTGACAAGTGTTCACCTTGAGATCGTGGGACTGGTTTGAAAAGAAGATAAAGTATGGTCAAATCAAGTTTTATCGGATGATAGGCACAATCCCGTGATTGAAAATTGCGCACTGATTATTGATCAAGGCATCACACCTTGATGATGCGTGTCTAGGATGACATCACATAGAAAAGGATGAAAGGTAGTAAATCATGGAGAGATCAATTTTGATTAGAAGGTAGGCATAATCACATGATCAAAACCCGCATGAAAGATACTAATCAATGCATCGTGCCTGAGTGACGCATGTCTAGTTTGATAAAGAGAAAAAAGGTGGGGCCTAGGCACCATGTGGAGTTGAGATGTCTCTTTTTGATTGGTCAGTTTTTCTTCCATGAGGAGTGATGTGGAGGTCATCGATCTTTTTTTTTTTGTGAACCCTACGTGTGCTGAGAGGGTTTAGATCGATGACTCTATTTTAAATTTTGTTTCATGATGTGAAATGCCTTGTTTTTACCTATTGTGGTTGTAGTTTTGAAATTTGATGAAGTATTTTCAACAGGGTTGGTAAATTAAAGGGTAGAAGGAATGGAGTCAGTGAGCTAGGAAGATTGAATTTTTTATCTAATCTGATCTGATTTTGTAGAGATGGAAAGGACAAAATTACAGGTAGAGAATTGATGAATGAGTATTATGTCAGTCGAATAGATTTGATTTGTTTTCTTTGATCATCGCTAAATCTGATATTGCAAGGGACATTCTTCTAGAAGGAGGAGATTATGGTGTGGGAAAATTGTCAGAGAAATTCAAGCCCCTTCCATATGGAGGTAGGTGAGACAATTCTTATCTTGATTGAGAATTTGAGGGTGAGAGGTTATTCATTGAAGCAAAAATCATCCTTGCGGTTTGCCTGCTAGGTTTACACATACAATGTAAAGCAGATTTGATTCTGATATCTCTGAGTTTTCGGCCATCCCTTCTAGAATAGCTCTATGTTGTCATAGGTTGTTTTGGTGGTTGAAAACTTTGCTTTCCTCCAAACCCTAAGTGTTCATTTTTTGGGTCTTTGCCTAAATGATCTAAAGCTTGTTGCAATCCTTGCTCTATAAAAGGATTCCCAAGATCATTTAGAAGGGCTGGAAAATTGAGATAGAAATTTTTATAGGTTTTCAATCATGGATTTAGCATAATGTATTAGACTATGTCAACATAGAAATTGAAAGTTTTAGGTCTTTGGCTATTATTGTAGTGGTTCATATTTTGAAGCAAAGTGTATACAAGAACATGATTCAACATATATGATACAAATATTTTACATTCAAGTCTCTCATGTGTGTTCATTTCTTGAGTTATGAATTTTCTAATTCATTGCATAGATTTTATCTATGTGTATGTTTCTATTTCTTAGTTTTGATCTAGGACCAAATTAAAATGCTCTGGATAGAACATAAATTCATCTGGTTTGCACAAGGATTTTCATAAGAAGTATGGGTTTGGATTGAATGGATAAATATTGTCATAAGGTGATAGTATTGTAGGTCATGAATCATTGACATCTGTTGGTTTGTGTATTCTTCTTTTCCATTACAAATATTGCCCAATGGATAAGGCATTAGTCAGGGACAAGTATATTCCACATTGATATGTGTTTGGTTAAGTTTGGTTATATTCTGCAAAATTTAAAATAACCATTCAGTCAGAATTCTTTAAGTATTGTGGTTATAAGGTTGTATGTTCTTTATGGTAATTGAGAATCAATGAATGATTGGTCATCATTTAGTATTTTCTTATCATTTTTTTCTATTAAAGTCTAGATAAAATTGTAGAGTGTTGTATGTTGAGTTGTATTAGGTGTACATGCCTTGGTCTTGCAGAACCAAAAGTGAAGAGGGTACTCTTGTCCCTATAGTTGGTCCAATTGCCTTAGATTTCCCCATATTTGGAATTAACCACTCCTAAAAATTCATCTATAGGTATATTGGTGGCTTTCAAAGCATAAAATCCATTTTGTGAACCAACACCCACAATATATGCACTAAGAGTATAGTGTCCCTATTAGGAGATTGTGCCCTATTAGGAGTATAATATTACATTAGTACATGTCCTTATTAGTGGACAAACCCTTTTAGGAGTCTATAACCCTGTTAGGGTTGATTATAAAAGGGAGCTCACTTCTCTTACAAAGGACTCATTGTCCAGTATTACAAAATTATTTTACAATAATAAAAGTGAACCATAACTACATCTTCTATGCAAAAGTAATTCCAGTAGAATAACATAACAATAATCATAGAATCTCCACTTAATTAGCCATCATATGTCCATTCTTCATCATTCATTTATCTCGCAGCCCAAAACTCACACATATATATACACGATCAACTTTGTTTCTCAATTGGCTCACTAATTCTTCACAAAACATGTCTCCAAACTTGGCCCATAATAAAATAAAAAACATGCAACCATTCATCCATCAAGATAGGTGAGGACCTATCATAAACCATGATTTAGAATAATAAAATAACTTACTTTATATATTCAAACGTCATGTCCACTGGTATGCCCTATTTACTGTATTCACATGTCTTCACCAACCTGTAACTCTTTCCAAATGAAACCAAAAATCAAGTGACCATGATAAAAGTTTTAATACTTCTCAAACATCATATATCCAAGATTGCATGTCCTCATAATTAATATCTTATACTCATTGACCAAAACAACTTGACTGTACCCTATAAAATAACTTTTTACTTAGGCCTTTTTCACTTGATTATTTATCCAAAACTTGTTTCCACTCCAAGTGACCACGGAAGAGATATGTGTTTCCAGCAATGAGAACATATACTCATTCATATACTACATCACTTGCCAACAATATCCCCCTTTGGCATTGATGGCAACACTTAGTGAAAAATGACTAAGTGTCAATGTCAAACAAAGACTTTACTCCTCCTAAGTACATACCCATTATTAATACCTATACATATACACATATCATATATCATTTTTCACCTTATCTCTCCCCATTTCACATCAATAAAAAAGGATAAGGTTCCCAAATAATTCTATGTACATGGAAAAAATTTGTTGATTGTATTCATACAAGGTGAAGGATATTTGCAAATGTTACCTTTAGAGTCTGAAACTTTGTATCCCATGACTTCTTCAATGTCTCAACTACTTGGATTTCATTGCACAATACATGTTATAATAACTAAGAGGGGGGGTGAATTAGTTAGATCAATTATCCTATAGTCACAAATACAAAGATGTACCTTATAAAACAATTCCAACAAATTATGCAGCTCGGTAACATAAAATATCAATTTGTCTGTTCAGTTTACCGATTACTAGTAATTATCCAACTGTGATTACTAACTAAATCAACTATGTAGTATGTAAAGTATGATAGCAAAACAATCATCACAAATAACACATAACACAATGATTTAACATGGAAACCCTGCTAAGGGAAAAACCACTTGGGACCAATAACCCAAAAATAATTCACTCTTCTGAAGTGAGCTCGGTGAAGAGCCAACCCTATTAAACATTACAATACACACTGTTAGGTGTGACCTGGTTAGAGGGTTTATCACTAATAGTTAAATTTTGACCAACATTCACTATGGGGTCAACAAGATAACACTTTACATTCAACGAATGTCATAGGGTAGAACATAAGACTCTTAAGTCCACTTGGTTAAGAGATTTTCTGAATCAATGGTTAAACTGATATAGTACTAATCTGATTCAAATACAACTCAATTGAAAATATTCAGATCTATGCTAAGCCCATATAAATCCTCTAATCATTAATCAATTCATTTCCTCAATATTTATCAACTTACTTTCACTTGGTAAATAGTTCTCTGACGCTCAGTAATGTCTCCAGCTCAGTTCTTTCAATAACTAGTTTGATCAAGCATGCATGAATAAAGTCTTCACATGAAATCTTTGTAGTCTTCTTCTTTCTGACATGTTTCAATAATGAAACGCATATCTCTTATATAGATAAGTAAAACATTTTCATATCAGCCATTAGATTTTGCCTCTTAATCTCTTTCATCCAGTTTGTCACTTAAACCTTCCTTGGTAGATGTGTCATTAACATGTTTCAATCTCATCCTTTAGATCTTCTCTAAATTTTTTCAGTTATAGATCTCATAAAAAACTTTATCCTTAACCTCGAAATCATAACAATTTCCAGCTCATCAAATTCAATCAGTTGTTCTTAGCACTTAATGTGTTCATCCATACTCAGTCAATATAGAAATGTGTCGGTGATAACTAGTTAAACTAGCTCAGTTAATAATGTCACTCAGTATACACTGCATTGGCTCAATGTATACAGAAATCTTCAATTACCAACCACATTGACATGTTCAATTTCAAATCTCTTCTTCATAATAGATTAATGTAACATGCTCAAGTCAACAATATAAAGCCATAGACTCATCAATAAGTTACCCAATGTTTATCTTATCCTTATCTGTCATATCCATCTTTTCCTCATGTAGATATCTCATTTCTTCATCTTTTCTTCCTTCAACAGATGCTCAGATGTTTTCAAATAACATGATAGTACTATCAAAACTAGTTGACATCAATGACAACATATTGACTAATTTAATCATCTTACATATCATTTCAGTAGCTAGGTGATCTCTAATCATTGTTCCTTTAGTTCATCAAATATTCAATCAGTTGTAGTTCATCAATCTCTCCCTTTGGCATTGATGGCAACACAAGCAATATGAAAATATGCCATACACATACCAAACATGTATTCTACAACTATGTAAGTAAATGTTGTAGCTCAGTAAGCTCTCCTTAGCTTAATATTTAATATGTTTAATCACTACAAAACATAACAGCATTACAAGTAGACTCTCCCTATGGTTTTGATCTTTTCATCTCTCAAATTCTTGTTCTCAGCAACAAATATTCAAGTCTCTCCCTTTCTCTGTGTTCTCACTAACTGATTTTTCATATACATTATCTCCCTAATTTTATCTCCCTTTAACAACAATGCCAAATAAAATATACAAACAGCTCTGAAGAGCCAAGTAATTATCTATTGTTCGATTCATATCAGGTACCTTCAGTGTACAGATAAACAAATTTATGTTCCAACTTCTACAATCTTTCACAACCTTAGACAAAATCCAAAGTGTGAGCTATGTGCATCAACATGAATGATCTTCTAATAAGTGTAGGTTGATGCAACCTCCAGATCACCTCGGTGACCGGTAGACAGGGGATGGACCCCAAGTCTAGTCCTCAAATATTCAAATGTGTCCTTCGGTAAGGGTTTAGTAAAGATATCAACAAGTTGTTCCTTAGATATTACAAATTCCAATTTCACCTTCTCTTGAACATGTTCCCTCAAGTAGTGATACTTAATAGATATATGATTTTTCTTTGAATGCATCACGGGATTCTTAAAAATATTTATAGCACTAGTGTTGTCACAATATATAATCATTGTGTCAGTGATTACCTCATTCATCCCTTCCAACACTTGTCTAATCCAAGCAATATTTGAATAATTTGCAGTAGCAACAACATACTCTGCTTCAGCAGTTGACTGAGAAATGCATGCTTGTTTCTTGCTAATGCAAGTCACAAGACTTTCCCCTAAAAAGATTGTTCCACCGGTTGTGCTCTTCTAGTCATCTATGTTTCCAGCCCAATCTACATCAATGTAAACTCTAAGTTCAAATTTTCCTTCAAAAGTGTACCATAATCCATAGTCTTCTATTTTCTTCAAGTATCTCAAAATTATTTTTACTACAACCATATGTGAATCTTTAGGATTGGCAGAAAATCTAGCCACAATCCCCACAACATGTGCAATATCAAGCCTACTGTGTACAACATACATCAGTTTACCAATTATAGATCGGTACAGAGTCTGATTTACTTCTCCAGATTCATCATCTTTTGTCAATTTATAGCCAATTACCATCAGTGTTCCTACAGGTTTAGCATCTTCCATGCCAAAAGTTTTCAATACTTCTTTAATGTATTTTGATTGAGTGATGAAAATCCCATCTTTCTGTTGTATAACCTGCAAACATAGAAAGAATTTAATCTCTCCAAACATAGACATCTCAAATTCCTTTCTCATGTCATCAGCAAAAGATTTGCAAATTAGATCTTGTCCTCCAAAGATTATATCATCAACAAATATCTCAACAATCAAAATATTATCATCAAATCCTCCTTTCATGTACAAATTACTATTTTCAATAGTTCTTACAAAACCAATACATATAAAATAAGCATGTAGTCTTTCATACCATGCCCTCGGTGTTTGCTTCAATCCATACAAAGATTTGTGCAGTCTACATACCATGTCTTTCTGATTTTGATCAACAAACCCTTCTGGTTGTTCTATCTAGACCTCCTCCTCAAGAATTCCATTCATAAAAGATGATTTCAAATCTATTTAATATACTTTAAATCCCTTATGTGCATCATATACAAGTAATATGCGGACTCCTTCCAGTCTAGCAACAGGTACAAAGGTTTCACCATAATCAATACCTTCTTCTTGTGGATATCCCTTGCAAACAAGTCTTGTGTTATTCTTAGTGACCTCTCCATTTTCATTCAACTTATTCCTAAAAATCCACTTAGTACCAATAACATTTTTATTTGTCGGTCTAGGCACTAATGTCCATGTTTTATTCTTTTCAATTTTTTCAATCTCCTCATTCATAGCATTATTCCATTCATCATTTTCAAGTGCATCCCTAACATTCGTAGGTTCAAACTCACAAACTAAGCATGTTTTTTGTCTTAACTTACTTTGGGTTAGCATGCCAGCTTGCTTATCTCCAATGATTTTGTTCTCTAGATGGTGTCTTCTAACAAATCTTGTGAGCACTTGATCTCTTATTTGATCATCATTCGGTTCAGGTTCATTTTCCTGCTCGGTAGCTTCTTCTTGATTCTTGGTTTGCATTTGTTGATTCTTGGTAGCATTTTCCTGATGCTCGGTAGACTCATCTTGTGGCCTCAGTAGATAATCTAGATCTTCAACATAAGTAAACCTACCATAATCTTTTGGTTCCTTCATGCTTTCTTCATCATTCTTATCAACAAACTCATCAACTCTAACATTAGCACTTTCTATCATCTTATTAGTAACCTTATTCAAACATTTATAAGCTTTACTCTTGGTAGAATATCCCAAGAATATTCCTTCATCACCTTTAGAGTCAAATTTTCCATTCCTATCATCTTTCATAATATAACACTTGCTACCAAAGATTCTGAAATAACTTACACTCAGTGTGTATAACTCATAAGGTGTCTTGTTTGTGTCTTTCTTTAGTTGAACTCAGTTCAAGACATATACTGTTGTGCTAATTGCTTCTCTCTAGTGCATTTATGCAACATTTTTCTTAATCATCAATGTTCTAGCACAATCAACAATAGATCGGTTTCTCCTTTCAGCAATTCCATTCTGCTGCGATGTTCTAGGTGCAAAAACCTACCTTTTTATACCATTCTCATTATAGAAGTTAGTGAATTCATTAGAAATAAACTCACCTCCTCTATTGGAGCTTAAGCATTTCAATTCTTTTCCGGTTTCTTTTTCAAATTTATCCTTATACCATTTAAACAGTTTGAATGTCTCGTATTTTTCTTTCAAGAACATAACTATCATCAATCTAGTATAGTCATCAACAAACAAAATAAAGTATCTATCACCATAGTATCTTTAAGTTCTTATAGGACCACATAAGTCGGTGTGAACCAACTCCAAAATTCCTTTAGATGAATAGTCCTTACTTTTAAAACTAGATTTGGTCATCTTTCCTTTCTGACATTGATGGCACATAACATGATCAAGTTTGGTTAGACTAGGAAATCCTCTAACTTTTCTCTTTCTATTGATCTTAATCATGTTTTCAAAATTTACATGACATAACCTCTTATGCCATAACCATGCATCTTCATTTTTCACCAGTAAAAAAAAAAGTTTCAGCATTGTCAAGATAAAATAAATTACCTTTTGATTGTCCTCCTGTTCCGACAAGCTTTCCACTTTCATCATAGATTTTCACCTTCTTTCTTTCAAATGCAACTCAGTGACCTGAGTTATTTAGTTGTGCTACACTCAACAAATTGTAATTAAGTCCTTTTACCCAGTATGCATTATCACATCTAATTTTATCATTCAATAAAATAGATCCTTTTCCTTTAACCATGCAAGGTGTGTTAGTTATCATTTTCACTGAACCTCCATTATAATGCTCAAGAGATTATCAAACAAATCTTCATCACTAGTCATGTGATGTGTACAACCACTATCAATGATCCAAGTATCATTCTTACTAACTTTAGAAATAAGTGATGTTTCTACATACCTTTCCTACTCTTCTGAATCATCTTTCATTGCAACAAATACTACCTCAATACCATCATCAGTGTCGGTGTTGGTGTTATCTTCTCCAACAAAGTAACATGCCTTTTTTCCCTTATCTTTGTGATCTTGGTTGTCTCTATTGTAGTGTCAATTCCCTCTGCTATTCCTTATGCCATATTTTCCATCAGCAGATCAGTCTTTATCTTTATCTTCCTCTTTCCTATTAGGACATTTAGCAGCAATATGGCCAACCTCTTTACAATTAAAACAAGCTAAAGGTAACTTTCCCTTATATCTTCCTTTACCTTTATGCAATCTCTGGGCCATAAATGCTTCAAGCTCATCAAGTTCATCATTAGTATTACTATCACTTTAATTCCTTATATTATGCTTACTGCTAGATTTACCAATCTTAAGAGATGACATAAAAGAATACTCAACACTCGGTACAACACTATTATCAAAATTATTCAACTCAAAAGTTGTTAACTTTCCAATCAAACTATCAAGAGTAAGAGTGTTATTAGGTGTAGACCTCATTTCATGAATAGTAGATATTATGATTACATAGACAGGAAACAAGGTTCTCAGTATCTTACTTACCACTGTATCTTCAAAAATAATACCACCAGCTCCTCAGATAGCATTAACTACCTCTTTGATTTGGTTTGTGTACTGTGTAATATTCTGTCCTTCCTTCATCTTCATGTCATCAAATCTACCTCTCAAGCTTTTAGCTCTAGCTCTCATCACATTCACATCACCAACATAAACTAGAGCAATTTTATCCCACATTTGCTTCACAGTAGTGCAATCCTTGACATCCTCAAATTCAGCATCAAATAGAGTAGCAACAATCTCTATCATAGTAATATTATGTTCATGTCGGTCTCTCAACTGATCAAGAGTCAAAGGTCCAACATTCGATTGTAAGTAGCCATTGTCAAGTAAAGGTATAGAAGATTCTCCAATTCTAGATGTGTGAAGTTTCATCTAGTTTTGCCATGTAGTGAAGTTGTCTTTGTTCAGCTTCGGCACTTCCCTCTTATACATCTTGTAATCTTTCTACACAAGTCCTTAAAACTTTCTTCCAAGCAACCAATATGCTCTGATACCAATTGTTAGAATAAATGAGAGGGGGGTGATCAGTAAGATCAGTTATGCTATAGTCCCAAATACAAAGATGTACCTTATAAAACAATTCCAACAAATTATGTAGCTCGATAACAATATAAAATAATAATCTATTTGTTCAGTTTATCGATTACCAGTAATTATCCAACTGTGATTACCGACTAAATCAACTATGTAGTATGTAAAGTATGATAGCAAAATAATCATCACAAATAACACATAACATAATGATTTAATGTGGAAACCCTTCTAAGGGAAAAACCACATGGGACCAATAACCCAAAAATAATTCACTCTTCTGAAGTGAGCTCGGTGAAGAGCCAACCCTGTTAAAGGTTACAATACACACTATTAGGTGTGACTTGGTTAGAGGGTTATCACTAACAGTTAAATTTTGATCAGCATTCACTATGGGGTCAACAAGATAACACTTTGCATTCAATGAATGTCATAGGGTAGAACATAAGACTCTTAAGTCCACTCGGTTAAGATATTTTATGAATCAATGGTTAAAATGATACAGTATTGATCTGATTCAAATACAACTCAATTGTAAATATTCAGATCTATGCTAAGCCCATATAAATCCTCTAATCATTAATCAATTCACTTCCTCAATATTTCTCAACTTAATTTCACTCGATAAATAGTTCTTTGACACTCATTAATGTCTGCAGCTCAGTTCTTTATATAACCAATTTGATCAGGCATGCATGAATAAAGTCTTCACGTGAAATCTCTACAGTCTTCTTCTTTTCAACATGTTTCAATAATGAAACTCATATCTCTTATATAGACAAGTAAAAAAATTTCATATCAACCATTAGATTTTTCCTTTTAATCTCCTTCGTCCATTTTGACACTTAAACCTTCCTCAGCAGATGTGTCATTAACACGTTTCAATCTCATCCTTTAGATCTTCTCTGAATTTTGTCAATTGTGGATCTCATAACAAACTTTATCCTTAACCTCAAAATCATAACAATTTACAACTCATCAAATTCAGTCAGTTGTTCTTAGCATTTAATGTTTTCATCCATACTCGGTCAACATAGAAATGCATCGGTGATAACTAGTTAAACTAGCTTGATTAATACTGCCACTCGGTATACACTGCACTGGCTCAGTGTATACAGAAATCTTTAATTACTAACCACATTGACATGTTCAATTTCAAATCTCTTCTTCATAATAGATTAATGTAACATGCTCAAGTCAACAATATAAAGCCATAGACTCATCAATAAGTTACCCAATGTTTACCTTATCCTTATTTGTCATATCCATCTTTTCCTCATGTAGATATCTTAGTTCTTCATCTTTTCTTCCTTCAACAAATGCTCAGATGTTTGTAACTAATATGATAAGTATTGTCAAAACTAGTTGACATCAATGACAACATATTGACTGATTTAATCATCTTACATATCATTTTAGTAACTCGATGATCTCTAATCATTGTTCCTTTAGTTCATCATATATTCAATTAGTTGTAGTTCATCAAATACATAGGTTGTTGTCTTAGCTTCATGTAGATCATTAGGAGAAAAAATTGAGTAGGATTTATTTTCTTGCTCCAACACTTCTAGACTGTTTTGCAATATCTCTATTTTTGGGGTGAGTAGACTTTTGAGTTTTCAAAATTTCTTTTACACCCTTCCTTTCTCAATCTACAATGAGTTGATCTTATCCACAAGTCTAGATACTTCCTTGTCTATGTTTACAATGACTTTGTTTGTTATGACTTTGTTTGAGGAAGTTCTATCTTGTTCAGGATTTCCTCTACTTCCTTTATCAACTTATCCAACTAAATTATATGCCTTGTTGAATGAACACATTTAAGATACATGTTTTTACCTTGGTTTATGTAGATTTTGGTGTTGGAGATTTGACCCTCAAGTATCTTCTGATCCTCTTTGATTGATCTGCATATCTCATTATTTTTTTTTACTTTATAATCTTTCTCTGCCTTTTCATCTATTTTGGCCTCTACTGACTTAAAATGTACATCAAATTCATCAAGTACTCTATCTAGATTATCCACAGTGACCCTACCTTGAAATATGTAGTGCATGGGAAGTAGTTTGTTCATAGAATCCAAGGCTCTATCTAGAATATTGGCCTTCTTCTCTATTTTATTCTCAGACCTCTCCTTTTCCTTCATAAAGGCCATCATAGAAAGTTTCATCAACTAATCTTCATCAAAGGTATCTAGGTCTTCCTCTCCTTTAAGTGCCTTTCCAAGATCACTTACCAACAATTTATTGCTAGGAGGTGTAATCACAGTTTATTCAAGAATTTTCATTTGATCACTCACTAAAGTATTAATACATTCAGAATTAATCTCTTTCAAATTTCCAACTTATGCCTTTGTTTCATCCTTTAGTTTTGTGACCTTGTCTGATTCTTTGTTTTGTTCTCCTTTATCTGCAATCTCTTTTGCCGCACTCAAAGCCTCAAGTATAAACTATGTGAATGGATAATTTTCTTGCAAATGAGTATCAAGTGTTATTCCCACACCTTCAACAAAGAAGTCAGGTTGTTGTGTTAGGAATAAGGTGTCTCAACCTTGGATAATTCCTATTCTTATTATTTGTTTTGTAAATGTATTTTTTGCAAATAATGAAATTAAGTGTGAGTGTACATGTCTAGTTGGCATGTTGATGTGTCACTCCACTTAATGTGTCGACATCTTGTGCGTAAGGAGATCATGACTGAAATGGTCATGATGGATTCCTATGACATGTAAGAACTATTTAAGGAATGTGCTATGACAGGTGTAAGAGAATCTTATGACTTCGGCCTATTTGGGCACCTAAGAAGAAGTGGTTGGTGTGTGTAAGAGAATATGCCAAAAATAGGTTGGTATGATAGATTCTCTTACACTTCTCTTGTGACCGTTATTTTTGGCAGATTCTATGACAAGCTATCATAGTCTATTCTAGGGATGGATGCCTATTCTTGGGATTGCATGTAAAAGCTATGTACATGTGGCTTTATGCATGGGTCTTGGTGGTTGGATGCCAAACTCCTTTTTTGGGTATTTGTTTGGTCCTGAGGAGTCTATATATATCATGTTGCTTCTATGGGAGAGATATAAGTTTTACTAGTCTCTCATCTCTTGAAAGAACTTGCATTGCAAGTGTGTTGTAGTCTTTGTGTTGAAGATAATACATTGTGCAGGTTTTGGAGGGTGGGGTTGATTTACCGAAAGGTTTTTCCCCACCGACATATCTTTGTGTTTATGTGTTTCAATCTTCTCTATCTATTTTTTGTATGCATGGTATATGGCTGCAATATCTTTGTTAAAGTAGTTAACGAATCTGAAATTGTAAGGATTTAAAAAGAATTTGCACAATACTTTCCTTTAGAGATTAGTGTAGGACGTTGTTTCTGCACCTAAGTTTCCTTACAAGTGGTATCAAAGCCTGATCAACTTTTGATCCTAGTTGTTGGGTAGGGTTTTTTGAGCTAATCTCAAGTTGAGTGGGAGTTTTGTGCAGAGTATTCTGAATCTTATTTGTAGATTGAGATGGCGAGCTCCTCATATAGTAGAATGGAGGTGGAGAAATTTAATGGCACTAATTTTGAGTTGTGGAAACTCAAGATGGAAGACATGCTTGAAGATCACGATCTATGGGAGGATACTTCACTTGATGTGAAACCTACAACGATATCGCAAGCGGATTGGGAGATCAAGGATCAGAAGGCTAAGGGTCTCATCAGACTCTGTCTAGCAGATGTCGTTCTTTTGAATGTTCTTGATGAGACTACTGCAAATTCTTTGTGGCAACGACTTGGGTCTGTGTATCAGGCCAAATCTCTAGTGAATAAGTTGTTCCTGAGAAAGAAGTTGTATTCTTTAAGAATGGAGGAAGGTGGATCCATAACTGATCATCTCAATGTAGTCAATTTATTGATTGCACAGTTGGCATCATTTGGTGCCAAGATCGAGGAGGAGGATTGTTGTATGACCCTGCTTTGTTCCTTGCCAAATTTGTGGGACCATCTTGTGATGGCTCTTGGAAGTACTATAGTCACATTCAACATGGATGATGTGGTGTGTTCACTGCTATCTAAGGAGATGCGAAGAAAGACTTTGGATTCATCTAAGGAAGCCCTTGTTGTTTGTGGAAGATCCAACGACAAAGGAAAGCATAATGACAACAAGTCAAAGAAGGGCAGATCTAAATCCTGTGGGAGTTCTAAGACTCCTAGAAAGTCCAAGGAAAAATGTTGGAACTGTGATAAAACTGGGCACTTTCGGAAGGACTGCAAAGAACCAAAGAAGAAGAAGAAAGGCTTAGATTCAGCTTCCGAAAAATCTCAAGAAGATGGAGATGCTTTTATTGCAGCTTTGGTAGCCCATGCATCTAATGATGTGTGGTTAGTTGACTTGGGTGCTTCTTTTCACATGACCTCTCATCAGAACTGGTTCTCGAAATATCAAGAGTTCGATGGTGGAAAGGTGTACTTGGGTGATGATTCTCACCTAAAGATAGTTGGATGCGGAAGGGTCGCTATCAGATTTCCTGATGGATGAGTAAAGGGAATCAAAAGAGTTATGCACATTTTAGGTTTGGCACGAAACCTATTATCTGTAAGTATGTTGAATGATGTAGGTGTGCAAGTTGTCTTTTCGAAAGATGGATGCAAGATGATGAGAGGTTCTATGGTGCTCGCTAGAGGTACTAGGAGAGGTACTTTGTTTCAGCTTGAAGCATGCATTGCTCAGTGCAATAGTTCTTCTATTTCAAAGAAGAGAGTGGCTATCACTTCATCCCCACCATTTGAACAAGCAGTAAAGAAGACTGTGGCAATGGGTTTCGATGGCAGTGCAGTAAGTGTACCTAAGGGTACAAACACTTTGGAAGGCAAGCTTCCTGCAGAAAAGACAATGTTGTGGCATATGAGATTTGGCCACATTGGTGAGAAGGGTCTTAGAACCCTAAAAAATAAAAACCTCATTGAGGATTTAAATGATTGCAATCTCAAGTTTGACTTCTGTGAACACTATGTCTATGGTAAACAAAATCGTGTTCAATTTTACTCTAGCTCTCACAAATCTTCTGATGTTTTGGATCTTATTCATTCTGATGTATTTGATCCTGTAAAAGTTCTTTCAATCTCCAAGTCTGTATTTTTTGTATCTTTCATAGATGATTACAGTAGAAGGTCTTGGATTTATTTCCTTAAAAGTAAGACACAAGTCTTTAGTCAGTTCAAGGAATTTAAAGCCCTTGTAGAGAATCAGACTAGTAAGAAGATTAAGTGTGTGAGAACTGACAATGGTGGTGATTTTTGCTCAGTAGAGTTTGAACAGTTTTGTAAAGAACAAGGTATCGAGAGGCATAAGACAACTCCTTATACCCCATAGCAAAATGGAGTTGCAAAGAGAATGAACTAGACACTGATGGAGAAGGCTAGGAGTATGCTTAGTGGAGTTGGTTTAGAACAAAGGTTTTGGGCCAAAGTTGTGGCCACTGCTTGCTATCTGGTTAACAGATCTCCTACATCAACTCTTTTTGGTAAGACACCAATGGAGGTGTGGTCTGGTAAGAAGCCTTCAATTAGACATCTTCATGTTTTTGGTTGTGAAGCTTATGCACATGTTCCAAAGGAGAAAAGATCTAAGTTGGAAAACAAAGCTGTCAAATGTATATTCATTAGATACAGTGTTGGTGTGAAAGGATACAAGCTTTGGGATCCTATGACTAGTAAGGTGTTGTATAGTAGAAATGTTATTTTCAGAGAGTTAACATCTTCTCCTATTGTGCTACAACCAGATGAAAAAGAAAAGGAAAAAGATGTTCAGTTGCCTCCTACCCCTGAGAAGACTGAACAAAGGGACCATGTTGGGTCTAATGATGAGGAGAGCTCTAGTAGCTTTGATAGTTCAAAAGAAGAGGAAGAACAACCTCAACCTCAGCCCTTGAGGAGATCCACGAGAGAAAGAAAGCAACCAGAAAGGTTTGGTTATTCTATGTTAGATTCCAGTCGTGCTTTTGCTTTGATTACTAACACTGATGAGCCTAGATCTGTGAAAGAGGCTTTGGGCATGGAAGATGCAGGTTCCTGGATTGAGGCTATGGATGATGAGATGGCTTCATTGGAGAAAAAAAAAACTTGGGACCTTGTACCTTTGCCTAAAGGGAGAAAATCTATTGGCTGTAAATGGGTGTTCAAGAAGAAATTATGTGCAGATGGTAGTGTTGAAAGGTACAAAGCTAGATTGGTTGCAAAGGGGTATTCACAGGTAGAGGGAATAGATTATGGTGAAATATTCTCTCCTATTGCAAAGTTGACATCCATTAGATTTATGTTATCTCTTGCTGCATCATATGATTTAGAGATAGAACAGATGGATGTGAAGACAGCTTTCCTTCATGGTGATTTGGAGGAAGAGATTTATATGTCACAGCCTGAGCACTACATTGTTAAAGGTAAAGAATCCTTAGTTTGCAGATTAAAGAAATCTCTATATGGTTTGAAGCAATCTCCTAGGATGTGGTGCCTTAAGTTTGATGCCTTTGTGTTGTCAATTGGATTTGTAAGATTGAAATCAGATCATTGTGTTTATTTCAAAGTTGAAAATGATCGCCTTCTTATTGTTGCATTATATGTTGATGATATGTTGTTGTTTGGGAAGGGTAAGGGTATGATTTTTTATTTTAAATCTTAGTTGTCAGCACAGTTTGAGATGAAAGATCTTGGGGTAGCTAGGTACATCTTGGGTATGGAAATAAGTAGAGACAGGTCTAACAGAAAACTTTGGTTGAGTCAGAGTAAGTATGTGAAGTCTGTGTTGGACAGGTTCAGCATGGCAGATTGTAGACCACTTTGTGTTCCTGTTTCTTTGAGAACAAAGTTATCTATAGATGATTGTCCAAAATCTCCTAGTGAGGTGGAGGACATGAGTAGAGTACCTTATGCTAGTGCAGTTGGCAGTCTTATGTATGCTATGGTCTGTACTAGACCAGACATTGCCCAAGTAGTGGGAGTCCTGAGTCAGTTTATGGCTAACCCCGGATGGGTAGATTGGGATGTAGTTAAGCAAGTATTCAGATATTTGAGGGGTACATCAGATTACTCCATATGTTATCATGGTAACTCTTCTAGATCTTCGCATTTAGTTTGTATTCGTGGGTTTGTGGATTCAGATTGGGCAGGTGATATTGATAGCAGGAGATCCACCAGTGCTTATGTGTTCACTATGTTTGGTGGTGCCATTATTTGGATGAGTAAGTGACAACCTATGGTTGCTTTGTCCACTATAGAAGCTAAGTACATGGCTACTACTCATGCTTGTAAGGAAGCCATTTGGCTTAGGAGATTGTGTTCTGATGTTGGTGTTGATGCAGAATAGATTACTATTTGGTGTGACAATTAGAGTGCTATTTGCCTTGCAAAAAATCCAACTTTCCATGCCAGAACGAAGCACATTGATGTGCAGTTTCACTTTGTGAGAGATATGGTGGAAGATGGAAAGGTAAATTTGGAGTAGGTAGATACTGTGAAGAATGTTGCAGATGCATTAACAAAACTAGTAGGCACTGAGAAGTTCAAATGGTGTTCAGAGTCTATGGGCCTTTTGGCCTATAGCGGTTAAAGTTCTTGTTATGTTCCTGTTGCTCTTACAAGGTGTTCGACAAGTGGAAGAATGTTAGGAATAAGGTGTCTCAACCTTGGATAATTCCTATTCTTTTTTTTTTTTTGTAAATGTATTTTTTGCAAATAATGAAATTAAGTGTGAGTGTACATGTCTAGTTGGCATGTTGATGTGTCACTCCACTTGATGTGTCAGCATCTTGTGCGTAAGGAGATCATGATTGAAATAGTCATGACAGATTCCTATGACGTGTAAGAACTATTTAAGGAATGTGCTATGACAAGTGTAAGAGAATCTTATGACTTGGGCCTATTTGGGCGCCCAAGAAGAAGTGGTTGGTGTGTGTAAGAGAATATGCCAAAAATAGGTTGGTATGACAGATTCTCTTACACTTCTCTTGTGACCGTTATTTTTGGTGGATTCTATGACAAGCTGTCATAGTCTATTCTAGGGATGGATGCCTATTCTTGGGATTGCATGTAATAGCTATGTACATGTGGCTTTGTGCATGGGTCTTGGTGGTTGGATGCCAAACTCCTTTTTTGGGTATTTGTTGGGTCCTGAGGAGTCTAGATATATCATGTTGCTTCTATGGGAGAGATATAAGTTTTACTAGTCTCTCATCTCCTGAAAGAACTTGCATTACAAGTGTGTTGTAGTCTTTGTGTTGAAGATAATACATCGTGTAGGTTTTGGAGGGGTGGGGTTGTTTTACCGAAAGGTTTTTCCCCATTGACATATCTTTGTGTTTATGTGTTTCAATCTTCTCTATCTATTTTCTGTATGCATGGTATATGGCTGCAATATCTTTGTTAAAGTAGTTAATGAATCTAAAATTGTAAGGATTTAAAAAGAATTTGCACAATACTTTCCTTTAGAGATTAGTGTAGGAAGTTTTTTCCACACCTGAGTTTCCTTACATGTTGCACAATACTATAGAATAGATTAGTACTTTCATCATCCTTACACTATTCTTTTTTTGCTCTAACTGTCTTAGATGATTCACCAAAATTTATGTCTTTTAGTTTGGTCCCTTTAGAGGGATTGGGTTTTTTAGGACCTTCTTCAAGTATCAACTTATCAGTGGAGTTTCATGTATCTTCTTCTACTTCTTCATATTTTCTTTCCATTATCTTGATCAATCTTATCTTTGTCCTCAATAAAGGTTTCACCTTTTTCAAAATTCTTTCACTTTCTTTATGGGAAACAACTGGATGAATATCCTCTATTACTTTTACACGGATCTTATTATCTTCTTTTAAGACCCTGCTTTCTAACTTCTAATCTATCAAATAAATCCTTTGGAATACTACATTCAAGCTCAATCATATTCTTCTTAAAAGTAAACATATGACTTATCACAATATCTTTTATTTAAATTTTATCCTTCTCATCATACCTTTCATAATATTTGGGCAATTTGTTCAGTTTTCCCTACTCTACTATCCTTTTTTCTAACATTTTCAGATCAAGTTTCCACAATTGTCTCTCAACTGGCTTCTCTTTTGCTATCACCTTTTGAATAGGTTCAATGGCCTTCTCTATTTTCTTCTCCTCTTCTTTCTCTTTTTTCTTCTACTTATTCGTTGGAGATTCTTCCTTGGGTGGATTAACCAAGGTCTTCCTTTTAGGAAAAGTTCCAAAGGTTATCATCTTGGGTCTAGATGACCTTATTATCCTCATAGGTGTTTCTTCTTCCTTCTTAATTTTTACTATTGCAGTCCTTTGTGATGTTCTCCTAGGAGGGGTAGGAGTCTGATCATGTATTGTGACTACTACTAGAGGTGAATCAGATATGTCTATAAGTTTTGCAATTTGTAGGGGTGTAGGTGATAGACTAAAACTAATTGAATATCTTGAGAGAGTTTGACAATTGATTGGATATTTGAAAGATATTTTTTGGTGATCACCAAGCTACTAATGTGTATGTGAGACATTAAATCAGTTAATGTATTATCATTGATGTCAACTATTTTTTACTATACTTATCATGATGGTTACAAATATCTTAAGAAGGAAATAATGATGAAGGAATGCGATATCTACATGAAGATAAGATGGATGAGAAAGTTATGGATATGGTATTCATTAGGTAACTTGTTGATGAGTCTATGGCATTATGTTAGTGATTTGATTGTATTATATAAATCTATTATGGATTGAAGATCAAGAATGAACAAGTTTATGTGGTCGGTAAATGAAGAATTCAGTATACATTGAGCAAGTGTAGTCTACACCGAGTACAATGTTAATTGAGCTAGTTATCACTGACACATTATGGTATTGACCAAGTGAAATAAATAAATGGAACTTATGACTACCGAATAAAGATGATGAGCTGGACAATTATTGATGATTCTGAGGTAAAAGATAATATTTGTTATGATGATCAAACAACTGCCAAAATTCAAGGATGATCATATGAAGAAGAATGAAATGTGTTATTGACACAACTATCAAGGAAGGTTAAAGGGAAAAAATCAATGGCGAAGATTAAGAGGCAAAATCTATGGATGGAAATAAAATAGTTTATGATGTCTATATAAAGAGACAAGAGATTCATTATTAAGTCTATTGCAGGAGATTTTACGTGAAAAGACTGAAATCATGAAAAATTGATCAAACGGGTTGAAGACAGAACCGAGCAATTTTGTAAACAACATCGAGTGATAGAGAAAAGAATCATCGAGAAGAACAAAGTTAGAGGAAACAAAGAGATTGAATTGATTATTAATTAGAGGTATTTTTGAGCTTAGCATAGATCTGGAAATCTACAAATCAATTTGTATTTGAATTAGATCATTATTGTATTAGTTTAACCATTGCTACAGATAAATCTCTTAACCGAGTGGGACTTAACAGTCTTTATATTTCAATATGACATTCAATGAATGTTGATTATTTTCTTGTTGACCCCATAGTGAAAGTTTGGTCAAGGGAGAACTGTTAGTGATAAATCCTCTAACCGGGTCACACCTCACAGTGTGTTTTGTAACCTTTAACAAGGTTGGCTCTTAATCGAGCTCACTTTATAAGAGTGAATTATTTTGGGTTACCAGTCCCAAGTGGTTTTTCCCCTAACAGGGTTTCCACGTTAAAAATCAAAGTGTTATATGTGTATGGATGTGTTGAATTTTTATTTTACTTTACACATTACTATAACTAGATTGATCAGTAAACACAATATTTAATTTACTAGTAATCGATAGATGAAGAGAAAGGAACCGTTGATATATTACCAACTTGATTGATTGATTCGAAAGTTTTTGTATATACATCTAGTAGCATTTGGGACTGTAGGATAACTAGACTCAACTGATTCACCCCCCCTCCCCCCCCCCCCCTTCTCAGTTATTTAACAATAGGTTCTAAGCTCGCATGTCTAGTGAACTTCTCTATGACCTTTTTCTTTACTTTTTTCATCTATTCCTTATATATCCCTTCTCCTTTTACAAATTTATCAACAAATTTCTCTACTTTCCTCTTCCTTTCTCCCCTAATCAATTCCTCTCTAACCTTTAGAGAATTTTCTTCATATGTTCCCCATCTCTCCTTTTTGGTATTTTTATCAGATGCTAAGATGTTTTCAATATGAGGGATAAGAATCTGAGAGATTACCTCAGAACCCATGGGAGTACACCACTATACTCTAGGTTCTAAAGCCTCCAAATAGGTGCAATCTATATCTACCATAAAGAAGATAGTGTTCTTATACTTCTCTACTATCTCTTTTGATATCCTCATCCTTCATTTCATCTCTCTTTGAAACCTCTTAAATAATCCAAACAACTCACTAGCTATATGGTTCTTGTCTTGCATTCTATAGAACCTACTAATTTGTGTAGCAGTGGGCTCATCTTCATTCTTTGTATGAGGATGGATTCCTAGAATCTATGAATTATGTGGAAGAAAAGGTGTAGTACCAGGCCCAAACCTAAATGTATTTTCTTTTTCATGCTTAATTCTCTATAGATTCTCCATCTACTATAGTCTAAGTCCTTCACATATGTCATAATGCTCATTCTCTATGATCATCTTGTATGCCATGTGGATAATGCCTGTTGAGATAGAGTTTATCATGCTACTATAGTGTGTTTTTAAGCCAAGAATCATGGAAACAAGTCTTGCATCCTTCTACTTAATGTCCATGATGGTCATCATACACTTGTTCCACTTGGATCTAGTTAAGGTTTCAACTTCTTTCTTTGTATTCTTTGTTGCAGTAGGTATTTTACCCATGTTTTTAAGTCCAGTTAACAAATGAATGAGTTCCTTGCTAATCTTTACTGGTTGGTATCCAATCTAGAAGAATTGATCATGAATTATACTCAACACTATCTTAATCCATTTAGGTTCATCAAATTGATAAAACTCTATCATCTGTAATATATTTAGGTTTTCTAGCATTGTAAAGTTGGGTTTCAGTGATCCATCATCATTTAACATTTTAGCTATCTCTTGGAGTATTTGAGTATCACCAATAGTCTCCAATTTTCAATGTATATAGGCCCTAATCCCTTCCACATGTAATACTCTATGTGGGGTTTGTGAAAATGTACCCTCTAGGTTGTCTTTCATGGATTTAAATATCTTCTTCGCCAAACTAGGGTTATGACCCATGTAATTGTTGAAACTGCCCAATCTACTCCAAAGTCACTCTCTTATTTTCTCAAACTATCATGAATGGTGATAAAAAAATGACTAAGTATGATCATATATAGTTCGCAAGATACTTCCAACACTTTTCCCAAAGTACTTCCAAAAGCTATTACAAGGCTAGTCAACCATGAAACTACTGGCAATCAATCTAAGTCACCTTCCAAACCTTTTGAATATGAGTATGAAATTAGCACTCATTTATTCAACTATACACAACCTCACATACTCTCAATCTACAAATTAGGGGTTGAATAATTGACTGGTGAATTCCTCTCATGTTCCCTATAAGGCAATAATTGGCTTGTTTATGCTGATGTAGAAATGTTTGCATCAAGAAAAGATCCAATAGCATATATTAATTCTCCCTGGCCCTTATATTCACTCTCATTCTTCTCCTTCAACACTTTTCCATTGTCCTTGCTTCCTTCTTTTATAAAAAGGTGATTAAAATCATCCATATACTCTGCCAATCTCTTGCGAGTATCACCAATATTTTTCTTTAGTGCTATAGGTGGTCTTTTTTTGTTAACAGATCTATTATGTGTACAATAATTTTCTATGTGTCTCTCATTATTGCACTTAAAATAAGTAACATGTGATCTCCTAGGCTGAGACCTATTCTGAATAACCTACAACTTATAGTTCCTTGCAATGTGCCCAAAATTATTACATTTGTAACATGTAATGTTATTGTTTGCAGAAGGTCATCTAACATAATCATGTTTCTTCCTTCTTTCATCTAGTTTCCTACATTCAGTTCTTCTATTTCTATATTCCCAACAATGAAAGCAATAACCATAAATAAATTTAGGAACATTCTTACCTTTGCAATCCTTCTTCATGTGACCAAATTTGATGCATTCAAAATATCTTCCTTTGAAAGGTCTGATCTTCTCTTTAGGTTCTTCACTCTAATTAGGTGCTTGTTCTTCTTTATCTTGTGATTTTTCCTCCTGATATTTGGAACATTCAACTTCATTGAAGCCAACTCCTGTCTTGTCAACTCTAGGTTTTTGTCTCTCTAGTTGTTCATTAATTTGTCACTTCTTGCATGAAGTTTTTCAACATGGTTCCTTGCCTCTACAAGCTCTTCATTAATGATGATATTTTACTTTTCCAATTCTTGATACCTAGTTTTGACATCACTGATTTCTATTTGCATTCTTACATATGTACATTTGCAATCTTCAAGGTCTCTTCAAGTTTTATCTTTTCATCTTTCTATTGCTGAATTTCCTTGGATATCTGCAAAGTAGTGACCTCACATTCATGTTTCAATACCTCATTTTCTTGCTTAAGTTGTTCAATCATATCTAATGAATCATTTCCAGGTTCCTCTTGTAGCTTTTCCACAAGTTCTTACCATTTGTTCCTTGAGAGTTGATGTATTCTTCAACTCTTCTTAGTTTGATCTTTAATTCCACATTATCAACATTAGCCTTGTCCAAGTCCTCAATTGTTACCTCAAAAAAAAATTCAAGTTGCTTGAACCCATCAGGATCTCCCTTAAGTAGTTAGACTTTATCTCCAAGGGCCTCAAGCTCTAATACCAATTATCAAGATCATGCAACACTGAGAGGGGGGTGAATCATTGTTACAATACTTTTATTCTTTCTTAACCAATTGATATTAACCATGCACTAACTAAAATAATGAAAACATACACATAAAGTAAATAAGTCACAACACCATGATTTGTTTTCGAGGAAACCCTAGCCAAGGGAAAACATTGGTGGCGATGGTACCCACAATATATGCACTAAGAGTATAAAGTCCATGTTAGGAGAATAATATTACTTTAGTACATTTGTTAATATGATTTAGAACAATAGAGAGGGGGTGAATCAGTTGTTCTCAGGTCTAGATGTATAAAACAAACTTTAAAACTCTTCAACAAATCAGATCCAACAACCAACAGCTACTCGGTCATTACTAATTGCATAATAGAAACATATAACATTGTAGTCCACTATCCAATAGTATCTAACTTGTAAAACACAGAAATGTTCAAACCAAAACATTCACACAAGTATTAACATCGGGATTTATAGTGGAAACCCAATTAGGGAAAAACCACTTTGTAACATGTTACTATTATTTTCACTCTTCTAAAGTGAGCTCTATGAAAAGCCAACCCTGTCAAAGGTTACAAACACGCTGTCAGGTGTAACCCGGTTAAAGGATTTAAACCACTCTATTAAAAGTGTGCCTTGTTATAGGACTTGCATACATCCCATTAGAATGCAACCTTATTCAAAGGATTTATACAAATGACTATTAGGTCAACCTCTATTAAAAGGATTTTGACTAATACAATGGTTAGAAAGTAACAATAGTATTGATCTGAAAAATATACAACGCACTTTGCAAATATCAGATCCAATTCTGTACACATATGTTGGCTTACTAACTGTGAACCTTTACCATCTCCATCATTAATCTGCTCAGAAATCTCTTCAAGCAATCACAACACTTCTCCTTCAGCCTTTTCTGCTTAGACAGTTAATAACATCAGCAATACTTCCAACATCCTCTCCTCTTTTTAACATCATGCTTAGGTTCCCTTAATACTTCCTCAATTAGGTCAATACATCTTTTGTCACTTAATCTGCTTTGTAGATCTTAGGGTTAGGTCAGATTCATCGAATCCTTCCAACTTTACATTCTTCATCTATCCTGCTATAAATATCTCAAATCTCTTAATAGGTTTACAATAAAACATTTTACAATGCATTAAATGCTTCCATATAATCAATAAATAAAGTCAACTCATTTTACATAATCCAAGAATTCAACTATGTCGGCTGGAAATTTGAATTCTTCCTCAAATGTAAATTACTGACGCTCGGTCAATACAATTTTCAACTCCTCGATCTTTATTAGAAAGCTCAATCACCTCAAAAATTATTTCCTCAGCTAATACTATCTTTCTTGGCAATTAACTGATGTTCAGTCAACACTGAATTTACTCGGCATATACTAGCTCGGTCGACACTAACATCACTCAGCTTAAACTAGATTTCTTCACTTTTGCTCGGTTAAGCCTACCAGTTTAGTCTTCATTCTTACTTAGATAAACAATACATTATCTTATCATTTTTCCAGATAATCAAGTACTCATTGAAGTATCAAGATAACACAACCTTTCCTTAGTTGCTATTGTTACCAACCTTGCTTATCCCCTTCACAACAATCAAATAGATATAGTACTTTCTTAGATAGCAACAGTCTTACCAGTTAAGGTTTGACATCAATGACAATACAACAATTGCTTCAATTATAGTTTCCAACAATCTCCCTCTTTGGCATTGATGGCAACACCATATAAATAACACATGAATCACCAACCAATCCAAAACTTATCTGTCCATTAGAAATATTTATAATATCCTTAGCTTCATTCTGATACAGAATCAATTAGCCATGCTTGTATGACTATCCACCGAATCTCTCCCTCTTACTTGATCTTCCATGAAATCTCACCATGTGTATTCATCTGTGATCATCTCCCTCTTTGACAAAAATGCCAAAGCAACAACTAAAACATACATCCTGCAAATGTAGATATCATTTTTTCAGTTGAGTAACAATATTTCTCACTTTGTCATCTTTGCTTATGACTAATTCCATGCTTTGTTATACTTTTCACAACTCTAGGCTGCTCCTAAAGTGTGACCTATCTCTGCATCAATTTGTCAGATACTCTTTGCAGCACATTTGATGCAGTGCTCCTTGCTTGACTAGGCAGCCTCAGTTAGGGGAAGAACCCCTAATTGACCTCTCAGATATTCATGAGCTTCTTTAGGTAAAGCTTTAGTTAATATGTCTGCTAGTTGTTCCTTTTGTATTCACATATTCCATTCGGACCTCTTTATCTTGTACCAGTTCCCTCAAGTAATGATACTTTATGGTGATGTGTTTGGTCTTTGTGTGCATCACTGGATTCTTAGAGATGTTGATAGCACTTGTGTTATCATAGTAGATGAAAACTAGTTCAGTGATCTCTTCTTTCATGCCTACCAACAATTGCTTTATCCATACCAAGTTTGAATAGTTCATTGCTGCAGCCACATACTCAGCTTCAGCAGTAGATTGGGAAATGCAATTTTATTTCTTGCTTGTCTAGGAAACTAATCTCTATCCAAGAAAGAAAGCTCCACCACTAGTACTCTTTCTGTCATCCACATTTCCTGCCCAATCAGCATCAATATAAACTCTTAGTTCAAACTTGTCATGCTTCTTGTAGTACAATCCATAGTCATCAGTCCCTTTCAAATATCTCATTATTCTTTTGACAGCCATCATGTGAGTTTCCTTAGGATTGGTAGAGAATCTTGCCTCAATCCCAATAGCTAAAGCAATATATGGTATGTTGTGTACAACATACTGCAACTTTCCAATCATGGATCTATACAAAGTCTGGTTTACTTCTGCAGCATCATCATTTTTAGATGACTTTTGTCCAGTAGCCATGGGAGTACTTACTGGCCTTGAATCTTCCATACCAAAGGTTTTCAATTTCTCATGAACATATTTAGACTTGGTGATGAAACTTCCTTTCTCCATCTGATAGACTTGTAAACCAATAAAAATTTTGATCTCCCCAAACATACTCATTTCAAATTCAGTTTGCATTTCATTTGAAAATTTCTTACACAAGGCATCTTGTCCACCAAATATAATATCATCTACAAAAATCTTAGCCAACAAGATTCCTTTACCTTCTTCATTTTCATGTACAAATTGCTTGTGTCATTTGTCCTTGAGAATCCAATTTGTATCAAGTAGTTGTGCAATCTCTCATACCATGCTCTGGGAGCTTGCTTTAGTCCATATAGTGCTTTATTCAGTTTGCAAACCATGTGTCTTTTGTTTGGATCAACAAATCCTTCTAGTTGTTCAATGTACACTTCTTCTTCTAATATACCATTTAAAAATGTAGACTTAACATCCATTTGGTATACCTTGAAATCTTTGTAGGCAACATATGCAAGTAAGGTTCTTACTCCTTCCAATCTAGCTACAAGGGCAAATGTCTCCCCATAATCTATTCCTTCTTCTTGTGCATAGCCTTTGCATACCAACCTAGCTTTGTTTCTTGTGATTTGACCATGCTCATTCAGCTTGTTTGAGAACACCCACTTTGTTCCAATGACATTTTTATTTTCTGGTCTCGACAGCAGAGTCCAGGTATCATTCTTCTCTATTTGGTCTATCTCCTCATTCATTGCTTGTATCTAGTCTTCATTTTCTAATGCCTCCCTTGTTGTCTTAGGCTCGAATTCACATAGTAAACATGTAGGATCTCTTGTCTTACTTCTGGTCAGAACTCCAGTATCTTTGTCTCCAATGATCTGTTCAGGATTGTGATGTATCCTTACATATTGTGCCAAAATAGGTTTTGCTCTCCTTTCATCTTGCTCTTCAAGTTTATCAACAAGATTATAATATTTAGCTTCTGAATGCTCAGCAACCTCTTCCTGATACTTGATAGCTTCCTCCTGTTGCTCAGCACGTTCTTCTTCTCTCTCGACATTGTTTTCCTGATGCTTGACATTACTTACCCGAGACTTTGCATCAAGTGAAAGTTTGTCATTTGCCTCTCCTTCCTCTATATACACAAAAGATATGTAATCTTTTGGTTCTCTTTTTCTGTCAGCTTCATTTTTTTTTACATACTCATCAATTTTGACATTCACACTTTCCACAATTTTGTCAGTGTTAGAGTTCAAACACTTATAAGCTTTAATTTTTGTGGAATAGCCTAGGAATATTCCCTCATCACTTTTAGCATCAAATTTTCCATTCCTATTATCCTTTAGTATGTAGCATTTGCTTCCAAAAATTCTAAAGTACTTTACATTAGGTGCATACCCATGCCATAGCTCATAAGGTGTCAGATTTGTACCTTTTTTTATCTGTACTTGGTTAAGAGTATAAATAGCTATACTTACAGCTTCTCTCCAGTACTTTTGTGCAACATTCTTTTCAATCATTAATGTCCTTGCACAATCTATGATAGATCTACTCCTCTCTGCTATACCGTTCTATGGAGGAGTTATTGGTGCAGACATCTATCTTTTGATACTTCTATCATTGCAAAATAGATTGAATTCATTGGATATAAATTCTCCACCTTAGTCAGATCTCAGACACTTCAAGTTCCTACCTGTCTCCTTTTCAACCTTAGCCAAATACCACTTAAAATTTTGAAAAGCATTAGATTTTTCTTTTAAGAACATTACAGTCATCATTCTGGTATAATCATCGACAAACAGGATAAAATATCTAGCACCACAATAGCTTTGTACACCCATAGGTCCACAAAGTTTAGTATGAACCAAATCTAAAGCATTCTAAGAAGTAAAAGTCTTTCTCTTAAAACTAGACTTTGTCATCTTACCCAACTAACATTCTTTGCACATTACATTCTCAGGTTTCTTCAATCTAGGCAGACCTCTCACTTTCTTCTTCTTACTAATTTCTACCAGAGTATCAAAGTTAACATGACATAGTCACTTATGCCATAACCAAATATCATCAAGTTGTGCAATCATACATGTTTCTTCAGATAGGTCTAGATAAAACAAATTACCTCTTGTCTATTCTCCACTTCCAATCAATTCACTAGTGGCATCAAATATTTTGGCCTTCCTATGATGAAATTCCACTCGATAGCTAGTACTATTAAGCTGTGCAACACTCAGTAGATTATAGTTAAGACCCTCAACCCAATAAGCATTCTCACAAGTGATCTTATCAATCAGCTTAATCAATCCTTTACCTCTAACAGGACATGGTGCATCATTACCAAATTTCACACTTCTACCTTTATAATGATCTAAGGTATCAAACTTACTCTTGTCACCAGTCATGTGATGTGAACAACCACTATCAATAATCCATTTATCATTTTTGTTCACATAAGATATCAATGCAGTTTTCTCATCCTCATCAGATTCATCTTTCATTGCAACATAGACAACCTCAATTTCAAAATCATCACTATCAATGTCAGTCTCTTCTTCAACAATATAGTAGGATTTCTTACCTTTTCCTTTGTAGTCCTTGTACCTTTGGTAACCTCTATCTTCTTTTTTGTCTTTATGCTTGTTGTCTCTTTCCTCATCCTTATCATCCCTATCAAGACATCTAATAGCTATATGACCAACTTTATTACATGAAAAACATATAATAGGGAGTTTACCTTTATACTTTCCTTTTCCCCTTTTCAGTCTTCTAGCCATAAGAGCTTCTAGATCCTCAAGTTCTTCATCAAATGTGTCACTTTCATCACTCTCACTGATGCATCTTTCTTTTTCCTTCTTTGACTTACTCAAAACCATTTGTGACTTAAAAGTAGATTCAACATTAGCAATAGTGAAGTTATCATAGTTAGAAAGTTCAAAAGTAGTAAGCTTACCAACCAAACTTTCCAAAGTAAGAGCATTGTTAGGGTTACATCTAGATTCCTGAATTGCTGAAATTTTGATGGCAGAAATAGGACGCAGAGTTCTCAATACTTTTCCAATTACAGTTTCATCATAAATAGTTCCATTTACTCCTCTAATAGCATTTACAACTTCTTTTATTCTACCACAATAGTGTGCAATATTCTCACCTTCTTGCATTCACATTTCATCAAATTTACCTCTTAGGCTCTCATATTTTGCTCTCAATACATTTATGTCACCGCCATAGATGTTTGCAAGAGTGTCCCACATTTGCTTTGCATTAATGCAATCTTTGATGTCTTCAAATTTTGGATAATAGGGTAGGGCAGATGCAATCTCCAACATTGCTTGGTTGTGATCTTGTTTAGCTCTCATCTCCTCGGTAGTCAGAGGTGCAACAGGTGTGACATAATCATGCTCAACATAATACTTTGTAGAATCACCAATATCGTCCAGATGCAGCTTCATCAAACTTTGCCATGTAGGGAAGTTCTCCTTATTTAGCTTTGGTACCTCCTTCTTATACATCCTGATCATTTGCTTCAAGTACCTTTAAACTTGTTCTCTGTAAGCACCAACAGCTATGATACCAATTGTTAATATGATTTAGAATGATAGAGAGGGGGGTGAATCAGTTGTTCTCAGGTCCAGATGTATAAAACAAACTTTAAAACTCTTCAACAAATCAAATCCAACAACCAACAACTACTCAGTCATTACTGATTGCATAACATAAACATATAACAGTGCAGTCCACTATCCAATAGTATCTAACTTGTAAAACATAGAAATGTTCAAACCAAAACATTCACACAAGTATTAACACTATGATTTATAGTGGAAACCCAATTAGGGAAAACCACTTTGTAACATGTTACTATTATTTTTACTCTTCTAAAGTGAGCTCTATGAAAAGCCAACCCTGTCAAAGGTTACAAACACACTGTCAGGTGTGACCCGGTTAAAGGATTTAAACCAATCTGTTAAAAGTGTGCCTTGTTATAGGACTTGCATACATCCCATTAGAATGCAACCTTGTTCAAAGGATTTATACAAATGACTGTTAGGTCAACCTCTATTAAAAGGATTTTGACTGATACAATGGTTAGAAAGTAACAGTAGTATTGATCTGAAAAACATACAACTCACTTTGCAAATATCATATCCAATTCAGCACACATATGCTAGCTTATTGACTATGAACCTTTACCATCTCCATCACTGATCTCTCAGAAATCTCTTCAAGCAATCACAACACTTCTCCTTCAGCCTTTTCTACTTAGACAGTCAATAACATCAACAATACTTCCAGCATCCTCTCCTCTGTTTAACCTCATGCTTAGGTTCCCTTAGTACTTCCTCAATTAGGTCAATACATTATTTGTCATTTAATCTCCTTTGTAGATCTTAGGGTTAGGTCAGATTCATCGAATCCTTCCAACTTTATGTTCTTCGTCTATCCTTCTAGAAATATCTCAAATCTCTTAATAGATTTACAATAAAACATTTTACAGTGCATTAAATGCTTCCATATAATCAATAAATAAAGTCAACATGTTTTACATAATCCAAGAATTCAACTATGTCGACTGGAAATCTGAATTCTTCCTCAAATGTAAATTATTGATGCTCGATCAATACAGTGTTCAACTCCTTGGTCTTCATTAGAAAGCTCAGTCACCTCAAAAATTGTTTCCTCGGCTAATACTGTCTCCCTTGACAATTAACTGATGTTCGGTCAACACTGAATTTACTCAACATATACTAGCTCGGTCAACACTAACATCACTCGGCTTAAACTAGATTTCTTCACTTTTGCTCGGTTAAGCCTACTAGTTTAGTCTTCATTCTTACTTAGATAAACAATACATTATCTTATCATTTTGCCACATAATCAAGTACTCATTGAAGTATCAAGATAACGCAACCTTTCCTTAGGTGCTATTGTTACCAACCTTGCCTATCCCCTTCACAACAATCAAATAGATATAGTACTTTCTTAGATAGCAATAGTCTTACTAGTTAAGGTTTGACATCAATGAAAATAAAACAATTTCTTCAATTGCAGTTTCCAACAGTCCTTGTTGTAGGACAGACCCTGTTAGGAGTTTATAACCCTATTAGGGGTGATTACAAAATGAAGCTCACTCCTCTTACAAAAGACTTGTTGTCTAGTATTACAAAAGGATTTTACAACAAAAAAAGTAAACTATAATTGCATATGCTATGCCAAAGTAGTTCCACTAAAATATTGCAACAACAATCAAAGAATCTCCACTTAATTAATCATCATATGTCCACTCTTCACCATTCATTTTTCTCACAGCCCAAAACTCACACGTATATATACCCAATCAACTTTGTTTCTATGTCAGCTCACTAATACTTCATAAAACATGTCTCCAAACTTGGCTCATAATAAAATTAAAAACACACAACCATTCATCCATCAAGATAAGTGAGGACCTATCATAAACCATGATTTAGAGTAGTAAAATAACTTACTTTATATATTCAAATATCACGTCCACTAATATGCCCTATTTACTATATTCACATATCAGCACCAACCTGTAACTCTTTCCAAATGGAACTAAAAATAAGGTGACAATGAGTACCTCCAAAATAAGCCACTTCCCATCTATACACTCAGATAACCTACCCTAATGCTCTGACCAAAATAACAAGGAGAAGAATAAACCAAAACCACAAAATCTTCTCATAAACCACAAAACATGATAATCACCAAAGTAAAATAATGGAGCATAGTAGAGATCAACACATCCTATACAAGGATCAAACAATCCACCTCAATATAGACATCATCAAAGATCATCCATCCCATAATGGACATCTCAATGAAATAATAACAATCCTCATAGTTTTATATCACAAGACCAACAATAATCATAACATCAATGACACCCATCTCCAAACATAATCCATAAAAATAATCATCCATAACATGGAACAATTGTAGTAGAGAACACAAGGTGAGAAGCTGCAATACTTCTCATACATCATATATCCAAGCTCACATGTCATTACAATTAATATCGCGTGCTCGCAGACCAAAACAACTCAATTGTACCCTAGGAAGTAACTTTGTACTTAGGCATTTTTTACTTGATTGTTTATCCATAACATGTTTCCACTCCAAGCAACCATGGTAGAGATATGTATTTCCAACAATGATAACATATACACATTCATATACTACTCACTTACCAATGCAATCACCCCTAACTTACCTCTGATATACTTAAAAGTATCCTTAGGTAATGGCTTCATAAAAATATTTACAATTTGTTCCTTAGTAGGAACATACTCCAATCTGAATTCCTTCTCCTTAACCTTCTCTCTCAAAAAGTGAAACTTAATATATATATGCTTTGTCTTTGAATGCAACACTGGATTCTTAGAAATGTTTATAGCACTTGAATTATCAGAGTAAATAGCAATATGATCATCATACACAACTCTGATATCCTTCAACATTTTCTTCATCTATACCACCTATGTGCAATTGATAGCAATAGCAACATATTATGCCTCTGTAGTACATTCTGAAATATAATTTTGCTTTTTACTTAACCATGAAACTAATCTCCTACCCAAGATAAATTCACCGCCACTTGTACTCTTTTTTTCATCCACATTACCTACCCAATCAACATCAGTAAAAGTATTCAAAGTGAAATCGTCATCTTTAGGATACCACATACCACATTCAACTATCCCTTTCAAATATCTGAATATCCTTTTAATAGAAACAACATGAGATTCTTTAGGATCTTTTTAAAATATAGCAACAATACAAATAACACTCAGAATATTAGGTCTAGTTTGGATCAAATACAACAATTCGTTTATCATAGATCTGTATCTAGTCTAATTTACTTTAGAAGAATCATCATCCTTTGTCAATTTTCAACCGATCACCATAGCAGTACCAACTGAATTTGAAACTTCCATACCAAATTTCTTCAACAACTCTTTCACATACTTGGAAAGAGATATAAAGATTCCATTATCTGATTGTGTAATTTGTAGACCAAGAAAGAATTTCATTTCACCAATCATTTACATCTCAAATTCAGTATGCGTCTCATTGGAAAAAAATTTACTCAACTTATCATTCCCACAAAAAATGATATCATCATAAAATAATTCAACAATTAGAATTTTAGCATGATCAATCCTAAATTATAAGTTACTATTAGTAGTACCTTCATTAAAACCAAGATTCAAAGAATACTTATCCAATCTTGCATACCAGGATCTAGGTGATTTCTTCAATCCATACAAATATTTCTTCAACCAGAAAACCATATCACTATCATCAGTCAATGAAAATCCATTAGGTTTCTCAATGTACACTTCTTACAACTCACCATTCAAAAATGTAGACTTGACATCCATCTAACACACTTTAAAAAATTTGTAAGCAGAATAGGAAACAAACATTCACACAACTTCAATTCTAGCCACAGGAGAAAAAGTCTCCTCAAAGTCAATACATTCATTCTATGAATAACCTTTAAACAAAAATCTTGCTTTATTTTTTATCACTTCACCATCTTCATTAAAATTTTTTATGAAAACCCATGTATTACCTATCACATTCTTGTCTTTAGGTTTAGGAACTAGAATCCAAGTTTTATTTTTTTTAATCTGTTTCAATTCTTCTCTCATAACATTTACTCAATGTTCATCTTAACATTCTTCATTTACATCTTTAGGTTCAATATTTGAAATCAAATAGTATTCAACACTATCTTCAACAACTTTTCTTCTAGTTTGAACACCTTTATTTCTATTACCTATTATATAATTTTCAAAATGATTCAATCTTATATACCTTGGAGTCTTAGGATTAGCATTAATTATAGACTCTTGTGTCTCTGATTCTTCATTTGCACTAGCTTCTTCATCCTGATTTTCTTGAACAATATGAACTTGATTCTAATTTTGTGCTCCTTGATTTGTACTGTCATCTTGATCATTAGACTCATATCCACAAGATCTAGCTTGACTCTGATTTCTTGCATCCATCTTGACATTTTCACTCTCAACTATCTTCTTCAACATGTTACTGTAACATCTAAATGCCTTTCTTTTTATATAATAACCAAGAAATATTCCTTCATCATTTCCAACATCAAACTTTCCTATATCTTTATCTCTTTTGATACAACATTTTCTTCCAAAAATTCTGAAATATCTCAAAGTAGGAATATGACCATACCATAATTCATAAGGAGTCTTACTAGTATTACCATTTATTTATGCTCGGTTTAATGTATACACTATTGTACTTATAAATTCTCTCCAATAGGCATGCAAAACATTTCCTTCAATCATCATTGTCCTAGCCGTGTCTAGAATGGTTTTGTTCTTCTTCTCCACTACACCATTATGTTGTGTTTTCTATGGGGAAAACATCTATCTCTTTATTGCATGTTCTTCACAAAATCTAATAAACTCACCACCACTGTTGGATCTCATACACTTCTAATAATGTGATTTAGAACAATAGAGAGGGGGGATGAATCAGTTGTTCTCAGGTCCAAATGTATCTATTAAACTTTTAAACACTTCAACAACTCAGATCTAATAACCAACACTACTCAGTCATTACAGAATGTATGCCAGAAACATATAACAATGCAGTCCACTATCCAACAATATTTAACTTGAAAAACATAGAAATGTTCACACCAAAACATTCACACAAGTATTGACCCCAAGATTTATAGTGGAAACCCAATTTGGGAAAACCACTTTGTAACATGTTACTGATATTTTCACTCTTCTGAAGTGAGCTCTATGAAAAGCCAACCCTGTCAAAGGTTTACAAACACACTGCTAGGTGTGACCCTGTTAAAGCATTTCAACCACCCTGTTAGGAGTGCACCTTGTTAGAGGACTTAAGTACATTCCATTAGAATGCAACCTTGATTAACAAATTTAAACAATGACTATTAGGTCAACCTTGATTAAAGGATTTGGACTAATACAATGGTTAGAAAGTAGCAGTAGTATTTGATCTAAAAACATACAACTCACTTTGAAAATAATAGATCCAATTCTTACATATATGCTGGCTTACTGACTAAGTTCCATTTCCATCTCCATCACTGATCTGCTCAGAAATCCCTTCAAGAAATCACAACTCTGATCAACTCCTTCACCTTCAGCCTTTCTGCTTTATCAGTCAATAACATCAACAACTCCAACATCTTGTTTAACCTCACACTTAGGTTTTCCTTAATACCTCTTCAATAGGTAGATCCATCTTTTGTCACTTAATCTCCTTTGTAGATCTTGGGGTTAGGTCAAATTCATCGAATCCTTCCATCATTTATGTTCTTCATCCATCCTTCTAGAAACATCTTCAATCTCTTTATTGAAATCACAATAAAATGGTTTATTGTGCATTAAATGCTCCATACAGTCAATTAATAAAGTCAACACGATTTACATAATCCAAGAATTCAACTATGTCGACTAGGAATTTGAATTCTTCCTCAAATGTAAATTACTGATGCTCAGTCAATACTGTGTTCAACTCCTCGGTCATCACTGCGTAGCTCAGCCATCTCTTCAAACTATTTCCATTGGCTAATGTTGTCTCCCTCGGCAATAAACTGATGTTCGGTCAACACTGAATTTACTTGGCGTATACTAGCTCGGTCGACACTAACATCACTCGGCTTAAACTAGATTTCTTCACTTTTTCTGAGTTAAGCCTTCTTGTTCAGTCTTGCTTCTTACTTAGATAAACAATACATTATCTTATCATTGTGCCACATAATCAAGTACTCATTGAAGTATCAAATAACTCAACTTTCTCTAGGTTCTATTGTTATCACACTTGCCCTAATCCTACTCATCAATCAATAGATATAGTACTTTCTTAGATAGCAATAGTCTTACCAGTTAAGGTTTGACATCAATGACAATACAAAAATTGCTTCAATTGTAGTTTTCAACAATCTCCCTCTTTGGCATTGATGGAAACACCATATGAATAACACATGATTCACCAACCAATCCAAAACTGTGTCATTTCATCAGAAATATATTTGTAATATCCTTAGCTTCATTCTGATTCTGAATCACTTAGCCTAGCTTGCTTGACCATCCATATAGTTACTCCCTCTGATTCTTTTGTGTGTCTCTTTTCCTATGATTCTTTGAATGATTTCCTCTTTTATGTGTTTTCATCTGAATCTCTCCCTCTTTGACAATAATGCCAAAGAAGTATCTAGAACTTGCATCTTTTAGATGTAGATGTCATCTTGTCAGTTCAATAACAATATTTCTCCCTCTATCATATTACTTATGACTGATTATAGCTTTGTTGTACTTTTCACAACTCTAGGCCGTTCCTAAAGTGTGACCTTTTCTGCATCAATTTGTCAAATACTCTATGCAGCACATTTGATGCAATGCTCCTAGCTTGACTAAGTAGCCTCAATTAGGGGAAGCACCCCTAATTTACCTCTAAGATATTCATGAGCATCCTTAGGTAAAGCTTTTGTGAATATATCTGCTATTTGTTCCTTTGTATTCACATATTCCAATCTCACCTCTTTATCTTGTACCAATTCCCTCAAGTAATGATACTTGATAGCAATATGTTTGGCCTTTGTGTGCATCACTGGGTTCTTTGATATGTTGATAGCACTTGTGTTGTCATAGTATATGAAAACTAGTTTAGTGATCTCCTCTTTCATGTCTTTCAACAATTTCTTAATCTATACCAAATTTGAATAGTTCACTGCAACTTGTACATACTCAGCTTCAGCTGTAGATTGGGAAATGCAATTTTGTTTCTTACTTGTCTAGGAAACTAATCTCTGTCCAAGAAAGAAAGCTCCACCACTAGTACTTTTTTTGTCATCAACATTTCTTGCCCAATCTGCATCAATATAGACTCTTGGTTTAAATTTCTCATGCTTCTTGTAGTACAGTCCATAGTCTTCTGTCCCTTTCAAATATCTCATTATCCTCTTCACAGCCATCATATGACTTTCCTTAGGATTGGCAGAGAATATTGCAACAATCCCAACTGCTAGGGCTATATCTGGTCTATTGTGAACAACATATTGCATCTTTCCAATCATGGATCTATATAGAGTTTGGTTTACTTTAGCAGTATCATCATTTTTAGACAGTTTATGTCTAGTAGCCATGGGAGTACTTACTAGCCTTGAATCCTCCATACCAAAAGTTTTCAGTATCTCTTTGACATTTTTAGACTGTGTGATAAAAATACCTTTTTCCATCTAATAGACTTGCAAACCAACAAATAATTTTATCTCACTAAACATAGACATTTCAAACTCAGTTTGCATCTCATTTGAAAATTTCTTACATAGGGCATCTTGTCCTCCAAATATGATATCATCTACAAAAATCTTAGCTAACAAAATCCAATTACCTTTTTCATCTTTCATGTACAGATTATTGTTGTTATTTGTCCTTTAAAATCTAATCTATATCAAGTAATTGTACAACCTCTCATACCATGCTCTAGGGGCTTTCTTTAATCCATACAACACCTTGTTCATCTTGAAAACCATATGTCTCTTGTCTAGATCAACGTATCCTTCAGGTTTCTCAATGTACACTTCTTCTTCTAATATACCATTCAAAAATGCAAACTTGACATCCATTTGGTATACCTTGAAATCTCTGTAAGCAGCATATGCAAGTAGAGTTCTTACTCCTAATCTTGCTATAGGGCCAAATGTCTCCCCATAGTCTATTCCATCTTCTTGTGCATAACCCTTGCATACTAGCCTTGCTTTGTTCCTTATGATTTGTCCATGTTCATTAAGCTTGTTTCTGAATACCCATTTTGTTCCAATGACATTTTTGTTTTATGGTCTTGGCACCAGAGTCCAGGTATCATTCTTTTCTATTTGGTATATCTCCTCATTCATAGCTTGAATCTAGTCTTCATTTTCTAATGCCTCCCTTATTGTCTTAGGCTTAAACTCACACAATAAACATGTAGGATCTTTCAACTTGCTTCTGGTCAGAACTCTAGTTTCTTTATCTCCAATGATTTTCTTAGGCTTGTGATGTCTTCTTACATACTGTGCCAAAGTAGGTTCAGATTTATTTTCTCCTTGCTCTTCAGGTTCATCAATAAGATTATCAAATTCAACCTCTGATTGCTCAGCATCGTCTTCTTGATGCTTGGTAGCATCCTCCTGTCACTCAGTGGCATCCTCCTGTCGCTCGGCAGCATCCTCCTGATGCTCGACAGTATCTTCCTGATGCTCGGCATTGCTTACCCATGACTCTGCATCAGGTGCAAGTGTGTTACTTGCCTCTACTTCTTCTATATAGAGAAAAGATCTATAATCTTCAAGTTCTCTTTTGCTTTCTTGTTCATTTTTATCTGCATATTCATCAACCTTCACATTTACACTTTCCACAATTTTGTTAGTGTTAGAGTTCAAACACTTGAAAGCTTTACTCTTTATGGAATAACCTAGGAATATGCCCTCATCACTTTTTGCATCAAACTTTCCATTCCTAATATCTTTTAATATATAGTATTTTCTCCCAAAGATTCTAAAGTATTTTACATTAGGTGCATAACCATGCCATAATTCATAAGGTGTAACATTTGTACCTTTTTTTATTTGTACTCAGTGTAAGGTATAAACACCTGTACTTATAGCTTCTTTCCAGTACTTTTGTGCAACATTCTTCTCAATCATTAGTTCCCTTGCACAATCCATGATAGATTTGTTCCTTATCTTAACTATACCATTTTGTGGAGGTGTTCTAGGTGCAGACATTTGTCTCTTGATCCCTCTATCATTGTAGAACAGATTGAACTCATTTGATATAAACTCTCCACCTTGGTCACATCTCAAAAATTTCAAGTTTCTACCTATTTCTTTTTCAACCTTAGCCAAATACCACTTAAACAACTGAAATGCATCAGATTTTTCTTTTAAAAACATTACAGTCATCATCCTAGTGTAATCATCAACAAATAAAACAAAGTATTTAGCACCACAATATCTTTGTACACCCATAGGTCCACAAAGGTCAGTATGAACCAGATCTAAACCATTTTCAGAAGTAAAAGTCTTGCTCTTGAAACTAGACTTTGTCATTTTACCCAACTGACATTGTTTGCACATCACATTATCAGGTTTCTTCAATCTCGAAAAATCTCTAACTTTCTTCTTTTTACTAATATTTACCAGATTGTCAAAGTTAATATGGCATAGCCTCTTATGTCATAACCATACATCATCAAATTGTGCAAATAAGCATATTTCTTCAGATAGATCTAAATAGAACAAATTATCTCTTGTCTGTTCTCCACTTCCAATTAGTTCACCAGTGGCATCAAATATTTTAACCTTTCTGTGATGAAATTCCACTCGGTAACCAGTGTTATTAAGCTATGCAATACTTAGCAAGTTATAGTTAAGACCGTCAACCCAATAAGCATTTTCACAAGTGATCTTATCAGTTACCTTAATTAATCCTTTACCCTTTACAGATCATGGTGCATCATTACCAAACTTTACACTTCTACCTTTGTAATGATCTAGAGTTTCAAATTTACTTTTGTCACTAGTCATGTGGTGTGAGCAACCACTATCAATAATCCATTTATCACCTTTGCTCACATAAGAAACAAGTGCAGTTTTCTCATCTTCATCAGACTCATCTTTCATAGCAACATAAACTACTTCAATTTCAAAATCATCATTATCAGTGTCAATTTCTTCTTTAGAAATATAAAAGGATTTCTTACCTATATCCTTGTAGTCCTTGTACATTTGGTAACCTCTGTTTTCTCTCTTATCCTTGTACTTGCTTTCTCTTTCCTCATCCTTGTCATCCCTATCAGGATATCTTGTAGCTATATGGCCAAATTTGTTACATGAAAAACATATGATAGGAAGTTTACCTTTATATTTTCCTTTTCCTCTTTTCAATCTTTTGGCCATAAGAGCTTCAAGATCCTCTAGTTCCTCATTAGAAGTGTCACTATCACTTTCACTATCACTTATACACTTTTCTTTTTCCCTCTTAGACTTATGCAAAACCATTTGTGACTTGAATGCAGATTCAACATTAGCAACAGTGTAGTTATCATAGTTAGAAAGCTCAAAAGCAGTAAGCTTACCAACAAGACTTTCCAAAGTTAGAACATTACCAGGGTTACATCTAGATTCTTGAATTTTTGAAATTCTGATGGCATATATAGGAAGCAAAGTTCTCAATACCTTTCCAATAACAGTTTCATCTTCAATAGTTTAATTAGCTCCCCTAATAGCATTTACTACCTCCTTGATTCTACAATAATATTGAGTAATATTTTCACTTTCTTGTATTTTCATTTCATCAAACTTACCTCTCAGGCTTTCAACTTTTGCCCTTAGTACATTTATGTCACCACCATAGATATTTGCAAGAGTGTCCCACATTTTCTTTGCATTTGTACAATCTTTAATGTCTTCAAATTCTGGATAGCTTAAGGCAGATGCAATCTCCAACATTGCTTGATTGTGTTCTTGTTTAGCTCTCATCTCCTCGGCAGTCAAAGGTGCAGCAGGTGTAACATAGTTATGTTCAACATAATATTTTTCTAAGTCACCAATACCATCTAGATGCAGTTTCATCAGACTCTGCCATGAAGGGAAGTTCTCCTTATTCAACTTTGGTACCTCCTTTTTATACATCTTGATCATTTTCTTCAAGTACCTTCAAACTTATTTTGTGTAAGCACAAATAGCTCTAATACCAATTGTTAATATGATTTAGAACAATAGAGAGGGGGGGTGAATTAGTTGTTCTTGGGTCTAGATGTATCTATTAAACTTTTAAACACTTCAACAACTCAGATCTAATAACCAACACTACTCAGTCATTACAGAATGTATGCCAGAAACATATAACAATGCAGTCCACTATCCAACATTATTTAACTTGCAAAACATATAAATGTTCACACCAAAACATTCACACAAGTATTGACACCAAGATTTATAGTGGAAACCCAATTTGTGAAAAACCACTTTGTAACATGTTACTAATATTTTCACTCTTCTGAAGTGAGCTCTATGAAAAGCCAACCCTGTCAAAGTTTTACAAACACACTGCTAGGTGTGACCCTATTAAAGGATCTCAACCACCCTGTTAGGAGTGCACCTTGTTAGAGGACTTAAGTACATTCCATTAGAATGCAACCTTGATTAAAGGATTTAAACAATGACTGTTAGGTCAACCTTGATTAAAGGATTTGGACCGATACAATGGTTAGAAAGTAGCAGTAGTATTTGATTTGAAAACATACAACTCACTTTGCAAATAATAGATCCAATTCTTACATATATGTTGGCTTACTGACTGAGTTCCATTTCCATCTCCATCATTGATCTGCTCAGAAATCCCTTCAAGCAATCACAACTTTGATCAACTCCTTCACCTTCAACCTTTCTACTTTATCAATCAATAACATCAACAACTCTAGCATCGTGTTTAACCTCACACTTAGGTTTTCCTTAATACCTCTTCGATAGGTAGATCCATCTTTTGTTTCTTAATCTCCTCTGTAGATCTTAGGGTTAGGTCAGATTCATCGAATCCTTCCATCATTAATGTTCTTCATCCATCCTTCTAGAAACATCTTCAATCTCTTTATTAAAATCATAATAAAATGGTTTATTGTGTATTAAATGCTCCATATAGTCAATTAATAAAGTCAACATGATTTACATAATCCAAGAATTCAACTATGTCGGCTAGGAATCTAAATTCTTCCTCAAATGTAAATTACTGACGCTCGGTCAATACTGTGTTCAACTCCTTAGTCATCACTGCGTAGCTCGGTCATCTCTTCAAATTGTTTCCCTTGGCTAATGTTGTCTCCCTCAACAATAAACTGATGTTCGGTCAACACTAAATTTACTTGGCATATACTGGCTTGGTCGACACTAACATCACTCGGCTTAAACTAGATTTCTTCACTTTTGCTCAGTTAAGCCTTCTTGTTCAGTCTTGTTTCTTACTTAGATAAACAATACATTATCTTATCATTGTGCCACATAATCAAGTACTCATTGAAGTATCAAATAACTCAACTTTCTCTAGGCTCTATTGTTAACACCCTTTCCCTAATCCTACTCATCAATCAATAGATATAGTACTTTATTAGATAGCAACAGTCTTACCAATTAAGGTTTGACATCAATGACAATACAACAATTGCTTCATGCAGTTTCCAACAACTTTAACTTCAATCCTATCTCTATCTCAACCACAACTTTAAAGATTTTGAATTTTTTAAAATCCTTATATTTCTCCTTAAAAAAGGTAAGCCACACCATCCTTGAAAAATCATCAATCAACAACATGAAATATCTATCACCTTGAAAACTTCTAATTCTAGATTGACCACATAAATTAGTATGCACAAGATCTAACAATCCTTTAGAAGAATATATTTTTATCTTGAAAGTAGATCTAGTTTGCTTACCTATCTGACATTCCTTACACATAGCATTATAAGGCTTCAACAATTTAGGTAGATATTTCACATCTTGAGTAGTACTTATCTTAACAATATTATCAAAATTCACATGACACATTCTCTTATGCCACAACCAACTTTCATCAATTTGAGCAATCATACATCTATTATCATCATTATTCAAATGAAAGACATTATCTTTAGTTATTTTACCTGATGCAATCTCAACATTGGAACTTTCCAAGATTCTACACTTGTCATTCTTGAATTGCAGATTATAACCCTTGTCAACTAGTTGTCTGGAACACTCAACAAGTTATACTTTAGAACTTCTACATATAAAACATCATCAATATTATTCTTACCATCAAGAGTAATGCATCCTCTACTATGGATCAGACAAGGAGTGTCATCATCAAATCTAATGGCACCACCATCATACTTTTCAAATTTCACAACCTTGCCCTTGTCTCCAGTTATATGATGTGAACATCCACTATAAATCACCCATTCATCTTTTTCTTCAACATGTGAAACCAAAGCTCTCTTCATATTCATGAAACTAGTATATTCAGGATCATCTTCTTCTTTAATAGAAATGAATACCCATTAATCTTCCTTTGAACCACCTTCATTAGACTCATCATTAATCACACCTTCATCAACAACATAGTAACATTTCTTCTAATATCTAGGCTGGAATTTCTTAGGCTTATGCTTTGGAACTCTCTCAGGACACCTAGAAGCAAAATGAACAATCTTTTTGCAAGAAAATATTTAAGAGGTAACTTTCCTTCATACTTATTGGATCCTTTAGGAAATATCTTGGAAATAAGGGCTTCAAGTTCTTCAAGATTTCTCTCTTCTTCCTATATCTATTCCATCTTTTTTGCATATTTAGATGTACTTCTAGAAGATCTTTCTCCCTGATCATATCTCTTCTTGTCCTTAAAAATATTATCTTTTAATGAAAACTCAAATTTAGGAAGGGAATCACCAAACTCACTCATCTCAAAATTAGATAAATTACCAACCAACATATCTCTTGTCACATTTGTCATAGTCTTGATCTCTTCAATAGCAAAAAAATTATGTCTGTAGGTGTGAGGCAAGGACCTAAGCACCTTAGAAACAATCTCCATTCCATCCAACATTCCACCAGCACATCTGATACCACGAACAAGATAATTCACCTTCTCTATGTAAGAAGCAATGTTCTCATCTTCGCTCATCTTGAACATCTCAGACTTTCCTTTCAAACTCTGCAATTTAGATTGCTTCACAAAGGCATCACCCTCATGTAAAGTCTTGAACTACTTTCATATCTCATGTGTAGTCTTCAATTCCATAACATTTGTGTTCTCTGTATCAGATAAGGAACTCAATAATGATTCCTTAGATCTAATGTTATATTCAACTTTGTTCTCATTAGGAGTAGCAGCAAAATGATTTGCAGGAGAATACACATTCTAAGTAATCTCACAATATTCTTCTCCAATGCATCTCAAGTGTGTTTCCATGTGACCTTTCCATAGAGAGTAGTTTGTGTCATCAAATATCGAACTATCCTTCTTAAAAATTTCCATCCTGAATCACCTCAAGCGATTAGTCTTCCCAAAGAGGAACTAGCTTTTATACCAATTGATTGAAATATGGAAATAGACAACTGAGCGGGGGGTGAATTAGATGTCTCCCAAACTTATTCAACTTGAAAAACTTTAACCATAAACTTTAGATCTGATAATTAACATACAATCAAAGATCCACAACACATCAAGAACACATAAAACCAATAATTTTTGTGTAGAAACCCTATTAGGGGAAAAACCACGATGGGGATGGAACCCACAAGATGATGTACTATGTTAAAAGCATTATACCCTATTAGGAGTATTATAATAGGAATGCACATGCATTCAGGAATAATACCTAAAGCTCACTACTCAAATATAATAATGAAGACTTAATGACTTATAGAAATCATGGACTATAATCCATAGTAAACAATAATCCACGGATCATGAACTGGATAATAACATCTTAACATGCCTAGATCAATTCCATTGAAGTACATATACAACTTTATTTTCCATGCTTAATCTATGCCTTCAAAAGATATAACCTTCAACACATTCACATCCACTCAATCCATGTATATGCACAAGATCCACAAAGGGATACAATTACATTTATACAATTCATCAACCTTGAAAAAATAAATAAGATTGGCTAAACTCTCACCACCTCACCATTAAAAATATAACCATACATGATCTATAATTTTTTATGTGAACCAATAAATGTTGGCTAAGACATAACCTATATCAACATTAACATCTTCGAACATGCTAAGCACCTAAAAATCATTCCTTAAGCATCTACAACACACTACATCATAAAGTTGTCCAATAATATGAAGAATATGAGCTCACCAACATAAAATTACCAAAAGTGATCACTACAATCAATGCGAACTAGAAACACAATAGGAACATGATCTAGAAACATCTACAAGCATCATGAATAACCTCATGAACATTCACTATAATTAAAATCTCTGAAATCATTAACATCACTGAATTGAACCTCAAGAACACAACAATAATGAATTTCAATTAAGAAAAATATCTTGCAAACATCCAAATCATGAACTAATTGAGTTAATGACACACATCAATGTCCCAAACAAGATACATAGATACACATATGAAAATATCTCAATACCACACCATGCCAAACCAAATACTGAAACATTGTCACCTGTAAACATCCAAAAATATCAGTCTCAACACAATAACCAATAATTCACTGAAATCACCATGCGAACCTATGTAAATTGACATGAATAAACTATAAACATTCCCCAAAATAACTATACCATCCACAGATTCTGATATTCAACATAAGAGCTACACCGAACCAAACATCTTGAACTAAACATCATAGGAATACTATCTCAAATAGTAGAAATATGTTGACATCAATGAAAACACATATAGGCATGATATTCCAACATGCACATGTTTTATGATGGTTAATTAAATAGATGCACATGATGTATGGATCTAAAATGAATGCATTTTTTTAACAATTTTATAATATAATTTGTCTAGAGAATAGGAACTTTACATAATCATAACATATTCAAATGGATGCATGCTAAACAAATCTAAAATGAATCCTTAAGAGGTCGATGAACCTAAAAGGAATAAAATGGTATGAATGAAATGGACACTAAAGAACATAGACTAAGAAGTCTACATTGTGGCTAATGCAATTAGTCACAAATAAACATGATGATTGAACCTAAATAAACTTGATAATATAGTGCACTTTAGAATGAATTTATGGAATGCAATGAACATGACACTAAATTATTAATGAAACTATGTGATAATGGAGGATAAAGGATAAACATAGACTAATATGTCTATATTAAACCTTCACATAATGCAAATGATAATGCAAGAATGAGTCTAATGCAAGATGCTAAAGAACCTTAATGAATGCAAACACCTACATGATATGAAATCATGGAATGAAATAAACTAATGAAGATGAAAATGCCCAAAAATAATGCTTGCAATAAACTCCAACTAGGATAGACATAAGACACAATATTAGTATGACATTCATAATCCAATCAATTAGGGAGAGAGAGATGAGTTAACAAAAAAGATGTTAGGATGTGAGGTGGTGATGGGGATATATGGATGATAGGAAAATGAGGAATTTGATCTTTGGGCACCTTAAAAGGATCTCTCACGTAGTAAGAACTTAGTTTGATTAATCATATGATACTATCCATAAAGGTACGAGGATCCAAGATGACATTGTATTAAATACATAATACTAACTCAAAAAGAAAGAAAGGTTAGTCTAACATCTTAAAAATTTGTAAATAAATTTAGTGGGAATGGTACTAGAAAATTAAAAACAAAAGGAAATTCCCTAGTGTAACATGATATCATAGGGATCTTACATGGGAACAAAAGGCACATAATTATAAACACATGCAAGCATAAAAGAAAGACTACATGCCTAGCTTCATCATTCATAGTACACCATTATATAAAGAATCATGGAAATCATGGAGAGACAAAAATAAGAAGCTCAATTAAAGATAAACAAAGATTAAAAAAAAAAGCATCAATGTAATAACGATCATCTCAAACATATTTTTCCAAAGAGTAGTTGACAAGTGGGATTGGTTGGTCTAATTTGAGGAAGGATAAATCCTATGAAGACCAAAGATAGATACTAAACTAAAGAGCCTTATGACAAGAGAGACCCAAACACTTGAGACTACAAGGACATTTAGGTATAATTGTTTAAGTACTAACTAGATAGGAGCAATGCATTGATAACACATGATTGATGTATATGTACAACTAACTCAAAGAAACCTATACATAACCAAGGATTTATAGGTCATGACTGAGGATATACAAGAAATGAAGAAGCTTATAAATATATGATGAGTAAACCTATGTACTTGGGTGACAAACTCATAGATATCATAGTGAACGTACAAGATTGGTATATCTTGACAACTAGGATAAATATTGTTACAAGTAGTAGTTGTCATTGCACCAAAAGATCGACCTGTTAATGCTCGATACAACCACTAGACTTATAGAACACAAGAGGTTGTTAAACCATGTCATGAATCCCGAAGGGAGATGTTAGCGGTTAGTCCAACAATCCCCCCCTCAGCGTCACCCGAGGGGATTTGAACCTATGACCAAGCTCTGATACCACTTGTTACAAGTAGTAGTTGTCGTTGCACCAAAAGATCAACATGTTAATACCCGATACAACCACTAGACTTATAGAACACAAGAGGCTGTTAAACCATGTCACGAATCCTAAAGGGAGATGTTGGCAATTAGTCCAACAAAATATATGGATAAAAAATGAGTGACAAGAATGAGGTGAGTGAATGCATGTGGATGGCTCAATAAAGGGATTGCATAAAAATATCTCTAACAAAAGTACAATCTAGGATGGGCGGAAAATGTAGATTGTACTAGGGAGGGTGATTAAGGACATGAAAGATAATGGAACCCCCCATTACACATAGGTCATGTTGTCAATTTTCCACCACATGTACTTGACCAAGGTACTACAAATAGTAGTTTCCACCATAAGAAAAATTTATTTCTCTTTACTATTTTTTGGATTTTTTTTTAGTATTTTGCTAATTTTTGAAAAGTGGGGTACACTCATAGGAATCAAGCATAGAACCTTTAAGATGGAGAATAATAAGTGGATCATCAAGAGGTTCTCCTTTCGGAGTTGAAAGTGTATATGATCTTGAGCCATACTTTGTAGTAATTACATAGGGAGTGATCCAATTTGGTTCAAACTTTCCATTTTTTCATAATCCTATTGATTTGTTTGATTCTCTCTGAGGACTAAGTCACCCACTTAAAACTTGTGAAGTCATATTTTTCCTTTGGATCCTATTTTGGTACACTTGAAGGTGATCATAATATTTTTAAGGCCTTTTCTCTGGGAGATTTAGTTGAGTCAACCTTGCCACATGATAATATTCATCTGTAATGAAATCTTTCAAAGACACTCTCAAGGATGGTATTTTGACCTCAATCGGTAAGATAACCTCTACACCATAAATGAGTATGGAGTGGCACTAATAGGGGTATAAATAGTTGTGCAATAAGCTTGAAGTGAAAGATTGAGATGAAGGTTTTAGTCATAACTAGTATCATTGACAAATTTTTTGAGGATTATGTGAATAGGTTTATTGGTTTACCTAGCTTGGTTGTTACCTTAGGGATGGTAATATGGAGGGGACCAACAATGTTGGATATGCAATGTCTCATAGAGTTCTTACTGTTCATGTAATTAATGTATTTTACCTTTGTTATTTATCACCTAGGTACTAATTATACCTTACTCAAGCTTACTTAGGGAATCGCATAGGATTAGTTGGAGCATTTCCACTTTTGGTGGATTTATCATTATCATGTCCACTTATATTGAATGGAATTTTCCAATTTGGAGGGCAGTCCATCTTTAGGGACATGTGACTCCACCTTTGGTGGGTGACCCACCTTTTTTGATCTTATCACTTTATCACCTTCCACCTTTATTGCACATGTCACACATACTTTATTACACATTGAAAGATGATCCACCCCTGTTGGGCATGTGATTCCACCATGGGTGGGTGAGATGTTGTCTCTTGATTACCTTGTAATGAGATAATGATATTTGTCATTATCTCATTCACTCCTTTATCCTACCCTTGGTTATATAACCAAGGGGTCTCCTATGTACTATCTAATTCAATTCAATTCAAGTTGATTCTAGTTGAGTCAATCCCTTGTATTGCATTATAGATAGGAATACAATTTATTCTTATCATATTATTGCTTTCTTGTTATTGTGATTTCCATTGCCTCTAGATCTTGGGTGGTTACCTTCATAGAAAAATCTTACAAGGTATCAGAGTTTGTTGAGTGCCATTAGATAGTCTTTTGAGATATTTAAGAGCATATTTTGGTGGATTTTGGGAGAGTCCTCCTCTTTGTGGCTTTATATTGCAAGGTAAAATTAGAGATTCCTAGTACAAATTAGAGGTTTGCGTCACATTAAAGAGGTCCGAAGATGCTAAGATTGACTTTTCCTTCATCCAAATCAGACATCAAAGGCCAAATCTATAGCCATTTAAAGTTTGGAGGTGCATTGGCAATTCAAGCATCATAAGTGTAGACAATTTTCAAAGAACAATATCTCATTCATTTGAACTCCTTTATTCAAGCATTTTTTTTAATATATCTGGGGTAAAATTTCTTTCTCTACATAGTGGTGTAGGTAGTTTATAATTTTCATGCTTCAATTTTTCAGAAAATTGCATGATCTCTTTTTTGTAACTTCCAAGGTCTTGCTCGAGTTCATGTCGAGTCCTTTTTAGATGCAATTTTTTTTAAGTGCATATTTTTTAATGTATTTTATAGTGGTGCTATCAGTTTATAGTGACTTCGATAAAAAATTGTACTTTCAAAATTTGGCTTAGTTTTATAATTGTAATTCATAAACCTTAATTTGGTCTTTTGCATAGTGATCTAAGTCTCTTATAGCCTGATTGCGGAAATTGTAGTCATTGAAATGGAAAGTCCAAGAAAAAAAAAAGAAAAATTATATTCTTTATTATTTAATGAAAAAAATGTAGTAAACAAATGTTTTTAAAAATACATTCCAAATAAATATGTAAAATTGGGACCAATTTTTTTTGTCTACCTAATACATGTTGTAGTTATCCATCTTCCAACTAGCAATCAAGGGGGTGAGTTACTCCTATATTTTCTTGACACATCAATCCAATTATAAGGCATCATCAATGATCATTTGCGACATTCTTGGTGGTATCATTATCAATTTATAGCTTTGCATCATTGTTGTATTCACTTCCACGAGATATGTTGTACATGCACTACTATTAAGTGCTTGTGTAATAGGAAAATGGGAAAAGAAAAATAGAAGATACTATAACAAACCCTCATAAAGTGAATCTGATTAGCATAACCAAAAGGAGGATGGGTGCCAATACAAGATCTATGCTTAATGGGGTTTGTATATTCCTTAATAGAGATTTGATTCGATAAAGAAAGTGCAAAGGAAAAGAAGAAAGAATAAGTGCACCTAGAAACAAGATGGAGAGAGTAGGACTTTGAATTTGAATCTGGTAATTGCCTGAATCTCGAAATTAATTGTAACTTTAGATTTGGAAGGCAGGGACCTGAATCTTTTTGCACCTGAAATCTTATTGAAAAATGGTAGGGACAAGTCAAACTTTAGGGTACAAGTCGACTATTTGACTTGTTCTTGGCAAAAAATCATGAAACTTTCTTGGATTCTCTAGTAGCAGCTATACTTCCCAAATCTAGAATCGCAACTTTACAATATATTCCTACATGTAGAAAAACAAGTAAGAAGGTTTAAGAAAGGGGTTTGCCTCAGTCAAACCCCTATTGAGGAATTGACCTTGAAATGAAATGAAGGGAAAGTAGGTTCTCATGTAGAAAAGGCTAGATCTAAATAATGAAGCATATCATGCCTTGTAGATACATTTACTTCTTTAAATGAGATCAAATATGATGATGCAATAACTTTGACTAAACACAAAAACCCAAAAGGAAATCATGAAAAGACAAAAACTTATGAAGTAGATGTTGTAATCCACCACAATATTTGATTGTGTAATTCGCCACAATATTTGATTGGGGAAGGGAGAGAAGAATAAATCTTGACAGATGAGTGTGGATCTCCTTCCTTGATAGAAAAATCCTTTTCTTGGCCTCCAATGGGGGAAATAAGATAGGTATATGGAATAAAATACCTTGATTTCATGAGAGGAATGAAGAATTGAATGATTTAATTTCTCTTGATGGATTCCTTGCACTTGAATGCTTGGTTCCTAACTTGCTTGCACTTAATGATAGATGAATTGATTACATATTAATAGAATAGAATAATTATGGATGGATCAAATGAAGGGAGAAGTTGTCCATTTATACTTAACTCCCTCCATTCAGGGCTCAAATTTGATCAAGGTCAAACAAAAATCTAAACTTATAGGAAAACCCCACCATCAAGCTATAGGCAAAATTTGGGCCCAAAACTAGAGGGACAAGTCAGATACTCAACTTGTTCCCAGGGACAAGTCAACTAGTCGACTTATCCCAGGCAAAATTGGCTCAAATTTCATAGGGATGTTGAGGAAGGTGAAAAGGAGCAGGGGGAGAAAATGTAGGTTGTTGTAGAGTCAGAGAAGATTCTAAAAGTGAAATATAAATGAATAGGTCCTAGGTGAGTGATCTGATTTATGAAACTAGATTACAATACCTGGTGTGATACCTGCAGTATTGTAGAATTCAACTCGAAAATTGAGAAGTATTAACAACAAGATTGCAAACCAAAAAATTGATCCATTCTATTTGAATATTGGAGTTTATACAAATCTGATGTATCCCAAGGGTCATCAAAATCCCTTGGAAATGAAATGAAGAGCCATCATAATATTTATTACAAATAAACTATTTGAACTATCAAAAATGATCAAAAAACTATATATAAAATTTAGGTCCACTTGGAGAAGGCATAACTTTCTAGTCCTAGCTTCGAATTGTGAACCGTTTGATGCGTTGGAAAGATATTCAAAAGATCTAGAACTACATTAGCCTAGAAATGCACTGAAGACCCTCAAAAATGTAGTTTACTAAAACATAGGAAAATTTGAAAAAAATTAAATTTTAGTATTTCCCAATTTAATCTTGAGCATTCCTTCCCCCCTTGAGAGGCAATGGGCCCCATTGCACTAATTTTCTGCAACATATGAGGAAATTTTTCTTCAATTTGTTCCTTAGTAAACCACTTGCCTTGATGAGAATGCTGGTCAGCTCAAACCACCTGATACAGAGGGATATTCTAATTTCTCAAAGTCTTTAAAATGACTTCAGTAACATGGTCACACTGGGATGGAATAGTAGTAGATGGATTATCAGAGCAGAGAGAAAATGAATTATGGGATTGAATGGAAAATGGGAAATCATGCCTAGAAGTGAGATCCAACCACAAGTTAAAGCAAGATTGAAGCATGGAGAGGAACCATATTTGAAATAGGTATGCATTTAAGTGTAATATGAGGTCTTGCCATAGAAAACATACTAAAGTAGGCACAAAATGGTCCTAAAATGAACACAAGTGCTTACTTTTTATGATGCTACATTTATCCCCCACTTTAGTGGGAGTATGAGACAAGCTCAGGCTCATGGTAAAGGAAGAGATATAAGGGAATAAGAATGATGAAAGAGAGATGATCATGTCTGGAAAGATATTGAAAGAGCATAAGTGGTCACACATAAAGGGTAAGGGCATCACCAAATATGATACAAACTCCATGATCTAACCCACTAACATAGCCATGAGAGCATGAAAAGATGAGAGAGGCCATTAATTTTACAAGGCTAGAAAGTTGTGTTATGCTAGGAGATCCATGGGAGGAGAAGAGATAAATGGAGATGAGTAGAAAGACTAGAAAGTTGTGTTATGTTATTTCCATGAGAGAGAGAGAGAGAGAGAGAGAGAGGATAATTGATAGTCTAACAAGATGTGTTATGCTAGTCAACTCTACCTTAAAAAAATTATGCATAATGATAGCTTTGAAATTTTTTTGTGCATAGGGGAGGCTTTGAAAATGTTTTGTGCATAGGGGAAGCTTGAAAATGTTTTGCGCACAAGGGTGGCTTAAAAATGTTTGGTGCATAGGGGTGGCTTAAAAATGTTTTGCACATGGGGGTATCTTAAAAATGCTTTGTGCACATGGGTGGCTTGGGGATTAGTCTTGTGGATCCATAAATAAAATTTGAATATAATGTACAAGAGAGGTTGTATGTATGTCCCCCTCCTTATGATGAAAACATAGGTGACATCACAAGGAAAGATAATCAAGGATACCTACTTCCAACAACAAGAATATATCCTTAAAACAACAATGTATTCCATAAACTTAGCAAAGAGGGATGACTCTTGTAAGCTAAGAAATTAGATAATCATGAAAGGATAGTTCTCTTGTGGTAAGAGACCCTTGCAAGGAAGATATTTTGGCTGCAAGACATCTACCTTCAAGAGGAGTTCTTGAAAAAAGATAGCATCTTCAAGACAAAGAGGGGAGAAGAACCAAAATACACCCTTTTAGCCCCCTATTTCTAGGTGAAAAATGGATTCTTGATGAAGGATAATGTAATTTAAAATAAAAAGTAAGAGAATTTTATCATGATGAAGATAGTTTTACAAATAAAGAAGAGGTTGTGATCAAGGATGCACGCCTCTTATGTAAGAAAGAATCCTGAATAAAAAGTGAACAACTCTTTATAAGAAAAGAATGCCACATGATAACAAATGCCACTATACTAAGGAAATTAGATCCTTAGAAAAGGAAGAGGTAAACAAATATGAAACCTTTCCCCAAAGTGTGAAGGCAAGATGAAATATGTGATGCATCCTTAATGATATTTACTTCATTATAGATATACAATTCTAAGAAAAATAAAGTGTAAACTAGAGAAAACTCCTAATGTAAAACAAACGTATTTACACCAAAATGATATCACATTATAAAGTAATAAAGTCATCAAGGAAAGAGATTAATGATATAAATGACATGGAAGATTATTATGATAAACATGCCTTTTGAGGCATGAAAAAGATTGTTAATCAAAGATGTAAGAGTCTTGCATGAAAAAAAGTAAATCATACCAGAAAGGATGTACCATAATGAAATAATACCAATCCACGAAGATATGAAGAAGAGGAGAAAGAAGGATGCCACATTACATGTCATCTTAGTGGTAAACCCAACTATACAAAATATGCACTTCCAAGAAGGAATAAATTGTAAGGAGGATATCAATCTCATTAAAGAGAAAGATCCTAAACAACAAGTCCATACATGGGAGGACACCATAGTATGAAAGAGATGATCAAAAAATAGGTAATAGATCCTTTGAAAGGAGAAATAAATGAGATAGAGAGACCTCCCCCCAAAAGAGAGAAGACAAGGAGGACAAACTATTATGTTTCTCACAATGCACATTATGCAAAACAAAAGAGTTCCCAATGATGTAAGCTACTAAATTTACATAATAGAGAGCAACATAATAGGAAAATAAATGCTAAGGTATTACATATATAGTACAAAAATCTATAAGATCTTGGATTTCTAAGTTTATATTATGAGATGTATTCTTTTTAGACAAGAAATGAGTGATGAAGTCTTGAAAAGGATTGAGAACAACATTTTATTATGGTGTAAATCTAGAGGATTGTACAAAAGGAGGAAGATCTATAGGAACTTGGAGCATGTTGTGAGGATTGTTTGCTTTGGAAGGTGAAAGAATTTGATGGAAAGGTTTTGTGTAGGAATATATAGTAGGGAGATTGATCTCTACAGGGAGATGCTTCATCCCATCAACACTGGGAATTTTATTACCTAAGTGTTTGTCTTCATTCAGTGTTATTATAGGCAAGAAATCACGAATGGAATGTAACATCATCATGTTTCCAAAGAGATTGATGATTATGATGAGTAGGATAAAAATAAAGGTCTAGAGGGGTATCATGCTTAGTTTCTTGAACCAAGGTACCTAATCAAAAATTCATAGGAGTATTAGGGTTTCTTTCATAATAAAAAGTGAAATTATCCCTAAGAGATGGAACACCACTTTCTTTCTCAAAAATATCCTTGTGAATAAGAGGGTCTTTAGGAGAAGGAAAAACATAACTCGTTAAGGCCTCATATATAGAAGGAATGTCAATGAAATACATAGGAAGTGATTTATCATTAGAAGAAATAGTCATATTATTATCCTCTTGTACCAAATGATCCCTATAAGGAAGAAACATTTTAGAAGAAAGATCATCACTGTTGTTGAAGGCCTCTTTGGTAAGAGGGAGATCCTTAAAAGGAATGGTGGTAATTTCTTCTTATATCACAATGTCCTTGGGGTTGGGATCAATTTTAGTAGGTTGTACATTATGGGAATGAATATGTCTGTCATCAAAATCTCAAAATCAGTTGTAACTTTAGATGTGGAAGGTAAGGACATGAATCTTTCTACACCTAAAATCTCACTAAAAATGACAAGGACAAGTCAACTTTTAAGGTACAAGTCAACTAGTTGATTTGTTCCTGACAAAAACTGATGAAACTTTCCCAAATTCTATCTAGCTGCACCTGTACTTCTTAGATCTAGAATCACAACTTCGCAACCTATTCCTATACATAGAAAAATGGGGAAGAAGATTGAAGATGTTACAACTAGTGGTTGTCGTTGCACCAAAAGATCAACCTATTAATGCTCGATAGACACATGAGGTTGTTAAACCATGTAATGAATCCCAAAGGGGAATGTTGGTGGTTATTCCAACAATCACCCCTTAGCTTCACTCGAGGGGATTCAAACCTGTGGCCAAGCTCATGCAGGAGCATCCTAGGATTCTTGGCAATCTTGTATCAACCAAAAATATGTTTGTCTTTGAAGGTAGATTGTTAGTTTTGATCTTGGTTTGGTGGAGTTCTTTCTTGGTTTGGGAGACTAGTTGCTCGGTTTATGTGGTTACCGGGGTGCTCGGTCTCTGAAGAATGCTCGTTGACTGAAGGCGTCGCTTCACTGGTGCTCGGTAATAACTGTGTTCCTCAATCATGCCTGGCATGGTCGGTCGACTGGTGCTCGGTTATTTCTTCTGTTGCTCGATGTTCTTGCTTACCGACTAGATTGTTTGGATAGATCAGCTTGGCCGACTAGTGCATTTAATTTGAGTCACGCTCCTCAAGTTATGGATTGACCGTTGGACATGTGGGGACCTAGATCTAGCGTATTGCATTCTTCTATGTGGATATGATGACCGTTTGGGGCCATCTTGAGAGTTTATTTATTTTGTGAGGCTATGTGAGAGCCGACTGATGTTTTAGCATTTGATATTTGTTTATAGAGATTTATTGTTTCATCAGCCAACTTGTGCCTGGGAATCAGTATTTATACGATGCTTGGGTAGTTGTTTGGGCAGTAGATTGTTGGAATCAAGGTTAGTAGCCTATGAGCTTAGGAGCAGGAAGATTGCTTGGAAGTTGGAGTACAAGTTTAGATCTTTCCTAGGTGCCTACCAGTGCGTTGTGTGTTGCAGACCTGGACTAGCTGGATGCTAGTGTTGGGGAAAAGATCTGGATCCTGCGAGATCTTGTAGATTGTTAATTGCATTGTAATTGGTCGTAACCAGGAAGGCCTTATAGCCCAACACATTGCATGTAATTGGTGTTTTCATGAATAAAGACTTTTGTTTCATTGCATATCTATTGTTTTTATTATGTATTTCTACTGCATATTGGTTTGGTTGCAAAGTCGGTTAGTCCTTAATTGGGTTCACTGATCTTGACTGCATCAAGTGGTATAAGAGTGAAGTTTATTCTTGTTTGAGCAGAGTATGTTCTTGTTAGAGATGAGTGGATCTTGTGTATCTAGATCTTGATTTGAAGATGCCTCTGAGGAGAAATCGTGAGATCCCTGAGGAAGAAGAAGCTACTGGTGAATTTTGTCTTGATGATTTTAGAGCTTTGCAAAAACAAGTGCAAGATCTACAAGAGGAGTTGAGAAAGAAGAAGCCTACCTTGAAAGAGGATAGTGATGATGAATCTGAGGAAGATCATTTTGAAGAAGCTATCGAAGAAGCTAGAGATTCTGAGGAGAATCAAATTTTGAAAGCTATGTCTAAGATTGGGAAGAGACCTAAGATTGAAGTTTCTACATTTGTTGGAAGCCTTAGGCCAAAAGAATTGATTGATTGGATCAATGAGATTGATGAATACTTTGAGTATGAAGAAATAGAAGATCTTGATAGGGTTAGATTTGCAAAGACTAAGTTGAAGGGTCATGCAAATATCTGGTGGAGAGAAGTTCAGTTGGAAAGAGGTAGAAGAGGAAAAGATAAGATCACTAAGTGGAACCGAATGGTTGACAAGTTGAAGAAACAATTCATTCCGGTGGATTATGAATTGGACATGTTTAAGAAGATGCAAGCTTTGAAGCAGACTAACAAATTGGTACAAGAATATATCAAGGAGTTTTATAGAATCCTGATTAGGACGGGTCATTCTGAAGCTGATAAAGAAAAGGTTGCTAGGTATGTCTATGGTTTGAGACCTAGTATTTAGGAAGAGTTACTTACTGTACGAATGACAACAATTGGTGATGCTTATTAGATGGCATTAAAGATTGAAGAGAAACTGAATAGGAAGTATGAAGGAAAATAGAACAATAGGAACCGAGGTGGTAAAACCGGTGAGACAATTGTTGAGAGTAATGTGATAGAGAATCCTAAGCTTGATGTGGGATCTGGAAGTGGTCAAGTTACTAAGAATGCTGGATAGAGAGGAAGGTGGAAGAGTGAGTTCATCGACACTTGTTATAACTGTGGTGAAGCTGGTCATAGAAGTTGGCAGTGTTCTAAGAAAAGAGTTGCATTAGCTGCTGAAGAAGACATTGAGAATGTTCCAGAGAAAGGTGAATGTCTTGTTACTAGGAGATTAGCTGCATGTGTTCCTAAACTAGTGCAAAGAAGGAATTTGTTTAGGACCAGATGTAAGTGAAAGGATAAGGTATGTAATTTCATAGTTGATGGTGGCAAATCTGAGAACTTTGTTTCAGATGAAATGGTTAGTAAATTGAATTTGGAAAGAAGGAAACATCCTAATCCTTATTAGATTAGTTGGATACAAAATGTTTCTAAGGTTAGAGTTGAAGAACAATGCTTGGTTAAGTTTCAGATTGGATCTTACCATGATGAGATATTGTGTGATGTATTACCTATGGATGCTTGTCATTTGTTGCTTGGTAGACCCTGACAGTTTGACAAGAATGTTTTGTTTGATGGTCGTGCTAACACCTATGTGGTTAGGCATGAAGGAGCTCAGCATAAGCTGATACCTTTATAGGAAATAGGAGTTAAAGGATGTGGAGTTATCAGGTGTTGTCCTTATGACAAACCTCAGGAGTAGAAAGTTGATGAACCTATTCCTGTTAAGTCTAGTTTGAAGGAGAAGGAGAATTATATCTCTAAAGAATTTGTTGAGATTAAGAAACAGATGGTTTTGTTGGCAGAGATGGTACAAAAGATGGTGACATTTGTGATATAGAGAGATGCAGATGATACTGAGTTGATTGAGGAGTCTAGAGAGGATGAACCTTACCAAGGCACTGAGGTGATCGGTAGTGGTCAGAGTCGGTTGCTATCAATTACCCACCGGAGGGGTAAATAAAGTGAAAAGCAGAAGGAATTTCTGCATGAGATAGTGAATGAAGTAAAGACTACTTGGAATGAAGGACAAGAAGAAATGTGGGTTAAGAACAGATTCGGCATACCTGTTCTAATTCCCTTGAGGCGTTCCCAATTTCCTTATGAGAAAATCTTTCTTACTTGGGGTGTTTGATGTAGGAGCATCCTAGAATTCTTGGCAATCCTGTATCAACCAAAAATATGTTTGTCTTTGAAGGTAGATTGTTAGTTTTGATCTTGGTTTGGTGGAGTTCTTTCTCGGTTTGGGAGACTAGTTGCTTGGTTTATGTGGTTACCGAGGTGCTTAGTCTCTGAAGAATGCTCAGTGACTGAAGGCATCGGTTCACTGGTGCTCAACAATCTGTGTTCCTGGGTCATGCTTGGCATGGTCGGTCGACTGGTGCTTGGTTATTTCTTCTGTTGCTTGGTGTTCTTGCTTATCGAATGGATTGTTTGGATAGATCGGCTTGGCCGACTGGTGCATTTAATTTGAGTTGCGCTCCTCGAGTTATGGATTGACCGTTAGATGTGTGGGGACCTAGATCTAGCGTATTGCATTCTTCTATGTGGATCTGATGACCGTTTGGGGCCATCTTGAGAGTTTATTTATTTTGTGATGATATGTGAGAGCTGACTGATGTTTTAGCATTTAATATTTGTTTATAGAGATTTATTGTTTCATTCGCTGACTTGTGGCTATGAATCAGTATTTATAGGATGCTTGGGTAGTTTTTTGGGTAGAAAATTGTTGGAAGGAAGGTTAGTAGCCTATGAGCTTAGGACCAGAAAGATTGCTTGGAAGTTGGAGTACAAGTTTAGATCTTTCCTAGGTGCCTACCAGTGTGTTGTGTGTTGCAGACCTGGACTAGTTGGATGCTGGTGTTGGGGAAAAGATCTGGATCCTACGAGATCTTGTAGATTGTTAATTGCATTGTAATTGGTTGTAACTGGGAAGGCCTTACAGCCTAGCACATTGCATGTAATTGGTGTTTTCATGAATAAAGACTTTTGTTTCATTGCAGATTTGTTATTTTTATTGTGTATTTCCACTGCATATTGGTTTGGCTGCAAGGTTGGTTAGTCCTTAATTGGGTTCACCAAGCTTGACTGCATCACAAGCTCTGATACCACTTGTTACAACTAGCAGTTGTCATTGTACCAAAAGATCAACTTGTTAATGCTCGATACAACCACTAGACTTATAGAAGACGCAAGGTTGTTAAACCATGACACAAATCCTAAAGCGGGATGCTGGTAGTTAGTCAAACATAAGAAATGGATTTTGCTCGGTCAAACCATTGTTTAAGAATCAATCTTGAAATGAAACGAAGGAAAAATATGTTGTCATGTAGCATAGGAGATATCTAAATAATGAAGCATATCATACCTTCTAGATGTAATTACTTCTTTAAATGTGATCAAATATATTGATGAAATATCTTTGACTAAACACAAAAACCAAAAAAGAAATCATGAAAAGTCAAAACCTTATGAAGTATTTATTGTAATATGCCATAATGTTTGATTGGGGGAGATAGACAAGAAGAAATCTTGATAGATGAATGTGGATCTCCTTCCTTGATAGAAAACTCCTTTTCTTGACCTCCAATGGGGGAAATAATATAGGTCTTTGGAAGAAAACACCTTGATTGAATGAGAGGAATGAAGAATTAAATTCTTGAATGGCTCTTGATGGCTTCCTTGCACTTGAATGCTTGGTTGCTCACTTGCTTGCACTTAATGATAGATGGCTTTATTGCATAATAATAGAATAGCATAATATTAGATGGATCAAATGTGAGGAGAATATTTCCTTTTATACTAAATTCCCTCCATCCGGGGCTCAAATTTGATCAAGGAAAACCACAAATCTAAATTTAAATTTGGGTCCAAAACTTGAGGGATAGGTTAGGTACTCGACTTGTTCATAGGGACAAGTCGACTAGTTGACTTGTCCTAGGAAAAATTGGCTCAAATTTCACGAGGATGTCGAGGAAGGTGAAAAGGAGCAGGGGGATAAAATGTAGGTTTTTGTGAGGTCAGAGAAGATCCTGAAAGTGAAAAATAAATGAATAGGTCCTAGGTGAGGAAATGAATTATGGGATTGGATGGAAAATGAGAAATTATGTGTAAAAGAGAGCCAACCTCGAGTTAAAGCAATATTGAAGGAGAAGGAGGATCCATATTTAAAATAGGTATGTATTTAAGTGTAATATGAGGTCTTACAATAGAAAACACACTAAAGCAGGCACAAAATGGTCCCAAAATGAGAATAAGTTAGGTGCTTACTTTTTAAGATGATACAGTGTCATCCTTCCTTGTACTTTGTCATTAATTACATATTTGATGTAATCCTTCTATACTCAGTAGATTAGGAAGTATATTATGTGACTTGGTATGTGGATCTAGTTGAGACATTGAGACTTTGAATGTACCAATCTACCATTGTCAAGTATTTAGTTGATGCTCAAGTAAGTGTCTCTAGGCTTGATCTCTATCATATTGTAGCCAGAGAGTCATCATTAGTTCTTTATTGACATTGGTACTTGGTTTTGTTACACTTTGACATTCTTGGTCCAACATTGACTCTATTTTTTCCTATGGAGGAATATTAGTCATCATCTTGAGCCATCTTTGTAGGAGATTTGACATTGAGAGGGGGCTTCATGGTATTTCCTCTTCTCTCTTATGGAGGCATTTTTCCTTGTATGATATTTTGTTCTTCTCATTGGGAGTATTATGTATTTTCATCTCTCTTTTGGAGGGAAGTTTTCTCTCACTTGGTTTTATCCCTTTCTTTGTTTGAGAGAGATTGCATTGCATTATATATGGATACCTAGCATGTCCTAGTAGTTGGGACATATCTTGCATTGTTAGCTTTTGCAGATTCTCCCTAAGTTGCACTTAATGGGGGGTGTTAGTGTAATTAAGGTATTTTACCTAGGTTATTTCTCACCTAGGTACTAATTACAATTTACTTAAGATTACTTAGGGAATTTCATAGGAGCAATTGGAGTATTTCCACTTTTGGTAGATTCATAATTATCATATTTACTTAAAGTGGATGGGCTTTTCCACTTTGGAGGGTGATGCATCTTGAGTGGACATGCAACTCCATTGGTGGTTGATCCATCTTTTATAGTCTTACAACTTTATCACCTTCCACCTTCGTTGCACATGTTGCACATACTTTATTACACATATTAGGATGATCAACCTTTGGTGGACATGTGATTCCACCTTGGGGGAGTGATAATTTGTCTCTTAATTATCATGTAAAGAGACAATTCCACTTGTCATTATCTCATTCACTCTTTTGTACTCACCTTGGCTATATAACCAAGGGGTTTCCTATGTATTATCCAACTCAAGTCAATTCAAGGTTATTCTAATTGGGCCTATCCATTGTATTGCATTATTGATAGGAATATAGTTTATTCTTATCATTTTATTTCTCTCTCGTATTTTATTTTCTATTGCCTCTAGATCTTGGATAGCTACTTTCATAACCAAGTCTTATATTTAAATATGTTGTTTTTTTAATTGAGTGTTGTTATTAGTGATGATGGTGGATGAGACACCATATTGACACATGATAATTTAGTAAATGAATTTGGAAATTCTGACATTGATGGTAAAATTAAGTGGCATTGTTTCCACCCACTCGGTCTCATATTCTATGGTTGTAATAATAAACTTGTGTCCATTGGATGAAGGGGATGTATCTTACTAATGAGCTCAAGGCACTAGTAGGAAAAGGGCCATGACATGATAATTAATCATAGATTATGTGCTCATATAAGAATTAGATATTTATGTGTTTGACAGGGCAATCATCTCTTGATGAATTCATATGAATCATGCTCCATAGTAGGCCAAAAGTACTCCACCCTTAATAGATGTTTGACAAGGATGCAACCACTCGTATGAGCACCAAAAGATCTAGAGCTTACTTCTTGCATCCCAAGAATTGTCTCATTAGAATCTAGACATCTAACAAGGATGTCATGATAGCCTTGACAATATAAGTTGTCTCAAGGGATTGTGAAATAAGATGATTGGTGAATGATGTTTTATCACTTGTTACATGAAAGGTTAGTTGGTCTGGCACCATCTTTAAGGTGATTGCACATGTCTTGGTATGAGGGAAACTAGGACTAATGATCTATCACACCATCTTAGTATGGGGACCTTGAAAGTGGGTTGTAGAAGCTATTTGCTTAAGAATTCACATTATGGGCTATTTTGCTACATATCCAAAGGTGATCCTATTGTAGCCATAACATCCCCAACTCTATTTTAAAGTCTTTGAAATTGATCAAAATTGATTGACTAAAAATATTTCTTGAGGTCATCTACCATGTGCTTGTAAGGTAACAACTTATCATCCTTTGTTTAATACCCATCATTGACTTGTTCAATGATACGCTGGGAGTCACCATAAACCTATTAACTCCTTGATGTTTCTTTGGAAATTGTCATTTTGAGACTTGTGATTAAACCCTCATACAAGTAGTAATGTTATTTGTGCACTCAAAGCTCGACTTAAAGAGTTTGTGATCTTTGTGACATGCCTAAAACTTTTGAGCACTTGTTTTTTGAGTGCAAATATGCTATTAACATTTGGTCTTTATTTTTTGGTCTGCATGTTAATTGGAAAGATAAGCATGGTATTTATTATCATGAGATTCTTTTTGGCTACGTTGATGCTTTTAATTTGGAATCAAATAAATTTTGGCTTATTTTTCCTACTAAGATTTTGTGGTTGATCTCGAAGAATAGGAAAGATGAGGTTTTCTAGGGAAAAAGTAGACATCTTATAGAGTTCTATAGTAAAATCACTTATCTTACTATCATGTTCTAGATATCGACAACATTGGAGATTCCACAAGACTATTTATGATCTTGCTATATAAGTGTGTCATAATATTTTACAAAACAAAAGCCAAATCCCCTCACTTATTTCCTTAGGGGAAAAACAACTCAAGTGAAGAAGAGTAGAAGCTGATGGACAATTTCTTGAAAGAGGAAAATATCACCAAGCCTACTCCTAAAATTAAACCCAATAAATAAAAGATTGATTTCTAGTTTGATCCTGAAGACAACGATCCTTACTAGATTATACCACCCCTTGGTGCATATGAGTGTGACAAAGGAGAATGCAACAATAATATCATAGACATGTGGGATTAGCTTAAGTCCACTTGTTACTCTTCTATTTCATATATTATATAATTGGCAACATTTTGATCTATTCTAATAATTGATTGTGACTAGATTATATTGGAGCAACAACTCCTTATAAAGTGGTTCTATTTTGCAAAACTATACTTATCTGGAAAAAAGTTACTAAAATTATATATAATTAATTAATTAATTAATTTTATGAGGACCACTTGGTATGTTGAACACAAACCTCTCATTGCTATATTGGTCTAGACTTACATATTAAGGCTAGGGTCTCATGGAGGGGGGCTTCCTAAAAAATAGAGTTGAAGCTGCTGAGATTTTTTAGGAAAAATTTAAAGTTGTCTGTCCCTTGAATTTTGTAGTGCAACTCAACTTAAGAGTTTAAACTTTGATATTTAAGGAAGTTGGTGGTCTCATGAATACAATACCTTTGTCTTCCATACTTCATGCATAAAAAAGAGGTAAAAAAATCATTTTCCCTCCAAAATTATTTTTCAAGAAAATTTTAAAATTAAATGTTTGACAAGAAGAAAAATAAATTCTTAAGTTAATGGGGAAATTTCTAGCCTTATCCCACTTTCACCCATTTAAATATAGAATGCTAAAAAGTAGAAGCTCTTATTTTGAAAGAGAAGATTCCAAATGATCCTATAGGTAGGTCTCCCATGGGAGGGGCTTGAGCTTAATTTTTAAGGAATAGGAGGTCCCATAAAATTTTTGTTTTTTGGCTACAAGATTATTTAGAATCTTTTGCTCAAGAATAGGAGCTCCTACTTTTTAGATTTCTAAATTTAAGCATGTAAAAATAGGGTGGGAATAGAAGTTGCCCCACTAACTTAAGAGTATTTTATGTCAATCATCTCCTCTTTAGTTTCCACCATAAATAAATGAATTCCTCCAAAAATTTTAGAGGCTAAATGAAATTTTTTGTCCCATTTCTATGTTAAATTTCACTATGAAATTCATGGTAGTGCTAGCTTCCTTAAATTGAGGAGTTTAAACTTTTAAGCTAAAATACACTACAAAATTCATGTGACCGGTAATCTTTAAATACTCCTAAAAAAATCTTCGTAGTCTCAACTCTATTTTTAAGGAAGCGCCCCTCAGAGACCCCAACCTTAGCAAAATTTTTTTTTGTTTTGTTTATGGGACCTCCTCTTTTTAAAAAATAGAGTTTAAGCCCCCCTAAGACCCCACCATAAAAGCATGTTCCCATGCAACTACCTAGCTTATTTTAGCTAGTAGTGGCTGCTCAACTTTTTAGGAGATATTTGTGGAGTTGATGGCCCCATGAATATTTACCCTTTTTACATATTTTAAAGCATACATTTTAAAATTTGCATTACTAATATTAATAATATTTTGTGTAGTGAAAAATCTGAGAAAAAATAGAAATAAGATACTAAACAAAGGAGAGAAACATATTTATGGAGCCATGCCACTGCTTATTTCTAGCCCCCCTTTTTCCATGGCTTAGGGTGGGGTCTTATGGATGGGGGCTTCCTAAAAAATTTCAACGGTGTTGTAGATATTTTTGAGGAATATTTTAAACATGGTGGTCCTATGAATTTCTTATGCAGCTCAACTCAAAAGCTTAAGCTTTAGAATTTAATGAAGTTAGGGTCTCATGGATTTTTCTTCTAGTACATTTAAATAGAAATATGTCTCTGAAGAAATATGTATTCGTATTAGATTTTTGTATTTGATTTTGGGGTGGACAAGAAATAGACAAACTTGATTCTCTCTAAAATTTTAATTTGGTAGGAACCTATATTTTTAGAAATAATAATTCTAGCCCCACCATTTTTTTTTCTCAAATATGTAGCCCTAAACTATAGGGGCTCCTATTTTCCTGGAGAATATTCTAAGGGCAGGTCCCCATGCGGCTGCTAAGCTTATTTTGGCTAGTAGCCGCTGCTCAACATTTTTAGCAGCAATTCATGGAGCTGGTGGCCCCATGATTACTGGTTTTTGTGCTTATTTCTTAGCATACATCTAAAATAGAATGTTTAAATAAAATTTTAATAAAAAAAATTGTAGATAGATGTTTTCAGAAAAAATAGGATACAATAAAAGATAAGGAAAATATCTTGTGGAGCCATATGTCATTTTTCTCAATAAGCAGCAAGCTTATTTTAAAATGTTAAGCAGTGGCTACTCCACAGAAGTAGGGATAGATTCCAAATTATCCTTTCCCCCTGATTAAAAAATGGCATGGGAACACTCCAACTGCTTAAATTTTAGCACAAATTGTTCTTAAGCAGCCGCATGGGGACATGGGGTAAATGATCATGTAGCAATTTGTTTTCTTCATGGGACCTCTTCTTCCTTTAAAATAAAAGCTTAAGCCCCTCCATGAGACCACGCCCTTATTTTCAATTCCTAAATAGTAGCTACTCCACTAAAATAGAAAGAGATTCTAAATTATCTTTTTTCTCAAAGTTTTAAATTTTCATGAGAATGCTTCTATTGCTTAAATTTAAGCAGAAAATGCATTTAATTGCTTAGATTTAAGTAGAAAATGCATTTAAGCAGCCCTATAGAAATATGGGGGAACATAAGGTTGCCCCATTTTCACCTTCTTAAATATGCAATATTAAAAAGTAGGAAGGCATTGGCCTTCAGTGCACTTCTCTTTGTAATAATAAGGTCTTGAGTTTGATTCCCGAAATGAAAGCTTAAATAAATTTAATATAAAAAATATTAAAAAATAAGAACTCCTACTTCAAAAACAAATATATTTTATTAATAGAACCTCCTCTTCTTAAAAACGAATTTAGGCCCCTCAACACCCCACCTTAAGCCTCTCGAGGCATATCCATCCACTTCTTTAATTTGAAGTTCCCAAACCGAAAATATGTACTAAATACCAGAAAATAGTGCAACCCTTTTTAAGCCCCGAGTCACGTGGAGCATACCTTTGGATCTCCTAAACGAAGTAAACCTTTCAGCGGGGCTCCCCACAACAAAACGGCAAACCCCTCACCCTCAATCCATATCTAATCTGGTCAAACAGCCACGTCATCACCGAACGCAGATAAGCACTAATGTCAAGCCTCGGTCTGTCCGGATGGCGACCGGCAACCGGCGGAGAAACCCGTAAAAGCGTACGTTGACAGCCTGGTTGGGTAGTACGGGACCCACCATCACCCACCACGTGCACCAGCAGGTCAGCAACCCCTGGGGCCCACCGCCCACGTCATCAACACTCATTTCCCCGCCTCCTGTTTTGCATCAAATCTAGCAACAACTCCCATTACGATCCTTTCATATGCCCAAATAGGAATAACCTTCATATTTTACGATTTATGCTGCGGGATTTCCTTCTTTTTTATCTTGTTTTTACCTCAGTAAACTGCTGTAGTTATCCGTGCGTTGCGGGGCAACGGACTCAACCGAGGGTAAATTGGAAGATATAAAGTCACATTACATCATTGTGGTCTGTAAAATTTTCTGTTTACAACCTCTGCATTTGCCGGTGCCGTATTCCGACAGGAGCGCCCGTGGGCCCGACTTTCCCGGCGGAGAATTTCTTCATTTCAGGCTTACAAATCAGAGCAAAGTCGCTACTCTTCTCTAGCGCTGCAACGGAAAGAGAAAAAAGATCTTCAGTACGTCATTTGATTTTTCATTAGCTTTGATTTTTCGGTTTGATCTCTGAAACGTCTCTAAATTTGGCGGACTCGATGTATTTTTTGCAGAAGAAGGGAAGAAAATGCAAGCCGTAGCAGGAAGTAAGGCTTTATTCGCTCCTCTGCAGGCGCGTAGGCGTGTTCAAGGATGTGGAGCCACGTTCAGCAGGTCGCTAAATGTGGAAGCGACGCAGAAGCCGGCTAAAATTGGAGATTTTGCGATATCTTCTGGTTCTTCGTCTGTGTGGAGACAGCAGATGTCTGTGAACAGAATGGGCTCGGCCATGTTTACCGCAAAGCGCGGTTCTCGTTCAGTCCGGGCCAAAGCTTATGGTATGTGAAAAGATCGTGTTTTGTTTTCGTATTTTTGGGCCCCGATCTTTTAGATATTTTGGACAGAAAGTGTGTGGTTAGTTTGGGTGAAGGTTTGTGTGGTGATTGCTCAGATCGCGTGTAAATTGTGATCATGCTAACTGTGCTTTGTATCTTGCCAAATTTGGAGGTTATTTGTTTAAGATGGCGTGGTTTCTAGTCTGTCGGCCATTTTAGTTGTACGTAAAATTTGGAGTTTTTTGGTAAAATATGGTTGAGCTTTTTGTTAGGACGTAGATAAAGAGCGCGTTTCTTGTGTATTTCGGGTTCTCGTTGCAAGTTATCTTTTTGGTAAAATCTGAAAACAGACTGGTGATTTTGGGCTTGGCATCGTGCATCTGCTTTAAAATTACTTCGAATTTCGACATTCATTTCACCGTAAGTCAACGCGTTGTCTTGGAGCCACAATGCTCGTGAGTAGAACCTCTGGCATGCATAATGTAAACTTTACAACTTAGATCGGTGAACCACAATCACATGGACGCGATCTTTTACTTTTGCTTAATAGCATGACTCTTTGTTTTGGTTGAGTTAACCGCTTTTGATGGTAATTATGAATCTCTGCACCATATATTTCAGTAAATTGCATGTTATTGGTGTTGGTCAAACCTGGTCGCATGGAGGAGGCTAAGATTCTTATTCTTACGTGGCACGTTGTTCCATAGAATATTGAAAATGAAGAAACTGCAAATTTAGACCGCTTGGCTGAAATTACGAGCGACTTTTATAGGAAATAGGATTTCGACTAGTGTTATAGACTGGAGGCTGAATTTTGCAAAACCTGGAGATATATTTTAGGAAGTCCTAATACCAAATGACTAATTACTTAGGAGGAAACGATTACGCATCTCCACATGCTTGGAGTATGATTGCTATAGTCAATGAAAGGACAATTGGTTGTCCAAGTAGTTCGCTCTTTTTAGTAACAGTCCTTTATTTATCTACAAATAATCTTCTGTTACTTTGGCATTCATGATACTAAAACCCTTTAGCGAGGTCCAATGAAAATGTTTTGCACTGGATTTTGTTTTAGCGAACAGTTTCAAATTTCCTAAGCACCATCTGTTGAGAAACTTTCTGATTGCCCCTTCCATGTGGCCAAATAGGTTAGCTTCTAGACCACAGCCGATGGAAGCTAAAACGGGTTACGAGTTCTTTGAAGCTCACCAATTTAATTTAATATGCTTTCTAGAAAAAAATTATTAAGAGTCGTAATCTTTGCTGATGTTTACAATCCATATTGTATAAGCAATCTAAGATGTTTCTTTGGAAAGCTGTATATGCGGTTGTTATCCAGAAATTTCTTGTCTTTGACAGTTATACACTGCAGAAGCTTAGGGTCGTTTATCTATCAAGGGTTGTAACCTTCACTGCTGTTAGGATCCATCTTGTATAAGCAATCTGAGATGCTTTCTTGGAAAGCTCTTATGCAGTTACCATTCATAAATTTCTTGTCTTCTGCAGTCATGCAGTGCAGAAGCTTAGGATTTTTAATTTTATATTCAATGAGCAATCATTAAAGCACACAATGTCAATGTCATTGTAGTAAATGAAGGATTTTAAGTATTTTCTGAATTGGCAAAATGGCATTGCCTAAGGAATGCATATTCTTGTGTTGATCATATCGATTACCATATTACTATCAGGAAAACCCAATCGAAACGTTATGGGATCCACAAACTAATATTATTGATTCCATATGGCAAATGGTGGAGATTAATATAATTTATTATATTACCAAAAACGAAAAGGTGTTGTATATGTTAGAAATCAAATTTATATTGATGTGATGGTTTGGATTCAGAAACAACTATCCGTTGTGCTAAGTGACCTTCCCTTACAGAATAGAACTTTCCAGAGACTCCAATATGATTGGAGTGAACTTGCATTGGTCTACAGAGATGATTACATCAATTTGTAGTCTAACAGAAAGATTGTGTACTGAGTACAGCAATGACCCAGGCAGTTGCAGCACCATCTTAAATTTGTTTGTGGGTTCATGGTAGATGCAGCAAAGCAATATAAATTCCATGAATCCTTGACCTTGTAGCAGTAAGATGAGATGGTTCACAGCTAAAAGAGTAGATTCAGTAATTTGCAGAAGTTTGTAAAATTTAACGAGAGGTTGGTCTCCTCCTATCTAATTAATGGGGCTGTATACCTGATTTGTGTTCTACACGATCATCTTGTGTAGAGAGAACAATACGCAACTAAAGAAAAACTAACATAGTCAATGTCATAACACAATTTCACAGAAAAAAGTGCAAATGGGAAGTTATATCACTCCTTAAATGCTTAAGGTAGTTCGAGGATACAAAAATCCAAAAGGACCAAAACTGGAAGCAGAATAAGCCAGAAAAGAAAAGCTGAATATCATTAAAAATCAAAGTCATAAGGTTTCACAGAATATGTTATTAAAGGAAAGGCGAACCTCTCCTAAAATGCTTTAGGATGTAAAAAAATTAAAAAATGCAACAAAGACAAAATTGCAAATACAGAATCTGCTTTCCTACCATTACAACTACAACCATATATAGCTAACTGCACTTGAAGTAAACTATGACTCAGATGCTTTTCTTGACAAGAATCTCTTTTGTGCATTTCAGATGTAGACTCTTCATAGACTCAAATTTTGGACTGAGTGCCATGAATTAGATCAGGATCCCTGTTCCAGATGTGCCTACAATGTTCACCTGTTGCAAAGATGAGGAGGATATTGAGAAGCTAAAGTGCAATATGTTATACAAGAATCCTGACCTAACTCATGGCATTTGGTCTGAAATTTCACTGTCTTAAGAATCTCCTAATAGCACTGTTGAATTTGAAAAAAAGCTATATTTGAGGATATGATCATGTGTTAGCCATTATGCGTTTTTGGTGTATGGTAATTATATTTAGTATGTGCTTCCCTCCAGGCCCATAATGAAATGCAAAAACTCTTAGTTTTTGGTATCACTTGGTGTATATGCAATGCTGGCTCTGATAGATGCTACCTCTGTACAGGGATCAGGATCATTTTGACTTATTATAGCCTTTTGTCCTTGGCCTGTGTTAAATGGAATTCAACTCAATTTTGCAGTTACATAAAATAACTGAATTCCAGCACAGTTATATTTGATTAACAAAGGAGGTCTTTTATGAACTCACAAACATTACCTGGCACAACGTATCTGGGCTTCGTCAGGTAAATATGCCTTGCTAGCACTGTTCTTCTCATGCTTCAGTTGAACATATGTGTATGCTAAGATCAGAGGTACGGGCACAGATCTTTATTAATATCTCTAAAATCTGATTCCCACCCAAAAAAAGTTTCTGTCGCACTAGTGGGCTTTGATACAAGCAGTTAGCCTTATTTTCTCCTAGAAACAAAGCTCAGTATTTTCCTTCTGTTTTTTCCACAAAGAAAAGGAAGGTGGTTATATTAAATGAGATGCTTGTATCCCCTAAAAATAAAGAATATTCTCACCTGCAAGTTGCAACCCATAATGAGTTGTATGTAATGATATTATGATACTCTGGTTCTTGAATTCACCCTCTGAGAGAGTGAAGTAGACTTATACACTAATTTGAGAACACATCATTACCGATGCAAATTGCATTGTTACCAATGCTCTTAATACCAGAGTTACATTGGGATGCGTCCCTGGTTTTTTTTTCAGGCATCCCTGTCCCCGGGACAGGGGACATCCCTAATATTGACAAGAATTTTGATGATAAATTCTATAAGCAATTTGAGTTTGAATCTCAATTTAACACAAATTTTGCATAAGAATTCTGCTAGTTCTAGTATGTTAAGGTTCTATAATGTATATGTTCATGCTTTATCCATGTTTTTATTTGAATATTTTAAATTTCCCTATATATTTTGACTTTCCCTATTTTTATATAGTTGTGCCCTTTGTCATTCCCTAGCCGTCCCCAGAATTGGCTTGAAAAATCGGCATCCCAAAAAAGTGTCCCCCCATCAGGGACTCGGTGTAACCAAGCTTGATGCTCATATGCAACCAATAATACACCAAATAAATTGTTAAAATGTGGTTATGCGCAATAAGAGATGCATCGAACCATGTAGAGCACATGTCCTCACTCTCGAATATTTGTGCTTGAAGCTCTTTGGAGGATGATGTTTTCTTGTAGGGGTCATGTTAGTGAAACTCAGCTTGGCTTGGCCAAGATTCTTTAGTCTGAACTGAGACTACAGCCAGCCAAGTTTACATGGCCTGGGGACCTGCACTCATCAGAGACTTGTCAAGATTTGATGACACATGGTGAGTTATTCAAGAGACCCATTTATTGAAGAAAACATCTTGAGTGAAGTTGGAAAACAATATGGCAATTGAATTTGTGGTAATTTTTTGATGCCCTGAGAAAAAAGGAAGTATAGTAATATAGGGATAATTCCGTAGGAATGCCATATAACATGTAGACTTAGCCTGCCATCTGGAATTTTTGAATCTGCAACTGAAGATGCCAAGAAATCATAGTGTGTAATCTGCACAAAAAAATTACTTTTATCCTTGTATTCCATTTCAAGAATAAGTTTAACAGAATACATGTAACATAACTTTTAACTTGTTAAGAATTGATATTCTGGGATGTAATCATAGATTCAAAGCACTCGTCTAGTAAACTGGTTTCTGTAGCCTAAATTGGAGCTTCTAAAATTTTCAGTAATTCTAGTTAGGTCTTCAAAATACCCAATCCTTGAAGGTGCAGTAGTCCTGTCAAAACTTCTCCAGGCATTGATTAGTTTGCTGAGTTGGAGTTGTAGATGCTTTTCTGTTGCCAGATCTATAGCAAATCTTTCAACATATTAAGCATGTGATTCTCAAGGCTGATACTAAAACCTGATATATTGTGCTGCTTTACTACCAAGTGATCCTAGGCATTTTTGTAAAAATTCTGGTGAGGCACTTTTGTAAAGATTCCAGTGCCCATGAGACGCCACATGTTCAAAAGACATGTCACAAATTTACTTAAATCTTGGTGCTGTGAGTTATGGTAGGGGATTATTCTTTTTATTAATTTCCCTCACTTCTTATTCCACTAATTCATTGTGCTTGATCTATCTGGACTCTTTGTTTTACGCTCATCACAGCTGCATTGATACATCTCTAACCACAACAATAAGCATAGAAGAAAATTATAGATAAATGAAAGATTATTGTCAAACGAGACAAAATCTTTAATATAAACAACTACCATTGGGATTGTAATGATTGGATATTAGGAAATTGCTAATATATGTTACCTGCAATTATCCTCTCAGAGCTTGTGGGTGTGGCCTGTGTTCTTCCATGAAATCAACTGAAGTATGCTTAGACAGGAAATTTGGTAGCATATTGTTTGTATACATTCTTGCTTTATCTGGATCAAGGTCTATGTACAGATAATTTGCTTGATTAGTTTCACACTTTCAATGATTAGATGTCATCATGCAGATATGAGCAGTAAGATGTACTATGCCTTGCAAGAATATTTATAGATGACACTTAGGTCAAGATTGATTAGGCCAGTGAGAAAGTGATAACATTATGGCTATGGAATCATATCCAATAAGCATTGCAAAGATCCTAGTGTGGATATCTATTATGACTTTAAAATTGACTGAATTTCTTTTAATTGTTTGAAAGGTAAAAGGTAAAGAGAAAGATAGAAAGGTAAAAGAGATTGTTTCTGAGGAGCCTATAAGGGTAGCATTATCATAGCTGCAAAGTTTCATTCCTATGTACATTGGTATATTTATTTGCTTGTGAAATTATTACAGAGAAGAAGACCTCAGATGGTTGGCCAAGGATTCCGGTCCATCTGATTATACCATACCACCTTTTTTATGATACACAACATATTTAAAGGACTTGATGGTTGCCAAGAGGAACACAACCATCAACCAACCGACACTTACAACTATCCAAGAGTGACAACCAACTTAATATGGACAATTAATACATTGACGGATAACTAATATTATCAAGCATAACAATAGGCATTGTGAAATAGTCTTTGCCAGTCATAAACCATCAAGATCTTACTCTAAAACATGCAACGATATTTCTTAGTTTATTTGCAAACCTTGAGATTGAATCGAACAAGAATAAACAGAGCCATTAAAGAAACTTATTGTTTGAGAATGCTATTTCCCTTATTTCATACATCAAGGGTTTCCAAACACTAGTTGAGCAAGTAGAATACCCATGATAGGCTAACTGAAATTAAAGTGCTTTTCTTGAAATACTAGAACCTGGTGACTTCCCATATATCATAGATTGAGTCACAATCCATGTAGTTTTGAGTATAAATCTGGAACACTGTGAGGAATGATGCTGTCTGGTTCACTTGTCTGAGACTCTGTGCTGTTACTGTGCAGATCCGTTGACTATCAGACCTTGGATGGCCGTCCAAGCTGTTATCATGGAGTTTTCGTCCCAGGGCAGGCAGAGAGAGAAAATAAAAATCAGAACAAAAAACTATGAGCTGCCTTAACTCATCCTCCAACCTTAAGAAGGCTACCAAACCTAAAATCCATACCCACCCTAATTCCTAAAAATCAGGCGACTCTTAATTAATCCAACGATAATATTTTACCTTAAAAGTATTCATCAATTATGTATTTAGCACCCCTTCCATAAAGCATAAGAAATTTAAAGAAAATGTCTGGAAATCGAATTGCAATGGCCCCATCCTCATGACTGAAAATCAGGAGTCACTTAAGTGAACATGGACCCTGCCACCTTATTGAAAACAACCTCCTCTTTATTCACTAAAAATTGACTAAGTGTTGGAGGAAAACTTACACTTAGTGAGTTATTACTTATTTATTGAGCTACAACAACGCTAGAGAGGGGACATGACAGTCCTCCCTTCCCAAGATTGCTGGTCCACAAGCAATTGTAAGTTCGGATGCTGTAGTATCTCCTCACCTTCCCAAGAGGCATCATCCAAAGGTAACCCTTTCCACTTAATTAAATATTCATGAACAGTCTTATTCCTTAACTTTTTTTGTTAAATTTACAGATCAGATTTTAATTTTAGTTCTATTTCCTAGATAATGTAATGTTTTTCACTTGGGATAATATGATATATATCTTTGCTGCAACTTGTACTAATACTTGTAGATTTTCTGTACTTTCCAAGTTACACATACAATGAGTATATATATAATGTAAAGGGACATGTATCCAAAAGGGACATATCTCTACATGAACTATGTTCATGTCTATACGTTATTTCTCTTGTTAACTAATAATATATATCATTGACTGATTCGATAATGATCGAATAACATCTTAACAATAATAATACAAGGGTCGGCACATAGATAAACAGCGACGGTATTTATACCAACTGTGTGCGGTGGCAGTGGTTGACGGCAGTGATAAACACACAATCAAATCCAGAAACGCACAGGCATTTAGAAATGGATTGTGGAAATCTGATACTGTTAAGTGATAAACACAGTCACTAATGACTGTGTTCATCACGGTCATTAGTAACATGTACAATGATTATAACTTATCATAACCGATACTCATGCGGTATATAAAAGGTTTGACTGATATAAATCGGTATTGATACATGTTAAATATAACCAGTAATAATCGGTAATTATATCAGTAATAATATGAATCTATTAGTATATGGAAAAGATTAAATATGTTAATAATAACAATATAACAATATAACTATATATATATATATTTTATATTTTGAGAATTTAAATATTTACATTATTTAATAATAATATGATATTAATATGTAATTTCTCATATAATGTATTAACATATTAATATCATATTATTATTAAATAATGTAAATATTTAAATTCTCAAAATATAAAATATATATATATATATATATACTCACACACACAATTATATATATATATAGTTACATTATTAACTTAATCAATTGTGATTAATCATCAACACTCCCTCTTAGCTAGGGAGGATAAATAAATCATTCCAAGAGAGCAACACAAAGTTAATTGTGAAAGTTCATTATGGTATTACATCATAGTGATATTAGAGATATAGTCTAAATAGGGATATCAAGTCTCATGATATTCACCATAACTTAAAAAAATGTTTTAGATATCACCTCAATATGAATATCAGAGATATGGTCTGACCAAGAATATCAACTCTCATGATATTCACCATAACTCAAAAAAATAAAATGTTTTAGATATCACCTCAATATGATATTAGAGATATGGTCTGACCAAGAATATCAAGTCTCATGATATTCACCATAACTCAAAATGTGTTTTAGATATCACCTCAATCTGATATCAGAGATATGGTCTGACTAAGAATATCAAGTCTCATGATATTCACCATAACTCAAAATGTGTTTTAGATATCACCTCAATATGATATCAAAGATATGTTCTGACTAAGAATATCAAGTCTCATGATATTCACCATAACTCAAAATGTCCTATAGGTAATGTGCACATGTACCCTCAATAATACTTACCATAGGAACATTCATCATCTATCATGATCTGTTTCAACCATCACAAGATGTCTATCACAATAGAAGGCCATGGTCTATTTAAGGAACTCAATCCACCATGCAAGATATCATCTATTATGATCTATTTCAGCCATCACAAGATGTCTATCACAATAGAAGGCCATGGTCTGTTTAAGGAACTCAATCCACCATGCAAGATATCATTTATCATGATCTGTTTCAGCCATCATAAGATGTCTATCATGATAGAAGATCAAGTTATTGTAAGATCGTCACCTTCCAATAACTTTAACAGATACAAGTGATAATCATTTGGAAGTCATCACTTCCTCATGATTTACACAGGGCCCATATAGGCATTCATAATTCATAGTCATCTGACTATTTGATCACTGGAGAGTCCATCTCGATATGGTCTACTCCCTCTGAATCAATATGACTGAGATTATCAAATGTTGATTTAACCATATCCTCTATCTGCTCCCTTTGAAGCTCAAGTTCTTGTATCAACCTCTTGTACTCTTTTGAAATGTCAGACTCCCCTTGAATGCAATTTTCTTGAGCTTCCGTCTTGAAGGTATGCCAGAGAGATTGCAAATAGCTCATCAAACTACACTATCTCGACCGAAAATACCAATGATAGAAGCATACAAGATTTTACTAACCAATATTATAGCATAAATTACAAAAATAATTTATGTGCATTAATAAAACATGGAGTACTTATCTTTCATAAATTCAAGTCTTTCATTCTGCAAGGTGAGCCCATATAGAAAGTATCATGCAAATTCACACAATGATGTCGCTATTCTTGAACATTACTAGAATTCTTTACATGACCTGTCTCGAATATCAAAGGTTCGATACACTATGACAACCTTCAATTTGATCGGATCTCCCTTGAAGTGGTTAGGCTTTTAAAGAAGGAACCTGGCTTTGATACCATGTTAAAATTATAGATCAGATTTTAATTTTAGTTCTATTTCCTAAATAATGTAATGTTTTTCACTTGGGATAATATGATATATATCTCTGCTGCAACTTGTAATAATACTTGTTGATTTTCTTTACTTTCCAAGTTACACATACAATGAGTATATATATAATGTAAAGGGACATGTATCCTGAAGGGACATATCTCTACATGAACTATGTTCATGTCTATACGTTATGTCTCTTGTTAACTAATAATATATATCATTGACTGATTCGATAATGATCAAATAACATCTTAATAATAATAATACAAGGGTTAGCACATACATAAACATCGACAATATTTATACCAACTGTGTGTGGTGGCAATGGTTGACGGCAGTGATAAACACAATCACTAATGAGTGTGTTCATCACAGTCATTAGTAACATGTACAATGATTCTAACTTATCATAATTGATACTCATGCGTTATATAAAAGGTTTGACCGATATAAATTGGTGTTGATACATGTTAAATATAACCAGTAATAATGTAAATATTTAAATTCTCAAAATATTAAATGTATATATATGCAATTATATATATATATATATATATATATATATATATATAGTTACATTATTAACTTAATCAATTGTGATTGATCCGACTGAAGCATCAACACTTTTCCCTCCAATCTGCAACACCTTCAGGTTCCAAAACCAGTTTTCCCTCTTCGTTCAATGGTGGCAATTCAGAAGAGACGACTGTCTGTTTTCCTAATGCTTTCTTTAGGCAAGATACATGAAATTTTTTATGGATCCTACTACCTGCCGGTAGTTCAATTTCATGTGCAACTTCTCCAATTTTCATGAGTACCTTGTAAGGCCCATAAAACCTTGGTTTCAAGTTCTCTGCTCTGCTGCCTTTTAATGATGATTGCCTGTAAGGCTATAAATGTAGGAATACCGCGTCCCCTACTTGAAATGTCCTCTCGACTCTATGTCTGTCTGCATACATTTTCTGTTGGTTTTGCACCTGTGAAATATTGTTTTTCAAAGCTTTGAGAATGTTTGGGTAACTCTGTATGGTTTTCTTTGCTCTGGGCACCTTGCTATCATCAAAGGCTAAATCTATAAATGACAAAGCTTCATATCCATACAATACCTTACACGGAGACATCTCAATAGTCATGTGATAGGTAGTATTGTAACAATACTCACCCAAATGCAACCATTTGACCTAGGCACGTTGCTGTCCTGAAACGTAGTTTCAAAGATAACCCTCAACCCACTTGTTCACAATTTTGGTCTTGAGGATGATAACTGGTACTGGGTGTCAGTTATGTCCCTGTGAAACAGAATAATTCCTGCCAAAATATACTTATAAACCTGCTGTCCCTATCACTGACAATGGTCTTAGGGAGATCATGCAACTTGAACACTTCTTGGAAAAACAAATCTGCAACCTGAGAAGCCGAGTAATCTATGGAAATGGCAAAGAAATGGGAGTATTTAGTCAGCTTGTCCACCACAACAATTATGCAATCCTTCAAGTCCTGTGATGAAATTCATAGATATACCTTTCCACTTTTGTTCAAGAATGGGTAATGGTTGTAAAAGACTTGCCAGAAAAGTGTGCTTTGCCTTATTCTGCTAGCATGTCAAACATTCATGGGCATGCTGTAACACATCATCTTTAAGTCCCTTCTAAGAGAATCTCTCTCGTACTTGCCTATAAGTTTTGAAAAACCCCTGATGTCCAGCTAGAGGTGTCATGTAATGTTTTCACAATACTCTGCTTTAGTTAAGACCCAGGTACAAGGTAGATTCTATTTTTGTAATATATCACCTCTCATATTATGGTATATCTATCATCTTGTACCTTTCCATCCACTAGATCACAAGCAAATGAATCTTTAGTGTATTTGGATAGCAGCTGCGATTTCCAATTAGCGGAAATTTCTGCAAGTGAGCAAAGAGTGGGTTTTCTAGAAAGTGCATCAACAACCACATTCTTCTTACCTTTGATATATTCCACATCAAAGTCATATGCTTGTATCTTACTCACCCACTTTTGTTGTCGTTCATTGAGATCTTTCTGTTCCAAAAAATATTTCAGACTATTATGATTAGTACTTACAGTAAATTTTGCACGCACCAAATACTGTCTAAATTTGGCTAAGGTATGCATGATAGCCAACATTTCTTTATCACAGGTGGATTCCAATTTCTCTGGATCTCTGAGTTTCCTACTTTTGAACACAATAGGATGTCTTCCTGCATTAGCACTGCTCCAATTCCCTGCCCTGAAGCATCAAATTACACAATGAAAGGCTTTGTGAAGTCAGGGAGTGCTAATATAGGACATGTGCTCATGATGTCCTTGAGCTTTTCAAAAATAACCTGAGCCTTTGTAGACCACTGAAAAGCCCCCTTCTTTGTAAGGTCAGACAAGGAAGAAGCTAACTGGGAAAAGGCCTTGTACAAATTTTCTGTAATAACAACACAAACCCAAGAAACCTCTCTAATCAGAAATGTTCTTAGGAGATGGCCAATCCAAGATTGCTTGTATCTTCTCCTGATGAACCTTTACCCCTTCAACACCAATCATGTGTCCTAGATAAAGAATCTTTGACATTCCAAACTCACACTTGGAAGCTTAAGAGAACAATGACTGATTTTCCGTTATACTTAGAACAGTATCTAAATGCTGCAAATGTTCCTCCCAAGTTTTACTATATATTAGTATATCATCAAAAAATACTAATACAAACTTCGTCAACTGCTCACGGAAAACGTGATCCATACAAGATTGAAAAGTTGCTGGTGCATTGGTGAGCCCAAAGGGCATAACAAGGAATCCAAAGTGCCCATAATGACAACAGAATGCTGTTTTGTGAATGTCTTCTTCCCTTACACTTATTTGATGATAACCAGAGCGTAGATCAATTTTGGAAAAGAAAACTGAACCATGTAGCTCATCCAAAAGTTCATCTATCCTTGGTATAGGATATCTATTCTTAATAGTTCTTTTGTTTAGTGTCTTGTAATCAATACACATACATAATGTGCCATCTTTTTTCTTGACCAACACTACTGAAGATGCAAACGGGCTAGAACTTGGGCGTATGTGTCCCATTTTCAACAACTCCTTAAATGTCTTTTCAATCTCCTCTTTGAAGTGATGAGGATGTCTGTAAGGAGTAGTTATAACTGGTTTTGAGTCTTCTTCCAACTCAATCACATGCTTAAATCCCCTATCAAGAGGACATTTTGGAGGAATATCTCCAAACACAGCACCATGTTTATCTAACATAGATTGTATGTCAACATGGTAAGAGGGTTCCTTATTTGTGGCAGCATTGTTAGAAACAAAGCAGTGGGCTGCCCACTCAATACAATCATGGTGAAAGAGGGCTTCTATTTGTTTTGTTGAGACCACTCTTGGTCCTCCATCTGCCATAGCCTTCAGTATGGTTTTCTTACCTTCAACCATAAACTCTAACTGCATTTGTTTGAAGTCTTGAACATACCTCTCTGATGATTCAAGCCACCGTAGACCCAAAATAGCATCCACATTACTGAGACCAAGAACATAGAAGTCTCCTGTTAAGGTATGGTCTCCCATCTGAATTTTCAGCTGTGGTATGACACGGGTACAACTTAGGGGAAATCCATCTGCCACAATCACTTTAAATCCAAAACTTCTTCTGCTTGTAGTCCTCGTCTACTAACTAAGCCCTCGTCAATAAAGTTATGGGTGGCACCGCTGTCCACTAAACATACCATTTGCTACCCCTTAAGAACTCCTTTCAGCCGGAAAGGTCTACCTCTCGGAATTCTAGATAAAGTGGCAATGTGCGAGTTCTCTTTAATAGTAGTGTCTTCCAGTTCTATTTGTTGAGGCTGATTTTCTTGAGGTCCTTCCTCACAATTGTCCTCTGGCTTAGCCTAATCCTCCTTTTTTGAATGTACTTCAATCAAGTGTAGCTTGCCTTTTCCAAGGAAGTGATATCTTGGTTCCCATGGTTCTTTACAGAGAAGCATAGTTTCTTCCTCCGTAATTCATTTCGTGACTCTTGGTCTGCCTTTGAAGGTGTGCTTCTGGGTTGATTAAAACTTGTGTTTTTCTGTTGACTTGGGCCCCTTTTATCATTTTTCCAAGAGATGAACTCTTTCTTTGGAGGCTGATATGGTCCTGTAACCTCCAAATCCATTGCTAATCCAATAGCATCATCGAGTGAACTAGGTCTATGAGCTTTCACTAGGCCTTTAATTTGTCACTGAGACCTTCAATAAAGAGCATTGTGGCCCTTTTCTGAGGCATATCAAGAACCATTACTGCAATCTTCTGGAATTCATTGATATATGTTTCAAGCTGCTCGGTTTGTGTATAAGTATTGGCAATTCTTGAGGTGGTTCTAGTGCATGGTTATTGGGGCATCTTTAAGTAGGTATCGGGTGATGCTTTGAAATGACTACACTACTCAGAAGCTAGAACAACAGCAATAAGCAGTTAAGTCTGTATACAAAGACAACCCAAAAAAATTGTCGAAATCCGATTTGTTGTTTAGGATTTGTGGGTGTGCGAAGCTATCTATAACAGCTCCTGGTATGCTTTCCCTATAATTCCTTTTTCTGTAGATGGAATTGCTTGATTATAATCGAGATCAAGCATAGGTTATGAAGTTTTGTAAATATTTTACTTAGTTGTTTTTACTATGTGATTCAAATAATGTTTTTTCATTCTCTCTGAATTCCTTAATACCTCTCTTTCCACAAGTTTCAACATATGTAAGCAGGTGTGAGTAGAATTTCTTCTAGAATCCATAGCAAATTCTTGAATATCTCTCTGCACAAGCTTCAACATTTGTGAACAGGCGGGATAATCATAAAATTATTATGAGCAAAGGTTTGGTAAGGTGCGTTGGACAAATGAGTAAGCATGTTGAACATTCTAGTGTATTGAACACAATTAATTTCTAGCCTTGGATACAAATTGTGGCATTCAATACCTAGAGGACATGAAAAGATTATGTAGATCATCTGAAGATGATTTCCATAATTTGGTTTTGGGAGGGAAGAGACCAAACACATTTTTGCAAAGTGTGCAGTGTAAGGAGCTTACATAGCACATTGTGTAGCCAATCGTGAAAAAGTAGATGTTTTGGGCTTTGCTTATGTTTGCCTAAACTTTATTCCTTGTCAAATCTTCTTATAAAATATTAAAATCTCATCATGATGGGTCCTTAGTGTTCTGGCAGTTACGAACTTTCCTGTATCCTTAGTCTACAAGATATGCTTAAGTGCAAGCATTCCTTTATTCTTATTATTACTTTTTGATTCCATATGTCCTCCCAAAACCTGGCCGACAGCTCTCATTTTATTTCTTGGAAAGGCATGACATATGATTTGCGAATAGTGTAGTTCCAGTGGGCAGGTATTTTTACTTAAAATATTGATGCAGTTTTTTTAACATACCAAAAGTGACATTTAATGTGGAAATCTAGTCATGGCTCTAGTTGATAAATAAAGTTGATATCTAAGTTGTATCAAATTTAAAATAAAATATTAAAAAAAAATCATGGTAATTTTGCTTCTAGTATTGTTCTAAATTTCTCAGGCTAATAGTAATAAAGCACTGAAAAGCAGGATTCAACATCTGCTAACGTTTTTAAATGACTTTCTTGGCTTTTAAAGTCATTCCTTATGTTGTTTACTCTAAATGAGAAATTGATGAAAACAGTTAATTCTAGAAAGAAATTGATGATATGTTTGCCTCACCTAGGGAATTAAGATTCAACAATAGATGCTCTCTATTGTTGAATATAACTTTGTATCAGATTGTATATGTTGCTCATTGTTGATCTTGATTGATGATGTCTATTTATTTGTTATTTTGCTTTGTAGGCATATAGAAATCACTTTGGTGATCCAAATACTAATATTGACATAATTCATTATGGAGCGATGCAGATGGAGATTTGGAGTCAACAGCTTCAGGAAAGGTTACGAGTCCATCTTCAGGAACTGTTTTGCCATTTGTTGGTATTGCATGTTTGGGAGCCATTTTATTTGGTTACCATCTTGGGTATGTTGTGAATATGACTCTAAAATAAAAAATGCACTAGTTTATATATACAGCTATGTCTAAACTAGAATTATGAGAATATTTTTCAAATGCTTTAATGCTTTGACATTGTGTAGAAGTAGCTGGATGTTTTTATTTAGGAGCTGGTTCTACGATTCTGTTAAAACACTATCTACAAAATATGCATTATCCTGAAATTCAGGAAAAATATAAATGTCAGTTTTTATGATGTTAGTTTCTTCTGGATTACAGTGTAGTTAACGGAGCACTTGAATATCTTGCAAAGGATCTTGGATTTGCCGAAAATACTGTTTTACAAGGTTTGTGTGTCCATGTTTCTTTGTCCCAGTTCTTCAACATAGAATACATAATTGTGAAGTATGATCTATAAAACTGTTTGTGAATATTTTTAATAAAGAAAAACAATTATATTTCCATTTAATCAAGCATGCTTTTAAATATCACCGGTGGAGAATCATATTAATCTGAGTCCTGACTGTTTATAATTCATACAGATTGTTGTTAGTTTCTACTGAAATAAGTGTAATTTTCTAGGTTGGGTGGTCAGCACAACACTTGCAGGTGCTACTGTTGGATCGTTTACAGGAGGTGCATTGGCTGATAAATTTGGCCGAAAGAAAACATTCCAACTTGATGCAATACCTCTCATAGTTGGTGCTTTCTTAAGGTTTGCCATAGTTAATTTTGCTGTTACTTATTGTTTACATTTAGTTTGTTAATGATCTTCTTTGAATTTTGAAGGTGAGAAAATGTATGCCCTTGCTGACATGAACTAAAATATATGTTATTCAGTGCCACAGCACAAAATGTACAAGCAATGATTATCGGTCGTTTGCTTGTTGGAGTTGGTATTGGCATCTCTTCCTCTTTGGTTCCACTTTATGTTTCAGAGGTATGGTTTATCAAAATTTGAGATTTATATAAATTGTTGGATGTTGCAAAATCTTTCCCAGCCAATGACTGATGGTTGACACCATCTATTATTTGATAACTTATTTGCAGATATCACCTACTGAGATCCGTGGTGCACTTGGATCTGTTAATCAACTTTTCATCTGTGTTGGTATATTGCTTGCTTTAGTGGCTGGATTACCTTTGGCTGGAAACCCAATATGGTACTTGTCTTATTTTTTGCATAAAAAATATTATTTTACTTTTTTCCTTTCTGTGTTTATCAAAGGATTCAATATTTATATAAATTTTATTGGTTTGTGTTTAACAAAGGTGGCGGACTATGTTCACTGTTGCTACTGTGCCAGCAGCGCTTATGGCATTGGGAATGATATTTGCCCCTGAAAGTCCTCGCTGGCTCTTCAAGGTCTGATGTTTCTTGGAGGATCTTTTAATGCTTCAATTCTATTTTTGATGAGCTCTTTCTGAAAATTAGTCTACAACCATTCTTTTTTCAACTTCACAGCAAGGCAAAATAGCTCAGGCTGAATCTGCAATCAAGACCCTTTGGGGCAAAGGAAAGGTTGAAGAAGTCATGGCTGACTTGAGAGCAGGTAGCACAGGTTCTGTAGAGGAGGATGCTGGATGGTTTGACCTCTTTAGTAAACGCTATTGGAAAGGTATAGGTTTATATACCAGCTTGCATATACTTTGGGAGAATTCTGTAATACATGTAGGATTTGGAGTAAACACTGAAAAAAGATATCGCTTTTGGCTGTGTTATTTTGTTTCCCGCAATGTCTGCAAAGTAACAATATTTGATTCTTTGATAACGAAATTACCAGACTAGTTTTTCTGCAACTCCGAATTCTGAAGTTAAACAACTGCCTGGTTAATCTGATTATTTACATTTTTGGACTACAGTGGTCAGTGTTGGAGCAGCACTCTTCTTGTTTCAGCAACTGGCTGGTATAAATGCAGTTGTCTACTATTCCACAGCAGTGTTTCGGAGTGCTGGCATTGCCTCTGATGTTGCTGCAAGTGCTCTTGTGGGTGCTTCAAATGTCCTCGGTTAGTTTGGACCTTCAAAGTGAAGCTTTTCTTAATTAAATCTTTGTGCTGTCTGTGAAATGTATGGATCTAGATTCTGATTTTGAATTGAACTATACTATGAATGTTTCAGGCACAGCTGTTGCCTCTTCCTTAATGGACAAACAAGGAAGAAAGAGCTTGCTTATGATAAGTTTTACGGGAATGGTAAGTCTTATGGCACATCTTTTTTTTTATTATGCTGAAAATTAATTTTTCATGACATATGCAATGCCATGTCTCTCTTTTTCCTTATGCTTGAATTCAGTTAAATTCTATGCAGAGAGAAGCAAGCAAAACTGTAAATATGATATTTTTAGCATCTTCTCTACCTTATTGAAACATTTTTAAAAAGAAACTTCTTAGTGAACAATCCTAAACTGTTATAACAAACAACCAAGAAATAGGGAACTATTCTTATTTTTATGTGAGTTGTTGATCCATGAGCAAGTTGAATATATTAAGGCCCGTCAGGGCAGCTTCTGTGGCATTACTATTTTTTCTTTTGAAATTAGTAAATTTTTTGAATATGTGATGTACCTTCTTTCTATCTTTATAGTCTTGGTAGACCATTTGTTTCGGTAGTTGAGGTCCACTGTATGAAAAGTTGTTACCTTGCTTTCATGCAATTGCCATCTCTTTTTCTTGGCAGTGGTTTCTAGACGAGAGTTTTCGGGAATGGGTCTGCCACATGTGCCACACACAAATGTGATGTTATGCACTTGACTGTTGAGGATTTTCAACCCTGGAAATTCCAGTAAAACATAATACTCTACAATACACAAGAATTGCTGGATTGTGCTTAATGATCCATTGTAGTTGAAAAGTTTGATGGGCTTATATCCTTTTGATTAGATAAGTAGGGATTTTGGAAGGGCTCTGATCTCTTGTAAAAGTAGAAGATTAAGCCTAAGCAAAGCAGAACACCAAAAAGCCTACCAAAAAACGAAACAGCCAGCAGGACAACAAAACAGAGCTACAAAGGAGCAGCAAAAGACCACAAAAACACATCACAGAGCAGCTGTGCAAAGCAGACAGAACCCCAAACCAAATCACAGGGGTTTAAAGAAGTGATCTAAGGATTTTTGGTTAACCTTAGTTCCCAGGTCCTTCTCCTCGACACTGCATTTCTTAAAACAGGGAGAATATATTGAAACATTCCCGCCAGTAGTAACTAGCGTATGATTATTCACCATCTGCTCTTCCATGATAGAGGGTGAAGGTTGATCCTTCTCAATCAAAGCACCTTCTCTTGTGAATATGTGAATCCGTAGATTTGCCAACAAGACCTTCAAACAAATTAGCAGCTTTAGGGGCTGAATTAGAATCCACCATTTGATCCTTTGCATTGATAGACGAGGACTGCCCACAATTAATATGTGTTCGTTTCTTTTTCCTCCAGGCTAAATGATTATCCTTCTTGGCCACACAAGAGGAAGTAGCATGACCCACTTTATTACAAGAGTTGCTAACAATTGGAGAAATATCAAATTCAATTTCTTGCACCCAATTTCCAAACTTTGAAGACAAGGTGATTTGAGTAGGGGGCATTTTGTTGTTTTCCACCAGCACAGAGAATCTCACATAAAATACACGTCTCATGGAACTGGTAATTTGGTCAATAGCACATAATTGCCCAAAAGAGTTGGCAATGGACATATGAATCTTGTTGCTCCAAAATTCTAAATGTGGCCCTGGTAGGCAAATCCAAATAGGGATCTTGAGGTTTAGCGGATTGAAACTAGGAAACCACTTAGAGAGACAAGCCATTTAAGCCCAAAAACTAGGAACCTTCACTAAGAATCCTAGTGCAATCTTCAAAAACAGAGAAGGAAAAAATGAAACAATTGTCAACCATAACAGTTATCTAACTTAGCCACCGAGCTTCCAGACGTGAGAAACCCATTATTTGATAGTATCCATATGAGGTCATTTTTCACAAAATCTCCCTGCGAGAGAATTCTCAAGCTAATCTAATTTAAAAGAAGAGACTCAGAAATCTCTACCTTAGGCACCAGCACACTGTCGAGAGCCCTAGGAGGAGAAGGGATTGCCAAAGTAGGATCAGCCACAACAGAAGGCTTAGCAGAGTCTGGAGTAGCAACCCCAGAACACCACAATCAGAGTCCAAAACAACACCAGACGAATGATCAACAATACCCACCATTTGAGAATCCCCATCACCAACCAAAACAATAGGGGTAGCTGAATCATTAATAGAAAAGGGCAGGGGAGAGCCCTTATCACAGTCAATCCTGGAGGCCAAACTAGCAATAGGAAGTTGATACCCAAAGCTCTTATTCGTAGGAACAACAGACCCAATAGCTTGGAGCTCATTAGAGATCAAGGGAGTAGAGAGGAAGCCTCTCTGAAAGCCGCAAATAGAGGAGGTCAAGGCGGAAGAGGCCAGCCGAGCAGAACAGAGAGCATCCTCATCTAAAGCCCTCTCCACAGCAAGGGTCGCCATCTCCATCTCCTTTGCAGGAACCTAGGGTTGCATTGCTTGCATCTGAACCTGCCTACGTCTGTTTCGCTGTTGCTCATGTTAGAGCCATTTTTTATAGTTTAAAAAAAACTAAAGGAATATGAATCGTCGGTCAGCTTATATGTTATTAGTAGTTTACTGAAAATATCAGTAACATAGTAAAGAGTTAAGCCACTTTATTACTTTAGGGTTACCCCCCTTTTAGGTTTTTTAAGCATTTCATGTTTTCTTATTTTTAATGACGTAGGGCCTTGTTTGTCCTATTTTTACTCCTTTTTCTGTTTCTCCTCTCTAAGTCATAATCCTGTAGTTTTTATCATCTTGTGGACATTAATGAAATTTCAATCTGTTTCTTTCTTCTTCCTGGTCTATACTCTTCCTTTTCTGAGCTAATTTTTTATTTCTCATTGATTAGGATCTGAGATTGATACTTTGGTTTCTTGCTCCTAATTGTATTTTACTGTCTTTTTGTATGGAATATGTTTGGTCACTTTTTTGTTAATTTGACTTCATTGTTTTATTCAGGGACAACTTGATCTTTGTGGAAACTCAAGATTTTAGGGTGTAGTTAAATATTTGAAACCTGTCAACCCTTAGTGATACACTGATAATCATCTTCAATAATAGACCATATCTCTATTATAACTGGAAATCGATTCTATATCTCTATTCTAACTGGAAATTGATGCTCGACTACTGAATTTTGATGACTATCTAGCGAAAATCAACATATGTAAACTGAAAGATAACATGTTCATTACCACAATCAAGTCACTCTCTTAATGTACAATAGTGACATAAAGAAGGATACCAAACACTTATAGAGATGGTTGCACACTTTCAATGAACATTGATTTATTGTGAAGAAAAAATTTCTTCAGATATTAAGAGCACAACATATCAAAAAGGCAATGCTTTATTGTTGTTTGCAATGGAGTACCACAATGTATATAGTATATACCATGTAATGGAGCACAAAACCTTCTCGCTCAGTTTTGCTCTATAATTACTTCCTGCACTCACAATCACATAAATGTAATCAACATAAATCTTCTATTTCTGGGAATGTGTCAAGCTGATTTTCTTGATTCTGAATGTATTAAATTTCAATTATTAGACTTCCATGAAGATGTGACAGTTTATGAGCCCACATAACTTTGGAAAGCATCCCAAAAAAGAGGAAGAGGTGATTCCAATTACACAAAGTAATTGGTAAATTATTGGATGTATTACGCAGAACCTTCTCGCTCAGTTTTGCTCTATAAATGTCTACTTCCTGCACTCACAATCACATTAATGTAATCAACATAAATCTTCAATTTTTGGGAATGTATCAAGCTGATTTTCTTGATTCTGAATGTTTTACATTTCAATTATTAGACTTCCATGAAGATGCAACAGTTTATGAGCCCACATAACTTTGGAAAGCATCCCAAAAAAGAGGAAGAGGTGATTCCAATTACGCAAAGTAATTGGTAAATTATTGGATGTATTAACAAATGATCAAAATGATCATTATAAAGAATTCACAATAGGTACAAAATAGAAAGTTTCTAATAAGAAACTTAAGAAGATTGAGTAATCGATCTTATCTAACTAAATTACATTATATACAAAAGATGACCATTAAAGTAATAAATTAATAATAGTCTAATAACCTCCCTTAATAGTCAATCTGTCAACAACACCAAGCTGCCCCTTGAATTTAGCAAACTTATCTGGACGGAGAGGCTTGGTGAGAATGTCTGCAGTTTGATCCGCAGTTGGAACATACTGCAACTGAACTGTCCCGTCTTCAACCAACTGCTGAATGTAATGACAATGAATGTCCACATGTTTGGTTCTTTCATGGAAGACTGGTTCCTGGCAAGCTTGAGAACGCCCTCATTATCAACAAACAAGGGAGTCGGACCTACTTGAGACATCCGCATATCCGCAAGCATCCAACGAAGCCAAACTGCTTCGCAAGCTGCCTTAACTACTCAATATTCTGCTTCTGTCGAGGAGAGAGATACTACCTGTTGCTTTTTACTAGTCCATGTGATTGCACCAGATCCCAAATTGAACACATCCAGAGGTTGACTTCTTATCATCAACCAAACCTGCCCAATTTGAATCTGTGAACCCACCGAGTCTAGGATCACGACTCCTAGTGTAAAGAAGTCCATAATCAGTGGTGCCCTTCACATAATGCAACACTCGCTTCATTGCTACCCAATGATCAGCCTTGGGGGCTGTCATGAAGTGTGAAATGTAGCTCATTGCAAAACTGAGATCAGGTCTAGTGGCAGTGAGATAGATGAGACTGCCCACTAGTTGCCTATAAGTGGTTTCATCAATAGGAGGAGAATCAGACTTGGCTGACAACTTCAGTCCCTTCTCCATAGGTGTGGAAGCATGTTTACAATCCTGCATTTGAAACCTGTCAAGCAAGTTCTTGGTATACGTAGACTGAGAAAGAAAAATACTAACATCAGTCTGCGAAACCTCAACACCTAAACAATAATGGAGACTCCCCAGATTTGTCATATCAAAATCCTTGCACAGGTCTTGTTTGATTTTTGCAATCAAATGTGTTGAACTGCAAGTAATGATCAAGTCATCCACATAGACAACAAGAAAGAGAATATCATCACCAGAGTCTTTGATATACAAATTACTGTCAGAAGGACAACGTTGAAAACCATGAGCAACCAAGTACTGATCAATCTTGATGTACCATGCTCGAGGAGCTTGTTTCAATCCATGGAGTGCTTTCTTGAGTCTACATACTTGGTGTGCTATGTTGGCAACCTTGAAACCAGGAGGTTGCGTCATGTAGACTTCCACTTGCAATTCACCGTTGAGGAAGGCACTCTTAACATCCATTTGATGGACTTTCTATCCAAATTGAGCTGCAATAGCGAGAAGACAGATTGTACTCATCTTGGCAGTAGGAGCAAAAGTCTCCTCATGGTCAATGCCCTCCCGGTGTGTGAACCCTCGAGCAACTAATTTGGCCTTGTATTTTATCTAAGGTACCATTTGCATGATACTTGACCTTATACACCCATTTGCAGCTAATGGGCTTCTTCTCTAGAGGAAGATCAGAGAGAACCTAGGTGTGATTCTTCAGAAGACTTTGGTATTCTACATTCATTGTTTGTTTCCACTTTGGAATCCCTGTTGCCTCTTTAAATGTTTGAGGCTCATAAATACTATAAAGGTTAGCCATGAGAGCAAAGTTAATTGTAGTTTGCTGCTTGCCCTTATTTCTAGAAGATCTATCCTCAATGAGTTCATCAGGATGAAGATCATTGATGGTCTTAGCCCACCATTTAAGTTGGAGAGTAGATGTGCCAACCTCAAGAGGAATAACTAGAGTTAGAGGTGGAAGAGGATTTGCAACAGGTAGAAGATCAACATCATCTAGAGGAAATTCAGGTTGTGCATCATCAAATACAGAATCTGCATCATCCCTCCCATCAGGTGAGCCCAAGGGAAGACGAACACCCAAATTAGAAGCCTTCAAAGGATGATCCTCTGAATTTTGCTCAGACGAGTTAAGCTGAAATGATCCTCATTCTTCATCAAAGACAACATCGCGGTTGAAGATAAGATGATTAGTGTCTACATCAATCAGCCGATAAGCCTTATGGTTGTCACTGTAACCTGTAAACATGAGCTTCTGACTCTTGGAATCTAACTTGGAGTGTTGGGCATCTGGAATCCATACATATGCTAAAGAGCCAAAAACTTTCAGATGATGGATCCTAGGTTTGCAACTAGTCCAAGCTTCCTCAGGAGTCTTCCCCTTAACATGTGTGGGAGACCTATTAAGGAGATAGACTGCAGTAAACATTGCTTCTGTCCAATATTTCTTAGGAACATTTCTGTGTTCCATCATAGACCTGGCCATTTCTATAATAGTGTATCACAGAAAGAGGAGAAAGCAGTAGAACAAACCTGCCCCCCCCCACATTATTTGACCTAATAGATATAATAGAACAACCAGATTCTTTTTCTACGAAGGCCTTAAATTTATGAAATACAGTAAACACATTTGATTTCTGTCTAAGAAAATACACTCACATTTTACAATTAAAATCATCAACAAAAAGCAAGAAAATACCTACACCTAGTAACAGAAAAAGTATTCATTGGACCACATACATCAGCATGGACCAACTATAGTACCTTTGAGGCTCGCCATGAGTCACCATCCTTGAACTATGTCCTGTGCTGCTTTTTAGCCTGACAAGCTCCACAAACTCGCTGATTCTGAGTTTGAATTTTAGGTAGTCCAAGTACTAAATCATCCCGAACAAGCTAAGTAAGACAATGAATGTTCAGGTGACCATATTGTTGATGCCAGAGACTGTTGATAGAGGCTGATTTTGCCGTGAAGGCATGCTCAAGAGAATCTCCCGTATCCACAAGTCTGTATAGACCATGATCCTCAATGCCAACTACCATAGTAGTGCGTATTGCACGATCAACAATCGAACACTTGTTGTACTGAATACCACATCAAGCTGAGGAGAATGTTGCATGATCTTACTCATTGAGAGTAGGTTTAGTTCCACGCCAGGAATGTAGTATTTGAGGAAAATGAGATTTCTCCCACTAGACTGTATTTGAACATTGCCCTTGCTAACAACGGTATACTCTTCACCTCCTACAAATATGATTGAATCAGTAAAGGGAGAAAAATCTGTAAACCAATCATGCATGTGAGTGAAATGTCGAGAAGCACTAAAATCAATATACCAAGCAAAAGATTTGACATGGTCTACAAGTCTTTTAGCCATGAAGGCATAAAAAACACTCTTTTTGCTCTGTGTGCTCAGCAACATCGGCTTTAGGCTGAGACCTTCCCTACTTCCACTATTCGGAAGCCAAACGATTGCAACAATCCTTGAGCAAATGGCCATATTTGTGACAGTAGTTAGACTGCACCTTCGTCTTCTTTGAACCATCTTGAGATTGATTGGGGCCCTTCTACTAAGATGATTGAGAGTGCTGAGATTTGCCTTTATCCTTGTGAAAGGATTTGGCTGAAAAGATTTGCTTTGAGGAGGACAAGGTGGCACTGTTTCCAAATTGTTGTTTCCAATGATCCTGCTTCAGAAGTTTGGTGCACAACTCTGAAAATTTGAGATCAACATTAGTAGAAGTAATGTTGAGAGTCTCTATAAAGTGCTCATAAGATTTTGGTAGACTTTTCAAGGTGATGACTACCATATCTTCTTCCTCCATTTTCCGACCAATTGCTTTGAGTTGATCTCAGGTGTCCTTAATCTTCGTGAGATGCTCCTATAAGGACATGCGTTCATCCATCATAATGGAGAACAACTGGTTCTTCAAGAAGAACACTCTGCTCTTGTCGGATGTCTCATGCAACTCCTTAAGATGCTTTTAGATTTCTGATGTTGACTTGCCAGAAGGAATCTGAGGCAATTGATCATTTGTAACAGAGAGCTTGTGAAGCATGACAGCTTCTCGATTTCGATCATCAAACTTGTCCTGGTTTGCTTGGACTGTGGTAGGACGAGTCTTTGTGCCCAAACAAGCTCATCCAGGGGGCGATATTCGAAGATCGTCAACAAGCATTGCTTCCAAGTGTTATAATTTTTGCCGTTGAATTTTGATTGCCTTCCAACATTAAGTTGGTCAATGATGCCATCTTGCATGTTTCCCAATGCACGGAAAACGAAAAAGCAGACAAGAGGCAATAGCATAGAAGCTGAAACAGAGGTAGATACAGGAAAATAATGAAGTAGGCTGGCACGGATTTTGAGAAAAATTTCTGGTTGACCCAGAAAAGTCAAAAAATCTTGAAAAACCCAAAAGGAATATGAAATCAGAATGAAATTCTGACTGGTACAGAATTCGTAGCACCCACAGAATTCTGACAATGACCCAATTGAGGTTTCGGAAAACCAACAAGGAATCTGCAATCAAAATAATTTTTTGATTTGAAATGGAGTGTCAAACCCTAGTCGAAAATGCAGAAAACCCTAGGCGGCCATGGACAAACCAGAAAACTTGTGTGAGAGCATAAAAACACCAAGATGATGGTTGAAAATCACCAAGGGAGGACTGCTCGATGCATAAATGGCTGTCGTCGGCCCTAAAAACACCAGATAAAGAGCCAATTTGCAGAAGAAATCGTGGGCTGAAGAGAGAAGAAGCCGCATGGGCTTGGCGTCTGAAAAAACAGTTCGTGAATGATCATAAACGACCACAAAATGGTCGAAAAACACCAGTCACGGTCAATGAGGAAGAGCAGAGACCTGTTATGGGTCCTTCCTCACACGTCGACCCAGCAGCAGTAAATAAAATGCCCAAAAACAAGCCTGAACGTGTTGCAATTCAGAAGAATGGCCATTTTTGGAGAAAACGCGGCCCAAAAAACAAAAAGAGAGCCCAGACCGTGTGGAAGAATGCATGAAAAAGTTTGCAACTGTCTACAAGACGAAAATGGATGAGTTGCAGTGACCTTAATGTAGATAGAGGGCATGAATAGCTGAAAATTTTTCAAAAAATTTAAGAACAAATAATTTTAAAAAGAAATTATTAAATTTTTCAAAAAATAATTAGTAAGGCTCTGATACCATATTACACAAATAATCAGAATGATCATGATAAAGAATTTAGAATAGGTACAAAATAGAAAGTTTCTAATAAGAAACTTAAGAAGATCAAGTAATCAATCTTATCTAACTAAATTACATTATATACAAAAGATGACCATTAAAGTAATAAATTAATAATATTCTAATAATTCCAGGAATGGAATGATAATTCATGTATTTAGGGTCCAATCAAACATATTTTATGCTGGTTTTTGGCAGATGTCTGGGCCAGGGTGTCTAGATGCTGCATATCGATTTGCAGCCCAATCCAACATAACTTGACTGAATTATAACCAGCAGACAGTCTTCTGATAACTTGCATATTTGGGTGGCTAAACAAGCCAATTTTGGCTGTTTGGTGGCGGGCATCCGGGCTAGGTTATATATCAACTTTTAGCTTAATCTTGCATCATGTGACTGCTCTATAGCTGAAATGCAGCCTGTACCTATTTTTCAATAATGTTCTGACATATTATTTCTACCTATGAGTTGTTGAATCTGTGTTGCGATCATCCTTTTTCTGGTTTGAGTCACAGTTCTGTGGAGTTCTGGAATAGGTGGATTGGTGCGACCAAAAACCTTGATTTGGGGGCGGTGGCTGGCAGAATTCTGGGGGACAGCATTGCTCGTGGGGTCTGGGGACAGTGCCTCTTGCAGGGTCCTTGTAGTGGTATAGAGCTCCTGCCATCAAGCCCTAATTATGGTCTACAAGACCGCATAAACTTTCATGTTTCACACTATCTTCATTATCTCATCACTGTATTTTCTCCAACACCAAGTCCTCAATAATTTGAACCAAATCGTCATTCTTTAGAGAATTAACAGTGAAGTTTAAGAATTTTCCAAATCTAAATGATGAGGGATATGTAATTCTCTAATGTTTTTCCCAATACATGAATAGTTAATTAATTGAAACACAAACATGCCATAATGCACACCTATGCACTAGAGATATGCTGACACAATGCAACAATAGTTGTTGAGCACAATGTCAAGCACAAAGCATGAATGCACAAATGGAAGTCATATATAATGTTGCATGATGACCTCATCACAATGACCATATGCGGATAGATTTCCCTCTAACTATGTTAAAAGGGTGCAAGGTCACTAACACCATATCTTGCAAATGGACCTCCATTTCCATTCCACAATATGAATCAATAACATTCACACCATAGTTGAAAAAGTCGGACTCAGTGACTTGGCTGGCCCAAAATTTATAAAAATTCCGTACTTGCCACATAACTCAGGAAAAAATTGGCAATGATTCAGCAAATTAATTGAACATCATAAAATACATAAATTTTTTAAAATTTTCTTCAAAATCACACAAATTATTAAAATTGTTGAGCATATCACTAATTTTGTTTTTCATCATATATAAATTAAAATTAGAGTGTATATAGCAATTTTTTTGGGAGCGGAGACCCTAATGGGTTTGAGGGGCAGTAATGATAAGCTGCACAAGGTGTTAGATGTGAGAAAAGAAAGTCAAGATCGTCATCATTAAATATCATGTTTTTAAACTACAAGCAAGAAAAACTAAATTATGTGAATTTGGACGAGTTTTTCAAGGGAAAATTGCAATTTTTTGCATTCACTTGTGAGTAGCAAAAATTGTTACGAGTTTTACAAAAACTTGTTTTCGAGTTATTGAGGGAGTGACTTGAATTGGCTCGTGAGTACTTGGCAAGTTTTGCAACTATGATTCTCAAGTGATGTGGAAATGACATCCAAACCAAAGGAATTTCTAACTAGGAGGTCCAATGGTAGGGACAATCACTATGTTAACCTAGTCTTGCAAGAGGTTTGTTTACTCGAGTCACAACTCACAACACAGAATGAAGCATAATTGGCAAAAGACATAAAATACCATCAAACCAAGATGATAGGTCTTCGGGAAGCCTTTGGGAACAATTTTCTTTTAGGAAAATTTTCCATAAACAATTGACAACTACCCACTATCCTAGGATTGTCCTCTAATGGTCAAAACAGCCCCATTTAGGTGTCTGTAATTTCCCAAGGAATTTCACATTTGCCCATTGCTATCCCAAAGTTGAGCCCTGGTAAAATCAGTGGTTTTTGGATTGTTAGACAGCAGGACTTCTTGAGACTTAAAATTGCCACAAAGGATGCTCAACAATGAGCACATCCAAGTTGACACCGAGGGCTATATTCCAACCCCCAAAAGCATAAACTCAACTCACAAGACTCAGCTAATCCAGCCGATAGGGTTAGACACAAAACATGTTGTAGCATCTTCATTTTGAGAGCTGCTGTAAAACAGTTTGAACCGATCATTGTTATCATGCTCATGGTCAAATTTGCCATGTCTAAAAACCATTTTTTATCAAAATCATACTGCTAATCATAAGAAAATGTGCCTCTTCACCAAATATAACATAGGCATACATGGACAATGTTAGCTCCTATCCATAGAGCTGAAAATTCAACATCATGTTCATGTATGCTTAGGTTCTAACTTAATCTTAGTGGCAAACATATAGCATTAACATAAGCAAAAAGTATCATTTCAACTTTCAATGCAAACTATGCCCTGTATGTTTTAGAATTAGGAATTTTCACATCATAATATAAATAAATCCCTCATAAGTTGAAATGCAAAAGCAACTCAAATGAAGACATATACATAATGATAATACAATGTAATGATCCACACGGTAGATATGGATGGTTCAATGCCTAGAGGATAAAGTTCAATAATGTACAATTAATCACTTTAATCAAGGATCACATGATCCCAGTTTACAACTTTTCCATGAGACCAAAAAAGGCAAGCTACAAATATTTAAATCCCGCAAGAGCCCAATGTGCCCTCCAATGAGCATCTCCAAGATTACATCTCATCCCAATGGTGATCACCACCCAACCATGTGGGATCTTGAGGCCCACCCTTTTGAACTAGAAGTCTACTGTAATGGTTGCTCTTGTTCTACCAGTTAGCTTTTTTTGTTTGTTTGTTTTGGCGATTATGAAATAGATATTTGAAACCAACCAATACACTGAACTAATAACAGAAATACTAATAGCAGCATATATAATGAAACTAATCACTAAATGGCAACTATTAAACAGTAAACAGCATTATGAGCAACCCACTTAAATTCCAAGTCTGATATTTATTGTCAATTGACAATATTCATTAATGGATACAATGGAATGACATACAATGCTCAACTTTAGATACAATGAAATGGTATATCACTTTTGCTGTCCCAATCACAGTTTGGATCTGGTACGGCTCTTCTGCACACCCTAATCACTGTAGACCCACACAACACATCTTTCCACCACTCTCAAGCTTGTACGACACCCTGCTGCTAATTATTGAACCTGTACGGTACCCAATTTGCAATCTCAGACCAGTTCAGTGCAACTACTGATGTTCCAGGGCATGAATGGCACTGCTGTAGCTCAAATCTGGTATGTACGGCACTTCTTCAGCCTCGTATGGATCACACAAAATCCCAGCAATCAGACTTGGTACAGCCAGCAAAGTTGGAGTGGTTAACAGCCACTAGCACTCAAACTTCTCCTTCAGACCCTCAAATTGATCCACTAAAGATGATAAATGTATGTAAATAGAAATAGTAATAATCTGATTTTTGCCTTGATGCCCAATCAAATCCCTAGACTGTGTCTTTCAACAGCGTAGAGATTGTAAGTGAAGAGGGATTTTGTCCTCCAAGCCCTTTGAGAGAAACTCTCCAAATAGTTTCTTCAATTTCATATATTTTTCAGCATGCAAAGAGAGCTCTTGAATTTCTTTTATAACGCTCCCATAAGAGCTCATTCACTTATCTTGCCAATGTGGGATAAATAACATAACTCCCTTTTTAACAATTTACGTCTCCAATGTGTTATAAAATAAAGTGGCTTTTTTATTTAAATATTTTCCACTTAACTATAGTCCATCATTACTACAGAAAAATATTTATATTTAACTTTTTAAACTAATTTTATTAATGCATAATAAATCATATCAATGATATTAAAATCCTTTTTTCGATATTACAAATCTACCATCGACATAACATTGTCATTGGAGGTCGAGACAATGCTCTAATGGCTTACTATGTTTACTATAAATAGTAAGTATGCCCAAAACTCCCTTCGAACACCTCAAAATGATCTGCAACTGAAACTGCCTATGCCAAATGGCCTTAAAGTCCTTTAAATAGCCTAGTTAGCCTACAGGACCATGGGGAAATAGGCTAACAACAACAACATGCTAGAAGTGCTAGAAAGGGGACATTACATCTGGTAGTCTAGGTAGTCCAACAACACATGCAAATCAAAGTGGCTGAAAAATCATGTATACCAATCACATCCCATACATGAGGCATCCAATAGGCATATACTTAAAATAAATTTCCACCTCTTTCAACTTTTATTAAATCATTATCAATATCTTCCGTGATGACATTATTAGTGCTCCGCTTATTTGAAATCAGATGGGGAGGGGTATGCATAGATTATCTGAAGGGATGAAGATGATCTCTGGAAGGTTGACTAGTTAATGTTCTATGATATTTTCTACGAAGATGATGGTAAGACCAATGAAGAAATATAGTATTATAAATTTGTAATTGATCAGTCCTCCTAGGCATTTCTTTCTAGTCTTATAAACTTGTACCATGAGAACAAAAGTTATTTTATTGTCGTAGGATTGAAATTGACAAAATACTATACAGTTGAACCCTAATCTTAACATGAAATATATATTTCACATAAGGTGTAATGTAGAAAGGCCTTGATCAGAGGAATCTAGAAATGCATTGAGAATTGCTGTGAATCATTGAAAAGGCCTTGGTCTGAGGAATCTAGAAACGGTTTAGGAATTGCAAGAATCCAAGGGAATCCTTGAATATTTTCTGCAAGATGCCACTGAGTTATAGTAATTATGTTGCAACAGTAACAATTTGTGTTATGAACAGTAAGTAATGATTTGCCATAAAATGGATTTCTAGAAAATTTGTTGATGAACTCAGCAACGGAGTTCAAGAATTGCCCAGCTGTGTGAAGAATTGAGTTTACTTGTGTTGTGAGAGGTCGACAGATACTTAAGGAAGGCTCATTTTTAATAAGTGATTTAGTTTTTTTAATATTATTAGTTTTTATTAGAAATTCAGGTTATTAATATTTATTTTTTAGATTATTAATTTTTATTTAAGATATTTAAGACTTTTGTATATTTTTTATTTTTAAACTTGAAATATTAAATTTTTATTTTTTATGTTTTCATTTGTAAATTGAAGGAAGTGGGTCCCTCTCCCTTAATTTATTTTTATATCTAATACCATTCACAATCACATTCACATGTGGAGTAAACAGTTCAAACCCTGAAACAACCTAAACATTCCAATCACCCTAGAGACAACCAGGGAAGCTAGAATCTAAAACAGATGGAACCAGAAAAGTGGAAGAAACTCCATTTAACACTTCTTAACATGGAATCAGATAGTAATCATACAATGGTTCAGACCTTTTCTAGAAAAGGATTTGTTCTTTTGAAGCATTGTCCATAATTTTGAATTATCCTCCAGGGAATCTTCAATTAAATTTCAGAAGCCAGCGTCATCTGTCCAATTATGATCCTGGGTTAAGCTGCCTCTACCTTCAGATGGGAATTTTTTTTGTTTACTGGAGGGGCCGCAGAAGAATCTACTGAATCAGTTGTAACTGGAATCTTTGGAGTTGCAGCCATATGAGGAAATGCTGTTGACTGGAGAATAAGGGATCTTTAAAGAAACTTTAGTCTCCAAAGAGATAGAAGCTGTGGATTTGCTGAGAGATGATCAAGGGTAATTTATTAACGCTGAAGCTCAGCCCCTTCCCACCAAGTTGCCTTCCTGGTAGGATTGAAACTCTCTGCAACAGTGGAAGAATTTAGCTTTGAGCAATACTTAATGCCAAATTATCTCTTTCAACTAATCTGTCTGCCTGGTAGAATTGATACTTATTGCAATAGTGTAAGAATAAACCATTGGACTAACTTCTGCCAAATGACCATTCATAGTTCAATTGAAGTTTCTGGTTTTTCTTCTCAATCTTGAGCCCCCTGTGGTAATTTCTTGGACAAATCCATTTCGACAAGAATCCTTGTGAAGGGGAAATGAGAGGTGCTGAAATTCACATGGAACTACAACAATTTTTCCAAAGGGATTTCCAATGAAAGATAGGCTAGGGGTGCTGAAAAATTGTAGAGGCAGGTTAGATAAGCTAACCCAAATTGGAGCGACCAAAAACGTCTCTGTAAGAGGATTGTGTGCCATGGATTCAAACACTAATAGGCCTTACCTCAAAGGCCACAGTCCTTTCCAGATTAGCATTTCTCTGTCTTATACTGATTTGCATATCACAATGAAGAAACCCTTTGCTCAAGGACTAATGAAGAGCTCCTTTGCCAACAAGGGCCAAGTTTTTGAAACCCAACTATTCAGATCAACCCCATAAATTATGATTGCTCCTTAAGATTATCTCTATCTCTAGAACATCCTCTCAGAATTGCAAAACTTTAATTGGCTTTTCTTTGATCCCATTAATGGAAAAAGATCTCCTGATTCTGTGACCAAGGCTCTGTCAATGGAGGATCTACAGAGCTTGATTGAGAAGCCTGTGAGCATGTGGGTCACAAATTCCCTTCAATGCCAATTCCAGCAGACAAATCAGAGACATCGCAGCAATCTTCTTTTTAATTGCCCACTTAAGGTAACACCACTATCTTATGAGTTGCCAGAGGATTGTTACAGCTGGGCAAGCCTGCTGGGAAATCAATGAAAGTCAAAATCTTGTCAGGTGTGCCAATTTTCACCAACAGAGCTGTGGGAAAGCACCTTTAGGATTTCAGAAGAAGCGTAGAGGATGGACAGAAAAGAAACAGGGCTACGGTTTCACTTAAGAGAGGAACAAGAATCCACAGGAGCAGAAAAACCTTTATTGGTGCCTGAATCTCCAGTCACCTCTCTATTTGCAGCTGAGGACAGAGGAGGAAGGATGCTGACAGCCCTTAGTGACGTGAGATTGCTCACATCAATTTTGTGAGTAGCACATCACACTCAAAAGTTCCAATAGCAAAAGAAGTTTGCCTTTTTTCAATAAAAGTCTATCTGTAATATTATAATAATTTTTAATTTTGATTTTGAATGAAATGAAATCAATATTCCTTAAATTCATGCATTGATGCAAATATAGCTCAAATTTAAAGACCTTTATGGCCATTTATTGATTTTTGTTGTAATATTTATCTATTTGGACATTCTTGTGCATCTTTTGCCTATTTTGAAAATTACAAACTGACGTTTATTGAATTTTTAATTTTATTATTGTTTTTTCTTATTATTATAAACTGACTTTTTTTGAGTTCTGTTCTCGTCTGATACCAATATGAACTTTGTGACTTTATCTGATTATACATGTTTTAATACAAGTTGGAGTAGTGCTGCTAAGAAATGGAAATATGATATTCCCTACCTCACTCACTTCCCAACCCTATGAAAACACTAAGAAGTTAAGAAGCCATTCTCCTCAGAATTGAGAAGTCATATATACTAAATTACTAACTGGAATATATAATTCTCAACATGGAGTTTAAAACTAGCATCTTCTTTTTTCCCTTTCATTCAGAACATAAATGAAGTAAAATAAATAAAAAGGATAAAACGACGATTGTGCACAAAGCCAGATGTTCAGTTGTGAATTTAACTTTTCTAGTCAATTTTCTATCTGAGTGTTGTGTGACTTCTAGCCACCATCATAGCAGGTGTCTCTAAGATGTAAAAGAGAACATGTATCTCTCTGATTTTTGAACATGTTGAACACTTACATCAACCCAACTGTTCATATCATACCACTAATTTATAGTATTACAGTTCAGCGCATCCTTTAGTTATGGGGTCTAGTATAGTAGAACTATCAAATAACAAGCAGCATGGTGCAGATTCCAAATAAGATACATAAAATAGGCAAGTTTTCAGGACTACTTTATGAAATAGTGGGAGGATTGGTGTTTGTGTAATTAGCTAGTGAAACAGTAGGTGGAGGAACGGAGACAGCTCTGGTTCAGGATGCTAGTCTTTGGCTGTAAGGGCTAGAAATTCACACAGAATCGGAAAAGTTGAGGCCTGTAAATCTAGCAACATCTACCTGCTATTGTAGATATTGTTAAATCTCGTCTACACATTTTGTTCTTTACTACTACTTCTTTGTATGATACTTATTGCCTAAGATTATTTTTTAGTTATTTCTAAGTTGTGGATGATGTGTAAAACCTTATCCAGAGTTTCTAGTTTGACTAATCAGATTCTACAAGAATAAATACTGCTCCAAAATTTCAATCTGCACTATATGAAATTCTGAATTCCACAGTTGTGCCTGTTTAATGCTCTTCTTCCCTGTGCCTGCATTTGTAAAGGGCTATAGCCTACGATTTTTTCTGCAAGGGACAAGCCAATTTGGCTGCTTCTAAGTCTAGGTTTGTAATGAGATTGAAGTAAAATTAATAGAACAATTTTTATTTGTTTGGTAGTGCCTCATTGGAAAAAGCAGACAGAACAGTGCCCTTTTGCATTCTCCATCAAACAGAGGCATATCTGAAAGAATTAGTCATGTTTTTAGTTTATAAATGTGCACCATGTGTTGAACATTGATAATTACCGAAGTATGACATATGATCATAAGTCATGAAATGAATACTCTTGTTATGATATATTGCTATCCAGATATCAGTCTGACAATTTTTTTTCCAGGCTGCCTCAATGTTGTTGCTTTCTTTATCACTCTCTTGGAAAGTACTGGCACCATTCTCCGGAACTCTTGCTGTTCTCGGGACAGTCTTGTAAGTACATAGGTTTTCTGTAAATAGCAATACAAAAAATATTGTATTTCTTGAAACCATATATTCAAAATTAATCACACGTATCATCACAAGATTTGTTCTGAATGTGCCATTGTTTACAGGTATGTCTTATCATTTTCATTGGGAGCTGGCCCTGTTCCAGCTCTACTTCTCCCAGAGATATTTGCATCTCGTATTCGTGCAAAGGCTGTTGCCTTGTCTCTTGGAATGCATTGGGTAGGATTTTGGACTTTTCTCATTGCATAAAATGAAGTTGAAGCTACTATTTGTAATATCATTTGAAAGAGTGGCCCACATTTTTAACTGCTTATTTGCTATGGCAGGTTTCAAACTTCATCATAGGTCTGTATTTCCTGAGCGTGGTTAACAAATTTGGAATAAGTAAAGTTTACTTAGGATTTGCTTCTGTCTGCCTCCTTGCTGTGATCTATGTCATGAATAATGTGGTGGAAACTAAGGGCCGCTCCCTGGAGGAAATTGAGCGTGCTCTCTCTGCTGCGGCTTAGAAAATTTAGGGTAGGAAGAGTGGTACTCTTGTTAAGTTTGGTGGAAGTTGGAAATGGTTGCAGTGTTCAACCTTGCCCGCAGATTGAACAATTTCAACAGGTGGAGGTGGTCATTTTGTAGAGGGATCTTTAGGAGGTTTTATTTGAAGAATCTCTGATGCAGTTAGGATTGCACCGAGTTTCAAGAATAAGGTGTTTTCTTCCAAGTGTATCCTTGCATTTGGTGGAAACATGACTGTGATACAGTTCATATGCGGGAACCCTTGTTGCATCTTAAATCCATCCTTGTGCAAGAGTATTCAGATTACATGGGGCAATGGTGACTCTCAGATGGTAATTTGTATCAACTTTAAGCGACATAAAACCATGTTTTTGTAAAGATTATGAACTGCAAATATTTGCAAAATTGAACATTGAATGCAAAATATGGTTGAATAGATTTTTTCCAGAGATATGTCGTAGCGTGGTACTCTTTGTTGGCTGTTGAAAACAATAAAAATAACTGGATGCATGATCTTACAACTTAAACAAACAAATAATATGGTACAGTTATTCATCACCTTGTTGCATTCAAGTTATTAGGAAAACAAGTGACGGCATAAGGTTTTAAGTATTCATTGTTTACAGTTTACACTAATATAACGAAGTGCCATGTGGTATGAGGAGGTAGAATAATAGTTTAAGGTAACTGCATGTATCATAATTTTACTAAGTCAATGAAGATTATAGTTGTTATTATTATAATTGGGTCTAAATTCAATTTGTACCAAATACAATTATGATTATTTTAGTTGAAGTTGATTCAGTTTCTTGTAACAAATACTTGTTAAATATTGATGCACAAATGAGTTAGTAAAGAAGAAACTGAAAACTTGTTAAATATTTTTGAACAAATGATATGTTAGTAAAGAGGCTTTATAGATTCATTGTGATTGATCCTGAGTTTTATATTAATGTTTTGATGATGTAGTTAAGTTTGTTATTTCTTGTTTCTTTGTTATATTTTTTTAATAATAAATACTTGTTAATGATTTTGCATCAGCACCCTGTTGTTGTGGTTGACCATCTTAATGCAATTGTTTTTACCCTGTTTCTTTTGTTTGTTTTTGAATGGCCCAAGATAGTTCTCATCGCAACCCCCTTTATTCTTTGAGTAACAATGATAAGCTTTTTTGAGGCTATTTACATATTCTTGGTTTGTCATGGTTGTTGTCAACATGTATTCATGATAATAAGGATGATTGAGGCAAGGTGCAGATGCCCGAAGGTTAAATGATAAGTTTTTGAGGTTATTTTCATTTTTTTCACTTTTTCATGGTTGTTAATATGTAATAATGATGATAAAAAATTTAAGATTATTTGTAGAGGTCAACGTCTATGATCCCCTTTTTCTAACATGTCTTCTATATTGCATGTTTGATATTTATTATTTATTGATATTGTGTCATTCTTCATTAATTAAATAACGAAAATTATTTAATTAATTATTAACATTCATTTTTTAAACCTCATTATGTCTCGTTGATTTGGCCTCTTGACCATGTCAATTTATGTGATTTTGTGAATTTCACCCTTGGTCATTTGATCCTCTCGATTGATTAATTCGTCCTCTTTACGAGTGAACAACAATTAATTCGTCCCCTATTCCTAAGTCCTATGCCATGATAAATAAATTGAATTGATTTATCCCTTTTTTCCATTATTCTACAATTAATTAATTGACTAATCTATCCTAAATGTGGGAATTAGTAATTTTGAATTATCAAAATTCCCTCAATTTCTAATTTCTTAAATGTGAGGGAATAATAAATTTGAATAATTTAAGTTCCCTCTATTTCCCACTTCCCCTAATTGTGCTTCTACCCACTAATTTAGCTTTCATTCCTCTTATTTCTCCTTCCACCTTCAATTTTTGTTTTTCCACTAATTTAGCTTTCCATTTTCCCCTAATTTTTCCCATTGATTTCTCATTTCTAATTTGTCATCCAATCATGTCATAAATTGTCATAACCATGACATTTTTCTATTTGCATAATCAATTTGTCATAATCATGACATTTTCCATTTGCAACTCTTAATTTGTCATAAGTTTGTCATTTTCCAATTTTGAGTTCTCAAATGCCATCATAATCGTCGATTTGTATTTAATCTCATCTGTTGATTCAAGTCTTAAAAATCTATAAATTGGACTCATTTTCTTCATTCTTAGAACCACAATTTCAACTATTCTTGTAATCACTTTGCCAATTTGCTCTCAATATTTTGTGCACTTATTCAATCAAAAGCAACATTAGAGAAGAAAGGAGAAGCAATGAAGCTTCATCAAAGGAGCATATCAGATTTGGTTTGATCTATTTTATGTTAATGCTTTGTTTTGATGGCTTTATTGGCTAGATTAAGAGTACATTTTCATGATTTCATAGCTTTGTAGCTAGCTAATTCATGTTTTTTTTTTCAATTTCCTAGTCTACATTCTAGTGAATCCGATGTGAATACATTAAATCTGATATATTTGTGAGTCTTATTTTTGCATATAGGCTTTCTTTGATTATTTATTGTTGCATGTAAGAATCTGGGGTCTAACTTGTGATCTATGTAGGGCTTCTCATTTTAAACATGCGAAGAATCACAATTTCTAATTTTTCTTTCAATCAATAGATTAAAGGGGTTCAAAATGAACAACTTGCATCTAGTTTAATTAGGGGGATAAATGAACTACACATTGCACATACTCTAATTAGGTAGATTAATGAACCCTACAATTCTCACCTAGATCTAAATACGGTGATAAATTGAACCATACAATTTTCACCTAGTTTTAAATAGGAAGCAAAATAACAATTATTTGTTCTATTTTGATCATATTTCTTTTTTAATGGGTTAATGAAAAACAATTTTCACCAATTTTAATTAGGAAGGAAAGAACAACAATTTGTGCTATTTTGATCAAATTTCCTTTCTAATTGGTTAATGAACTCTTCTTGATGTGTTTGGTGCTTCGACACATTTTTGTGTAGAATAGAACCTAAATAAAGAGGCCCACCTTGGTGGAAAAAGTACTTGTTGGATACATATGTTTTCTTGTCATTGATGTCAAACCAAGTCATTCAGGATTATTTGGATGATCCGAGTGTTGGTCTTATATATGTTGGAAGTGTATCAAGGTAATAGGTAATGCAAAATCTCTTTTATCCCATGTTCCTAATTTGGCTTGTTGTGAAGAAGCAGAGCTTAGAATTTTGGAATTTGAGAGTAAGACTCAAGCTATTATGTTTGTCAATAGTGATTGGGCTAATGTTGCCAAGGAATTTCAAAATGTTTTTTCTAATCCCATTTCTCTACTATTTCTTCAATTTTGAGTATATTTGTCAGGGGGGGTTATTTGTACCTCTGTCTTTAGCAGAGCTTAGAATTTTGGAATTTGAGAGTAAGACTCAAGCTCTTATGTTTGCCAAGAGTGATTGGGCTAATGCTGCCAAGGAATTTCAAATGTCCTTTCTAATCCCATTTCTCTACTATTTCTTCAATTTTGAGTATATTTGTTAGGGGGAGTTATTTGTACTTTGTCCTTGATGACAAAGGGGGAGAAGAGAGATAAGAAAAAATATAGTTAAACAAAAAAATGCGAAGAGAAAAAATAACAAAGAGAAGCATTAATTTTGGTTGTCATCAATTTTGTGCAGATTTTTAAATTTTATTCAGATGCATTTTGTTTTCCATCAATGACAAAGGGGGGGATTATTGGATATATCTGTTTGCTTGTCATTGACGTCGAACCAAGTCATCCAGAATTGTCTAGATGATTCAAGTGTTGGTCTGATATATGTTAGGAGTGTACTAAGGTAATAGGTAACACAAAATCTACTGTAGAGTCTTTCTGAAAAGTTCCTGGTCCGGAGGATTGGTTCTTGTTCTGGTTGCATTACATAGGAGTGAAGGTGGTGATCCAGTATTAATTATTTTTGGTTCGGATCTATCTTTCAGTCATACCTATCCTTGGTGTATTATGTGATTGGTACAGAATATGTTTTAGTCCCCTCTCTTATTCCATAATTTATTGATGGATTGGTTACATGTGCTCTCTCTCTTGTGCGACCAACTTGTGTTGGGATTGTTTTTAGTTCGGTGCTATTCCACATTCTGCTATGCTCTCTTGGATGACCTAGTTATGCTTTTTTTGTAATATGACTATATATATTAGTTCAAGTCTGGCATTCAATGTAAGGAGATATATATAGAGGAGAGAGACTTGAAGGAAAATTAATTTTCTTAATCAAATGTGCAGATCAAATAAGGTAAACAAAGAAACAACACAAAGAAGTACAAGATAGAGAAAGACATAGGAAGATCAATATTCTAGATATACATAGCATGAGCTAAAACAAAGAACTATGATTTGCATATTTAGATTCATTATTGAATTCAATTCAAACTGTTCATATTATTTGGAGTTGTAGCTTATCCTATAAGCAGTGTGCTTCAGATGGCAAAACAATGTTGTTGTATCTTGCTACTTTGGTAGTGAGCCTTTGTCATCAAGTCTGAAGTAGTGAGCTCCTTTTTGTAATCAACAGTATATATAGTAGAACGTGGAATAGCATCAAATGATTGGTTGGTTCTTCGCAACACACCATCTCACCAAGTCGGCCAAGAACACTGAAAATATCAACACGCCACAGGAAAATCACTAAATCCAATCACATAACCCAATACAATCCAATAACACTAGGACGCGATCTAGAAACATCAACACACAACATTAAATACCACATCAACAACATAAGTATCTCTATTTCAAAATTCACGACTATCTTTGCACTGCTCATCAGGGACACCAAACAAAAACCTTTGTCACTCAAGAAAAATATCTTGTTAGCATCCAAATCATGAACCATTCGAGCTAAGTACACACATCCATGTCCTAAACTCACCACCAGGTTAGCAACCAAAAATATTGCATTATTGATCCATACCGATCCAACAACTACAACACTGTCACTTCCTGAACAACCAAAAAATAGTCTTAGATAAATCATTTGCGACTCACTCAAACCATAATGCGAACTTGTGAAACTTGAACAAGGTCAAGTACAGACATCCCTCAACATATCTGCAACTACACAACTTATGATACTCAATACAGTAGTTGAATCGATCCAAACACTTTACTGAACAAACCAGGAACATTGTCCATAATAAGAAAATATGTTGATATCAATGACAAAACATCATTGTCAGCACATATATGCAATATGTCTCAAAAATATCCAATAGTTCCTCCTCCTTCAAGCATTATGTGTGTTTCCCAACCTCCATCCATGCCTACCTACAACAATGTCTCATTTTCATATTCCAATGTTTCTTCCATTTCCCACAATGGTCCAAAGCTTTCACACATGTCCCATACAAATATTTCTACCAAATCCACTATCAATTATATTGCTCAAACTATTTCATCCTTGTGTGCCAGCAAGAAGTTGAGTCCACTTTCTAGCTGAAAAGTGGAACTATTGTTCCTATTTTTTCAAAATTTTCATGGTTTACCTAAACATTTGAAGCACCTAGAGATTGAATCTCTAAAAAGGTCAATGATAGAAATCGTAGTACTCAAAGTCTAGTTTCCAAATACATAATTTATTATAATACCTAGATGATATAATTCTATTTTCAATAGGCATTACTAAAAACCACATTTTAAAATTCACTTTTTTAGGACCATACCATGCTCATGTATGACAAGCATAATTTGACCTAAATGAAACTATTTCTTTGAATCCTTTTGGTTAATAGTATGTATCACAATCAAGATTGATGACAATATTTTTTTTGTAATTTTTTCTGAATATAGTTTTTTAAATTAATTTCTTATTGGGCATAATTGTTGTTTTTAAAACCTCTCGTGTACAAGTGTAATTTCACCTAAACTTATCATTTTTTATTTTTATTTTTTCTAAAGTGTATAGAATTATTTTAGTTTGATGTCATATATTATTTTTTCAATAAACCTAGAAATACAAAATTATTAAATAAGAAGAAAGCATGTCATTTCAAATTTCTACACCTTTTTTAGTAGAAATTGATTGAAGAATAGAAAAAATAATCAAATTTAAAAATAAATTAAATATTAAAATATTATTTGTTAATAAATTATTAATATGCGAAATATATCAAGGCAGCCAGCGAAATACATAAGACAAGCAGAGCGAACTGTTTAGGGCAGCGACATTTGATTGTGAGGCAGCAAATTCATTTGTCAAAGGGAGGAGCGAATTCATCAAGGAGCAGGCCCGACATTTGTTTCACGGGCCAGCGACTGTCATAGCAGAGCAGTGCGAAATAGCAGAGCAGAGGACCACCGAATATATTAGGGGAGCAGTCAAGACTAGGGCATTCTGAATTAGCAAAGGCAGTGATCCATAGCAAAGATCTGATTCTAAGAGGCAGCGAATTATTGAGGGGACCTGCGACATCAATATTGAGGGCAGATTCGAACATCCAAAGAGCATAAATTGATTTGTAGGGGAGCAGATTTTGATAGAGGAAGAGCACACTTGCCATATTTATGAGAAGCCACGAACTGAAACAAGAAAGATCTCAATTTGGATAATTTTTTATAATAAATAATTTAGTGCTATATTATATTATATGCGAGTTGTGTCGGGTCTGCTCATGCGAATTACTATTGTTTAAAGTAACAAATATCTCTGCTCTAAAATGGCGATCAGATCTGCTACTCAGTGTTGAAGCTACAGACAATTTGAATTCCGGATTTAAACATTGCCAAGTGCTGAACTATAATCAGTATCTTGTGATATGAATTTGCTATGTTGTGATACGAATCTAAAGCTACAGGGTGCTGAAACTTTATCAGTCATACACACTTCCAGATCTGATAGCAATAGCTTCATTAGGGTTTGATATGCTATTTTGACATGCTATTGATGACTGTGGGTTGATTGTAAAATCAGTATATTTGCGACAGTGATTCATATGATCTAATTTCATCCCAAGACTAACATACATCCTGAGACAACAATCAGAACATAAACATCTATGTATATATGCTCCTGTCTTGGATTGGCAAGTATCTACATGATCAGCATAATCTTGTGAAGGTGGAGATCTAAACTCATCAGCAACAGGGAACCTAGATTGATTTAACTCCAGATCTACAGATCAATTCATATTTCTAGGGACAGATCATATCTTATATTAGATCTTGCACATATACAGGTACAGAACAGAACTTAGCACATTCACAGATCAGAACTCAGAATTTTTGAAACTTTGGATTTCAAACACCATTTCCAGAATTTTCAAACATAGAGGGGCTTTGATTTTGATCCTTTCACTATCAGAATTTTTGCAAAATTAGGGGGCATGGTCTTGATTTTCATGCTCCTTTCTCAGAATTTTTGAAAAATAGAAGGCATTCATGCTCAAAATTTTGAAAGATTTGGAAGGAAGGTTCAGATTTGCAAATACTAAGGCTCAGAATTGGCAATCTTCAAGCATCCACATTCAGAATTTTCAATTTGCAAGGTGGTAAAGTTCAGATTTTGGTGAGAGAATTCATATTTTCAACAAGTTAGAAGCCTCAAATGTGAAGCAAAGATGAGATCCTCACATGCGAAGAGGAAAGCTTCATTTTATAAAAGGAAAGTAGACATTGGTCTTTTGCATTTTCACACAACAAAGAATGCGATCTCCTATAGAAAAGCGAAAACCAGGGCAGAATGGGCCAATTCGGGTGCAGATGGTGCTAGCCTGCAAGGAAAGAGAGAGGTATTTGCAAGCTATTGCTATAACTGTTATCTATACGGACATAAGAAGAAGGAATGCAGAGCACCGATGCAACCTCACCCTACATATGATCATCTGAAGGAATTCATAGCTAAGCAGAAGAAGCTAGCGGATCAAAATGTTGATTTGAAACATGCATTATTCAGCCAAGAAAGACCAAATCCCTTCATTGATGATTTAGCTCTAGCTAATTGCGTCCCTACAGACCCTAAAGTAGCACTACAACCAGAAGAGCAAGATCCGACATCTAAGAAAGAAAGACGAAAGAATTATGCTAGGGTTGTAGAGCCCGATTCTGATTCCAGGGTGATTATGGTAAACCGTAAAGAAAAAAAAGGTTGTTTGCCAAAGGTTTTCTCAATTCAATCATTGGACCAACAATTGAATATTTTCGCACAAACCAAATATGCGAAAAATGCCAGAAGCTATGGGGATGCCAAAGGGGGAAGATCTGAGAACTATTGTAGAACCTTTGAACCCCTATCTGCAAAGGGGGTAGGCAGGATCTTGCCTTCTCAAGCACCTCCTGTGGGCACAACGAAGAATGAGCTAACTTGGCAAGTGGTAAAAAATAGGAAAAAGGGGAATAGGTACCAGCACTCTCATAATCCTTTTAATCTATCTATCAATAATTCATTTGATGTGCTTAGAGAGGAAGACAATGGCAGAATGAAATACTCTCCTCCCCACAAAAGGAATGGGACCCTTGAGGATAAGGGCTATAAGGCGGGACATCATAAGCTCCATACTAATGTCTCAGAGCCTTAGCCACAGAATGAACATACACACATAAGGAATATGAAAGAAGGTCTAACAGGTAACAATGGGTCAAGGTTGTTTCAGGAACAAAACAAACAGGTATACACGCCCCCTCATAAGCATAATAAAACTATTGAGAGCAACAATGGTAAAATAATAGGTAATTTCTTTCAGAATCCTAACATGATTAGAATAGATCTAGATGGAAAATGCATAGAACAGAGACAAAATTCTTATGCAGATACAGGGCTGATTTGTCGATGGTCTGGAGTAGGAACTTCCATCACAGATCTAGTAGCTTGGCTGAAATCTCAACTCCCGAATGAGGTAAGTATATCTATCTTATTAGAAAATTTTATTTTCATTAATTGTAAAGATAGAAATATTAAAAGTAAAATTAGAAATGAAGGGTTAGCTCAGTATAAAGACTCTGATTTTTATATTTTTGACTGGGTTCCCCTATTCAACCCAATAAATCTTAAGGACTTTCTTGTAGAAAAAGCTATTGTTCTTAGAAATCTACCTATAGAATTATCTGATGTAGAAACTATCAAATTAATAGGAAAACAAATTGGTGACTTTTTAAGCATTATTGATAATGATAATAACCAGTCTGAAAAAATCATCATAGTAAAGATCAACTATCATAAAAAATGGATTCATCCCATTAGATTATGCTTTAATTCAAACTCTATTATTATTAACCCCATTATTCTAGAGGATTTTGTAGAAAGACAAACAAAGGACCTAGAAACCAAAAATTTAGGACAAATTGACACTCATATTTAGAAGACACCGGAATTGATGGTGAGCTTTAAATCAGATAAAGGAGGTTTCACTCTGACGTCTCCTAAGGAAATTAATCTGATCATCATCTCCACACACCCTTCAGACTCTTTGTTGCAACCCCCTTTGGCTATTGAAAATGATATATCAATAAATGAGACCTTAAATGTTGAGGTCAAATCTCCCCTACCGTTATCCCCTGAGCATAAGAATAACCTTAGCATTTAGAGTATCAAGCAAGGAATTAACACTGAAATTACCTCTTATAGCCCGAATAGAATCTCCAACAGTCCAGAAGATCAAGAGAGATCACTTCTAAAGGAGAACCAAAAAATAGAAGAAGAAATAGTTGAGATCACCAATGAATTAATGGATAACCTTATAGATGAAATATGTGACAAAGAGGAACTCGATCACCAAAAAAGTTTGCTAATTAAAAGCATTAAGGAGATGTCAGCATCAAACAACACTCAAGAAAATGGAGAAGAAAACATGGAAACAAAATGCTTACCAAATCTAGATGAGATAGGAGATATGGAAATGGATCTTAATGATATAGAAGATCCCTTGTATGTTAGGAAAGAAGATATAAATAATACAAGAAATCAAAAAGAGGAAGAGATCAGAATTTGCCTAGAAGAATTCAATAATGATGATAGACAATTAGGCATGGCAACAACCATTGAGGGAATCAAACCTGGCATCAATCTTTCATTGGTTAAGGACTCCATAGAAGGCCTCTTTGGTATCACTAACAAAGATAGGCAGTTAGGTATAGCAATGAAAAGAGGAAGTCTGAGCACCCCTAATATCAATAGAATTAAAAAGAAGAGGGAGAGGAAATCTGCAGTGGAGTTAAGAACTATGAATGTTAATGAAGGAATCCAAAAAGAGATTGCAGATATTCCTAATATTGAAAAAAACTCGAAACACATCCCCTCTGAATCATGCCATCAGACAAAAGAAATGCAAAAAGAAGGAATGGAAAAATCCCCCTTAGTGGAGACCATTGACCAAGGCCCACTGCTAGACTTTTTAGGATTAGACCCTGCCTCTATTCTAGAGGATTCTAGGAGTAATGATATAATAAAAGGAATATTATGTTCACTATCGAATGAAGAACTCTGTGAGGAAAACAAAGAGAACACTATTAGGAACAATACAAAAACTTTAGGTTTAGGAAAATCAATTAAGGGAAGGTTAGAAGCTGATATGGGGAAACTAGTCAAACCAAGAGGAAGAAAATCCCTTGCTGAATTAAAAGCAAAAGAAGGAATGGCACCAAGTCAGGTTAAAATTACTGATATTCTATACTCTGGGAAGGGGAAGGTCCTTCCTGAGTCCTCATGAAGATCATTAGTTGGAATGTTAGGGGTTTAAATGCCCCTAACAAATGACGCCTTGTGATAAGGCAATTAGTGAAAATTAAACCAAACATGGCTATGATACAAGAAACTAAACTTTCTAATGAAGGATATGAGAATATAAAAAAGAGTATAGGAATAAGAGAATTAATAGGTTATGAGGCAGAAGGCACTTCAGGTGGAATTGCTTTTATTTGGGATCCAAGAGAAATAGTTTTCAATATTCATGAAAAACATAAAAATTGGATGGGAGGTCAAATCAAAAGTTTAAAGTCAGATTTAAAATTTAATCTAATAAACATGTACGCTCCTAAATTCCTACATGAAAAGAGAACTATATGGCAGGAGATTAAGGATTATATTGAGAGCTTCCCGAACGAAACATTTATACTAGGGGGAGATTTTAATGCTATTCTATCCTTGGGAGATAAACAGGGTGGGACAAAACACATATCAAAAACTACTTTAGAATTCCAGGAATGGATAAATATTATAGGGGCTTCAGAAATTGAATTAGACTGAGGGAAATACACCTGGACTAACAAACGTAAAGACACAGAATTAATAGTCAAAAAATTGGACAGGTTCTTCTTTATAGGGGAGCTGAGGAACTTTGACTTTAATCTTACTAATGAGGTCCTACCCATTGCCGGTTCCGACCACTTTCCTATAGAACTAGTAATTTCAGAGCCAATCAGAAATAAAAAAATCCCGTTTAGATTTGAAAAAATGTGGTTACTTAATGAGGAATGTTTGGATCTAATTAAAAAATGGTGGACAGAGGCAAGGTTTGAAGGTTCCAAGATATATAAAGTCATAAGGAAACTAAAATTAATAAAAAGAAATCTGTCTCAATGGAGTAAAAACACTATTGGGGATATATTTTTGAAAAGAGACCTTATAGAAAAAGAGATGAAAAATGTGAATAAGGAGATTATTGAAGATGGAAAATAGATTTCAGACGATAACATAGAGCAAGAACTATTATGTAAATACTATGATTCTCTTTCACAAATTATTGCCTTCTGGGGGCAAAGAGCGAGAGAGACATGGCTCAGGGAAGGGGACCGGAACACGAAATTTTGTCACAATAGCGTCAAAGCTAGAAGGAATTTAAATAAGATTTCCAAAATCAAAGATAGAAATGGAAATATAATAGAGGATCCCAAAGAAATTGCAGATTCAGCAGTCTCTTTCTTTGAAAACTCTCTGAATAATTTAGGGAGTGTGGATATGTTGGACCAGGCCAAACTTTTAAGAAACATCCCTCGTATAATAACCCCGCTTCAGAATAACTTCCTAAATGCCGCATTTACAGAAGATGAAATTCTCAAGGTTCTAAAAGAAATGAACCCGGATAAATCCCCTGGTCCTGATGGATTCCCAACATTTTTCTTTCAAAAGTGTTGGTCATTTATGGGCAAGGAAATTACCGATGCTCTAGAGGGAATGAGAAACTCAAGAGATATTCTTAAAGAGCTGAATAACACATTCATTGCTCTTACTCCCAAAAAGGTCAATGCAGAGAACTTTAACGAGTACAGACCTATCTCCCTATGCAACACTTTGTATAAAATATTCTCAAAAGCTTTGGCAGGCAGAATGAAACAACTTCTCCCATTAATTATATCTGAAGAACAAACTGGATTTGTTCCTAATAGGTCAATTCTGGATGGAGTGATTATTGCTCATGAGGCTATACATTCAGTAACAAATAATAAGGATCCGAGTATGTTGATTAAGTTAGACATCAGTAAGGCTTTTGATAAAGTGGACTGGATATTTTTGTGTAAATGTATGGAAGCTTTTGGATTCTCAAAACAATGGATCAATATGATTTTTGAATGCATCTCCACCCCTCACTTCTCAAACATGGCGAATGGGTCCCCTGAAGGCTTTTTTAAATGTTCTCAAGGTTTGAGGCAGGGTGATCCGTTATCACCTTTTTTGTACATTATTATGGCGGAAGCTTTGGGGAGAGCAATTAAGAAACTTCAAGAAGAAGATAAGGTAAAAGGAATCAAGATTACTTCAGGAGTTGAGGCAACTACTCATCAACAATATGTTGATGATAATCTCCTTTTTGGAAAGGCACTTTTAGAAGAAGCTCAAGCTTTCAAAGAAATCCTAAGTACTTATGCTAATGCTTCTGGATAGTGTATAAATGAGGAAAAATCAGAAATATTTTTCATCAATACTAAAGAGAGACGAAAGAATGAGATTAAACGAATACTAAACTTCAAAGAAGGATTGTTTCCGTGTAAATATTTAGGTTTACCTCTGGGTAAGGGGGTCAAATCAAATCACCTATGGGAAAATACAATTCAAAATATCTCCAAGAAACTAGATCAATGGAAAGGAAAATGGTTATCAAATGCAGGAAGGGCAGTTATGATCAGGTCAGTCCTCTCTGCCGTTCCTATTTATCAAATGATGAGCATGAAAATCCCGACAGGTATCAATAAGGAGATAGCATGAAAATTAAGAAGTTTTTTCTGGCAAGGGTCGGAGGAAAAATCAAAACTAGCTTTAATTGCATGGAATAAGATTTGTAAGCCAAAAGAAGAAGGAGGTCTGGGAATTAAAGACCTTACGCTACAAAACAAGGCCTTGGGGGCGAAATTATTAAGGAGAATGATTACAAATCCAAAGGCAAAATGGGTTAAAATTCTAAGATATAAATACTTACTAGGAGAAGATGAGGAAAGTGTATGTCATTTTGATAACTATCCGACGGGCTCACGCATATGGAACTTCATAAAAGAGTGTAAAGATATAGTACTAGAATCCCTTTCTTGGGATGTGAAAAGCGAGGATAAGGCTTTATTCTGGGATGACTCATGGGGTGGAAAACCTTCCCTTAGGGAAATTCTTGGGAATGATCAGCTAATTGAACTGATCAAACAAAGTAAGGGTGAGCGGGTTAAAGACTATTTTTCACAAATTAATAATAGTGTGGGAAGCAGCTGGGCATGGAATTCTCTAGAAGAATTCAAACTTCCCCTCCATTTCCAAGTAAAACTAAACAAAGCTTTACAAGAACGGAACTTCAATCCACGTTATGGGGAGGACATAATCATATGGGCTGCCTCAAAGAGTGGTGTATATAATTCGAAAGAAGGTTTCAAAGTTATTTTAGGGATAGATAACCCTTCCACCGGTCTTCCCATTGATCTATGTTGGAACATAAACTGTCTTCCTAAGGCAGGTCTATTCTCATGGGCTACACTACAGAAAAGGATTCTCACTGCTAAATGGTTTGAAAAAATAGGGTACCATGGTCCTTCCAGATGTGCCCTATGTGAGAAGGAAAGTGAAACGATTAATCATATTTTGTTAAATTGTGAGTTTGCTAATAAATGCTGGCTTTGGGTACTGGAGAAATTAGATCTGAAGACTGCTCTTCAAAATGATATCACAGAAGTATTTAATTCTTGGCAAAGGTCATGTAAAGAGGACTTATACAGTAAAATGAGATACATAATCCCATCTCTGTTAATATCGGAATTATGGAAGGAAAGGAACCGTAGAATTTTTCAAGATAAAAAGATGAACATTGAGAGATTTTTGAACAAATTAGAGGCAAATATAGTAGAAATTACAAATAATAGAAATATGCTGGGACAATCTAGGATGGAATTCTCATTAGAAGACAACAACCAAAGGAAAAAGTGGTATGGTTTGAAAGTTCCACCCTGGATTGGTCCTAGCATTGACAATAAATCCTTATTAAGGGAAAACTGTAAATGGAAACCACCGGAGCAAGGGTGGATTAAGTTGAACTTTGATGGGGTAGCCAGGGGAAACCCGAGGGTGGCGGGAATTGGAATATGTCTACGTAATGTGGAAGGAAAGCTATTAGGAAGGATAGCAAAACCTATAGGAATAAAGACAAATAATGAAGCTGAAATAGAAGCTATAAGAATAGGTTTGGCATGGTGCAAAAAATGGAAGCTTAAAAGAATAGCGATTGAAGGAGACTCATCTATAATAATAAATGCAATAAGACAGGGTAGAACACCGAATTGGAAACTAAATAGTGCTATAGAACAAATAATGGAAACTCTTGAAGATATAGGAGATTATACAGTGAATCACATCTATCGGGAGGGCAATACAGACGCAGATAAATTAGCTAACCTAGGAGCCGATGGGCAAGAAATTGAAGAAATTGATGTATGTGTGAGAGAAGTACACGGAAGGTGAAGAAAAGTGATTTCATAATAGGAAATCAAGTATAGAAGTAAATGATTATATACAAATTTAAAGGTAAACAAGTGCAGATACATTTGTGAGTATAATATAAATTGTAGATATATAGACATATATATAAATAGCATATATACATAGATTAAGGTGTCATCCAGTCCTTTAATTTATGCTCAACAATTTCCTCAAAATTTAGCTATGAATATAGAAGAAGCAAATCTAATAAGATCAAAAGCTTAATTCTTGTGATCTTGAAGATGAGGGAAGACAGTTCTACTTCACAAAAGTACACACACATACTCATGAGGACCAATCTCTCTAGATAAAGATCATGCTCAGGTATGAATCACTTGCAAATGACTCCATCTCCAAAAAATGGTGCAACAGTGCTCACAGGTTATTTAAGTCGGAAGAATCGTAAGAAATTAAGCTTTCACCTACTAATCCTAGTTTAGCTTGATTTTGCTCCATCTGACCCTCTTGAAGCCATCACTAAGGAAGCCAGAGATTTAGAGTTAGCCTTAAATTCCTTGAGTACTATGCTCCAGCACCAATAATTTACCCTAAAAAGCAACAAAATCCCCCCTTTCTCATCTGCATATCTAGTGGCATTTGGATTTCTTTTTAGCCAATATAAAAACTAGGAATATGAACACCCTCATAGGATATTGCCTTGTCAAAGTCCCCCACACCACAGTCATTCCGAGCCGGAATGATGACTTGGCCTTCAAGAATCCGTGACAAAACAAACATTTTGGCATCTCACAACACTAAATGTTATCATTTTTCAGTAAGAAGTCAAAGTAGATGTCTTTAAAACGTCAGTAGGTGCAATTTGAGATTGCTTGTGAATATGTTAGGTTATCTGGAATTTGGAATAATTGAATAGTTAGCAGTGTGTCACTAAGCTTCTACCTGTTAATTACTATGGGTGCCTTGCTAAATAAAACTACCTCTATAAAGTATAGTCACCAAAGATTTGAGAGTAGCTAAATAAATACATATGTTAGTAACTTCTCAATATGAATATCTAATGTTTAGTACTTTTTATGCAATATAAGATGAATATGAATAAGGTGAATATGAAATAATTTAGAATTATTTGTAACCATGTGGTGAGCAGAGTTGGTGTAGTGGATTCTTATCTTGCAGGAACAAAAAAGTGTGTATTCATATGAATATAAACTGAAGATGATGTTATAACAACAATAATCAGTCTATGATGAAAATGAATATGTAAAAAGTGGTAATGGTTTTGATTGCAATATGGCTACTAACACAAATGTCAATACTTGTAGCATCATAGTATAGTTAACTCTTTACTTGGACTGGCACATTGAATTAATATAGATAGAATCATAAAAATTTAGCTAGAAGAATAGAGGTGGTGGGATGCTATCCTTATTTGCAGGTTTACAGGGAAAGTATAACAGCTCATAAAAGCAGAAACAAACACCAGAAGGCTTAAAACACATTAATGCGAGGGCAAGACATAAAAGGCAATGGCAAGAGAAAGCAATGGCACAACCACACAAAAGGACAGTTGAAAGAAAAACAAGATACATTATTTACAAAAGATAAGGAATTAGAATACAAAACATTGATAAGTATTTATGTATTGTAAAAGATGGGTATGCCCATCAGCTCGATATATAAGAGCGATGTAATCAAAGTATAATAAAAGCCATGTTCTGAATCATGGACGTATGCCTCCATTAACTTGTATTAGAAAGGGAATGCCCTTCTCATCTCCATCAAAGGGAGTTTGTAAACCTACGCTTGTAGGAATTCTGTACTTGCTAATATTTTATGGACTCATGTCCCGGGCCAGACTAGAGGTTTTCTTCCCCGTTCTTTCCTACCAGTGCCCACACGAACGGAGGAAAAAATGTAAATTTATTGAAAATTAATATAATAAAATCAAGGCCTCGACCGTTTACTATTCAAAAAAATAAAATAAAAAAAATAAATTAAATATTTGGAATCTACATAGTCTCTTATATAATGATTTTTTTTCATCAAAATATTTTACAGAAATTGCATTTTGATATTTGACCAAAACATGTATTTTGTCTGAACAATGAGATGACATCCAAGGTTCAGGCAAACCCGATCCAAGGCTATAATTTGATTGACCAAGACTTTTTCGTAAGATAAAACAAAAGCAATTCCAAGGGTGGAAACTGAAATTTTATAAAACAAGGCAACATTTAAGAAATGAGACCCCATTTTGTAAAATGTGACCTCATTCTTTGTTTCAAATTTATAATGTATAAAAAATAGAATGATGTCCCTTTTTTTTAATAAGCAATGGGCTGAAGCTGAAATTCAAAGATTGTTCTAATATTGTTATCTTTTACCTTTTGTAGTCATTACTTGATGTGGCGATAACTAAAGCCCTTCTTCTAAGATCTTCTGTCTTGTCTCCAAGCTACTATGCACTCTAAAAAAGTTAGCTTAATATATTTTTTGCTTTTATCTTTAATCATTTACTCATTTTTTATATGGGATATGAGTACTTCTCAAAAAAATTATATGGGATATGAGATATGAGTAATCATTATCGATGAGACTTCTTTAGTTTGGGAAAGCCTTAGAGATTCTGATAAGTTTATATTTCACTTTCTGCTTTACTGGTTCTTGTTATGAAATAAATTTTATGCTTTATCTATTGGTTGATAATGTTCCGCCTATTTTATCCATATTTATCACCGATTAAAAGAAAAATTGAATCAACTGAATTAACTCTACCATTTTTTATGAATACACCATCTTAAAGGAACATTTCCATCATATTAGAATTCTAACTGAAAAACTCATGAAATTTTAGTTTTTCACAGAAAAGGCTCCCATGCTACACTATTTAACTTATCTATTATTTCTAAATACATTCAATACAATTTTCCATTTGCCATTATTTGGAGCACCATTATACTAAGAAAAAATTTCTACTATTTTGCATTAAGACAACTATCTATAAATTCATAAGCCCGTTAAACAAAATTAGGCTTTGTTCATAAGTGTTGTCTACTTTCTTACATACTAGAAGTAAAAACTCATAATACTGCTATCACTTAAATAGACCTTCTATATCCTAATGTACCTGACCAAGGCTATAGTCTCAAAAAATTCCCTACCTATACTATATCCACTAACAATATTATAACAGTGAATCTGAACTATAATACTGAAAACTAAATCTAACCCTTAAGGTTATCAACTTTCAATTGGAAAGGGTAGCAAGTAACTGAGAGGGGGGAGGGGGTGAATCAATTGCTCCCAAAATACTTAAACTTCAAACCCCTTTAAACCCTTAAGTCATGAAACCATTAATATCTTAAACCCTTATAACTAATTTCCAAAATATTAAGCATGTAAATATGAATTAGTAAACATCACCACACATAACACAAATATTTTTATCGTGGAAACCCAAATAGGGTAAAAATCACGGTGGGGATGATACCCACAATAAGTCTAATACCTTGTTATAAGTATAGTTTATTACAATATAAGGAATGCACTTGCATTTAGACACACTTCCTATAGTTCACTACTCAATTCATCCTTGGACACCCACCCTAAGGAAGTCACATTGAATTACATTCACAATTTAGACTACAATCTATTACATAAATGAATAGTATAATAGCATCTCTCTATGCCTGGTTCAGTTTCATTGAAGTAGAGTAAAATCCCTTGTTGCAATTCTATCTTCAAATTCATTGTACTTGGTCACCTCGATCAATGTAAACTGCCAACTCATTAGACACATAATCCTAGATCATCCTAAGGAATCATTAAGCTCAAACAAATAATCAAATATACTACATTCATTGGATCTTCCAACATCTCGTGATAAAATTACAAGAACACTATCATCTCCACTAAAATACTTACAACTGCCTCGCAGATTATCAGAATCACAAACCCTTTGAATAGTAGACACATTTCTATTTCCTTAACACATTCCCAACTACACAACCATATATATTCTTGCGTGTTCCTGCACACATGTAGATGTAGATGTGTGCATATAAATATATATACATGTGTGTAAGAATTTAAGACTCACCTATCCTATAATGCCCCACTAGGGAACCCAAGAGAATTTAACCTAAGACATGTTACTATGTTTGCAGAATAGATTTTTTCTTAAGTGTTTACAAACAATAATGATAACAATGTGAAAGCAATGCAATCATAAGATATAAACAAGTACATAAGTACAACTCAAATACAGTTAACAATTCTCAAGAGTCCCATGACATAGAGTTACATATTACTAAATAAATATTTTAGATTAACCATAATTACAAATATCTCATGTACAAATGAATAACAAGCACATCCAATATCATAAGGTATAAACACAATGAAACAACATCCTCTACACAAGTCGTAGGGTATGTCATAATAACCAAATACAAAGTAGTACAATATCTAAAAGGGATAATCTCTAAATCACTGATCTACAAGACACAAATAAACAACACCATAAGATAGATACGAACAAGCCTCCAATGAAGAACAAGAACAAGGTAACAACAACAAGTATCATCCAGCACCGCTACATGAACATCAGAATCTCAAATGGTAAAAGAAACACTACCACCCGACCTCATGGAACCAAAGGTCCACTCCCACCGTGCTAAGGAGATAACAACAAACCTCACTGGGATAACAAATCCAATCAAAACAAAAATAACTAAGCAATGGGTCCTGAAGGATTTCTATCTCAAAAGGTACCACCAACTAATGATAAAGAAAATATAATAAATATCAAAATACACACGTACCAAAACACAAAATACCAAAATATTGAGCAAATACCAAAATAGACCACCAGGTAATACTACAATACCAAGAACACACCACCAAAGGCAAATGCAGAAAACTACAGAGAAGACTTAGGCTACATACTATGGGAGTGTCATCACATGACCATCTACTTGAGTTACCCTGGGCTGGTCACATTGGATTCCAGAACCTCAAGCATTGAATTACCCTGGACTAGCCACTCTGGGCCCCCAGATCCTCAATACGACCCACGCGGAACTAGAATACCCTCTCATGAAAATGAGGAATTCTAATCATACCTACTCTCTAGGTATCATCCCATTCCCATCCTTAGCCTATACAAGCACTCAAGGCATAGGCGAGGCATAATCTCTAATTATCTTTTTAATGAACTCTCCAAATTTTAATTACTATGTTATCACTTATTAACAAACTTATGATATGTTACCCTAGTACTGACCCACTAATTATCTTTTTAGTGAACTCTCCAAATTTTAATTACTATGTTATCACTTATTAACAAACTTATGATATGTTACCCTAGTACTGACCACTTTGGGTCCCGAACCCCTATTGTAAGCCACTCCCCTAAGATGCACCTATTTAACCTCCCTTAGGATCACAAGTCATAAATAGATCTCACAAATCATGTAAAATATGATAATCAATTTCAGTTCCATAAAAGATAATTGGAACTCACACTGATCCTCAAACCATAATCCCACAATTACAAATTGGTCCTCAAACCATAACACGATATAACACACCCTCTCAAAGAGTTCACAAAATAATGAGCTTAAGAAAATTAGGTTGGGTAAAAATAATCGTGACCAAGTCAACATTACAAAAATACTGAAAATGCACATGTCACATAAAAGACAAACCCCAAAACTTCTGGTGTACCACTCCTAAAGCCAACGTAATTTCCCTAAATAAACAACATCAAACAAGACAATAGAATATACCAAGTAGTCAAACCATAACACAACTCTCAATTATCTAAGACAAGTCAATTTTATTTATTAAAGTCTAGTTTGACTTATTAAGAAAAAATTCATATAAAATCTTATGCATATATACTTTTTAAACAAGTATTTAATTAAAATCTCCACACATATCAAAACACCATGTATTTAATAATAAAATAATGTTATTAATTTTCTAAATATAAATATAAATGAAAACATTAATATTAAAATCCACATGTAAAAAAATCAATTAATCTTTATTATTAATTAATTTTTTTTGAAATCAATAAATAATAATAATAATAATTTTATTTTTTAAAAATTTTAAATCCGAAAATTTATAAATAATAATTTTAAATTTTTTTTTTTAAATTTTAAATCTAAAAACTAATAAATAATAATTATATTTAAAAAAAAATCTAAAAATTAATAAATAAAAATAATAATATTTAAATTTTTAATTTTTTTTTTATATAAACTTTTAAATTATATATACATGTAATTTTCTTTCTATGAAGCAATTGATTTTCAAGAACCTAGTTTTGCTATTTAATTTCAATTGGGTTTTCATATTCAATCGTTTTGATGATTTCAATTTCTATTGTTCTCTCAAATACTCTATTTAATAATTCAATCAAACACTTATTAGATCTAAATTACATATTTTTCTAAATCAATTATCTATAGGTTTCCCTTTCACTGCCGTTGCACCCATTGCCAATGCTCTCATCGTCCCATAGGGCTCCTCTTGCCACTATCGCTGTCACTACTCTTGTCGTCCCTATGGATTATGTGGCAGTTTCTTTCCCTGCATCACCTGTGGAAGTGGTTCTTGCTGTTGAGTCTTATGTGGTGGCCTTGGTGCAGGGTCCTTTGGTTTCAACCCTTTCTTCTGCTAGCAGGGCTAGGTGCTTTCCTGTGCCTGCGCCTATGCCAGTTTTGGGGAAGACTATTAATCGTAGTGCTTTCCCTGTAAGAAAACATATTGCTATAGAATTGGAAGAGGAGACAATATCTGAAATTGATGTTGTCGCCTCTATTTTTTCTTCACATGGCTTGATTTGTAGATTTAAGGGTCACTAGCCTTGTTTTCCCGATTTACATTCTTGGATTTCCAAGCATTAGGAGCCCCTTATCATTGGTATAGTCCACATATTTCCTCTGGCTAAGGGTTTTTTTGTTGCTAAATTTGAAAATGTTGTGGATAGAAATACGATTCTGTGTGAAAAAAGTTTCAGCTAGGATGGTCGCTTCATATTGATGCTAAAACCTTGGCATCCTAAATTCTCCCTATCTTTTGAATCTTTTAATAAGTTTCCCATTTGGGTTAGGCTGCCTAATATTCCCCTCCATCTTTGGGTTGATTCTCTTCTCGAAATTGTGGGGGATGCTATTGGAGATTTTATTTTGGTGGACACGAAATCTTTTGACTTGTTTCATTCCACTTATGCCTGCATTTTGGTGGATTTTGATACCTCTAAAGGTCTTCCTGCAGAGATCAAACTCTTTACTCCTAATGGTAGAAGTTGGATCCAACATTTGGACTATGAAGGCCTCCCCTTCAGATGCAGAAGATGCTTCAAGACTGGTCATGTTTCAGACCAATGTGATCTTCAAAAATTTAAAAGGACTGCCTCGTGGTGGCAGGGTGTCTCTTCTTAGTACTATGCGGTGGAGAAGGTGGCTTCACCCCAGAGCTTTTCGCAGGTGGTTGAGTAGGTTAGCCCTGTGTCTTCACCTCTTCCTAGTTCCATTCCTATTGCTGGAGCAATTGTGGGTGCTATTGCTCCTCCTTCTTCGCCTGCATGTGTGCGGGTTCCTTCTGATTCGTCTGTGGTGGTTCCCCCTTCTGCTGGTGTTGGGTCTGCTCCTTTTGGATCTTTTGCAAGGTTAGCTACTAGGTCTTCTCCTGCTGGAGTTGTCCCTCTCTCTGGCTTTGGTTCTCAGATGGTTTCTTTAGTGTAGCGTGTTGCCCCCTCTGGGGGGTTTGTTTCTGTTGTTTTGGATTCGTTAGATTGGTAGAATGTTGCTGCTAAGGTTGACAAAGGTTAGATCAAGGTTAAAGGTAAACATTCCAAGAGATCTTCACCTTCTTTTGATATGACCCTTCAGTCCCATCATAAGGGTACTAAAGGAAAATCCTAAATCTTGGGGCTTTCTTTTGTTTGGGCTTTCCTGGAGCTCAGCTCGAGCTTTGTTTGGTCTAGGTTGTGGGAGCCTATTGTTAAAACCCTCATTTAGGTTTTGTCCTATTCTATTTTGTGGGTTGTCTTTGTCTATCTTTTGAGTCCTTGTAAAGGGTTTTAGGTCCCTTCAAAACCTATTTTCCATAATCCAAAAATCTAGGGTTTTAACCGAAATATAATTTTCTTTTGAATTTAAATACAAGAGTTTCTACAATAATATAAAAGATTATGTTTATATACAAAATTAATACACATATTCTCATATGCATAATAAACTACCAGAATTTCTTCTCACAAAATAAAACCCTAAAAAATGCTTTTCAAATTCAAAACCTCCAATGATAAAATCATAAAAACTTCAATTTAAACCCTACAACAATCTGACAAACACGAAGAAAATAATCTTTTCAAAAAGAATATTTACAAAGGAAAGTACAAACCCTACCTCAAATTCAATAGATCTATGATGATACCAGTCCAAAATTCAAGCTTCCAAAACTCCAAGCTTTCAATAAAATTCTTCAACTCCAAATTGCATGCAAAACCTATGATCTCCAAAACCCTGTGTCCCCAAAAATGGCTAAAGGGATCTCCCATATAGAAAACTCAACATATATAACTCAACATACAACACCCAATCAAGAATTATAACTCACCATGCAACACCCAATCAAGAATAGAACTCAACTTCCTAACCTTGTTTTTATCAATTCTCTTTGCATGATTAATTATAATTTAATAATAAAATATGCACTTTTTCATTTACAATTCCTAACTCAACTTTAACTTTAAATTTTTAATTCTATTTTATTAAACTCAATGTACAACTTAAATTGTATATTAATATTTAATTAACCAATAAATATTTAACACATTAATACTATGCAATTGATAAACTAAATATTAAATAAATCAATTATGTTTTTAATTTCATCTTTGGACTTAATAATTAATTAAATTCATTTATTCCAAATTTAGACTTTTAAGTAAGTCTTTTTAATTAAATAAATATATTTAATTAATTATTAATAATTACATATCCTTATATTTAATATTCTCATATTCATACAATATAATTATTCAAATCTAAAGATTAATCTTAATTTAATTATTTTAAATCAAATAATCCACACAAGCAAATTCACTTGACCCACAACACACAAAAATCAACTAATTCAAATAACAACCAAACACCAAGGAAGGGTTTATGAATTCATGTCACCTTGATGAATTCAGATGGGTAGAAACAAATACATGTTCATTATTTTAAGACAATCAATTACTTAGGTTGAGATTTGGATCTGTATGTTATCTCCCCTCTCTTACCATTGAGATATTGTGATACAACATGCTCATCTTGGTAATTTAGGGAAGTTGATGTCTGATACCTGCAAACCTACATAAAAGATGAGAATGTATGTACATGCATAAATATAAACAAGCAATGGCGGGGATCATACGATTGTGTGGATCTCGCAAGCAAATAACTATGACTTCGTCTTTCAACCACATTAAGCACGTCAAACATAAATATAAAGCATACACACCATCCATACACATGCAAGTATGGGGTTAGTAAAACCATAAGCATAATATACATAACATAAAATCTATTTGAGGATTTATACAAACATGAAAAGTGGCCTAAAAGAGTCTGGCTAATTAACTTGAAAATCAAACTATGGGAGGGGTATTACATATCCACTAGTAGGTGTGACATTGATTGAATCTCACCTACACACATGCTTTGGCCCCAAGATGGGGTAATGTGAGCTAACTATGCCTACAAAAATTAGTATATATATTGGGACTAAAAAAATTTTCTACAAATTTAACTAAAAAATAATGCGTTCATTTTTTTTAATCAAATTATACCTGGGTATCAAATGCAAGAGGATCTGCTGCTACCATCATATCCACCTCAATAGGTGCATCATGTGTGACATATTTTTCCTTGATCCTCTCTAGTAATGATGATTGTAGGGGGATATGAATCTTAGAGGGGAGTGATGTAGAGTCCAACTAATATAGTAGCATCTCTAGATAACCAATCTGGCTCAATCCCTGTAGATTCTCCTCGAATGCATCTAGGCCCTTTGATGTGATATGGACTAGGTTAGACCTTATCTCCTCCTTTAGAGTAATGGAGTGGTCTGTAGGTGGGCATAATGATGTGAATGTTGTGTATGACTTGGTGTCTGACATTTTCGCACTACAACCTATGATCCTCTAAGAAACTCCCACCTAATCTCATGTAGTGGTATTTTTTGGTAGGATGAAATATAATAATATGTGTGTAAAAGGTCCTTAGCCAAATAACGAGACATCTCAACCTAGCAATCACCTCCTAAGGTAGCTCCCAGCTCCTATGGTGTTGGGATTACACTAACTGTATAAGGATCATCAAATGATGCACTAGATGATCTACCTTTGGATGCTCTTGGACAGGGTCAACTCATAATGTATTTTCCTAGCCTATTAGATGAAATGATCCTAACTATTGATGCAATATCTGTAATCCTCTCAATTGCTTCCCTTTTGGAGGAAATGACCACTTGGTCTATTATGGGTGCTATGGATGGTGTTATGGATGAAAACCTTTGACCAACCAAAAACCTATGTGTTGGTGCATGCTAATCACCTCTACAATATTGATCATAGTATGCAAGTCTATCGTACCCTTGACCTACATGTTAAGGTTTTTAGGATCGTTGCAAATGTAATAGCACTTTTGATTGTATGTATTTTCCAAATGCAACAATCTCTTGTATTTATATTGAGAATGAGCCAAGAAGAGACATGTCCCATGCCCTTCATGGGACATGTCTATTCATTATTATGTAATTAATATAATGATAATTATGATTATATATATATATATATATATATATATATATATATATATATATATATATATATATATATATATATATATATATATATATATATATATATATATATATATATATATATATATATATATATATATATATACACACACACACACCCACACACACATCTCATATATATTAAATAAATATATATACATATCTTCACTAGTATTGACTCATAGTGTTTATCTGACTGAAGCTACAAAACATCAACACTCCCTCTTAGCCATGGAAGATTAAACACATGATTAGGATAAGAAGATATCATTTACCGTGATACCAAAGATATGGTCTGACTAGGAATATCAAGTCGCATGATATTCACCACAACTCATAGATTCATAAGAATATCATCGCATGATATTGGGAGTATTTGTCACAAAATATCAAGTCGCAAGATATTCTCCAAATACTCAGAGTAATGGCCTACCAACATCAAGTCACATGATGTCCACCAAGTACTCAAAATTTTACAAAGATATCATCTCATGATATCGGGAGCATTGGCCTGCAGAATATCAAGTTGCGTGATATTCACCAAGTGCTCAGAGTAATGGCCTACCAACATCAAGTCACATGATGTCCACCAAGTACTCAATAAAATTATAGAGATATCATCTCATGATTTCAGGATCATTGACCTACAGAATATCAAGTCGCATGATATTCACCAAGTGCTCAGAGTAATGGCCTACCGACATCAAGTCACATGATGTCCACCAAGTACTCAATAAAATTATAGAGATATCATCTCATGATAGCAAGAGCATTGGCCTGCAAAATATCAAGTCACATGATATTCACCAAGTGCTCAGAGTAATGGCCTACCGACATCAAGTCACATGATGTCCACCAAGTACTCAACAAATTTTCCATAGGTAATGTGCACTTACCATAGGAACATTCATATCATTTATCATGATCTGTTTTAGCCATCATAAGATCTCTATCATGACAGAAGATAAAGTTATTGTAAGATTGTCACCTTTCAATAACTTTAACAAATACAAGTGATAATCAATTGGAAGTCGTCACTTCCTCATGATTTACACAGGGGGTACGCCCATTAAAAAAATTCATGATTCATTATTATAATAATAAATTATATCAAGTTTACCTTAGAAGTGTTTCACCTTCAATAGTGAACTCCCTCTCAATCAATATGATCAAGATTATCACAAGTTGATTGAACCATCTTCTCCCTTTGAAGCTCAAGTTTATCAAATTCTTGACCTCTTTTGAAATGTCAGACTCCCTTTGCATCTATTCTCAATCATCAATTCGTTTGCAAGCATCAAGTTCTTTCTCCCTTGAATGCAATTATCTTATGCTTTTGTCCTGAAGGTATGTCATAGAGAGATTAAAAATAGCTCACTAAACTATCTCGACCAAAAATACCAACGATAGAAGCATACAATATTTTACTAACCAATAGTATAACATGAATTACAAAATTTTTAAAAAAAGTGCATTAATAAAACATGGAATTCTTATCTTTTATAAATTTCAAGTATTTCATTCTGTAAGGTGAGCCCATATAGAAAATATCATGCAAATTCAAAAAATGATGTCCCCATTCTTGAACATTACCATAATTCTTCACATGATCTTTCTTGAATATCCAAAGGTTCTATACACTATGACAACCTTCAATATGATTGGATCTCCCTTTAAGCGGTTAGGCTTTTAAAGAAGGAACCTCGTTCTTTTATAGATTTTTGCATAGACCTGTACATAGTTGGTCATAACTTTTGAGACTGACCTTTTTTCTCCAATCTCTCCGGGGTGGTTGTTCTAATTTTTTTTTATCACCAACATATCCAAAATTTAGTAAAATGCAAAGGTTAATTTGGGAGATACAGAGTTCATACCAAGACTATATTTTCTGAGACAATCACACATTCACCATCAACAAACTACTCTCTTACATTTTCAACTTGGCATTGATACCATGTTAAGGTTTTTAGGAGCGTTGCAAATGTAATAGCACTTCTGATTGTATGTGTTTTCCAAATTCAACAATATCCTGTATTTATATTGAGAATGAGCCAATAAGAGACATGTCCCTTCATGGGACATGTCTATTCATTATTATGTAATTAATATAATGATAATTATGATTATACACACACGCACACACACAAAGACATATATATAATATCTCTTGATTATTATATTAATTTCTCTAATATTTACATAATAATATATTATATATATTTAAGTATATATATACATCTCATATATATATATATATATATATATATATATAAAATATTCACTAGTATTGACTCATAGTGTTTATCTGAATGAAGCTACAAAACATCAACACTACATAACTAGGAAGATCAAGGTGGTTGACATTGAGGCCAAAACGTACCTTTGTCTATAATTGTTGAGAAAAATTTAGTGGAATTTGGTCATTATTAGGATAATGACCATGTGCAATAAGGAAACATGAGTACATGAGGTTGGCTATAGCTATATTAGTGCACCATGTCACCTGGTAGGTCTTCACCTTGGCCTTCCCTTCATAATGAGGAAATACCTCTAATTTTAAGATATCCTTTGAGATGTGGTGCTAGACCTCGTCAAAGGATACATCACCCAAGATCTCCTCCCTCAACCTCCAAAAAATCTTCCCAACAATCTCTAGGGTATAAGAGGTATGACTACATAAGTGATCCCTAAGCTTCTCTAAGCTAGTCAAGATGGTCATGCCATTAGCCCTATAAGTGACATCAAAAGACTTTATGGTGGATCTTATCCTATTGATCTCTGTATTAGTAACTTGAAAAATACTAACCATATTAGGCACATTAGACAATGTTGCATGTGCGAGATCAACCATCTAGAGGTAACATATAAAGTTGCAAATTATGTACATGTTACAAATAAATGTGATTAGGCATGTAATTTACCAAGAATAATATTAATCTAACATGTACATACAATTTTAAATGTTGAAGATTAAATTATTTTTTAATAATAATTAACAACCAAAAACATGTGCATACATGTATACGAACTACAAAAAATTAACTTTTCACACTAAAGTACATAATTTAATTTTTACATCTAAGAAGGGGTTCATTTCCATCCTATAGGTATATGTTAAATGAAAATCATCTCGTTAAAATCACTAATCCCTTCATAGATAAATTAGGACAAGGTAACAATTAATGCATAATTGAGCACTATATATGGACCTATAAACACACTAGATGAGTGGATGACAAAATGTGTACAAAAGTAAGGCATAGATTGTAAATTAGGCAATTTATGACATTACATCAATATTACAAGGTATACATGAAAATGCCACCTATTGTACAACCTCGTTTCATATCCTTTTCTTCAATTTAAAATTGTATTTCAATTCCCAACTCTTGAACATTATTATACTTAATGCAAATTTAATTTATTTACTATTATATTATTGCATTGTAGGAAATCAGGTTAGTTAGGCATAATTAATAAAGCCAATAAAAGTAGACAAATTGTAACATATATTAGTGTAATGACATAAATTGTAAGCACCTTGCTAAGGTGTACAATCTATACTTATTTATCATGCATTTTAGAGGGTGCCCATTCTTCTTTGTATTATAGGACTTTCCTATGCATTTAATAATAATTTAATAAATATAATTCCTTTCTCATTTATTTATGTATGTGGGCTCCTAACTATAGGTGTGCCCCCTTTAAATATTTCATTCAATCATCATTTGCATACATAGGTCCTATTTTATCATGCATGGCCTATATCATGTGTTTTCTCTCATCACACCCCAGTTTAGCACACATTTTTAGAATCCCCATATGACCATATTGACTCTCGACTAAAATCTAATCCTTTTTGACTTGTAAAGGGAGACCTGAGATATACGAGGCAAAAAATATCGCCCCCTACATTGGGAGGGGCCCCTTACATGCTAGCTTGGGCTCAAAATTGAATTGGAGGTCGATATTATGATTTTGGGACGGATTTCAAAATCCTTGTCAACCTCCTTCAACTTTTGTGGCCCAAAATGGCCTAGATAAGTATAAAATCAATGCAACCTTTCCCATTTTGGGGAGAAAGGAATCAATCAATGAAGAAAAGAGTCAATCATCAAGCTTTCAAGGAGAATTCAAGCATATGAAGAACTCAAGGCATTTCATTCCTCATATCCTTAACTATGGCAAGCATCAACAATCATTATGAAAACATGTATTTTGTGATGTCTTATTAGGTCTTTTTGAATTTATGCTATTGCATTAACACTTGTGATCTCATTCCAAGTGCATTGGCATCATCAAGGTATAATACACTTATCAAACCTTTGTTACTTAAAACACACTTCCTTCCTTTCATGCAATTTCAATTTGATTTCTAGGTTAGGTTAATTACTAAATAGGGGTTTGACTGAGGCAAGCCCCTTTTTGATAAAATTTTTCCCCTCTTTCTATGTGTAGATGATATATCACACAACTATAGAAGGAACTACAAATAGATCTAACAAAGAGCTTTAGTTCCACTACCTTTTCATTATCTTTTGGCATGTCAATATTGACTCCTATAAGAAAAGGAAAGTCCAATCACCCCATGCACTCCAAGTTTCCCTTGACCTCTCACTTTTGGCTGAAATTTGATTTATAGTTTTGTCCTTGTGTTTCCTTTTTAGATCTAGTTTAGAAATTGAGTTCTCATTCTGTTAAATGTCCTTGTTTATAGAAAGAGTCTTTATCTCTCTACTTAATCCTATATCTCACATTCTGTATTCACATTTGCACAATCATCTTCTATTATAGTGAATGACTATGACATTCACTTAGCACTTGAGCCTCCACAAGCCTAGTGGATCATCTTCCTTCCAATATAAGAGGATATAGCCTCATTATTCCTAGTTTGTCTATACAAGTTGGTGAACACTACTTCCTTGATAACAATTAATAAGATTTTATTTTTATTTCACAATGATCCTTTTTCTGATACATATGATGGAATCCTTAATTTTGTATGCAACATAATATAATTTTTACCATGGTGGTCCTTGTTTTTTATAGTTGTTATAATCAAATTTTAATTTTACTAATCCTTAATAGGTAGTACATGTGATGTGTTGGGACTTAATAATTTAGATCAATTTTTTTAATAGAGTTCCTCTTCTTGTGTTAACTTAGGTTTATTTGATCTTTATAATCAATTATAAATCACTTGTATGGGTTTCTATTTTTGTATTTTTCCCAAGTACGAAACTCTATGTATAGTAATTAGGCCAAAATATGTGCTTAATTCAATGCAAATTCTATGTTTGGGGCATGTCCTAGGTGTTTATTATGTTATATTAGTTTGAACAAGTTTTCCCTATTAGCAATTTATGTAATTTATTTTGGTATGGCAACCCCTTTATACCTTGTTAAAAATTTTGCAACCTATTGGTTTATCATGTTGTTAGGATTGTCATGAGATTTCATCCCAAGTTTGAAACAAATGAATTTTTTTATAGAAGATTTTCCTTAAATACTTTATACATGATCAAGCTAGAGTTTAATTGCGCTGGGGTTTCATTTACACATTTATTTTTGAGAAATTTATAAGGTTTTTAAAGACATTTCTAAGGTTTTGTAAGAATACAACATATTTTCAATGGTTTTATAAAAATATTCTAAGTTTTTCTAAATTATTTTAAAACTTTTTAAAATATGCAATTATTTATCTAATAATACAAGAATTTAAAAATACAAAAACTTGGCATTTACTTGAATAAATAATTAAAAAACCAAACAACAAATTTTTTTAAATACAACATACAATTGAAAATGAAGAAAGAATGGGAGAATTTGGTGCACCTAGTATAGTAGTGTTGAGGTGTTTGCTGATGCAGCATGCTAGGTAGCTTTGTTAGCCAAAAATTGCCAAGAGGGTTCACTAGAAACAGTTGTAGAGCCCATAGAAATAGTAGAAAATGACCTTTTAACTATTTTCTTGGGGTTATAAACCATTTGTTAAAAAGTTAGTTGAGAAGAGTTTTGATAGAAACTCATCTTCAATTGAAATTATTAAATATTAATAAAATATAGGTTTTGATCGAACATATGATGTCATTTATGATTGATCAAAACCCTATGCATCACGGGTTCCAATCAAAGTCCTAGACCATGTTCAATTGAATCTTTGAATTCAATTGAATATGCTTCCTAATCAATTTCAATCTGCGTGAGTTTTCCTTTATGGGTGAAGGTGTAACCCACTATTGTGGGATCACCCATGAGAAATTTATCAAAGGGGTAGATACATAAGTCTCAAACTTTTATTGTTCTTGTATATCCTAGATTGTAGTTGTTTAATGGATTGTTTCATCTCTTTCCACTCTTGGTTGAAAGACATACGACTGATGTATTTAGTAGAACATATTTGGTACTATAGTTTTGAAATGTATTATGTTTGTGGAGGTATTTTTGACATTATTAGTTGGAAGTAACTAGGTGGTACCATGGTTTGGTGTGAGGTTATGAAGTTCATATTTGCATATGAAATGTAGTAGTTAGGGGAGATATGTTGTGATTCTTGTAAATGCATTTTATATTGTGTGGATACTGCGATTGGGTTTATGTTTACACATAAACTATGATAATTAGATGATATTAACTATTATAAATAAATTTGATCTTGTCCATATGATGTAGTTGGCTGACTTATATTGGAGAATTGATGAGTAAACAACCCACAGCTCCCAAGAACACCTACATGCAAACACCTGTCACTAAAAGAGAGAGAAGCAAGAACCTAGAGAGGTCTGAACGCATGGATCCATGAAAGAGGAGACATTTTTTATGTGCAAAAATAAAAGTTACAATTCAATAAAAAGAATGTTTCTCAATTAAGATTACAAGAGAGATCAATCCTTATAAAAGGAGATCAAAACCCTAAAAGGGTAAAACCTAGTTTGCACAATAATAATTAATTGCTTAAAATAATTAATTATTATATGCCTAAAGTTTAGCTTAAACAGAAAGAGATAATAAGTGACATAGTAATTAAATCAAACATGATTTAATTAATAAGAAAACACTTTATTACTCTAACACCCCCCCTTAAGATGAACTTTGAGAGAAGCTAAAAACCTAGAAAGAAAAACTAAAAGAAAATGGGCCCCGACAACAAAAGGCTTGATCAGGTACCCAAATACAAAATAGAGTCTCTGAAAAGTGGAGAAATGGAGAAAACCACATGGGAAAAACTCTACTCCAAAAAGAGACAAAGACTAGTCTGAAGGACTGAAGAAGCCTCCAAAACTAGGAATGTTCCAGAAAATAGGAACAAGGATGAACATGTACAATATCATTGAAGCAAGAAGTTGCAAACTCTATCAAGAAGTAATTGATGATATGAAGATCCTCCACTGAAATATGACTAGGTAGAGAAGACTGTAATCTATATGAGTGCCCTCAAATGAAACTACTCAAATCAGGAGGCAAACAAAAGAAAACAACTGAAGTTGAAGATACAGAACACTGTAATCTACATGTGTGCTCTCAAATGACACTACTCAAATCAGGAGGCAAACAAAGGCAAACACCTAAACTCGAAGATATAGATGACATAAAAACACCAAAGTTTGAAGAGTTGATCAATCAAAGCTGGAAGAGTGCTTCCAAAAATAGGAAAGAAAGAGTGTCCATATGGTAAATGATCCATTTCACCAGAATGCATAGGTACCTAGCCATTGCATTCGCCTAGTACATAGAATCAAATACTAAATATATAGCTCACATTATCAGACCAGGGAATTAGTAGAACCAACAGTAGAAATCCCCCCATAGTGTTGACAAGGGAGTAATGACAAGTACACTAAAAAGATTGTCCAATATGAACTACATGATACTAGGAACATCGAAGGTGCAGAGAGAGTACACACAAAAATAAAGATACCTGAGGCTAATGTCATTGGAGCAACACTCACATTACAAAATTAGATGGAAAACAAAGGCAAACATCAAACCCCCTTGACACTTTATAATGGAGTGCGAGTACATAGAGCACAAACATGTGCAAGATCGCATACATGCAATAAAATGACACTTGATCTCAATGTGTGTGCATAAAAGAATGCTACAAAAGTGAAGTATACATTTCTCAAAGAAGAGTGAAGGGTGTTGAAACAAAAGAACAATCAAAGATGAGCCATCCCTCAAAGGGAAGAGATCCCAGGACCTAAATCATCTAAGATATCCACCAGATTGCAAAAATAAAAGAAACTGAATAAAATATACCTAGCGAAGAATCTGAAAAAATGACTCATAGCATTGAAAATTTCTCTGAACAAGCTTTCCAATGATACATCATTTGCCCAAAATGGAGTCTGGATGTGCAAGATAGAGCTCCCAGAGTGCAAAACTAAATATTTGGATTTTCTAGTTAAAAAACCATCAAAAAGGAAAAATAAAAAATTCAAACCTCTAGATTTGAATAGAGCTCGGAACTAGATTTCTGACGATATCTCGTTTGCCCAATTTTGACACCGTATGCTCAAGTTATGAGCAAAAAACCACAGGCTACGCTGGAGGGCCCAAAAAAGGTGTCTGAAAGGGGCTGATGAAGTGCTGACGTTAGCACTTCATGACATTAAAATTGACGGTCGTATAACCGTCACTGCAGAAGTAAAATTGGCCCCTGGGGCCAAAAAACTTAGGCCCTTGGTCATGCAGGTGACTAGGGGCTGGTGGTTAGGGCTCTGTGGCTAGGGGCTGGTCACCCATGTGACCATCATTGCGCTTGTGGGGGATGACCTAGTAGTAAACCACAACAACCTCTCATAGCACTGGAAAGGTCATTGAACAAGCTTTCCAACGATATATCGTTTGCCCAAAATGGAGTCCGGATGCGCAAGATAGAACTCCCAAAGTGCAAAAGTGAACATCTAAATTTGACAGTGAAAAAATATCATCAAAAATGAAAAATGAAAAATTCAAACCTATAGATCTAGATAGAGCTCCGAACAAGATTTTTGATGATATCTCGTTTTCCCAATTTTGACACCATATGCTCAAGTTATGAGCAAAATACCAACTGCTACACTGGAGGGCCTAAAAATGGTGCAACAAAGGGCTGATGTAGTGATGACGTCAACAAATGAGTGGCCTAAAATTGATGGCCATATGGTCGTCATGGCCAAAATCTGCTTGGGGGCTAAAACATTTGGGCCCCTAGTCGCCATACTACCAAGGGTTGAGACTGCATTCGTTAGGGGGTTAAATAACCCATATCGGAGTTGATGCCATATTGGAGCTGAGGTTGATAGTATATTAGAGTTGATGAGTAAACAATCCATAGCTCCCAAGAACACCTAGACGCAAACACCTGTCACAGAAAGAGAGAGAAGCAAGAAGCTAGAGAAGCTTGAACACATGGATCCATGAAAGATGAGACATTCTTGATGTGCAAAAACAAAAGTTGCAATTCAATAAAATGAATGTTTCTCAATTAAGATTACAAGAGAGATCAATCTTTATAAAAGGAGATCGAAACCCTAAAAGAGTAAAACCTAAGTTGCACAATAATAATTAATAAAATAATTAATTATTATATGCCTAAAATTTAGCTTACGCACAAAGAGATAATAAGTGACTTAGTAATTAAATCAAACATGATTTAATTAATATGCAAACACTTTATTACTCTAACAACTTGTTGATGCAGTACAAAAAAACAACTTAAGCAGAAAACATTTGCAAAGACTCTTTGCACTAAAAAATAGATTGCAGCCAATAATAAAATTTATTTCTCATTAATTCATAAATACATCAATTACATTCATTACTCATTTACAAAATAATCATACTCAACTCTACAAAATAATCTTTTTCACATCTAACTTTTCTCACTTTGTCTCCTCTAGCCTCTATTGGGTTGCTTCCCTTCTCGAGTGCCTTCTCCTCACCCCTTTTCTATCCTTTGTAGTCTTATATTCTTCCTTATGAAGGCTCTTCCACTCCACCTCCCACTTTCTACCTCTCTACAGATGCACTTATTTCCCTCGAGACCACCACCCATGTCTTGCTTCCCTCCTTAATTGATTTTATATTCTCAACTTAATTTGGAAACAAGGCACTTTATTCTCGATTTGATAAAATTGTTATTAAAATCTATTAGAATAATCAAAATTAGGCAACGAAAATGTCGTTAAAATTAAAAAAAGTGTTACAATCTTTATTAAAAATTATGAATTGTGGGTGGATGCTTTTGCATCACTTGTTTGAGGTAGATAAGCTTAAGATGATAGAACGAAGGTCACTACTAATGGAGTGGATTGAACATGACTTGTTTGGGGATGATAAATTGAGTATGGTAGAGTGAAAGAGTGGTAGAAATGTCACAAGTTCAAATCTAACAAGAAATAAAGTACCTACTAACTAGATTTCCCATAAGAAATGTAGAGTAATCCCATACTACTATAAGCAATTTGTGAAACCATGTACAAACTGCCTAACATTGTGAACTATAAAGGAATCTCTAAAATTAATAACCTAAAAATAATGGAACAGTAATGACCTTGTCTAAAATCAGTTTTGGTGCAATGCCTTCTTTATGTCCTTTATAATTTAATCTATTTTCCGTATTCCTAGTTTGCGATGGCAGGGATAGGCCTTTATAGAGAGCTTGTAATGGTTACTTCACTGCAATCATTTTTACCTTCACGGATATATGAAGTTTTACTTCATTTTAAAAATATTGATGCATAACATCGTTCACAGATGAAGTGCACCAAATTTGAAGTTCAAAAAGAGTAGATCGAAATGGCCATAACTGCGAATTTGGGAAAATGGATTTCATCGACGCTTTTAGTTCATTAATTCCCCCACACTCTCTTCATGAAATGAATATGAAGATTTGGGATGCCGAATCTTCCATAGAACGGGCCGATTGTGTTTGCCAGAGAATCATCTATTTTCTATTCCTAATTTTTGCAATGGTAGTTCCCTGATCTATTCCTAATTTTGCTCATTTTTATTAGACGACAGGTACTCATAGATAAATAGTGTCATCAATTCCCGCACACTGGTCATCAAATGACTATCAAGCTTTGGGATGCCGAATCCGCCATGGAACGGGCCGATTACGTTTGGCAGAGAACAATTTGCAAGTCTACAAACCTTGAAATCAAAGCTTTGAATGATGAGGAACTTGAATTCACCATGTAACGGGCCGATTGTGTTTGCCAGAAAATCATCTGTAATCTACAGAGCTTGAATTCGAAGCTTTGGATGATACAGAAATTTAATCCACTGTAACGGATCAATTGCGTTTGCCAGAGAATCCTCATTTGTAGCCGCGGATACCTGGCCATGATGACCTAAATGGGTATCCCCTGCAACAGCTAAGTAGAAAGTGCTTACAGAGGAGGCCAATATAACAATCATGTTACTACACAGAATCAATCTGTTTTGTGACTACTTGAAATCAAACCCAGTAACCAGAAGTTCGTTTTGAAGAAGATAGAACGCTACCATTTATCCAAATGGATTCTCCCATGGCAATGCGTTCCACTCCTGCGGCAAACAAGTCCAAGGCAAATGCATCCCCTGCGTCCAAAGGCATGAAGCATTTCATGTCCACTACAATTTCAGCAGCTTCCAAGGTTGCCTCTTCCAAAAAGAGGGACCAAAATGTTTGCCCATGTCCCCCTAAATCTGCATCACTAAAGTCCCCTGTCCCCAAAGGAATGAAAAAATTAACAGTTTCTGCATCTGGCAAGGCTGCCTCTTGGAAAGAGAGGGTATCTGGACTGGAAAGTGTCCGCCCATTGCTTCCGAAATATGCATCTTCAAAAAATCCTCCACCAAAAGGCATGAAAAATTTCATGTCCCCCACAGTCTCCGCAGCTTCCAAAGCTGTGGTTCGAGTTGAGAGTTCTGAGCCAAAAAGTGGGATTAGTAAAACTAAGGAGATTGAATCTCTGGGCGAGAGATTGGATGTCATTGGTATATCTTCTGCAGAAGAATGTACCGTTGTGCTTCCTCCTTACAATTCCATAAAGAATTATCTTTTTGCAAGGCCTAATAGCCCCAACAGTAGCTTGGACATTGATGGCAGACAATTTGAAGGGGAGTTTTGGAAGCCTGAGTTCTCCGATTTTGGAATTTCTTCTGATGCTAGAGAAGAAGAGTTTATTACTGCTCTTCCTCCATATGACCCCATCAAGAATTATCTTTCTCCCAGACCAGATTTCCTTAGGTATCGCCCCAACAGGGGCTTGGACATTGAGGACGCAGAAGTTTTTGATGGATTTAAGAAGCCTCAGCTCTTCAAATTTGAGAGTTCTCCTGATCTTAGAGAAGAGAGTAGCACTCTTCTTCCTCCCTATGACCCCATGAAGAAATACACTTATCTTTCCCCGAGGCCTATGTTTCTTAGGTATCGCCTCAACAGGGGCCTCAACATTGATGTGATAGAAGAGGTGGGATTTGAGACAAACAAGCCCAAGGCAAAGCCCAACAATGGCCTCAAAAAGAACATTAATGTCAATGTTCTTCCCAAGGCAACTCCTTCCAAAAAGGGTAACGAGCTCCTCAACTTCACTCCACTCAATGACCGCACAGGTAAAAACTATGCAAAACTCATGACCTTCGATTTTTGTTCAAAACTCATGATCTTCGATTTTTGTTAAATTACATTTAACCAGGAACTGAAAAAATATGAGATTGTTTGTAAAATTGTGTTTTTACTCTGCATATTACCCTCAAAGGGGCCCCCCATTCAAAGATTTGAACACCCCTGCATCTGCATCAGCAACAGCAAAGTCCCCTAAATCCAAAGGAGATAGGATGAAGCATTTCACGTCTCCTACATTTTCTGCAGCTTCCAAAGCTGCCTCTTCCAAAAAGAGGATCTCAGTTAGAAAGTGCCTTCATTTGTAATTGTGATATTCAATGAGATTTTTTTGTGTGGGATTTTGATGCTGTCTAAGGAGATAGGTTTAATTATTTTGCTCCATGAAATCGAAGTATACTGAGATGTCAAACTTACTTATAAAACACTAAGCTGGGTAAAGATCAGCTACATACAAACAGTGGTTGGCAAGGACAGCTGTGTGAAAAATGCTACTATGATTGCTTGTAAAATAATCTAATCTGTTGTATATTTTACATCAAAGAATTAGCGAATGAATAGCCCACACATTGAATTTTGCTTTCATTTTATTTTTAGATGCAACCAGTTTATTATTCCTACAAGTGGTCAGTCCAAATATTTGATCAGAACAGAAACTATTTTAAAATCTGGTAATCTAAACAATTGATGTTTCTGTAAGAAGCTCTCTGTGTATTTTAACTCCTGAAAGAGGAGATCCCTTTACCAAAATAGAAAGTCTCATTTCTTATATTCATCGTTCATTTGAAAAACTGGTTCTTTGGGGTAATATATAAACAAAGTGTAATTACTAAATTGTGATCATGCATATTTGCAATGCTTGCAGTTTAGCAGATACACAGATAATAATTAATCTAAGAAATTCACCAACAGCGAGCAAGTTCACATACACTCTGCATATGAGATGAAAATCTTTGCTCCTTGTGACAGTCAAAACACTGATAGAATTCACATACAACAAACTAAGAATGTGATAATTTAAAATATTACTGATGGACAGGTAAACCTTTTAAGTGAAAATTTCAAAGCTTTTAAACTCGTATTTCTATTATGATAGAAAAATTCAACATCAATATATTTGATGCCTGATTCGATATGCCTGCATAAAATTTATGAATCCAAAAATATCACGTACTAAGTAATGATCTGTTTATCTTATGGAAAAAATAATGTCTCTAGAACATCTTTGCATTCTAGTCTCTGTAAGCATGGGCTAGTTGTTGGACATATAATCTAATCCATTTCATCATGATGCTCATTAGTAAGATTATATTGCATTTCAATTAGTATTATCTCCAATTTGCAAGGAGTTATCAATTAGTATTATCTCCAATTTGCAAGGAGTTATCAGCAGCAACATATCCTTCACAATATAGTACTATGAAAAATACAATGAGGGTTTCAACAATCTTTGAGGTCCTTAGCCAATTTAAGAGAATATTTAAAGCTTTTAAACTTGTATTATGATAAAAAAATTCACATCACTATGTTTGATGCCTGATTTGATAAGCCTTAGAAATTCGACTATGAAAAAAAAGTCCAATAAGTCTAATAGCTTATTAATTGGCTACATGCAATTGCCCTCTGTTACATGTTCTTATATAATTATAGACTATAACAGAGTTCAAATTTTTCCAATGGTGGTAATGAGACAATATCAACTCAAACATTACTGTATTGATCCGAGTCCTCAAATGAATATAAATATTCTATTCAGACACAAATTAATGATGTCATTTTGAGTATTTTAACTTACATTTTCATAGTGCCAAACTAGTGATTTGTTTAGTTATATTTTTGCATTTAATCTTTTATACTCTGATTCGTTTCATGTAATTTTGATTTTCTTCTTCCAAAGGAATAATAAATTCATCTCTCTAATAATTTAATAAATAATAATTAGTAGTCTCATAAAATTTATACATTGAACAATCATTATGTAACTTCAATGAAACCACCTAAAGGGAGGAGGAAAATTTGAGTGTATTAGTTAGTGTCAATAAATAAATTAACCAATGGTGATACTAATACCAACAAATAAAATAAAACAATCAATGGTGTATAGCGTCAACACCCTTTTTTGTTGTTTTTATTATAAAAACAAATAAAATAATCAATGGTGATATCAATACCATATAAAGATCAAAGAGTAAAACATCATGCCATATTATGCATATCTTGTGCACAACCTAAACATGGAGGTTGTCACAAATGCTAAGTGTGAAATACCACAAATATTACAACTACAAGAACATGGATGGATCTCATGGTAAGAGCAATATGAAACTAAACTTCCCTCATTTAGGATAATCCACATCTATCTAAATACAACAATAGATCAACACTATCTCGTTGAGGTAGAAAAGAGTGTCTCAAGAATCACTACTAAAGGTCAATGTCACAAATGCTACTAGCCAGTTTGTTGGATGAGGGTAAACAAGGGTATAAGGATTTATCCTAAGTGGATTAACATCTCATGTTGCTCCACCACACCCAAAATAAGTCATTGAAACCTAATATCAAGAGCCAGTTTTGCCAAAATAAGGTATCAATATTAGTATGCGGTATGATTTTAGTAGGTTAACACATCTAGATATACCATTAATTCCTTCTCACGTATCAAATAGAGAGTGGGGGAATTAATGATACTATTTATCTATGAATATTTGTCCTCTAATAAAAATGTGTAAAATTAGGAATAGACCAACGACTTGCCATTGCAAACAAGGAATAGGGAAAAATAGATTAACTGAGGAATTATATAAAGACATAGAGAAGGCATTGCACTGAAACTGATCATCAACAAGTCACACGAGTTCAATCTACTCCAGTGTGAGTGACCTTTGCTCTATCATTGTTAGGTTATCAACCTTAAAAAAGAAAAGAAGATTTTATTATAGTCTATAGTATCAAGCAATTTGTATATGGTTCTAGAAATTGCTTATAATAATATGGTGCTTATAGTAATATGGGACTATCTTTGTACTCCTTACGTGATGCACCTAATTGTGCTCAAACGAGGCATGCATACCTTATCTCCTAAGAGATTTAAACTTGTGACCTCTCCACTTGTACCATACTCAATTGATTCTCCATTCTAGCAAATTATAATTAATGGTGAAGTGTTCTACCATACTCAATTTATAATCCCCAAACAAGTCATGTTTAATCCACTACACTAGTAATGACCTCCATTCTATCATAAAATTATCTACTCCAAACAAGTCACCCAACTACATCATATGCACAATATCAAATGTATTCATAATAGTTAAAATCATCTAATTATCACTTTTCACATCCCAATAATTTAATAAATAATTAGTAGCATGATGAAAATTACACTTTTACTTGTTTTTTGGAAGAAATTTCCAGAAAGAGAATCTTGAGCATTTTCACCATAGATAACCCATAATGTTGGCAAATTATCAATTTATTGGTTGTCACAAATGTGTCACATCCTGTCAATGTTACCCATACTGAGCAATGACAGTGTTGAAAAGAAATAAAACTGAAATATTAGAAAAAAAACAAAAAAAAACAAGAGATGTGATGTCAATACGCACACCATAATGAAGGAAATGACATCCATTAATTGTGTCAAATTATTGACAAAGAACAACATTGACCTCCCTCATTCATTAAAGGGTTTAGAAACTGTGAAGAAAAGGTAGCTAGCAGGTGAAAACACATGAAAATACTCACATGTGGCTACGCCTTCTTGCTTATACTGGGGTGAAAGATAAGTCTTTCAATAGATAGGGGAGTAATTCAATTCCATCAAAATCCATGAAACTCTATCAACAGAGAGTATGGACAAGAAGAAGAGAAAAAAAATAACAAATGAATAAAAATGTGGTAGTTATAGCTGCTCTAATAAACTTACATGCAAAATGTGGAGCATAGTAAAAGCACGTGAATTGTTTGGCAGAATGTATAAATGAAATGCAGTCTCATATATTTCAATGATCACAAAATATATAGAAAAGGCTTTAGAATTTTTTAGGAAAACATAGTTGGCGAGCGTAGAATCCAGACTCCACAATCTTTGATGGCATCCTCCTTGCTTATCAAGAACCAAGGGTGTTTGAATTCGTTATGGACTTCCATCAAAGCGTAAAGTAATTTTGGTGGAGAACACAAGGGACCTCGAGGGGAGTAGAAGTGAAGGAGTTGTAAATTCAGGAAGGAGAAGATCAAGTGAAAAGGAGGTGCAGGTTCTAGGATGAGTGAATAGCATAGTAGAGAAGTATAAGGAGCTGCAAATTAGGTATTACCATTGTTGTTAAATCATTTAGGATAAAAATCAAAAGTCACCATTATGGATTTTTAGCTGTGTTATCCATTTGGGAAAAAGAAAGGAACTGTAAGTAGGGAATATGTTCATTGCCAACTCAACCAAACTTTACAAACCTCTATTTTTTCTCTATGTATTTATATTGAAAACTTGAATAAAGGATGTATAGACTAGGCAGTTGAACTATTTGATGCCTAGAAGTAATTTAAAATGATAGAATGTCTTGGTAGAAGAATATGTTTGAAATAAGTGTGTTAAAAAGGATTTAGAAAAGTTATTAGTCCCTACCTTCTAATGGCGGGGATTAATGTTTTTGAGCTTCTTTTTTGTATTAGTTCCTATATTACCTCTCCCATTTTCTTTTTGCATAACATCTTGATGGATGTGGTTTTGACTCTATGTATGCTTCTATGTGGATGGATGAGATATTTGATGATACTCGGTTTTGGCTCTAGATGTGTATTATTTCTCATATGTGATTGGTTGAGTTGACCTTGTGATGTGGTGACTATTCCCGTGTTGTGATTTTATATTGGTATTATGAGATACATCCAATTCAGTTTACTCTTGTGCTCATTCCTAGATTAGTCTTGTGGTTGTGATGGTATTTGGCTCTTGATGTGATTAGATGGTGTCATTGAGGTCTGTGGCAGTGGCTACTATATTTTTCTTGTATCACGATGTTATTCTGTGAGTACCCATGTGATGTGATGAGTGGTTGCACTGTGTGATGCATTTGATTACTGTACCTTATTTTGGCTACTGCAACATTGGTGATTAATCTATTAGATCATGCTATTGTTAGTTTTTTTTATCATATAGATAGGCATGATGATGTTGGATTACAGAGAGGGGGGGTGAATCAGTAATCCTGATCACAAATACCTTAAAATACTTTTCTCTGATTAACTCGGTAACTACATTGTTCACTATTTACCGACAACAATAAATAAGCTATATCAATCAGTAAACATTCACATAAATCATTCACAATGAGTAACACCAATATTTAAGATGGAAATCCAACTATGGGAAAAACCACTATGGGAATTGTCACCCACTAAGATATATACTCTTCTGAAGTACACCCGGTTAAGAGCCAATCTGGTTAAAGATTAAAAAACACGCTCTTAGGTGTGACTTGGCTAAGGGATTTACCTCAAATCTGTTAGGATCTTCACCCTTTTAGGAGTGGCCTTGTTAGAGAGCTTTAAACACTCTTTTTAAAATGTCACCTTTCTCAAGGATTTACAATAAGACTGTTAAGTCTACTCTACTAAGAGATTTCTCTATTACAAATGCTACTAAGCACCAGTAATAAAATTGACCAATAGATGTGCAACTATCTTTTCTCATTCGGATCCTTGTGCGCTCTTCAATCTTCACTTTAATTCTTTATCATCCACTGGCATCAACACTTCATCAAATCACTATTTTCCTATTCGAAATCTTGCTATTCCTTCTTCTCTGCAATAGTTAGTAACCCTTCAACTATTCAGTTTTCTAGCCATTTGTCCATATAAGATCATCTTTTATATAGACAATTTTTTCCTCTTAATCTCATCTATTACGTTTTCTTTTAATCAATCTTAACCGTTCATTTCATTATACCTTGAAATCAAATCTCGGTAACACATTTCTTTTTCACCTAAGAACTTGAACTTTTCTTGAAACTTTGTAACTAACTCTCCTCATCAACATGATCATCCAACTTAGCATAGCTAATCATTAAATGTCAATTTCATCCTTATTTAATATATTTTTCTTGCTTGGTGTTCTTCACTTAGAATTTCGGTTAACTTCTCGGTGTCTAAACCTTTTTGCTATACCGACTGACTTTTCCATCTCGGTAGCCAAAACAACTTATCTTACCAAGTTGTCAAACCTTTATCACCATGCTTTACCGACTTAACATAATCATATGTTAGGTAGAAAACAATTATATCAACATAATCAAATCATTGTCCGATCTGTATTAGTTGCCCAATTATGTTCTACAACTTCTCAACTTCTCAACTTCTCATTAATTCTCCTTAACTCATTCATCTTATACCATTATCGAATGATATGACAACATAATATAAATTAGACATCAATGACAAGACTATAACTGATCTAACCTTTCTACTATCATCATGTATTCCTCTAATCTTGGTCGGTCTTTATCATTAGCTCCATCAAATAATCAATCATCAACATTATTGTTAGTTATGGTAATAGATGATGCTTTGATATATTATGTTATGATGATTATCATAGATATCTGATTATTTTGCCTTTTCTATTGTGGATATATCAGTTATTTACTTTCAAAGATTTATGTTTAGAATAGCTATGAAATGGTTTATTTAAATGCTTTTTATTTAAATGTAGTGTTGATTTAATGATATGATATTTACTATCTTACCGTACAATTCCTATGCATTTTTCCCTTTGTGCCAGTACGAAGTAAGACAGAGTCATAGTTACTCCTTCGTGAGATCCACACGATCTATCACTCTCCTTCATTGTTGTTATCATGTATCATGTGTGCTTCGACTATTTATATATATTGTGAGAAGTTGTACTTGATGTTTGCATGTTTCAATGAATAGGTACCAGGCACATTCATCTTGAGCTATAGGATTTTAGTTTGTGCCTATGTCCCCAGCAATGATACTAATAGATAGTAGCTTTGGCCTTGCATACTAAGTCGATGTTGTCCGTGTGTGGACGACGTATATGATATTATTAAGATTATACCCTCTGGTACTTGTTGGTAAATTTGAAATTATATTGCATTTGTGATGGGACCAGTGACTGTCTGTGCATTAGAGTTCCCACAATTGTCACGGAAGGCTTTAATTTAAATGTTGATTTAATGTGTTTGGGGAATTTTTATATTTATTTTAATTACCGGTTGATTTGTCGTAGTTGGATTCCAATTAATTGGAATCAATTATTTTAATTTTGGAAAAGGGTCAAATCGTTTATTTAATTATTTAGATAATCCATTTGAAAGTCATTTTGGAAAAGTGACTTTATATCATGGGAAAAAGTTCATTTCCACACTTCATGTTTTGAAGAATGAGGATTTTGCTCCAAAATCCATTGGAGAAAATTATCGATTTTTGTGTTGGGTTTGATCCGCTTGTCAGATTCTTGCTCAGAGTGGCTCATTGGAATCATGTCGAGATTTGACGCAGTGCAACACGAAAAATCCAAGAATGGATAGTCCAAATCTACACTAGCAACAACAATACAGCTAAAACACAACAAGAGAATACTCAAATAGAATTTTCATTCAACATGCTCGGTTGTAAGGCCTTCTGGGTTAGGGCCAAATACAATCAGTTACAATAGTAATTCTATAATCCTCTAGCTAGTCCAGCTCTGTAACACATCAGCAACTAGTTGAAACACTAAGGAAAATCTAAACTTGAGCTCACAAGCCACCAAGAAATCTCCTTGTCTCCAAGCATGCAAACTACTAGCTCTGTTATTACAAATATCAGACAAACAATCTGATATGCAAGATTTCACAAGATCCCATCACCCTTTCATGACTCCCCCTCCTCACACAACTATCCAAACCCTTCTTAAATACACTTCTTCAGCCACAAGTTGGTTGGAAGAAAGAAATAACTCCTAAGCCCAAGTCAGCTTCTATAACAAACAAATATTAAATGCAATACAAGTCGGCCAACCAAATCTCCAAGAATCCCAGTCGGTAAGACAAACTACCAAGCATCAGTAAAAAAAATAGACGAGCAAGCTAGGAATCACCGAGAAAGCACATCGATCGAACACCCCAAGCATCGTTGAGCACAGACTTTGCCGAGCACCAGAAGCAGTTGAGTCCTTCAGTGATCGAGCTCCTCGGCCAATATTGCAACCGAGCCATACTATGATTGAGCACATTAGCCAACACTGTAACCGAGAAACACCTCTTCGACTGAGCCCCTCAACCAATACTGTAACTAAGCAACACCGGTGAAATGGTCCAAACTCCAACCAAGAACTATCACCAAAGACCGAGAAACTCCAGTCTTCTACCGAGATCACTAGCCAAATAACTGAGCTCCACTAGACAGTTACTGAGACTTCCAAAATCCTCAGGAACCGAGGCTGCCCCTGCATCAGACACCCAGGGTAAATAAGAAAGTGTGTCCCACACTTTCCTCCTTCAAGAAAATCAGACATCCACTTCATCTTCACACAAGGCTTCTCAAACCCTCTTCCATCTCAGACTAGTCTTCTAACCAGCCAGACAACTTTCTTCTGGATCGGTATGCTCCAACTCCAATAAGATCTACAAAACTCAAGAACACTTTCCTTCACAAGGTTATCAACTCAGTTCTCTATACGGTTCAGCAAATCCACTTCCCAGTAAGAAAACCTCTCAGAATTCTTTGCCTCCACCACATCACAAAGAGAAGTAATCACACCAGGGTCAAATCCTCTCAGAGACATCTACCAAAGATTTTCAAAAAACCCTCTACAACAAACCCTAAGCAACCACCTTGTGACAACCTCCAAGTTGTATGCAAGTCAGATCACAACTTGCTACCTTGCATGAAAACTAGGCCATGATTCCACAAGTTTAGTAACATGGATCTACAACTCAGATCATACACAATCTCTTCGCTCAGAAAAACCCTCTCTTAGCAACTTTATCCAACCCAAGGTCCTGGTGTAAACTGCCCCAACTCGGTGATTTGTCCACACACTCAAGAACTTCAAGCTCTGATACCACCTGATGCAGTGCAACATGGAAAATCCAAGAATGGATAGTCCAAATCTACACTAGCAACAACAATACAGCTGAAACATAACAAGAGAATACTCGAATAAAATTTTCATTCAACATGCCTAGCTTTAAGGCCTTCCGAGTTGGGTCCACATACAATCTGTTACAACAGTAATTCTACAATCTTCTAGCTAGTCTAGCTCTATAGCACATCAACAACTAGTAGAAACACTAAGGTAGATCTAAACGTGAGCTCGCAAGCCACCAAGAAATATCCTTGTCTCCAAGCATGCAAACCACTAGCTCTGCTATTACAAATATAAGACAAACAATCTGATCTGCAAGATCTCGTAGGAACCCATCACCCTTTCATGACTCCCCCTCCTCAAACAACTACCCAGACCCTTCTTAAATACACTTCTTCAGCCACAAGTCGGCTAGAAGAAAGAAATAACTCTTAAGCCCAAGTCGGCTCCTATAACAAACAAATATTAAATGCAATACAAGTCGGGCAACCAAATCTCTAAGAACTCTAGTCGGTAAGCCAAACTACCGCATCAGTAAAAAAATAGCTAAGCAATCTAGGCCTTATCAAGAAAGCACGTCGACCGAGCACCCCAAGAATCACCGAGCACAGGTTCTATTGAGCACCAGAAGCAACCAAGTCCTTCAATGACCGATCTCCTCGTCCAGCATTGCACCTAAGCCATACTGTGACCAAGCACATCGACCAACACTATAACTGAGCAACACCTCTTCGACCGAGCCCCTCAACCAATACTATAACCAAGCAACACCGGTGAAATAGTCCAAACTCCAACCGAGAACTATCACCAAAGACCGAGAAACTCCAGTCTTCTATTGAGATCACCAACCAAATAACTGAACTCCACAAGACAGTTACCGAGACTTCCAGAATCCTCAAGAACCCACTATGCCCCTGCATCAAGATTGATCTACTTTGCCAAAGGTTTCATCTGATTTATTGATGTTTTTATTTGTTTCTCTTTATTTTGGGTTTTCCTCCATTTGAGAGAGGTAGGGCTTCTTGGCTTTCTCAATTCACTTCATTATTTCGAGTGGAATTGAACTTGCAATAGATTGGTGGGCTAAGAATTAATATTTCCCCATATTTGTGTTGGATTTCATCACTTGGTTGGATGGGTGTGAGCAATTTTGTATTTTCTCATGTGTGTTTTCAAGTTTTTACCTCATTATGCTACTGAATTTTTCATATGTACCTAGAATTGAAATATTATTATATTTTTGGGATGTTGGGTGCAAAATAGGAAATGGGTTTTAATTTCACTGATTTGTGAGATTTTTGAATTTTGAGTGATTTTAGGTTTGCATCATTTTTGTGTGGCACCTAGAGCTTGTTTTCTACCATGTTTGGAGTGATTGGGTTATTAAAGGTTGTATTATTCTAACTGTGTGATGGGATTGTGGAATCAAAATGTATTGAGGATGTTCTGGATATTTGGTATCACAATCCGAACTTACATGTTTATGTTAAAATGGTGATTTTTGCACTTAGCTGGATTTTGTTAGAATTTGAGTATTTTTTGCTTTTGGGAATTTGGAGCACCTTGTATTCTAATGGTATGATTCATGGATTCTATGGGAATCTATGCTCTTTGAAAAGTGGTCAATTGAGCAAATTAATATTTGTCTTGGTCTTGCCTTTACTCGCTTTCTTGCCTTGAGTGTCTTTGGGGTTGAGTTATCCTCTTGTTATCACTTTGATTTATTTTATGTTGCCTATTTTTTTGGCACCTTCCATGCTAGAGGTTGAGCTCACACATGATATGTGTATGTTGTGTTTTGAGGCCACATCTAGGTATTTAGTTGAGCTACGCTCCTATGTTGAGGTTTGATGACCCAAACTCTTGGATTGAGACCAATTGAGTTTACCTTGCTTCTTATAGATTTAAATTGAGAATATACTCTTGTTTTCTTGATTGAATGTTTGGGAGTGGATTTTCCTCTGACCCTTTGTGCTTTTGATGCATTCTTTATTTCTATCATTGGTGTAAACCACGATGATGATACTTTTCATGCATGTCCTCGTATAGACAAGTGGGAAACCTTGGATTATACCGTCCTCATGTAGATGACTAGATGAAGTCATTATTACTGCCCTTGGGTAGCCAAGTTTACAAATATCTTTTCATCCATAGGAGGTACTAAAATGGGTGGTCATATTGAGTATTCTTTGATCTCCTGAAAAACAAGTTTGCACAGTTTGTCATCCAAACTGAATGGAAACATTTTTACATAATAGATGTTGAAAGGCTTGGCATTTATCTAGTAGTTGTGTTATAAAGTGGAAAATATATTGTAGTTACCCTTGCAATGATCTCAGTTGACTAAAGTTATTTGGTGGTGGTATTTCTAGTATAGCTTTAACTTTGGGAGAATTGGCTTCAATTCCTTTAGCAAAAATAAGTTTATCCTAGGAGCTTCCTATTTGTTAGTCAAAATACACATTTTATGGATTTAGGAATACTTTGTATTGCTCCAATTGTCTGAATATTTTTCCAATATTTCCAAATGTCTAGCTCTTGTGTAATATTTTCCCATCAAATCATCCATATAGTCTTTTAGGTAGGTGTGCATCATACCATGAAAATATTAGTCATATCTCATTAGTAGGTGGCTACAACATTTTTCAAACCAAAGGGCATTACATTCCAACATAAATTTTTTCAAGGACAAGTGAATGGTTTCTTGATTTGATCTTTAGGAGCAATTTTGATTTGGTTATAACCTAAGAATCTATCCATAAGGGAAATCATCTCATGTCTTGCTCTAAAATCAACAATTATGTTAATGTTTAGAAGTGGAAAGTCATCTTTAGGACAAGCATTATTAAGATATTTGAAATCTATGTACACACGAACACTTTTATTAGGTTTTGAATATGGTACTAGATTGGAAATCCATTTTGCATAATCTATAAGCCTTCTAAATCCAACATTTACCAACTTTAGTAATTCTTCCTTTACCAAAGTGCTACTTGCAAGTGCATTTCTCTCAATTTCGATTTGATAGATTTTGCCCCTAGTGGTAAAGGTAGGTAAAGCATAACCAAATCAGGATCAAATCCCAACATGTCCACATAGGAAAAAAGTGAAATTGACTTTTCTTTCGGTGGAAAACTGTATAAATTCCGCTCTTTCTTTATATGGAAATGATTCAATTAGATGTATATTTTCAGGCTTTTATTCTATTCTAAGATTTGGTGTCACTATTTTGCCCACCAACATGGATGATTTAACATTATAAGATGGATGGGTAAGTGTGTCAAGTCTTCCATCTTTAGGTCCCTTAGAGAGGTTTTCACCTTTGGATACATCCTTTTTTTTTTACTTCTTTTAAGTCTAGTAGTACTACAAAGTAATTTTCACCATAAGATCTTTTTATATTTTCTATAATTTTTTGAGTGAAAAGATTGGTACCCTCTCTAAAATAAGCTACATTGTTAAGTTCAATATCAAAGTTAGATCTATGGTCCCCAAGAGTCATGTCACTCCATGCTCTGAGAAAATTTACTATAGACTCATCATTCTAAAATGTATCCAATTGTGGTGGTCCTTCTTGATCCCAATCAATAAGTTGGGGATGGATAAGGAGTAAATGATCATGATTAGGTGCAAGGTTGCAAATAGGTTCAAGGGTAAATACATTCTCATATTCATGAATGTTAATGAAATCATCAAGCTCATCAATGGTACCTTCCTCTTTATCTTGTGTCACATTATAGATCTACCCTACATCATTTGAATTTCCCTTAGTACTTGAGGTCTTATCTTTTTGTGTGTTAGAACCCAAGGAAGGAACTCTATGTCCACCATTAGGCTATATGGATTCAAGGATGCCTTGATTTTTTAACCTAGAGGACTATGACCGTCATATCCATATTATTTTATTATTTCAAATCTTTTTTGGTACTATTCAACTAGTATATTAAGCTCTAGTTTTTCAGTTTTCTCTTTTTTAGTATCCTCATCTTTATATAACAACCTCAAGAGATCTTATTCTTCCATTTCATCATAGATTTCTTCCTATTTAATTAAAACAATTGGTTTTTAGTCCATAGTAGTGGTATCTAATCTAGTTTTAGTCATTTGTAGAAATACTAACTAATACCACATATTGTGAGTTCTTGGTGGAGACACTCTTGGAGCCTATCTATAAATTTCCCCAATATGAGATGATATGTCTTATTGTTGGTCCTAATTCCTAGTGGTATGTGTTAGCAATTTATCTTGTTTCCTTTGATCCTAAGATAAATCATAGAACCTAAACCATGGAATTGAAAATCTATACCAAATATTCAGCCTTGCCCATGTATTGAAGACAAGAAAACGTAACATAACAAGGCTATAAGAGCCTTCTTTACTTTCAACTCCAGAAAACTTAAGAGAGTATTCCTATTTCATATATCTATATATAAGATAAACATTCTTTGAACAACAAATACAAACTTCTAATATTGCAGAATTCTCAAATTAATATAGTGGATTTTTCTAATTCACCATCTTAATGCACAATCCCATCATAACTTTGAAAATTATTGAGATTAATGAATTCTAGCCTAACTCTACTCCTAAAACAAAAAAAAAAAATGATTTGGAATTTGATTTTTTCCTCTCAATTATACCCTTTCAAACACTCTAGACTAGTGCTTGATCTGTTGGACAATAGATTAAAATATAAAAAATTGTATTTATTGGAGTTGATGAGTAAACAACCCACAACTCCCAAGAACACCTACACGCAAACACCTATCACAAAAAAAGAGAGAACAAGAAGCTAGAGAGGCCTGACGCATGGATCCATAAAAGAGGAGACATTCTTGATGTGTGAAAACAAAAGTTGCAATTCAATAAAATGAATGTTTCTCAATAAGATTACAAGAGAGATCAATCCTTATAAAAGGAGATCAAAACCCTAAAACGGTGAACAAACCTAGGTTGCATGATAATAATTAACAAATCAATTAATTATTATATGCCTAAAGTTTAGCTTAAGTAGAAAGAGGTAATAAGTGACTTAGTAATTAAATCAAACATGATTTAATTAATCAGTAATTACTTTATTACTCTAACACCCCCCCTTAAGATGAACTTTAGGAGAAGCTAAAAATCTAGAAAGAACTACTGAAAGAAAATGGGTCTCGGCAACAAAAGGCTTGATCAAGTACCCAAGTACAAAACAAAGTCTCTGTAAAAGAGGAGAAATAGAGAACACCACATAGGAAAAACTCTACTCCAAGAGAAGAAGACTAATTTGAAGGACTAAAGAAGCCTCCAAAACTATGAATGTTCCAGAAAATAGGAACAAGAATGAACATGTAGAACATCACTGAAGCAAGAAGTTGCAACCTTTTTCAAGAAGTAACTGCTGATCTGAAGATCCTCCACTAAAATATGACCAAGTAGAGAAGATTGTAATCTACATGAGTTCCCTCAAATGACACTACTCAAATCAATAGGCAAACAAAGGAAAACAACTAAAGTCGAAGATACAAAATACTGTAATCTGCACAAGTGCCCTCAAATGACACTACTCGAATCAGGAGGAAAACAAAGGCAAACTCTTGAACTTGAAAATACAAATGACATAAAAACACCAAAAATCTAAAGAGTTGATCAATTAAAGCTGGAAGAGTGCGTCCAAAAATAGGAAAGAAAAGAGTGTCCATATGGTAAATGATCTATCTCATCGGAATGCATAGGTACCCAACCACTGCATCCGCCTAGTACATAGAATCAAATATTGAATACATAGCTTGCACTATCGAACCAAGGAAGGAGTAGAACCAATAGTAGAAACCCCCCATAATGTTGACAAGGGAGTAATGACAAGTACACTAAAAAGAGCATCCAATATGAACTGCATAATACCAAGAAAATCGAAGGTGCAGAGAGAGTACAAACACAAATAAAGATACTTGAGGCTAATGTCATTGGAGGAATGCTCACATGACAAAAGTAGATGTAAAATAAAGGCAAACATCAAACCCCCCTGGCACTTTATAATGGAGTGCAAGTACATAGAGCATGAAAATGTGCAAGATCCCAAACATGCAATAAAATTGCACTTTATCTCAGTGTGTGTGCATAAAAGAATGCTACAAAAGTGAAGTATACACCACTCAAAAAAGAGAGAAGGCTACTGAAACAAAAAAATAGCCAAAGAGGAGCCATCTCTCAAAGGGAAGAGATCCCAAGACCTAAAACATCAACGATATCCACCAGATTGCAAAAATGCAAGAAACTGAATAAAATATACCTAGAGAAAAATCTAGAAAAATGACACATAGCATTGGAAAGATCTCAAAAAAAAAATTTCAATGATATATCGTTTGCCCAAAATGGAGTCCGTATGCGCAAGATAGAGCTCCCAGAGTATAGACCTGAACATTTGGCTTTGACAGTATAAAAACACCATCAAGAAAGAAAAATAAAAAATTCAAACCTCTAGATCTGGATAGAGCTCAAAACCAGCTTTTTGATGATATCTTGTTTTCCCAATTTTGACACCGTATGCTCAAGTTATGAGAAAAAAACCACAGGTATGCTGAAGGGCCCAAAAATGGTGTCCAAGGGTGTTAACATGTGCTGACGTCAACACTTCACGACATTAAAATTGACGGTCGTATGGTCGTCGCTGTAAAAAAGCCCTCATAGCTAAAAAAACTCGGCCCCTGGTCACCATATGACTAGGGATTGAGGTTGCATCCACTAGGGGATTAAATTTGATAGCCAAATGGTCATCGCCACAAAAAAAATTTGAAAAAATCACATGCACACATCTGGATGCATGTCAGGATCGTACGACCCTAGTATGCAAAGAAAGTTTGCCTCAGAATGCAATGTCGCCCAAATCGAATGTGCCTTATATGGAAATGGGGGTTCTTGGCCACTACAAGCTCAATGGTGAGGTCCACTTGAGCCAAAAATGCTCTAAAATACTAGTGACCACCTCGGGATCCATGTTAGGGCCGGTTGCAAAAAAAAATTACCACAAATTTTAACTTTGTCCAAAATGGACAAACTTTATATGGATCTAGGGGTTCTTGGGCACTCTAAATGCAATAGTGAGGTCTGTTTGAGGCCAAGATGACCAGAAAGAGAGGTCCCCCCAAATTCAACAAAAAACTCTCTAAAAATAAAAATCTCACGAATACGGCCAAATCTCTCAAGAAGAGAATAGGAGAAAATAGATTTGAATTTCTGGTACCATATTGGAGTTGATGAGAAAACAATCCCTAGCTCCTAAGAATACCTGCATGTAAACACTTGTCACAAAAAGAGAGAGAAGCAAGAAGCTAGAGAGGCTTCAACACATGGATCCAAGAAAGAGGAGACATTCTTGATGTGCAAAAACAAAAGTTTCAATTCAATAAAATGATTGTTTCTCAATAAGATTACAAGAGAGATCAATCCTTATAAAAGGAGATCAAAACCCTAAAAGGGTGAACAAACCTAGGTTGCATGATAATAATTAATTATTTATATGCCTAAATTTCAGCTTAAGGAGAAAGATGTAATAAGTTTCTTAGTAATTAAATCAAACATGATTTAACTAATCAGTAAACACTTTATTACTCTAACAGCATTCACTTTCCCTCAACAATTAAAAAAACTCAGAATTAAGCTAACATATAATGTGTTGCAAAACCGTTATAAATTGTTAGAGTAATAAGTCGATTTAATTATTAATTAAATCTTGTCGATTTAATTATTAATTAAATCTTGTCGATTTAATTATTAATTAAATCTTGTCGATTTAATTACTAAGTCACTTGTTATATCTTTATTGATTAAGCTAAACTTTTGCATATAATAATTAATTACTTTATTAATTATTATCATGCAACTTATGTTTCTCCACTCTTTTAGGGTTTCAGATCTCCTTTATAAGGATTGGTCTCTCTTGAAAAAATTTAACACGTTCATTTTATTTGGTTGTAACTTTTGTTTTTTGCACATCAAGAATGTATCCTTTTTCATGGATCTTTGTGTTTAGGCCTCCATAGCTTGTGCTTCTCTTTTTCTGTGGTAGGTGTTTGTAGGTAGGTGTTCTTGTGAGTTGTGGGTTATTTTCTCATAAACTCCAACATGGTATTAGATCTATTTGCCCTTGTCCTCTTCTTGAGAGATTCAGCCATATTCATCAGATTTGTATTTTTTAGAGGTTTTATGTCAGATCTGAGGGGACCTTTTTTCTAGTCACCTTACGCTCAAACTAACCTCATTGTTGCATTCAGAGTGCCCCAAAACCCCTTTTTCCATATGAAATTTGTCCAATTTGGAAAAAGTTGCATTCTGTGGTAAAAAAACTTTGCACCAAGATCATTCAACCCTAGTACACATCCCGAGGTGATCACTATTTTTTGGTGCACTTTAGGCTCAAACGAACCTCGCCGTTGAGATCGGACCATCCAAGAACCCCCAAATCCATATAAAATTTGTCCAATTTGGACAACGTTAGATTTTTTGCAAAAATTTTTAAAGAGATAAAGAGATAATAAAGAGAGATAAGCAAGAAGCTAGAGAGGCCTGAACACATTGATCCATGAGAGAGGAGACATCCTTGATGTGCAAATTTTTTTTTTGTAGCAATCATAATGAAATATTATTATGTTGAATGATGTAAAGAATACAAAGGAGATCACTATTTTTTGGAGCATGTTGGGCTCAAACAAACCTCACTGTTGAGTTCACAGTCTCCAAAAACCCCTAAATCCATATAAAATTTGTCTAATTTGGACAACGTTAGATTTTTTGCATACTAGGGTCATATGACCCTAGCATGCACTTTGAGGTAGGCGCGTGTGAAAATAAAAATAAAATAAAATAAATTTCCGTGGGGGCCGCTCGGCAACCACCAATGGTGCCATGGTGATCTCGAGGTCACATCGCAGTCACCATCGATGTCACTGCCAAGCGGGCCACGGTGACTGTTGACAGTCACCACCGAAAGGTTGCGGTCCTAGTTTATGTAACCGCCAATGATCCCTTGGTCATTGTGTTGTCACCGAAGCTAATCGCCAACCCCTCTCCACAGGCCTAAGGTCACATGCAGACAAGCAACCGCGACCAGGAATGTTTTGCCAAGCCCCTTGATGACTAGGGGCCCCAAATTTTTGGCCCCAGAGGCCTATTGTTTTTTTTCCTTGAAGACCATTTGGACATCAATTTTAAGCCCATGAAGTGTTGACATCAGCACTGCATCAACACATTCTACAACATTTTTGGGCCCTCCAGAGCAACCATTGGTTTTTTGCTCATAACTTGAGCATACGGTGTCGAAATTGGGAAAATGAAATACCGTTGGAAATCTTGTTTAGAAGCAGATCTTTCTGGCATTTTGGATTTTGGATTTTTTTCCTCCATTTTAAGTACTAGGAGTTCAAAGGCAAAGCTTCTTTTTTGCCTTCTCGGGGGTGTAACTTGTGCATCGAGGCTCTATTTTTTGCAAACGAGATATCATCGAAAATATCTTTATGATCTCTATCTAGATCTAGAGGTTTGAATTTCTGATTTCACTTTTTTGATGGTATTTTTGGTTGTCAAAACCAAAAGTTCATTTTCGCACTCTGGGAGCCATATCTTGCGCATCTGGACTCCGTTTTGGGCAAACGATATATCGTTGGAAAGATTATTTTATGATCTTTCTAGTGTTGTGAGTAATTTTTATAGATTCTACTTGAGGTATATTTTATTTAGTTTTTTGCATTCCTGCACTATGGTGAATATGTTGGATGTTTCAGGCCCTGGGATCTCTTAATTTTATGGAATGGTTCTTCTTCGGTTGTTCTTTTGTTTCAGCATTCTTTCGCTCTTCTTTGAGTAGTGTATACATCATTTTGTAGCATTCTTTTATGCACACACACACTGAGATAAAGTGTCATTCTATTGCATGTATGGGATCTTGCACATGTTTGTGCTCTTTGTACTCACTTTCAATTATAAAGTGTCATGGGGGGTTTGATGTTTGCCTTTTTTCCATCTAATTTTATCACATGAGTGTTCTTCCAATGACATTACCCTTAAGTATCTCTATTTGTGTTTGTACTCTCTCTGCACCTTCAATGTTCCTGGTTCATTTTCATCATGTAGTTCATATTGGACGTTCTTTTTGTATGCACCCTAAAATGGTCGCCTAGACTTTGGGCCCCCATTCAGCAATTTGTCAAATTCCTGAATCAATATTTTCAAAAATCAATATTTTTCAATTATATCAATTTCCTTGATCAAATCATAATCAATTCAATATTTCCTAAGGTTTGAGCCTTATTTAATTTAAAAGAGAAAAAAATAAAAATAAAAATCTTATTTAATTAAGAGAACATGCTCCTTTTAATTAATTAAAAATCTCTTTTAATTAAATAATAAAATCACTTTATCCTAAGCCTTTATTTAATTAAAAGGAATTTCCTCCCTTTTTATTTAAATAAAAAATCCCCACTTTTCCTCTTATCCTAAGTTGCATAAATAAAGCATTTATTCTTATTTTATAAAAAGGAAAAAGCACTTTTTGTCTCATATGGACATAAAGTCAACTCCTATTTTCCTATTGGAGGATATTTGTGCACAAGGATCAAGCTTCTATTTTTCTCCACCGTTGATTAAGTCTTTTGCCTCTTAATCTCAATGGTCCATTTTCATCTCATTCTCTATAAAAAAAGAGCTCTCTTCCTCATTTTCATATCTTAAGTTTTTATGCTAATGTTATGCTGCAGGTTTTCTAGGTCATTTTGGATCTCTTTGAAGACATTCTACATCCAAGCTTGAAGACTTGTTATTGCATTTCATTGTAGTTGCATATTTCCTTTCTTAGTTGTATTATCATGGCATATTAGCTTAGATTTTCTTTTATGCAATAGATTAACTTGCATTGTCATATAGATTTGCATTGCATTACATCCATATTGATTTCATTGGAGATATTGGCATTGTTGCCCTTGTCTTTGATTTGGAATCTCTCATTGTGTGGTTGACTAGCAAGGTCATGAGTTTATAGCTCTAACTAAGAGCAATTTTAAAAATCTTGCAACTCCATGCATAGAGAGCTATGGATCGATTTGTGAGGGCTCATTGTTGAATTTTCTTGCATGTAAAGATTCATAGAAGTGTGGTCACATTTTCACCATACATTTTTGGTGCCCACCGTGGGTCAACCCACCTCTTGCATGCTGGTTTTGATTATTTTTGGAGCTGACCCTTGTGCAGATTTGTTTGGAGATGAAAAACTCTAGATTTGAAATATTTGATCATATCTCCCAAACGGCTTGGTTTTTTGGTCTAAATTTTTTTTTTCAAGTTGGTGACATATCAGAGAAGCTCCAAAATAATTTTTATAATTTTTGGAGGTGATTTGTAGTTTTTATGATTTTTTCTTTATTTTTCATAAAAAATTGATTTTTGGTGCAAATCAACATATTTTTTGGAAATGTTTACATTTCTAGAAAGGTCTTAGAATTATATAGGGGGTCCATTCACTATGTTTTTAATTTAGAAATCATATCATATCTCATTTGGTCAATTTATAAAAACTAGTCTATTTTGGTAAAATGGGTCTCTAGGGCACAAATGAAGAGATTTTTCTAAAATTTTTACATTTTTTGAAAGCTCTCTATTTTTTGACAGAGGTATTTTTTCTGCATTTTGGTTTTAGGGTCCGAATTCATGTGGTAAAAATCAGATCTTGTTGACTAGGTCAAATGCAAAAAAAATAAAATTTTGTGATGGGTATGCACTTATTTTTCATTGTTCATTGCATGATATGAATTATCATTTAGATTATTTGCTAGTTATCATTGCTCCTAACAATTGATTTTTAGATCTAACCCTAGGGTTTGCATAAGTTGGATATACATTGCATATCTTATTTACTTATTTTCTTGTCTTGTTCATTTGAAGGTGCTCTTGCTTTCATGGAAAATGCTTAAAACAAAGCGTTGGACTTGAGGTACTTTGTTCCATCTCTACAACATTTGGATTTTGGGATTAAAATTGAACCTCTCATGTGTTTGTCTTGAGTGTTTTACATGCTTTCATAGAACACATTTCAATTGATGCTCTTAATGGGAAATGAATGAACATAGATTTGCTTTCATACAAGTTTGTGTAAGTGAATGCTTGTGTTTAAACCTTAAGTAATTCTTGGTTCCAATATCAAATATCTCATTGAGTGATTGAGGGCATGGATTCATTCCTTGTTTACATAGGGAGTTAAATGCACCACTTTGTGGACTCACTCTATGTTTACTTGGAAAGTTAAATATTCCATTGTTCAACCTTTTTTCATTTGTGAGTAGTATTGATTAGCAGTCTTAGATTACTTGTGATTGATCTAGATTGCTATCTTGGGTTATTGGACTCGCTAATCCACCGGCCCCTCGTTTTCACCCCGTGGTTGCAAGATCAGCGTCACATTAAAGGGGAGGGGTCTACAGGAAAGAAGCGTTAATTGCTCCACTAGGCAACCCTTTTGTGCTTTTTGGAACTCACTTGTTTTCTAAGGTGTGGACTCACTTTGAGTTGATGTGAGGAGTTAAATGTTCCACTTTTGGGCTCACTTTGAGTTGATGTGAGGATTTAAATGTTCCACTTTTGGACTCACTTTGAGTTGGTGTGAAGAGTTAAATGTTCCACTTTTGGACTCACTTTGAGTTGGTGTGAAGAGTTAAATGTTCCACTTTTGGACTCACTTTGAGTTTGTGTGAAGGGTTAAGTGTTCCACTTTTTGGACTCACTTCGCATTCTCTTGAAGGGTTAAATGTTCCACTTTTGGACTCACTTCACATTCTCTTGAAGGGTTAAATGTTCCACTTTTGGACTCGCTTCACATTCTCTTGAAGGGTTAAATGTTCCACTTTTGGACTCACTTCACATTATCTTAAAGGGTTAAATGTTCCACTTTTGGACTCACTTCGCATTCACTTGAAGGGTTAAGTGTCCCACTTTTGGACTCACTTCGCATTTAATTGAAGAGTTAAGTGTTCCACCTTTAGTGCTCTAAATACTTTTGATAGTGAATTACTTAGTTTTTATTTCTAGAAGGCCTGCTTGGGGACACACCACCTCAAGGGATGACCTTAACTGCTGTGTTCCGACAGAGTATAAATATCGGGAGGTGAATCCAAAGACACCTCTCTTGGGAATTGAGTTTGATATCACTTTTGGCTAAGCCTCAAAGAACTTTATACCTTTGAGAAGTGAAGGAGGACATTTGGGTTACCGTCTCCCCCCGGCTATGTGATTTTGGATTCTTCTCATCTACGGATTTAGGCCTCACGTACCTTGCATATATCGAGGACTCATTTTAGAAAGCCATGTATATCCTTGTAGACAACTTGATAAGGTGTTGTTGTGTTCTAAGTGCCTACTAAAACATTGTCAAGAACATACACAAGTAGAACCTTTAAGGAGTAGAAATACTAAGTCACTATACTTGTTCATGTGCAAGGTTGCTTTGCCCCTTGCTCATTGTTTGAAGACAATTTTTTGCTTGAACTCTTTGATTGCTATCTTATGTGCTTGATAAAATGCTGAAAATCTGTTAATGTGTCTCATTAAACCACAAAACAACTAAATTCTTGAGTTGAAACACCCAACTTTTTTACAGCTTGCTCAATTTTCTATCCTGACATTAGAGATTTGTTTTGACTTTAAATCTCTAGTTTTTTCCCTCTAGGAATAGCATCAATTGGTTTACAAGGCCACTTTGGAAATAGTTGTTAGGTTAGAAGGTTATTCTTGGTGAGAAAGCTTATCTCTAGAATTGTTAGCTACATTCTTGGAGAATTTTAGTGCTCTTATTGTCCAAATCGCTTTCATTTAATCAATTTCAATTATATTTTGGCCTAGTCCAACCTCCTAATTCAAAAGTGCAAGGATATTCATCCTTTGATTTTAGCACCTCTTTGACAGTGTTGGTAAAGCTCCTTTATTTCTATCTTTTCATTTCATTTTGGACAATAGAGAACTTTGATTATCGTAGTTTGGTGTTGACACTTTGCGAGGTCACCCTATCATTAAGAATCTCTTTCTTTCATGTCAGTTACAATAAGGTACCAAGTCAATCAAGGGAAGCGACCCCCTGTTGTCTTTAGCCAGTTACCACCAGTTAAGACTCATCAACAACATAAGGGAAAAGGACCCCTTTTTTATCAATCTCCTAAGAGTGAATTTGAGATTTTTTTTAATCCGAAAGGTAATCCTAGTGAAGTGAGTACCTCTCTAGCACCCATTTCATCAAGTATGGACATGAGTTACACCTTCACTCGACAACAAAGAGAAGCAATGAACCAGACTCTTGATGACATATTTCAACGGCATAGGGGTAACATGATGTCTACTGGGTCTGCATATGCTAGTCCACCTGGATCACCCTCGATCAACACAAGGTATCTTGATGCTCACCAACAAGCTGAGAGACATCACCAACAAACTCACTCAGATTCAGGGTCACAACACGAAGACCAAAGAAACGAGTCTAGTGACCACCACATCAATGCAGCCAATGCAATCAAATAGTCAAGGCAACCTTCTCCACTTAGAGATACCTCTTGATATGCAAATACGAGATTGAAGAGCATTGAAAGGGAGAAGCAAGCCTATCTAGATGAACAAGCTGCTAAAAAGGTGAAATTTAGACAACTAGAGGAAGAGGAACGTGCATTATTGGACATAAGGAAAAGAGTCACTCAAGAAGAAGAAGATAGACTCTATGCACAAAAACTCTAAAATTGATTCAATGGGAGGGGTACTAATAGTGGGACCCACTCACCCCCATCTACTCCCTCACCAAGTCCTAGAAGAAGGTCAAGGACACCCTCAAGATCCCCAAGTCCTAGAGGTAGAAGGACTTCAAGATATGATCACCATAGGAGACAGTCACGTCCTAGACTTTCAAAGAAACCCTCCCAACAAGCACATCATGGCTCACAACATGGAGGAATTTATGCCAACTTCGATCATATAGACTTCATGGCTATTCAACAAGAACCTTTGTTTCAAGCCTACGTCGAAAGGTATGTGGAGCAGAATAAAGATCAATTCTTAGAAAGTCTATTTAATAAGGGTGCAAGAGTTCCCTTTGATTTTGATGTGGACAGAAAGGTAAAGAAGCAAGACCCATCCACAAATGAAGTGATCAAACAATTGCAAAGAGATGTGGACAACATGAGGGCTCCTAAGAATACTTTCAACTTGGATTCTATTTGTCCCAATCCTATTGACAAGAGTGTGGTGTTGGTTGAGTTTCCTAAGAAAGTTGAGTTTCCAATATATGACAAATATGATGGCATTGGTGACCCTCATGAACATGTTAGATAGTTCTACATAATGAGCTTTTCTTTTCACCATGAAGACTCCTACTTGATGAGATTATTCCCAAGGAGTCTCAAGGGTCAAGCCATGGAGTGGTTTACTAACCTTACTCCTCCAGTTAAGACATTTAGAGAGCTTGTGGAAAGATTTGTTCAACATTTTGCTTACAACTTATCAAGGTCGGTCACCATGCTTGATTTGTGCAAACTCAAACAAAATCAAGGAGAACCTTTTGTCACCTTCTTGCAAAGATGGAGACAGTTGTGCTCGAAGTATCCTAGGACAATTCCTGAGGAGGAAAGAATAGACATCATTGCGAGCAACTTGGTACCGGAATAAGGTATGAAGTAAGGAAGATCCCATTTAATTCTTTTGATACCATGGTAGAAGTGGCGTGTTGCATAGAGGATGTCCTAAAAGAACAAGGAATTTTGGCCAAAACAACTAATAACAACAATGGCCAAAACAACAATAATAATGGTAATAAGGACAAAAAGAACTCCTATTGGAATAAGAATAAGCAAGTGGTCAATGACGGAATTGTTGAATCATCACAACCTAAGAATGAAGGAGTTATTAATCTCTCTAATGCAGTCCAAGCCATGAAGTTGCAAACATCTTCAGCACAACAAGAAAATAAACCCAAGTATCAAGGGAGACCTAAAATAGAAAAGAGACAATTTACCAAACTTGGGGACTCCTATGCAGACATTTTCAAGATGTTAATTGCTCATAATTTGGCACAACCTCAGGATCCTACAAAGTTTCGCATACCGGATCCTAAACCTCATTGGTAGGATGAGAAGGCTTTCTGTGTCTTTCACAATGGAATTGGACATGATATAGAAAATTGTTTTAAACTTAAGCATCTTGTCCAAGATCTTATTGAAAGCAGAAGATTACAAGTTGATGGTTTAACCACTAATGTGGATCACAAAGCTTTTAAAGAACCCTTGCCCAAATATGAGAAAGGAGAGACTTCTAACAACAAGAATGGCAAGGCTGCTATCAACTACACCTACACAAATGCTGAAAATGTTATTAATATGCTTGAAGTTGTTGATGATAATGTCAACATGATGAGAAGGAAAGACCCTTATGGATATGATGTGGATTCAACTCCTATGCCTGATGAAGGACCTATATTGGTACTAAGAGGTCCTCACTCATGAAGGATGTCTCAACCCCTCAATGCAGTCACTAGGAGTCAGTCTCAAGCTCCCATTGTTATTAGAGGTCCTAACTCTAGTAAGTCTAAGCAGCCAGTGTCAAAAGGTGTTCTTCCTAAATCTGTTGTTGGTCCTGAGTTGAATTATAATCTTGTTGACCAATTACAACGTACACCAGTGCAGATTTTAATCTTTGAGCGTTTGGAATTGTCCCCTAAGCATAAGCGTGTCCTTGAGGATGCCTTGTGAGTGGCTAATGTCCCTAATGATATAGATGTAGATCAATTCTAGAATATGGTCAACCACTTGGCTAGCCCTCACTACCTTACATTCTCAGAAGAAGATGACAAGTCATTAAGCCACCCACAAAATTTGGCCCTTCATATAGAGGTTATGATCCACAAGACCCATGTCAGACACGTGTTGATAGATGGGGGTGCTGGGCTTAATATTTGTTCTTTGAGCTTATTAAAGGCCTTGGGTTATTCAGAAGAAGTCATTGACACCAGGAAGAAGATAACTATCAAGGCTTATGATGAAGCAGAACGTAGTTCTAAAGGATTGGTTGTTCTTCCTATCCGAATTGGTCCTGTAGAGAAAGATATTTTATTTCAGATTGTTGATGCCGGTCCTTTGGCTTACAATACTTTGTTGGGTAGATGTTGGATACATGAGATGCAAGCAGTCCCATCTACTTATCATCAGTGTGTGAAGTTCCCTTACAATGGAGTAGAAGTTTGCATACCTGGGGATAGCACATTGTCAGTCAACACAATTTCAGCAGGGTCTCACATTCCTTTGAAAAGGGAGGCTGAAACTTTTGATACTAAATTTGAACAATGCAAAGACAAATTCAAAGCCATGGATCTTGGCATGGGGGATTACAAAATTGATTCATTCACAAAATTGCCAATTTCCCCTAGGTCTTATGGCAAACCTTCTCAAGATATGAAACCCTCATCTTCAGCCATGACATTGTTCGACAAGTTTGTAGAATCCTCAGTTCCGATTCAAGAGGAAAAAGAAGAGGTTGTCATTAGGGACTAGATTTACCGAGAGGAGAAATACCGACTTTATGAGGATTTTTCACCTTCCCCTCAAGCTTATGGGAGAGGGTATACATTGGTCAAGAATATGGGTTATCCAGGACATGGTCCCCTTAGTCATTGGTTGGATGCCAAAGCTGAACCTCTTAACCATGACCTTTTTGGATGAAGGAATAAGTCAATAGTTGGCTTAGGTTTTGCAAATAAGAAACAAAAAAGTATCCTGGTCTTAGCTGCGACGGACAGTGACAATGACTCAGACTACACACCTAATCTCTCTAATCAGCAAGACATGTCTGATGATTGGGTGCCTTCAACAAATCTCCTTTGGGGAGATTCAAAAGATTTGACAACTGATAGTCCTACTATCCCAGCTACGACAGATAGTGACTATATGAATGCTAGATTGACAATGGAAAGTGTTGCTATCCTACCTGTGACAGATAGTAACAATGCTAGTGCTAGAGAAAGGGAAACCTTTCCTAACCTTGAGGCTTCTACATCACGAGGCCCAAATAATGATTCAGAGACAAAATCACATGAGTTCGAATGGGGCTCACTTTCAGATGCAACAGTTGATTTGGACATGGATGTTGTCCATACTTATAGTACTTAACCTGATGTGACCAACGAGCCTAGTGTAGGACTAGGGGATTGGACTCCTCGAATTGCCTTAGTGGACGACGCTTTGTTTGGTAGGACAAATCCTGATTCGGGTATCTTAGAAGGAGACTTGATGAATCCCAATTGTATGGTCACCAGAGATAACACCTTCCACATACACAATGTTGAACCAGTCATTGACCTACCCCTTGTTCATTTCCACCTAATTGATTGGTCTCAACGTTACCAAGAGCCTCAGCTCTTAAACTTTCAGAATGACTATGAAATTGCCTGTTATCTAAATGCTCTTGAACCCATAGTCTTTTCCACCAGTGAACCAACAAAAAGTATGACAGAGCCTGATATTTAGTACCTCAGTCTAAAAATAAAATAAAAAGAAAAAAAGAAAAAAAGGTCTGATGGCGAAAACCACTTTGTGGTGATGTCAGAACCCAAAATAGTAAAAATAAATGACACATCCGAGGGTGAAAACCTCTTTGAGGCACCTAAGGATGGGGTACTTAATAACTTGCCAAGTTACTTCCAAGACAAGTCATCAATTCTCATTGAGCCCACACAATCAGTGAATTTGAATACAGAAGAGGCTCCCCAAATAGTGCACCTAGCTCAGTCTCTATCAGTTGAAGAAAAAGAGGCATATACAAAGTTTTTGAAAAAGAAGAAAATCAACTTTTCTTGGACATATTCTGATATGCCAGGGCTTGACACTGATCTTATTATGCATCATCTATCTATAGCTCCAAGAATAAAACTGATCAAACAAAGGTTGAGGAAAATGCACCCTCACATAGCTCTTCTTGTTAAAGCTGAATTAGAAAAGCTCTTACACACAGGATTCATTCGAGCTATTGACTATGCTGAGTGGATCTCTAATATTGTTCCAGATTCAAAACATGATGGGTCCATTCACATTTGCACAGACTTCAGAGACCTCAACAAAGCCTGCCCAAAAGATGACTTTCCACTCCCAAACATAGACATGATAGTGGATATGATGGCGGGTTATGAGATATACTCCTTAATGGATGGGTTTTCCAGATATAACCAGATAAAAATAGCTCCTGAAGATCAAGAGAAAACAACTTTCACATGTGCATGGGGAACCTATTGTTGGAACATCATGCCATTTGGCCTAAAGAATGTAGGAGCAACATACTAATGAGCTATGACCAAAATTTTTCATGATATGATGCATAACAACATGGAAGATTATGTGGATGATACCTTGGCTAAATCTAGGAAACAGGATACACACCTCGATGATTTGGAATTGATTCTAGATCGCATGGAACAGTTTCAACTTAGATTGAATCCAAAAAAGTGTGCATTTGGAGTTACCTCAGGTAAACTTCTAGGATTCATAATTTTAGCAAAAGGAATAGAGGTTGATCCTGAAAAGGTCCAAGCTATCTTAGATGTGCCACCTCCAAAGAACATAAGTCAAATGAGAAGTCTTCAAGGATGACTCCAATCTATACGGAGGTTTATTTCACAACTTGCAGATAGAGCACAACCTTTCAATAAAACATTGCATAAGGGAGTCACATGTGTGTGGAATGAGGATTGCCAAAAGAGCCTTGATCAAATAAAACAGTATTTGGCTAATCCTCCAATTTTGATGCCTCCTATTCCAGGGAAAACATTGATTTTGTACATTTCAGCAACAGAGTCTTCCTTGGGGGCATTGTTGGCTCAATTAGATGACACTGGGAAAGAAAGGGCCATATACTACATCAGTCGTACTCTAGTATCTTATGAGATCAATTATAATAACATTGAGAAGTCTTGTCTTGCAGTAGTGTTTGCTTCCCAAAAGTTGCGACACTATATGCTTGCTCATACTATACATTTGGTTACAAAAATTGATCCCCTTAAGTACTTGCTTAGTAAGGCTGCCCTCACGGGTAGACTTGCTAAGTGGATGATGGTTTTATCTAAGTTTGATATAGAGTACATTGAGAGAAAGGCCATAAAAGGGAAAGCTATTGCTGATCAGTTAGCTGATTTTCTAGTTAAGGATAGTGTGCCTATTCAGGTAGAGTTCCCAGATGAACACATTCTATACATGACCACTCGCACTTGGAAGCTGTTCTTTGATGGTTCCAACATGCAAAATGGATCAGGTGCGGGAGTATTGTTTGTTTCTCCTCATGGGTATAATATACCAAAATTCTACAAACTTTTATTCCCATGTACAAACAATATTGCAGAATATGAAGCATTAACCAATGGATTGAAACTAGCTATAGAATGGAACATAACAGATTTGCATGTCTTTGGGGATTCACAATTAATTATCAACCAAGTCAATAAGGAGTATCAAACCAAAGATGATAAATTGATACCTTACAAAAAGATGGTTGATTCATTGAGATGTTACTTTACCTTTGTGAAATTTCAACAGATCCCTAGAGCAGAAAACAAAGCTGCAGATGCTATGGCTACATTAGCTTCACTCCTACAGTTGGAACAACATGAATCTAGATTTGGATTTCTGGTGGAAGAGCTATACCACCCCATATTTGACTCATCTGAAAGCGATGTCATTTGTACCCTTGTCACACATGAGTCTTCCCGCTATGGTGCTATCTATTCATATCTACATGATGGCATCATCCCTAACACTTTCAATCATTCTAAATGCTGAAACCTCATCCGTAACACCTCTCACCACACCCTTATCTTTGGTGATTTATATAGGAGGGGTTTAGATGGGACACTTCTTAGGTGCTTGGAAAAGGAGGAATCCGACCAAGCATTAGTTGACATTCACGAGGGCATTTGTGGTGGACACTCTAATGGTCTTGCCATGGCCCGAAGGTTGCTTAGGGTGGGGTATTACTAGCCCACAATGCAAACTGATGCAGTAGCTTTCTCTAAATCTTGTGAGAAATGTCAAAAACATGGAAACCTGATTCACACTCCAAGGAGGGAGCTAATTCCTTCTATTTCTCATTGGCCATTTCAGTACTGGGCCTTTGACCTTGTTGGGAAAATTCACCCCAACTCATCAGGTGGACATAATTTTATCATCACAGCTACTGATTATTTCACAAAATGGGTAGAGGCAGTCCCTCTTTCTGTTGCCTCAGGCAAAATAGTTTCCCTATTTATTCTAAATCATATTATTTGTTGATTTGGAGTGCCTTCTAAGATTATTACTAATAATGGAGGTCAATTCAAGAACAAGGACCTAAAGCATTTATGCAAGAAGTTTAAAATTAAGCAACATTGGTCCTCCATCTATTTTACACAGGGAAATGGACAGGCAGAAGCCTCTAATAAAACCATTCTTAAAATCCTTCATAGAACAGTACACAAGAATGGTAGGGATTGGCACTTACAAATCAATCCGGCACTATGGGCCTATAGAACTAGCATTCGTACACCTACAGGAGCTACTCCTTTTGCTCTTACCTATGACGCTAAATCAGTGTTGCCTTTAGAAGTAGAGATACCTTCACTTAGAATCTCTCTCAAAGGTTTGATTACAGATGAGGATTACCATGCCATGAGGTTACAAGAACTAGAACTTCTAGATGAGAAGCGTAAGGCTTCCTTTGATCACATGAGAGTATATCAGAAGTGTATGTCCAAAGTATTCAACAAGAAGGTTTTCCCTAGGGAATTTCAGATAGGTGATCTTGTTTTGAGAGAGAACTTTAAGAATCAACAGAACAAAGAACAAAAGGGCAAGTTCGAACCTAATTGGCTTGGACCATACATTATTACAACAGCTTTTGGTACAGGTGCATATTTACTGTCGAATGAAGATGGAGAACAGCTCCCTGAGCCCATCAACATTTTGCACCTAAAGAAGTTCTATCCTTGATGCCTGTTCTGTCTAGGGGCATCCTTTGTACATATCTTATATGATCCTTAAAAGATACCAAAAAAATTGATATATGATGTTGAAAAAATCCTAAAAAGCATAAAAAGTCCTAAAAAAAATACAAAAAAAAAATTAAAAAAATTAAAAAAATTCAAAAAAAATAGAATAAGTGCCTTGGTGAAAACTTGGTAACAGGCACCTTGGTAGAAAAAAATGAAAAAAAGAAGAAAAAAAAGAGAAAAATTGCAATAAAAATCCAAGTGGTGAAAACCTGGAAACAGGCGCTACTTGAGGCCTTTGCACCCCTATTTGTTAGCATGCATCCTCGACACTTACCCACTTTCCATCATGCCTTGACCTTATTTGACTTGGTCTGGAATTGGTCTTTATCTTTGTCTAGGGGGCATAACTGTTCGCATAGGTCCTTTTGGTGCGTTTGTCTCTTGGGGCATTTCGCAATAGGTGTTTTTCAACACCACCCCAAATAGTGTTTCTCAACACTACCCTTGCGTCGAGTGTTTCTTAACACTTATCAGATGTCTTACCCAATAGTCTAAGTTTGATACGATATTTCTCATTTGTAGATGCGATAACTAGAGTCTGACTTTATGACCAACACACACGCACTTAAATAATCAACTCGCTTGAGATATGTTGACTTTATTTTTCTTTGTGTGTTGTCTATGAAGATTTATTTGATGAGTGGTCTCTCCCTGAGAAGTTTTTGATGATGCATAGCTAGAAGACTGAGGGAATGAGAACATGTTTTATTTCTTTATTTGCTTGTGGGTATATTTTGTTGGTCCTACCTGTAATGAGCATTTATGCTGATGTTACTTGACACTATGGATTGACAAGGTATTATCCTTGACTATTTTACGAGTGCATGCTTCTAGTTATCCTGACTTTCATGTGTCTTGATACAAGCATAATCTCGCCATATCAAACTTAGGTAATCTCACTGCATTAGTCATCTTGACCTCTATGTCTTTGATGCCTAGGTGGGATTTCCACATTTCTATCTAATAAAGATCATATTCATATCCACATAGTTATGCTAGTGTTCATTGTATGATCTTGCGACACTACCAATAACGCTCGATGATGATAATTAGATGTCTATAGGCATTGTGACCTTGCAAGTCAACCACCTTCATAGTAGCTTGCATTCTTAGGTTCATCATAGTTTAGTTTTTGCATCTTGCATATGGAGAGAGCTCTCCTTTTATCATCTACGGACTAGTTGGTCAACTGTGCTCATTTTCTGATTCTTCTTGATCATATCTTTCATTTCTAGTCTTTCGTATCCAATCATTTTCTATCCATTTTTAAACTCAAAATCAAAATCTGAGTTGCATTTCCAAGTTTTCTCATTCTTCTACACAGTTGACTGACCTTTTGAGGCATAATTCTTTGATCTTTGATGGAATTTCTTATTTTCCATGTCTTCCAAACTTCTAGTCTTTCATTCACCCCTTTCACTTCCTTTCTCTAAGGTTTGACTTAATTTTTATCCTGTATCTTTCCCAGTCAAACCTAGTCAACCTGGGGCATATCTTCACTGTTTGATGGTTATCCTATCATGCTCCATCCTTCAATTTTGATTTATAGCGACTTGATCAAGTTTATCAATTTGTTGTTCTCCTCTACCTGATTTCAATTTCGATTCCGAGGGGGCAGTACCTATCAGCTTTAATCTTTGATTCAGCTTTATCATTCAACTTAGCTTGAGATTCTTATTTTGAGACTTGATTATCACCTAGTAGCGATGGTGGTGATTTTGTCTTTCGATTCTTATCTCCTATTTTTAAGACTTGATTATTGCCTAGCAGTGACGGCGATAGTTTTGTCTAAGGCTTGATTTGCACCTAGCAGCGACAGTGTTGGTCTTGTCTTTCAGCTGTTGTTTATGCTTGTCCCGATGTGTTCCCATCTGTCGAACACACATCTGGGTTGTTTTGTGATCCCAAATCAATCTCACATTTCAATTCTTCTTTGACTGCAGGTGTTCCCAAAATGATCACACATTAGTCAAAGAGGGGCAAATGTATGCACCCTAAAATGGTCGCCTAGACTTTGGGCCCCCATTCAGCAATTTGTCAAATCCCTGAATCAATATTTTCAAAAATCAACATTTTTCAATTATATCAATTTCCTTGATCAAATCATAATCAATTCAATATTTCCTAAGGTTTGAGCCTTATTTAATTTAAAAGAGAAAAAAATAAAAATAAAAATCTTATTTAATTAAGAGAACATGCTCCTTTTAATTAATTAAAAATCTCTTTTAATTAAATAATAAAATCACTTTATCCTAAGCCTTTATTTAATTAAAAGGAATTTCTTCCCTTTTTATTTAAATAAAAAATCCTCACTTTTCCTCTTATCCTAAGTTGCACAAATAAAACATTTATTCTTATTTTATAAAAAGGAAAAAACACTTTTTGTCTCATATGGACATAAAGTCAACTCCTATTTTCCCATTGGAGGATATTTGTGCACAAGGATCAAGCTTCTATTTTTGCCACCATTGATTAAGTCTTTTGCCTCTTAATCTCAATGGTCCATTTTCATCTTATTCTCTATAAAAAAAGAGCTCTCTTCCTCATTTTCATATCTTAAGTTTTTATGCTAATGTTATGCTGCAGGTTTTCTAGGTCATTTTGGAGCTCTTTGAAGACATTCTACATCCAAGCTTTGAAGACTTGTTATTGCATTTCATTGTAATTGCATATTTCCTTTCTTAGTTGCATTATCATGGCATATTAGCTTAGATTTCCTTTTATGCAATAGATTAACTTGCATTGTCATATAGATTTGCATTGCATTGCATCCATATTGATTTCATTGGAGATATTGGCATTGTTGCCCTTGTCTTTGATTTGGAATCTCTCATTGTGTGGTTGACTAGCAAGGTCATGAGTTTATAGCTCTAGCTGAGAGCAATTTTACAAATCTTGCAACTCCATGCATAGAGAGCTATGGATCAATTTGTGAGGGCTCATTGTTGAGTTTTCTTGCATGTAAAGATTCATAGAAGTGTGGTCACATTTTCACCATACACTTTTCAGTGTACCTGTCATTTCTCCCTTGTCAACACTATGGGAGGTTTTTATTGTTGGTTCTTCTGCTTCATTGGTTTGATAGTGGATTCACCACCATTCAAATGTAGAGGGGGAAATATGAGATCTATTCTCAAAACCCAAATTCCCCAAGGAAGAGATCTGATTTGATCAACCTAGAGGTTAATACACAATTGAATCAATTTGTGGATGAATATGGAAGAGAGAAAGTAAGTCTAATATTTCCCTTGTGGATGGATATTATGTTTGGAATATTGAAATACAAGTACTAACCTCAAATTAGGGTAGATCTGGAAAATGTTGAATTCTGATGTCTGTGTACACTTTCAGGAAAATCAGAAACCTGTCCTAGATTGGAAATGCTGAGACAGAGAAAACTCAGAAATCTTTCCTCAAGATGGCTTAGCTCAGGTTTGACCCTCATAAAAGGTCAAATACCACATTATTTATTTGAAGTCCAATTTGAATTATGTTCATAGATCCTAGAAGTTCACCGAAAAGAGTATCCAAATTCACTCTCAGATCTGAATTTCCGCACCTATACCTGCAAGAAAAGGAGGATTTTTGTTGTTTGTTTGGGGGGGTTTGCCTTGGTCAAACCCCAGTTTGGAATCAACCTTAATATTGAAATTGAAATGGAGAATGCTAGCAAGTAGTAGAAAATGATCTAACAATGAAGCTATGCAATTCAATAGATATGCAATTGTATTTGAAATGTAAACAAGTATATTGATATGAAAGCTTGAACACAATAATAAGTGTAAATCAAACCTCCATGGTTGTATGCTTGGAATCCACCTTGAGAGAAGAATGAAATGGATCTTGAAGATGAACAAAGGATCTTGAAGGAAAATCACACCATCATGATGGCTAGATCTAGGGTTTGAATGATAAATCTTGAATGCTTGAACCAAATCCCTTCAATGGCTTGAATGCTTGAATCCTTGATCTTCAATGGAGAGCTTGGATGGAGAAGAAGACTTGAATGCTTGAATGGATGCTTTCTTGATCACCTTGAGAGCTTGAGAGCTTGCACATGAAAACTTGAGGGGTAAGTGCACAAAGATGGGGGACCAAAAAGGGGGTATAAGATGCCACTTTTTTCTTGAAATCAGAAAACTCTGAACTTCAACAACAAATTGAAGATAGTTAGACTCAAAATTTTAAGATGCGACAAAAACAAGAGTTGTAATACTCTAAATCTAGTTCCTAAACTACTAACTTATTTTGAAAATAGTGCAGATTAAGGCCCTCAAAAAGGGGGAGCACAAAAAGTGGTCCTATTTTTTGTGAAAAAACATAACATAGCGTCTGGTGTGCTCCCCCTAAAATGTTAACTTTTTTTTTGAATTTTTTTAATCGCTCTAGTGAGAAGTTAGCTAACACCACGTAGTTTATCCTAGAATTTTTTGGTAATTTTTTGATGAATGTATAATTTTTTATCAATTTATGAAGTGCACACATCCTAAAAACATGAAATTTTTGTGTGCTCCCCCTAGAAATCATTTAAAACTAATCAAAAATCAATTTTTTTTAAAAAAAGTGTGTAGAATGGAGTCTAGTTTCTAAAAATGTAACTTGTTGCAAATTTTGATGAACGAGCCAAAATCTATGCCCAAAATACTAAATGTTGGTTTTTTACAAAAAATAGACATACACACAAAAGAAATTAGAGTTGAAAAACTTAACATAATCAGAATTCAAAATAAATTATATGCTTAGATAGCTAACAGAGAGATCTACAATATCATGTTGTCTAATTTTTACGTTCTTGAACTACGAGTAAACCTGACAAGGAGCACACAAAAAAATATGTTATTTTTTTGTATGTTTGCTGGAAAACACGTCTCAGGCCTATTTGAATCGTCCAAGCCTTTGGGTTGGATTTCCAAGGCAAATCCAAGCCTTAGGATTGGTAAATTCCAATGCCTTGAAAAGCGCATGCACCCTATAGGGCGCACGCACTATAGCGCGCTCGTGCTATAGTGCGCGCGCCCTATAGCACGTGCACGCTATATTGAATTGAGAGGAAAAGAGAGAGATAGAGAGCACTCTCTCTTCCTCTCTCTCTTTCCAAAATAGAGATTCTCTAAAATTTGTATACAAAGGCATCCTACAAGAAGGATGAAATGTTTCCTAAAGAATATCCACAATTCATATACAAAAGCATCATACAATAAAAATGACAAAAAATAATAGCTAAAAGGTAAAATTTACCATTAACGTCGATAGCACCAAGGTCATATCCACTGTCAAATCTTGGCCTATGATGTGAAAAATAAGCAAAGCAAGTTAAATGAAAGGGAAGGGATAGATCAAATAGCGAAGGTGCATCAAATCGGATCCAAATTTCAACCCTTTTATGGATTTACAGGTTTAATTGCGAGCCCATGGAATTGGCTAAGAGAAAAATGTGATTGTATATCAACTGATTACAAAATGTGCAGTTAAGGAGAAAATATTGCAATGATGAAGAAGAAAATTGGCTATGGAAAATCTAGTTATGAATTTTCTTAAGAATGAAACTATTAAGGAATTGCATGATATATCACTCAATGGTGCAAGGAATATTCTTGATGAACATGGGATTGTAGTTACATCTATTCAATATACCAAAGAAGATATAGAAAATCTTCTTAATAGAGAGATTAATGTGAGAGAAAGGGACATTTTAGAATCTAATGGTGATTTTTGGTGCCATCGAAGGTATGCCAATTACTTAGGATGAAGAGTAAAAGCCCACAATTAATGGAAAAGAGTGGGAAGAGCTTCTTGGACCCATGTCATGATAGAAGTTATAGATAAGGAAGAAGAGCTAGGAAGGGGAAAGCGGCAAAAGAAAGAAGTAAGATATGCATGTGAGCCTATGTTAGATGATGATGATGACATGAGTACTCACCATTTGCTAGTAGCTCAAGTAGTGACAGAAGCTCTTCAGTGCACATGTACACTAGAACACAAAAATTTCAGATAGAGAAGTAACAAGTGCTGTGGAATTATCATAGAGCAATGTGAAATGAAGCCTCAAATTGGTTCATTAGCAAGAAAATAATTTGGCCATGCACTTCATTCTAGCACCACAAATATTTCTATTAGAAATGCCTATTCATCAATGGTCTGACATTTATGGGACTTGGGAAACCTAGTTACTCATGTTGGGCAATATCCCTCAAATTATGTAAGTTCATTGGCACCTTTGGAAAGGTAGTCTCACTCCTCATTTTATAACAAAGGGTAGTCATCTATGGTCCAAGGTTATAATTCAACTGAAAAATAGAGAGCTTCTCAAGGTACTGATCTCTTTCGTAGAGAAGTTCCCAATTCATCTCAAGGTTCTCATTTAGGTGAGCAACTCCTCGAAGGTCCTCAAATAGACCCATTCAATATCCCAAATTGGTAAAAGGGTAGATGCAATTTTGGAAAGAGTGGGAAGAGCTTCTTGGACCCATGATAGAAGTTACAGATAAGGAGGAAGAGCTAGGAAGGGGAAAGTGGCAAAGGAAAAAAGTAAGATATGCATGTGAGCCTATGTGAGATGATCATCATGAGTACTCACCATTTTCTAGTAGCTCAAGTAGTGACAAAAGCTCTTCAGTGGACATGTACACTGACACAAAAATTTTAGATAGAGAAGTAACAAGTGTTGTGGAATTATCCATAGAGCAATGTGAAATGAAGCCTTGAAAATTGGTTCATTAGTAGGCAAAAAATTTGTTCATGCACTTCAATCTAGCACCACAAATATTTCTATTAGAAATGCCTATTCATCAATGGCCTTACATTTACAGGACTTGGGAAACCCGGTTACTCATGTTGGGCAATATCCATCAAATTATGTAAGTTCATTGGCACCTTTGGAAAGGTAGTCTCACTGGACTCATTTTACAACAAAGGGCAGCCATCTATGGTCCAAGGTTTTAATTCAGTTGACAAGTGGAGAGATTATCAAGGTATTGATCTCTTTCATAGAGAAGTTCCCGATTCATCTCAAGGTTCTCATTTAGGCAACCAACTCCTTGGAGGTCCTCAAATAGACCCATTCAATTTTTGAAATTGGTAAAAGGGTAGATGCAATTTTTGAAAGAGTATCCCAATTGAAGAGAAATGGAAATTCCAGTGAGCATAAAGTTATTGCAGATCCAATAGGTGTATCTCCTCTACTGACAAATATAATTGCTTCTAGAGACTTGAGTTTAAATGGAGACTGTTTGATCCCAAACATGCTCCAGTCGAGCAGATGAACCAGATGTTGCTTGAGTAAAGAAGATAGTGGTTTATTAAAGCATCTGCATTATCCCACTTGCTATCAATTCTCTCTCTCTCTCTCTCTCTCTCTAGATTGTCAAGGATTTCTAAAATTACAACTGCAAGTAAGAAAATATTGCATATTGCACGCTTCTATAAGCATGTGAAATATATAATCTATTCAAACTGATTTTTTTGTCTAAAACTGACACAAATCTCCGTGGATATTATCATGCTTAACATGATTTTCCAATGTTGTAGATATGCCATTGCCCTACTCTTTTGAGCATTGCAGGGCCTTTAGAATTGGTTTGGTCTGTCTTGGTTGTTTGTTGCCATTAGGTATCATAACATACATAGCTCTTAAACGTTGGGTTAGATATACATTTGGGTACATTTAGATATAAATTGGGTACATTTGGTCTTTCTTGGTTGTCTGTTGCCATTAGGTATCATAACATATATGAGTGTATTTTATCCTCAGGCAGTCACTCGTCATCCCACCATCAGTCTACGTAGGATGCATCCATCCTTATGTCAAACATGTCAAATCTAATCTTTTTCTTCAATCATCTAATTTTGGCAAAAGATATTTGTTACATTCATGTTGACATTAGTTCTTTTGGATTTTTTTATATCTTTCTTGGAGTTCTCTTGTTTAGTCTCCTCAAGGTTACCATGATCCTTTATATCATGGTGTGTCGTGAATGATGAAACTTGGGACTTGTTTATGGTTTTATTTTCTTTTGTGTGTGGTCTAAATTTGTTCCTTGCACTTCCACATGTGATTCCAATAGTCACATGGTGCACTAGGTCATATCTCTTGCTTGTGTTCTTCCAACATCATTTGCACCAAAGTCCTTTATGGATCTTGTGTGATGCCAGTCTAACAGTTTCTATTTGTCGTGTCATGTCCTATGCACTATTTATGCCACAACCTTGGCTCTTCATACCTTGGCTATTCACTGATGTTGCTAAATCAAAATAAGTGCTCGCTACATGACAAGCCATTTGCAAGGGTACTCAAGATCCATGATCATTTTTCATCACCATTTCGCTTGCATTTTTATTCACCCATAATTCATCCTAACCTAGTTGCTTTTCCTAATTAAGCCTTTTACCCCCATCCTTGATTATGTCTTGGGGAGGTAAACTATCAGAGCATTTTCATTCTTATCTAGTCTATCTACATAGTTATCTAATTTGCATATATGTTATATTATGACATTCTCAAGTTTTAATTGTGAGTGAACAATTGATTAACCCCACCACTCTTAGTTGTATTTACCTCCTTTTGGGCCTAACATCTTTGTCACATGATCCCCTATGGATGAGGTTCCCTCTCCTTGTACCTTCATGGATGCTCTAGTCCTCCATATTGGTCCATGTACTAGATGGTGGTTGTGGTACCAATGTTGTCTTTGTCCTTGTCCTAGTACTTGTGGTTGTGCTTGTGCACCCTGATCAATGTCCATCATGGTAACACATCCCTACCCACTATCTCTTCCATATATCTAGGTTACCTATAGCCATGGTCTTCCTCCATCTCCCCCTCTATCTTACCTAGCTACTCTTTTCTTGAACACCCTTTGGTAAAGTGTTTCTACCTGTCTTTGTACCCCCTCATAGGTGATGCTTCCTTTCTCTTCCTCCATAGTGCCACTACCACTGTTCTCCTCAAGCACTGAGCCAACTGGTATGCATCAACCTGGTGTCCTTGTATGTGCACCTCCCTCTTACACATCCATAGGGTAGGAATCCCTATCCTACACATATCTCTTGGTATCATCCTAACCTACCATATTGTATATGCTATAGTCACCCCTAGATTTGTTGGCCTAACACATAGATCCTAGTCAGATGACCTTATCTCAATCCACTCCCTCATGATCCCTCTCCAATCTAGAGTCCATCCAAACTATCCAACCATCTCCCATAGCCAACCAAGGCTCAAACATACACATATTTATTGGTCTCTCAGTGCTACTGCTAGTGCCCGTGGCAAAATAAGTACTACTTGTAAGGACTACATTCATTCTCCTTCCCCTTGTCTATCTCCCTTTCCCCTTCTCTCTCTCTCTCAACTTCTCCCTCTCTCCTTCTCTCCCTCTCCCTTTTTTATCACCTTCTCCCTCTCTCCCTTTTTCTTGTTTTATATAGCGCGTACGCGCTATGAAAAAGTAAAGACTATCACTCTAGTCTTTAGTTTTACATAGCGCGTGCGCACTATGAAAAACTAAAGACTATCACTCTAGTCTTAGTTTTACATAGCGCGTGTGCGCTATGAAAAAGTAAAGACAAGAGACTTTTAGTTTTGCATAGCGCGTGCGCGCTATGAAAAAGTAAAGACGAGAGACTTTTAGTTTTGCATAGCGCGCTTGCGCTATGCAAAACTAAAAACAACGGTTAAATTGGCCATGAAACTCGTGATTGAGGCCCACTTTTGCTATTTTTGTTTGATTTCTGCATCTTAGCCAACAAGTTTTCTTCTTTTCATGGTGCTAAGTGACAAAAAAACATATTTTATCAATTTGCAATATTTTATTGTTTAAAAATCAACATCAAATTGCGAAGGTCAATCATTATCAGCAAAATTTATTGATTGAGGTAAGTTTTTTAGTTTTTTACATGTCAAATGTGAATAAAGAGTGTTTTGGTTTATAATTGGTATGATATATACTTGTTCAATGCATAATTTGATATAATTATAATAAATTTATATTATAATTTGTCATATTGTAAGAGGTTTAAATTAGAATTTGACTTATTGTTTTACATTTATATTATATTTTTAAAATTGTAATCAATTCATATGTAGAAATCATCATCATGCCAAGGAAACGAGCAAAGAATTTAACATTGGAAGAGCATGAAAGAGACAAAGAGAAGAAAAGGGAAAGAATGAGACAACTTCGTGAACACAAAAAATTAGAAACCATACAAGAAGATTTGTCTTTGGATGAGGAACATGAAACATCAATACAATGTAAAAGAGAATTGGAATTGGAAACAAAAAGACAACGAATGAGAAACTTGTGTGCAACGAGACAATTGAATTATGAAAATGTGAGGACATCATCTATGAGTTCCCAAGTTGAAGAGACATCGTCATCCAATGTTGGAGGCACACCAATGTATCATGTTGAAGGCACACCATTGTCTACTTTCGAAGGTGGAGGGACACCAATGTATCACGTTGAAGGCACACCATCGTCTACTTCCGAAGGTGGAGTCACACCAATGTGTCATGTTGAAGGCACACCCTTATATCATGTTGAAGGCACACCATTATCTACATCTGAAGGTGTAGCAACCACATCGTCTCATGTTGATGACACTCAAGATGGTACGCAATTCACACATAATGTTTCTGATGCTCCTAGAATTATTTATAGAAAGCCAAAATATTTGATTGATATTGATACTAACATTTTGCAAGCAATGCCTGACAAGATTCCCAAGCGTACTTGTCAAAGAAATGCTAATTGTATTTGGAGATCATTTTTTGAGAATTTAAACATGACAGGAAGATGTCAACTATTTGCTGAAATGATGAGAAATCTTAAATTTAGGCCCATCATGAAGATTCTTGGGCTAAGAACAATGGATGAGTCTAGCGAAAAATCTATTGTAAAGAATCTAATGACTACATATGAGAGTGTGGGTTCTAGATCACGCACGAAAGATAGTAATGTCACACATCATGTACTTACATCAACAATAGTAAGCAATCAAATGAAGAAATCTCGACTCATTAGAAAGACAAGCAAAACATTGAAAATAAGTAGAAAGTCTCTAATGAGAGCCCTGAGAAGGCGTAAAAGAGTGGAAGATCCAAATAGCAATGAGTTATGGGCATTTTCCGGTAGACTACTGCGAAAAGATAAAGCAATTGTTGAAGCTTTGAAATCCTTGATTGAAGAATTTTGGAAGAATAGTACACGGGTATCTCCTAATCAAAGAGATGTTGTAAGAAGGAGGATTGGTAGTCGAATTCATGTTCCACATCCAAAACATTTTTTGGATTCAACTCAGACAAAGTTCTTTTCAAAATTTATGCTTTCGTATCCTCAAATTAAAATTAGTCAGAGATATTTTGAAATGTGTAAACCTTTTTATGTCAAGATAAATCACACACGCACAACTTGTTGTTGTAGGGTACATATTGAATTTTCTAACCATTTTAAAGTTTATAGGAATATACGTGTAGCTTTGCACTCTAACAATGTTTTGCAGGATTGTAACATAAATGTCCCACCTAGATCTTCAAGGGAATTAATATCTACCATTTTATGTGAAAGAGTAGATGGTCAACAGTTTTACAAGCTCTCATGCTTGAATGGTACATGCATAGATTGCGGAGGTTTGCAACGTTTGCCAATTTGTCAACATATGGAGAGTACGCATGCAATCGGTAATAAAATAGTGGAATTTGGAAAATATAAGACCGTGACATACAATCTAAAAGATGGAAAAGAGGCTAAAAGATGTGATTTAGTAATTGAAAAAATTCCAGTGTATCAGTTCATGGACATTTTTTGTAAAAATGTTATTTATGAGTATGCAAGGCATACACATAGAGCACAATGGTTAGATATGCAATTCAAGTTGTGCAAGGACACATTCCCACTTGAAACCATTGTTTCAATTGTGGACTTTACAAAGAACTACACACTACAACCACAGAATGAGGTGCAAGCAAAGTATTACAGCTCTCAACAGGTTGCTATATTTGTTCATATAGCATTCATGCATGCACCAGACAGTAAAGAGCAGAACAGGAAGATATTGAGGGAGTATCATTTTTATATCAGCAATGATCGCTCACATTCTACAGAGTTTGTACATGGTTGCTTTCAACTATTTTATGGTCATTTGGCAAATAGGGGCATAAAATATCATCGACATATCATTTGGTCAGATAATTGTGCATCCCAATTCAAGAATTCACGGATGTTTTATTGGTTGTGCAGGATGCATAAGATTAATGGAATTCAATATATGTGGAATTTCACAGAGGCCGGTCATGGAAAGGGAGAGCACGATGGCGCAGGTGCATGTATTAAAAGAGCTTTAGCACGTGAAGAATTAAAGTACACAGAGAAAGCAACATTGTCAAATGCGAGATGTATTGTCCAATGGTGTAATGCTACAATGGGTCTAGGTAATGAAGGTGAGTCTATGGTTCGTAGATTTTTTTGGTTTATGGATGAAACTAACATTGCACCATATGAGGATTGTTGTACATTGACAGGATCGAGTGAGCTACACTCTTTTAGAAGTTGTAATGCAGGTTCATGGAGTATCCACACATGACATATGGCGTGCTTTTGTTCATCATGTGTAGATGAAGATTGGGATGGGTGTGAGTCAAAGGAATGGGTTGACGAATGGTATACACATAGTTTGAGTCCACTTGCCTCCTATCATCCCCATGAATCACTACAACCGACAAAAATGGAATCATCCATTGAATTTGATCGCTTATCTGATCTAGTACAACCAGGTCAGTATTTTCCACATACAAATAATCTCAAATTTAGTACTTTATCATAAATATTTAGTAAACTAATGTCCTCATTATGTTTATATCATTATAGGCCATGTTTTTGCTGTTATTGCACCTGAAGACAATGAAGAAGGGACAGATTATTATTTGTGTCATTGTGTAGAGGCAAAAAAGAAACTAGATCACTCAGTTATCGATGGTGAAGAATTAGAATACCCTATAGGAGCAGTGGTTGTAACTGGTACATGGCTTAGACGGTATGCTATGAAGAACCCTAGGTTGTGGTTGTTTGAGGATTGGGAGACACACAGAAAGATTCTTCATTATTCAAACCTCGTCGTTGCATCAAATGTCCACTTAATCAGATATGGGGGAAGACTGCAAAATAAAACTCTTTGAAAAGTTCTTGAGTCAGACCACGAGGCAATACTTGAGACAATCAAGGGTAGGGCAGACCCAATTGGTACATTGGACTAAATGGAGATACAAAATATCGTAACATGTCAAATTTATATAGCATTGTAAATTGGGTGGATTGTAAATTGCTCATGCATTACCCTGTATGTATAACGAGAAGTTTGTAGCATTTAATGACCATCCTTTACTTTATTCTCTCCTCTCATACCATCTTGATGCAGAGCTCTCCACTATCACCTTAAATACACTAACTCAACTTGAGGATTCAACAAGTAACTTGGAATCAAGTCAAGGAATTAGTCCTATTCAAAGATCAAATGGAGTTCTCTGACTTTTTGACTAGGCCAATTATGGTGCAGGGCACCCTCCACTAGTAGAAATTTGTGTTGCTTTGTTAGTGTTTGTAATAAATAGGATGGATATGTATAGATCATCCTAATTTTGGTTTGGAATCCTAATGTGTGATCAAGGATCTTTTGGCAAAGTTATAAGCCTAAGATAGCTTAGGTCACAGGGTTCACCTAGATAGTGACAAATTGCTAGGTTAGATTTGTGAGGTTTTAAAGGTTAATTGGCCTAGGAAATTGGCGTGCAAGTCTAGTTTGCTATGGTATGGTTGTAAAAGGAATAAACCAAGAGTTGTTTCAGAGTCCTTAGGTCATATGAGGACCATCTACATGCTTGGGAGTGGTCAAGAAGTCCACTGGTGAAGAGTTCTAACTAAAGGCCAGGTTTAGGCGTAGAAAATTGGCGTACAGGTCTAGTTTGCTATGGTATGGTTGTAAAGGAAACAAACCAAGAATTTTTTCAGAGTCCTTAGGTCATATGAGGACCATCTACATGCTTTGGAGTGGTCAGGAAGTCCACTGGTGAAGATTTCTAACTAAAGGCTAGGTTTAGGCCTAAGAAATTGGTGTGCAGGTCTAGTTTGATATGGTATGGTTGTAAAAGTAATAAACCAAGAGTTGTTTCAGAGTTCTTAGGTCATATGAGGACCATCTACATGTTTGGAAGTGGTCAGGAAATCCACTGGTGAAGAGTTCTAACTAAACGCTAGGTTTAGGCTTAGGTAATTGGCATGCAGGTCTAGTTTGCTATGGGATGATTGTAAAGGGAACGAACCAAGAGTTGTTTCAGAGTCCTTAGGTCATATGAGGACCATCTGGATGCTTGGGAGTGGTCAGAAAGTTCGCTGGTGAAGAGTTCTAACTAAAGGCCAGGTTTAGGCGTAGGAAATTGGCGTACAGTTCTACTTTGCTATGGTATGGTTGTAAAGGAAACAAACCAAGACTTATTTCAGACTCCTTAGGTCATATGAGGACCATTACATGCTTGAGAGTGGTCAGGAAGTCCATTGGTGAAGAGTTCTAACTAAAGGTTAGGTTTAGGCCTAGGAAATTGGCGTGCAAGTCTAGTTTGATATGGTATGATTGTAAAAGTAACAAACTAAGAGTTGTTTCAGAGTTCTTAGGTCATATGAGGACCATCTACATGCTTTGGAGTGGTCAGGAAGTCCATTGGTGAAGAGTTTCAGCAATAAGTCACTTTTAGGCCTAGTTTCCCTAAAGCCAAAAAGATATTGAACTTTGATTAAGTGTCTAACTTTGCAAAGGGAGTTTATTGGGATAGAAACTCACTTAATTGATTGTGTTACACCATCCTAAGAGATTGGGAATACCCATAAGTCATTACAGGTGATTGGTGAATTATGGGAGTCAAGTGAAGGGCACACTACTTTTCGGCTGTCACCTCTACATTAAATTAGGTCTGTGTCCAAGGTGAGTGTTAGGTTGTGTTGGAGTGGAGTTGAAAAATAAAGCTTTGGAATGTTAAATAACTTTCAAATGGGTGTCTAACAATATCTTGATTGTGTCAAGATACCAAGTTGTGAATAAGTTAGAGTGGAAAATTGAGGTTGAGAAGGCTACAAGGAAAAGTGCGTGCAGGTCTAGTTCACTATAGTACGGTCTTAATGGGAATGAACCAGTTGTTATTTCAGATACCTTAGGTCAAATGAGGACCATTTACATGCTTGAGATTGGTCAGGAAGTCCACTGGTGAAGAGTTTCAGCAATAAGTCACTTTTAGGCCTAGTTTCCCTAAAGCCAAAAAGATATTGAACTTTGATTAAGTGTTTAACTTTGCGAAGGGAGTTTATTGGGATAGAAACTTACTTAATTGATTGTGTTACACCATCCTAAGAGATTGGGAATACCCTTAAGTCATTACAGGTGATTGGTGAATTGTGGGACTCAAGTGAAGGGCACACTACTTTTCGACTGTCACCTTTGCATTAAATTAGGTCTGTCTCCAAGGTGAGTGTTAGGTGGTGTTGGAGTGGAGTTGGAAAACAAGGCTTTGGGATATTAAATAACTTCTAAATGGGTGTCTAAAAATATCTTGATTGTGTCAAGATACCAAGTTGTGAAGAAGTTAGAGTGGAAATCGAAGTTGAGAAGGCTACAAAAAAATTGTCGTGCAGGTCTAGTTTGCTATGGTATGGTTGCAAAGGGAACAAACCAAGAGTTGTTTCAGAGTCCTTAGGTCATATGAGGACCATCTACATGCTTGGGAGTGGTCAAGAAGTCCACTGGTGAAGAGTTCTATTTAAAAGCTAGGTTTAGGCAAAGGAAATTGGCGTGCGGGTCTAGTTTGCTATGGTATGGTCGTAAAGGAAACAAAAAAATAGTTGTTTCAGAGTCCTTAGGTCATATGAGGACCATCTACATGCTTTGAAGTGGTCAAAAAGTCCACTGGTGAAGAGTTCTAACTAAAAGCTAGGTTTAGGCCTAGAAAATTGGCGTGCAGGTCTAGTTTGCTATGGTATGGTTGTAAAGAGAACAAACCAAGAGTTGTTTCAGAGTCCTTAGGTCATATGAGAGCCATCTACATGCTTGGGAGTGGTTAGCAAGTCCATTGGTGAAGAGTTATAACTAAAGGCCAGATTTAGGCGTAGGAAATTAGCGTGCAGGTCTAGTTTGCTATGGCATGGTTGTAAAGGAAAAAAACTAAGAGTTTTTTCAGAGTCTTTAAGTCATATGAGGACCATCTACATGCTTGGGAGTGGTCAGGAAGTCCACTTGTGAAAAGTTCTAACTAAACGCTAGGTTTAGGCCTAGGAAATTGGTGTGCAAGTCTAGTTTGTGATGGGATGATTCTCAAGGAAACAAACCAAGAGTTGTTTCAAATTCCTTAGGTCATATGAGGACCATTTGCATGCTTTGGAGTGGTCAGGAAGTCCACTTGTGAAAAGTTTTAACTAAAGGCTAGGTTTAGGCCTAAGAAATTGGCGTGCAGGTCTAGTTTGCTATGGGATGATTGTAAAGGGAACAAACCAAGAGTTGTTTCAGAGTCTTTAGTTCATATGAGGACCATCTACATGCTTGGGAGTGGTCAGGAAGTCCACTGGTGAAGATTTCTAACTAAAGGCCAGGTTTAGGCCTAGGAAATTGGCATGCAGGTCTAGTTTTCTATGGTATGGTTGTAAAGGGAACAAACCAAGAGTTGTTTCAGAGTCCTTAGGTCATATGAGGACCATCTACATGCCTGGGAGTGGTCAGGAAGTCCACTGGTGAAGAGTTCTAACTAAAGGCTAGGTTTAGGCCTAGGAAATTGGTGTGCAAGTCTAGTTTGATATGGTATGGTTGTAAAAGTAATAAACCAAGAGTGTTTTCAGAGTTCTTAGGTCATATGAGGACCATCTACATGCTTTGGAGTGGTCAGGAAGTCCATTGGTGAAGAGTTTCAGCAATAAGTCACTTTTAGACCTAGTTTCCCTAAAGCCAAAAAGATATTGAACTTTGATTAAGTGTCTAACTTTGCAAAGGGAGTTTATTGGGATAGAAACTCACTTAATTGACTGTGTTACACCATCGTAAGAGATTGGGAATACCCATAAGTCATTACAGGTGACTGGTGAATTATGGGAGTCAAGTGAAGGACACACTACTTTTTGGTTGTCACCTCTGCATTAAATTAGGTCTGTGTCCAAGGTGAGTGTTAGGTTGTGCTAGAGTGGAGCTGGAAAACAAGGCTTTGGAATGTTAAATAACTTCAAAATGGGTGTCTAAAAATATCCTGATTGTGTCAAGATACCAAGTTGTGAATAAGTTAGAGTGGAAAATTGAGGTTGAGAAGGCTACAAGGAAAAGTGCGTGCAGGTCTAGTTCACTATAGTACGGTCTTAATGGAAATGAACCAGTTGTTATTTCAGAGGCATTAGGTCAAATAAGGACTATTTACATACTTTGTATTGGTCAGGAAGTCCACTGGTCAAGAGTTTCAACAATAAGTCACTTTTAGGCCTAGTTTCCCTAAAGCCAAAAATATATTGAACTTTGATTAAGTGTCTAATTTTGTGAAGGGAGTTTATTGGGATAGAAACTCACTTAATTGATTGTGTTACACCATCCTAAGAGATTAGGAATACCCATAAGTCATTACAGGTGATTGGTGAATTGTGGGAGTCAAGTGAAGGGCACACTACTTTTCGGCTGTCACCTCTACATTAAATTAGGTCTGTGTCCAAGGTGAGTGTTAGGTTGTGCTATAGTGGAGTTAGAAAAAAAAGCTTTGCGATGTTAAATAAATTCCAAATGGGTGTCTAAAAATATCCTGATTGTGTCAAGATACCAAGTTGTGAATAAGTTATAGTGAAAAATCGAGGTTGAGAAGGCAACAAGGAAAAGTGCATGCAGGTCTAGTTCACTATGGTACGGTCTTGATGGCAATGAACCAGTTGTTATTTAAGAGGCCTTAGGTCAAATGAGGACCATTTACATGCTTGGGATTGGCTAGGAAGTCCACTGGTAAAGAGTTTCAGCAATAAGTCACTTTTAGGCCTAGTTTCCCTAAAGCCAAAAAGATATTGAACTTTGATTAAGTGTCTAACTTTGGGAAGGGAGTTTATTGGGATAGAAAATCACTTAATTGATTGTGTTACACCATCCTAAGAGATTGGAAATACCCTTAAGTCATTACAGGTGATTGGTGAATTGTGAGACTCAAGTGAAAGACACACTACTTTTCGGCTGTCACCTCTGCATTAAATTAGGTCTGTCTCCAAGGTGAGTGTTAGGTGGTGTTAGAGTGGAGTTGGAAAACAAGGCTTTAGAATCTTAAATAACTTCTAAATGGGTGTCTAAAAATATCTTGATTGTGTCAAGATACCAAATTGTGAAGAAGTTAGAGTGGAAAATCGAAGTTGAGAAGGCTACAAGAAAATTAGCGTGCAGGTCTAGTTTGCTATGGTATGGTTGTAAAGGGAACAAACTAAGAGTTGTTTCAGAGTCCTTAGGTCATATGAGGACCATCTACATGCTTGGGAGTGGTCAAGAAGTCCACTGGTGAAGAGTTCTATTTAAAAGATAGGTTTAGGCATAGGAAATTAGCGTGCAGGTCTAGTTTGCTATGGTATAGTCATAAAGGGAACAAACCAATAGTTGTTTCAGAGTCCTTAGGTCATATGAGGACCATCTACATTCTTGGGAGTGGTCAGGAAGTCCACTGGTGAAGATTTCTAACTAAAGGCTAGGTTTAAGCCTAGGAAATTGGCGTGCAGGTCTAGTTTGCTATGGTATGGTTGTAAAGGGAACAAACCAAGAGTTATTTCAGAGTCCTTAGGTCATATGAGGACCATCTACATGCTTGGGAGTGGTCAGGAAGTCCACTGGTGAAGAGTTCTAACTAAAGGCTAGGTTTAGGCCTAGGAAATTAGCGTGCAAGTCTAGTTTGATATGGTATGGTTGTAAAAGTAACAAACTAAGAGTTGTTTTAGAGTTTTTAGGTCATATGAGGACCATCTACATGCTTTGGAGTGGTCAGGAAGTCCATTGGTGAAGAGTTTCAACAATAAGTCACTTTTAGGCCTAGTTTCCCTAAAGCCAAAAAGATATTGAACTTTGATTAAGTGTCTAACTTTGCAAAAGGAGTTTATTGGGATAGAAACTCACTTAATTGATTGTGTTACACCATCCTAAGAGATTGGGAATACCCATAAGTCATTACAGGTGATTGGTGAATTGTGAGAGTCAAGTGAAGGGTACACTACTTTTCGGCTGTCACCTCTGCATTAAATTAGGTCTGTGTCCAAGGTGAGTGTTAGGTTGTGCTGGAGTGGATTTTGAAAACAAGGCTTTGGGATGTTAAATAACTTCCAAATGGGTGTCTAAAAATATCCTGATTGTGTCAAGATACCAAGTTGTGAATAAGTTAGAGTGGAAAATTGAGGTTGAGAAGGCTACAAGGAAAAGTGCGTGTAGGTCTAGTTCACTATAGTACGGTCTTAATGGGAATGAACCAGTTGTTATTTCAGAGGCCTTAGGTCAAATGAGGACTATTTACATGCTTGGGATTGGTCAAGAAGTCCACTGGTGAAGAGTTTCAGCAATAAATCACTTTTAGGCCTAGTTTCCCTAAAGCCAAAAAGACATTGAACTTTGATTAAGTGTCTAACTTTGTGAAGGAAGTTTATTGGGATAGAAACTCACTTAATTGATTGTGTTACACCATCCTAAGAGATTGGGAATACCCTTAAGTCATTACAGGTGATTGGTGAATTGTGGGAGTCAAGTGAAGGGCACACTACTTTTCGGCTGTCACCTCTATATTAAATTAGGTCTGTGTCCAAGGTGAGTGTTAGGTTGTGCTGTAGTGGAGTTAGAAAAAAAGACTTTGAGATGTTAAATAACTTCTAAATGGGTGTCTAAAAATATCCTGATTGTGTCAAGATACCAAGTTGTGAATAAGTTATAGTGGAAAATTGAGGTTGAGAAGGCGACAAGGAAAAGTGCATGTAGGTCTAGTTCACTATGGTACGGTCTTGATGGCAATGAACCAGTTGTTATTTCAAAGGCCTTAGGTCAAATAAGGACCATTTACATGCTTGGAATTGGCAAGGAAGTCCACTGGTGAAGAGTTTCAGCAATAAGTCACTTTTAGGCCTAGTTTCCCTAAAGCCAAAAAGACGTTGAACTTTGATTAAGTGTCTAACTTTGCGAAGGGAGTTTATTGGGATAGAAACTCACTTAATTGATTGTGTTACACCATCCTAAGAGATTGGGAATACCCTTAAGTCATTACAGGTGATTGGTGAATTGTGGGACTCAAGTGAAGGGCACACTACTTTTCGGCTGTCACCTCTGCATTAAATTAGGTTTGTCTCCAAGGTGAGTGTTAGGTGGTGTTGGAGTGGAGATGGAAAACAAGGCTTTGGGATCTTAAATAACTTTTAAATAGGTGTCTAAAAATATCTTGATTGTGTCAAGATACCAAGTTGTGAAGAAGTTAGAGTGGAAAATCGAAGTTGAGAAGGCTACAAGAAAATTGGCGTGCAGGTCTAGTTTGCTATGGTATGGTTGTAAAGGGAAAAAACCAAGAGTTGTTTCAGAGTCCTTAGGTCATATGAGGACCATCTACATGCTTGGGAGTGGTCAAGAAGTCCACTGGTGAAGAGTTCTATTTAAAAGCTAGGTTTAGGCATAGGAAATTGGCGTGCAGGTCTAGTTTGCTATGGTATGGTCGTAAAAGGAACAAACCAATAGTTGTTTCAGAGTCCTTAAGTCATATGAGGACCATCTACATGCTTGGGAGTGGTCAGGAAGTCCACTGGTGAATATTTCTAACTAAAGGCTAGGTTTAGGCTTAGGAAATTGGCGTGCAGGTGTAGTTTGCTATGGTATGGTTGTAAAGGAAAAAAAACAAGAGTTTTTTCAAAGTCCTTAAGTCATATGAGGACCATCTACATGCTTGGGAGTGGTCAGGAATTCCACTGGTGAAGAGTTCTAACTAAAGGCTAGGTTGAGGCTTAAGAAATTGGTGTGCAAGTCTAGTTTGCTATGGGATGATTGTAAAGGGAACAAACCAAGAGTTTTTTCAGAGTCCTTAGGTCATATGAGGACCATCTGGATGCTTGGGAGTGGTCAGGAAGTCCACTGGTGAAGAGTTCTAATTAAAGGTCAGGTTTAGGCCTAGGAAATTGGTGTGCAGGTCTAGTTTGCGATGGGATGATTGTAAAGGAAATAAACCAAGAGTTGTTTCAGAGTCCTTAGGTCATATGAGGACCATCTATATATTTGGAAGTGGTCAGGAAATCCACTGGTGAAGAGTTCTAACTAAATGCTAGGTTTAGGCCTAGGAAATTGGCGTGCAGGTCTAGTTTGCTATGGGATGATTGTAAAGGGAATGAACCAAGAGTTGTTTCAGAGTCCTTAGGTCATATGAGGACCATCTGGATGCTTGGGAGTGGTCAGAAAGTCCGCTGGTGAAGAGTTCTAACTAAAGGCCAGGTTTAGGCGTAGAAAATTAGCGTGCAGTTCTAGTTTGCTATGGTATGGTTGTAAAGGGAACAAACCAAGACTTGTTTCAGACTCCTTAGGTCATATGAGGACCATCTACATGCTTGGGAGTGTTTAGGAAGTCCACTAGTGAAGATTTCTCGCTAAAGACTAGGTTTAGGCCTAGGAAATTGGTGTACAAGTCTAGTTTTCTATGTTATGGTTGTAAAAGAAACAAACTAAGAGTTGTTTCAGAGTCTTTAGGTCATATGAGGACCATCTACATGCTTCAAAGTGGTCAAAAAGTCCACTAGTAAAGAGTTCTAACTAAAGGCTAGGTTTAGGCCTAGTGTCCCTAAAGCCAAAACGGTATTGAAGTTTGATTATTTTGGGTTTGGAACAGAATTGTGGGTGATATAATAACATCATAACATCATTTTTCATCTATATTGAATGATTATATAATCTTTTTTGCTTCAAATTTGGAAAGTTGCTGTAGGTGGTCATTTTGGTGCAATGAAATAACTCTATTTTGGTCTTTTTGATGATATAATGGGTCATTCAATGAATTTAAATAATGTTTTTCATTGAATGGACCCTATGTAACATATTTATGATGTTACTAACCATTTGGATGTAGGATAAGTTGTTTTAGTGGGTGTACACCATGACGAAGAGTGGGAAAATGATACAAAATTGATGCCACAAGTGTAGCAGCAAAGGATCCACCTTAACAAGGGTATAATTTTATTTGAAATAGCAGAAGTATATGTCAAATGAAAGGTGAATCCACAAGGAGGAGTTCTGAAAATGAGTTTTGAGTTGTTTTTAATAAGGCCCTAGTTTTGAAGGCCTAGAGGGAGCAATTTGGGGCTTTTGGGTATAGAAAGCCTATAGGATCCAATTGACTTCAACTTTCTCTAATTGGGACCATATTAGCACTCTGTGAAAAGTGGCAAGGTTTGGTGTTAAGTTTTTAATAGGGTTCCTTTGTAAAAGTGACCTATTACGTCTAGGAAGGAAAGTGGAGCAGCAGTTTTTGGGGGTTGTGTTCCAAATTAACCCTACCTAATTTTGAGATATGTTTTGTAAAACCATAAAAGGTATCTGAATATGTAATTTATTTTGGAAGTGTTTTGGGAAAACTAAGAGTTATTTGGGAAAAACTCGCTGGTTAAGACTACAAGGATAGAGAGCCTAGAGTGTGGATTGAGTGTAAGATCTTGGAGTAGGACTTCAAGAACCACTTGAACATTTTTAGATTCATATTTTAAGCTATATTGAATCCCTATAATAGTAAGGTAGTTGGGAGAAGTCAGATTGATAGGTTAGTGGCATATTGGCACTTGGGGCCACTTGGGTAAGGAACACCTTTGAGGAAACCAAGAAAACTTTATTTATAAAATAACCCCAATCTAACCTACCTATTTGCATCAAATTTTCAACCAAGCTATAAACAAATTGTTGAAGCATTAGTATCTGGATTTTTTAGAATTTCTTTAAAAAATTATCATTGCAAGAACAAGAGCCACTTAGGCTTCTTACATATTATATTTATACATTTATGCATTCATTTCATTACTTTTGTTATTATTACAGTTAAGGAATTGACTTTTATTGAGGACAGTGACTGGCATTTGTAGCACAGTTAGCAAGTTAAACATATAAGCATAACTATAAGACATGGAAAATTTACAAAGCAAAGACATGAAGATAAACATAATTTAGTATACATCAATACACCAAACACATGAATTGCATACCTAAAACATAAAAAATATATATTCGTAGGGCATGAAGTCAAATATATATGTCCAATAATGTCATACATTGAATATATTCAGTAAAACTGGCTTCCTCAAAGCCAAATGGATGTACAACGTATCACTGATACAATATACAAAAAATATGTCCACTAATTCCATATAGGCATACAATCCATATCCCTAATCTAGTCCTTTCCCGCTAGGGGAAGAAAACAAATCCTGAGCTGTCTTCAATCGTCACGTCGATGGAGATGCAGTGGATGCCGTAGTCTTCTGAGTGCGCTCACTCATCCTCCTATCTAGACTCTTCTGTAGCTCGACCTGATAAAAAATAAAATTAGATAGAGATAACTAATATACATCAAAATTGAATTATACAATGACATAAAATTGAATATTGGCTTACCGCTAGCAGATAGTCACTATGTTCATCCACCGAAGGCGCATGCTGGCGATCTGGAGTCATAAGTCCCTACAACAATGATCAAAATAATAATTAAAATACATACATGGATATCATTATAAAATTCAATACAAACTATTAAAATAACAATTAAAGTTAAGTGATCTCTTTCATACCTCAGTCAGTGCTTCAGAACTAGCTACTGCTGCAGCTACTCCGCGATCCAAAGTATCACGGACAGAAGGAGGAGTCTCTGATGTCAAAAGCTGAAAATGAAACAAAAAAATTAAATTATGTAGTTATCAAGATTACATATATTTTTTACAACCCTACTAATGAGTAAATGATACCTCTGTGAAGGTTCCACCACGTCCTCCGGTGTGTGGTGGCGAAGTGTAAAAGGGGACATTAGGATCATTGCCACTTCCACCGCCACCATCACTGTCACTGACACTCTTGCCCTGAATTTTCATCATAAACAATAGATACTACAAATTAAATAGTTATTCTTTTATAAATGAAATATGATCAAAGCAATTTCATGAACTTGGAAATATTTACCTGTGTGTCAATGCCAAATGTCGTATTTAGAAAGCTATCGGTCATAAATCCAGGATCATCTTCCTCTCTCTCGCCAGTACCATATGCGCACAAGCATCCACATGACCAACAAATATGGCCCCTCGAGGATTGACCATGGTCACCCTCAACTAAAGGAGTGGCACACTGAATGAGAGTCTGTGTCAGAGCACTAATTGTGCCTAGTGTGTCTGTCTCTACATGTTCCTTCACAGCAGAAGGAATACTAACATGATCTGCCTGTGGCTTGCCAATAACAGGCCTAGGTGCATTAGGGTCACGATGTGCCCCTTCTCGATCAAATGATGACCCCCTTCCTCTACCCTGAGAATCTAGAATGTCAAAATAATTTGGCACCTTTTTGAGTACAAACTCACAATAGAGTTTCCTCAAGAAATATATAGGAACTTCATGATTGTTACAAGGAGGCGCATCAAAGACCATCCACCATCTATCCCAAAAATTGTTTTTAATGTCTTCATTTGTGCACCAATGAATTGGGAACCTCTTTGTTGTAGTTCTAAGAGTATTTGCGTCCCCTGGTTTTTTAAATAGCAAACAAATGTCATCTTTTGTGATTTTTTTCTTCTTTATGTCGGCATAAGATAATTTATTTGCATAATATCTTTTTTGTTCTTCTCTTTTATCCTGCCATATATTAAGTTGCCCACTGTAGACTAGGATTTGTGAGTGCACCTAAACCTGTTTTGAAGGCCAAAGACAAACAAATGTCATAGCATATTATCAAATCAAATTTAAAGGTAAACAAACTAAAATCAAAGCCACCTCAGTTTAAGCTTAAAACGGATGCGCCCATGCACCGTTTGATATGCTTAGATATAGAGGGATGTGGGTGTGCAAACTCAAGCACTTGGAGCATGCAAAAAAAGATGATTTGAGGTTGATGAAGACCCAAAATGACACAAAATAGGTATGAGGAACCTATTTTGCCTCAAAGGCCTCAAGAACACACAAATATGCAAAAGCTAAAAGATGAACTAAGATTGATTAAACAAGAAATGAATCTATGTTAATCCATTTAAGCTAATTTAGATGTGATTTAAGCTTGAAAATGATCTAAAATGATGAGTTTATGCTTATGCTAGAATGAAAATGGCATTATAACTTTGCTATTGAGTTTGAAAGTTGAAGGATGATTTGCCTTAGGAAGTGAGGGTATTTATAGGATTTCTAAGGCTTGGGGTAGGAGGAATGAATGGCCAGGATTGAAATCCTTAAGAGAGACCAAGATTCATTCAAAAGGGAAGCACATGGATTGTGCTAGTTCTCAGCCAATCAGGAGGTGACACATGTCACAAGGTGAGTGGATGAAGGGAAGGGCAAAGAGGAGTCAACAAAGGGGTCTCCAAGCTCATAACTCTCCAAATAAATGCTTGTAAGAGCAATGAATGGGCTTTAAGAGGTTTTGAAGACTTTGGGGAAGCAATAAATGCTTTGTGGTTGAGATATTTGGAAAGAAAGACTTTGCTTTGGTTTAGGAAAGTCTTAAGCTTGGTTAGGATTGCACAAAGGTTTAAGGGTAGGATTAGGATTAGAAAAAGGATTAGGATGGGTGAAGAGGGTGGATTTGAGAAGATTCTAGAAGAGTCTAGATTTCTCCTTAGTTTCATGGAATAAAAGTTATTCATTCCAAAAGCTTAAGTTTTAGGAATATTTATTAAAATATTTTCAATAAATATGGAAATTAAATATTTAACCTTAATTAAATATTTAACCTTGGGATTAGGGTTAGGAAAGATGGGATTAGCCTTTTAATCGAAATTAAGAAGGGATTAGAAGATTTTGGAAGAGGTTAGTGGTCTTAAGGAAATTGGCCAAGTTTGGGATAAAAAATAAATTAATAATAAATTAATTTATTTTTGAAGGTTTTTTGGTCAATTTATTAATTAAATAATTAATAAATTAGGGATAATGTCCAAATGACATTTTTAGGCTAGATTCCTTAATTAAAGATTTTTAATTAAGAGAGAGGGATTTAATGCCATAAAAATAAATAAATTAATTAAATAATTAATTAATTAATAAATGATGATGTCATCAAGAATTTTCAGAAAACAACAAAAATAATTTATTTTCTGAAGGATTTTTCGGTGTCTACATTTTGCCCCTCTTTGATGCGATGCTGCAAGTGGCATGGCGTCAAAGACAAGAAAATAAGATGCCGAGGCTTAGAATCAGAAGAAGAGGGTATGACGCCTCGGGTGGATTAGAAGAAAGAGGATACATGCCCTGGTGGGACAAAATCATGGAAGATGTGCCCAGTGGGACAAGGAGAAAGAGGAATTACGCCCTAGGACAGAGTGTGCCCGGCGGGACGAGGAAGGAAAGGCCTAGGAAGAAAGGGGAGATAAATAACCTCACTTCTAAGAACAAATATGGATGATATGCAAGATGAGATGGAAATGCAAGATGCAAGATGCAGCTATATGAAAAGATGCAAGATTAATCTATATGATAAATGCAAGGGACCAGATAGCTCCAAGTGCAAACGGGAGTGCACAACCTAGATTTAATATAGCTATGTTAGAGACCTGCCAAGGATACTGGGATCACGAGGCCTGTCAACAACGTCGCAGAGGACTGACAAGGACTGACGCTAAACAAACACACAGGGTTGCCCCAACATCACACATGAAGCGCAGAGGCAACATGGCGGAACCGATGCTGAAGGAACCACAAACACACAACTGACTCATAGGCAGAAGCGAAAGATCAAAAGACCTTGCCCCAGATTATCCGCACACGCAGCACACCGTGATATAATGAATCGTGGTGACCCTGGTGGGATAAAGAGAAGCCAAAAAAGATTAACAAGATCAAAAAGACAAAAAATCCAAGATCAAAATGATAAATCCAAAAAGACATCCTTTGCCAAGGAGAGAGATTAGGTTTGATTGATGGTGGGAAGATTGGTCGGACAGGAGGAATGATATATCCTCAAGGACCAGGATGGAAGATTAGGTCGGACAGGAGGAACGATATATCCTGAAGGACCCATGGGTTGGTGAGAGAATAAGTGTAGTTGTTTGCTGGCAAAAGCTGAAGTCAAAGGAATAATCAGGATGAGCAAGGATAAGTCGACAATTGATGTTGCTGAAGCACAAGGCCCGAGTGGGACCAAAAGTTTTCTGAGGCTGGGGATGGGACAAGATATTCCTGATCAAATGCTGCTGCAGGACGGACAAAGGACTAAGACAAAGGATGGGACCTAAAGACACAAATGTACAAATGAGCTTAGGTGGAGACACGACTGACACTATGGTACAAGACTCAAGAATAGGATATACAAAGAACCTGGGGATGAAGCTGACAACTTCAAAGATATGCAAGATGGTGCCCCAGTTGGATTGGAAGGCCAAGATGGACTGGCAGCGGATGATGTGTCCTGAAATGACACGGATTTGGGAAGAACATATCCCAATGATGATGATTGGATCGAGATCAAGGCTTGCTACAAGACTAAGGATGTGATTTCATCGGTTAGCTTGGTCTTGGATGTTGGATAGCTAGAAGAGATGGATAGGTTGGGAAGATTGCTAGCAAGGTGTGGATAGGGATGAATGGCATTGGATTGCAATGAGGTTGGCCTATAGCTAGATACCAATGACAAGAGAAGATACTAGGTGTTGGAAAGATGGAGGAAAATGCTGAGGATGGGGAGGATGGAACTGCTAGAAGATTTGGATGGAGGAAGATTCGGAGAGATTGGATGGTGGAACTGCTAGAGGATTAAGAAGATGGAAAAGCTGCTTGGAAGATGAAAAGCCGGTGGAAGATGGAAAGCTGGTGGAAGATTACCAAGTGTCAACAAAATGAGCTGCTATTTTCCCAATGGAGGATCAGTGATAGGATTGCGTCAACCTAGGATAGACTGATGATCTTCGGTCAACTGGATTCTTGTCAATACAAGCCAATCTCTTGCTCGAGATGATAAGGCTATGCAAGGACAAGGTTTGATTTCTTTAAGACAACACGTTGTGCCAAAAAGAGGATGATTTCTGATTTATGATAAGGGATGGAAACAACTCAAAGGGCTAGAACACGATAATGCTTGTGGATTTGGAGCTCTGGATTTTGGTGCAAAAGATGGTGAATCTGCTTTCTGCTGTGGATGGTGGATGTTGGATTCTGAAAAAGGATATGGGATGCTGAGTTGGTTTGCTGGTGGATCAAGATAGAGGATGCTGGAGGAACTGCCGATGGCTTAAGATAAAGGAGTGCTAGAAGGATTGGATGGTGGTTGGTTTGGATTTGGATAGAGAAATTGCTGAGGATTTTGGGAGATGGAAGATTCGGATTTGGATAGCCTCCAAGGAATACGTCACCAAGGAAGAGGATGCCCCCTGTTTAAGATAGTTCATGTGTTTTAAAGGCATGGTGTATGCTTGGACGGAAGATATGCCAACAAGAGGATGAGGAAGGATGGAAGCTAGGATGAAAGGATTGGATAGAGGATATGTAGCTGAAAGGTGCAATGGATGCCAAGGAGGTGCCCAAAAGCATGTACATCTGATAGTCTCTATTTTTGTCATCAAGATCCAATGGAAAATGAAGGAAGTGAGAGACAAAAGGGGATGGAGGACATGTTGGATAAGAGGTGATAGAAAGGAAGCCCCTAACTGCAGAAAGGAATTAGGGGGGGGGGCTACGCATGGCGCCTGTTTGCCAGGTTTTCACCATGGTACTTGTCCAAGGCGCTTGAATTGCCAAGTTTTCACCAGAGGACGAATGTTTTTCTCTTGATTCTTGCTTTGTTGATAATTTGCTCCTTTGGTTTATCCAATTTTTATGGATTTTTGTGTTTTTTCCTTGACTTTGTGCTGATCTTGCTGATTTGTTGCTGAGCTTGCGTTGATATTCCACTGATTTTCTGATTTGTTGCTGATTTTGTGCTGATATGCATTGATACTTCTGATTTGTTGCTGAAGCTCTGATTTAATGCTGTCATGCTTGCTGATCACCTGATTTCGCCATTTTGGTGCTTCCTCTTGATTAGATGGTGACCTTTTGATTTGTTACTGATATTCTGATGGTGTTGCTGATTCTTTGATTGGATGTTCCCTTATGATTTGATGATGGCCCTGCTGTTTTTGATTTTGCACAGATATTTTGATGTTGTTGCTAACTCTCTGATGTGGCGCTGAGTTTTGTGCTGATTTTGGTGCTATCATGCAATTTGATGTTTGATCTTCTGAGAGATTCTTCACTAATTTTCTGATGTGGATTGCTGATTTTCTGATGTTGCCGGCTTGTCATGGGGATCCATTGCTAGATGATGGACGACAAGCTTAAGATCACACCTAGGCATGTGCATATGACCATGCATAGTTGATAATTGACTCCTCGGAGCAAGGCACTTAAGGTCATGATTCACTTTCTGTCAGGTTAACCTCCATGTAGATGAGCCACAAACATCCTTCTGTACCCAAGTTGATTTAGCTTGGTTTCTGCAATGTTGATAGGGAACTATCATGTGTTGTTATCCCAGATAGGAGGAAGAGGCAAAGCTCCATCTTCTAGCGCTTGAATTGCCAAGTTTTCACTAGAAGATACGCCTTTATTTTTACTGTTTTAGAATCAGAATGTGCCCCAGAAGGGTTTTCACATAAAGACTCATGATTTTGCCTTTGCTTTTTTAACTTTTGTGACTAAAGCTTGTCTCTTCCCCAAAATATGCTTCTGTTTTAAGCTGATAGGCATATGTTGATGCTGAAGCCTGATTGATTGCTGATTTTTGCTAATTTCTCTGATTTGTCATTGATTTCCCTTCGCTGTTTTAGATGTGCTGACTGATCTTTGCTGACTTTCCTCACTGATTTCTTCTGATTGTGTGCCTGTATGTTGGTACAACTGTAGCAGGACGGGGGGGATCATGTAAAGTCATGGATTAGATGGGGGAGATGGGAAAGATGGTGGTAGAAAGTGTTTGGATGGAAGGATGGAAAGTGATCAAGATAGGGGGATGTTGTCAGGATCAACATTGGCACATGTTGCGAGGAAGATGGATGATTGGATGTGGAAGATAGAGATAGATGTGATGGAGGATTTATGCTAGGAGGTTGAGGGGATGGAGGGGAAGATTGAGGAGCTGGGAGATGGGCAACGTTGGATGCCATTGTGGATGTTTTTGTTAGATGGATTACATCTTTTTGCTTTGGGATCCACATCATTTTTGTTTTAGCTTTGATATGCCTTTGCGGCCATTGGTGTGCATCAGATTGTGCTTTTGCTTTGCTAGGCCTTTGTGGCCATGTGATAGATTTTTCTTGGACTTTGCTAGTTTTTTGGAGCCATTGGGGTGCTTTAGCATGCCTGATTGGCTCTTTGCTGGGCCTTTGCGGCGCATTTGATTGCCTGATTGGAGCTTGCATTGATTGACCATGTCGATTAGACTGGACATGGTAATCGTCATTGGGCCTTTGCAGCCATTGGGATGCATTAGATTTGGCATTTGCTTTGATGGGCCTTTGTGGCCAGTGGTTTGCTTTGGCTTTCTTGATCGGATTTTGCTTTGATTGTGCATGTCGATTAGGCTGGACATAACAATCTTTGGATTTTTGTGGATTTTTCCCTTTATTCATGCGCGATATGGCATCCAAGTTGCGAGGAGCATTGGGAGGAATATGAGGAGTTGTCTAGGATGGAGGAAATTTGGATGGAGAGATGGAAGGAGATTGGTAGATAGGATATGTAGACATGTGCCGTTGTTGATCTTGACTAGGGATGCTTGGATGTTGGATGAAAGGCTGAGTAGGATAAGATGGGGGATGATATTTTGGGATATAAGGTCCCAAAATGGATTTGCTAGGTAAAGGAGATGCGCTGAAAGACTTTGGGACATAGGGACCCAAAATGGATGGGGAGGATGAAGGAGGAATATGATAGGTTTTCCTCGGTTGTAACGATGGAGGAGGAGGAATTGCATTGTGGGCTCTGAAAGATGTTTTGTTGGTTTTGAATGGATGTTTGAATTTTGCCTTAGTTGTACCAACATTTTTGGAGGAAGCGCCCTTTGCTGATGTGGAAGAAGTGCCCTCATCTGGTGTGCAACCGATTCCACAGCCTTTCGGATGTTTCTTGCCTTGAATGGGCTGTATATTTCCCTGTTCGTGAGTGCCAAGGCCTTTGCCTTGATAGTTCCATCTTTTCAGCATTTTATCCAGACAAGGATATTTCTGACTTGGGGTGAATGACAAACAGCCATTTTCTGGTTCCCTGATGGAAGATAAGAAGCTGATGTCTTCTTTTTCAAGTGGTTTACCTTTGACAAATGTTAGTGACCCAAGAGGATAGAGTGACGGCAGCTGGACAGTTTGGTTAGGAGGATCCTCAAGAGGAGGGGATAGGATGTTGGGATTTTGACTAGGATTGGGGGATGGTATTGGATTTTTAGTTGGAGAAACTGGGATGATAGGATCTTGGATTGGAGGAATTGGGATTGTAGGATTTTGGATTGAAGGTGATGGAGGCAATAGAACATGCGATGGGGGAAGTAAAGGGGTTGGATCTTGATGTTCTTCTATAGATATTTCAACATGCTTTTGGTCCAGATCTTGACATGATGGGATTTGTTCAGATAGAGGATTGGGGGATGTATGGATGGACTCTTCAGAGGGAGTGGATAGAAGGATTGGGAACTCTGCTGCTGGGGTGTCTGGAAGAAGGAAGAACTCTTCAGATGGAATGGATAAAAGGATGGGAGATTTTGCAGCTGCAATGACAGGGAGAGGGATGAACTCAGGAAGCTCATTAGGTATGCTTTGGATAATGCTAGGAGGAGATGATTCTGGGGATTGGATGGAGACTCCAGATGGAAGGGACTCAACGATGATAGGAGATGGAAGAGGATCAATGGTTGGGATGTATGGAAGATAGATAATAGATGGGAGCGTTGGATGGGCCTCATCAATGATGACTTCACATGAAGGATTGCTTGGCTTTTCAATTTCAGGCGTGGGTTTTGCTATTGGCTCTTCCTTGGGTTCTGTTATTGGTTTCCTTGGAGACTTTTATGGTGAAGAAGGTTTGGAAGGTGGAGGAGATGGGGAACTTGGATGGTCTTCGCATGAAAGTGGGGTTTGTGCTTGGGTAGATGTTTGCGAAGGGGGAGAGAAAGAAGGGAACACCCATGAAAAAGATGATTTTGAAAAGGGAGCTTTGGATTTTGCTTGAGGGGATGATGGTGCTAAAGAGGCAGGGCTAATGGCTTGGGGTACAAGTTTTGGAGTGGGTTGAGGGATGAACTCTGCTGGTGGGGAAAGATTTTTGGTAATGTGGTTTGGAAGAGAGGATGGTGGTTTGGGACAAGATGGAGGATTGGGGTTTGGAGCAGAAGATGGTGGTTTGAGACAGGATGGAGGATTGGGGTTTGGAGCAGAAGATGGTGGTTTGAGACAGGATGGAGGATTGGGGTTTGGAGTAGAAGATGGTGGTTTGGGAAAGGATAGAGGTTTGGTGAAAAGGATGGGAGGACTAGAATCTTGGATTTCAGAATGTTTTGGAGGATGAGTAGATGGAGGCCTTAGATAGGGGAAGTAGCGTGAAGCATTTCTAAGGGATGATGGCGATGGAGAAATGACCATAGCAGAAAGTGGAGGCCTGAAAGGAGCATATGGAAGAGGTGTAGGTTGAAGACAAGGATAAGTTGGGGATGGATAAGATACTGGGGTTTCTTTGCCAAGGACATGAAAAGGAGTGCTAGCCTTGCCGAGGACATGAAAGGGAGTGCTAGGAGATAAGCGTGAAGGCATGGTTGGCTGGATTGGAGGAATGATGGAACGCTGGGGGTTGCTTGGAGGAAACTGGCTGTAATAGGCATCATGGTCTACAAGACCTTCATCATCATTAGGATCGATTGGAGGGAGAGGAGAGATATCATAACCAAACTCATTATAGATTTGAGACATGCTGACTTTGCGAATGAGTTGGATAAGGAGGAAGGACGAAGATGGTTTGGAAGACTAAGACTCAGATTGGGATGACTGACGGAAGAAGACAGTTTTCTAGAAGAAGACAGACAAAGGGATGGGAGATGACCAAGTTTTGGGATGGCTGCTCTGATTTTTCTTCGAACCAAGTTATAGATCTGCTTGATGTTTTTCCATTGGCAAAGGATTTTGATAAAAGCAATCTTCACAAAGGACAAAGCAACTTTGTGAGATACAAACAAGATAAAAGACTCTGATAAATGCTTTCGAAAAAGTGTATGTTTGACAAATGTTTTCACGGAGTCTTTGACTGTCAAGCACTTCAAACAGATCTACCTAAGGAAGGTGAGTATCAAAATCGCTTGCCCACAGCTTGGTATCCCCCAGAAGGGAATACAAATGGTGAGTAATCTTGAGGCGACCCGGTAAACCCCTTGGAATCGGTCCTTGCACAAGGATTTTGATACTTTCAGATGTAGATAGGGTAGCTTCTAGTTTATCAGGTTGCTATTTGTTCCGTGGTGTCTCCATACCCGGTTATGCTGATCATCCGTGACTCACTTAAGAGCCTTGCCAATTATGCTGGGGGAGAGGAATGTTTACCATCCCCAGTCACGTGTTTGGCACGAACGCCCGGCGATTAGGAGATGTAAGTGATTCTTTTGGTATTCACTTATTTATATACCGGCCGGGGGGGATACCGGTTTGAGGTCGTTCTCCGAGGAGGAAGCGCTTCTCCTTGGACAGGCCTCGCTAAAAGCAGAACAGGTGAACTTGTCCAAGTTCAAATGTTCCACGTTGCTTATCCTATTCTTGAGTCTTGTACCATAGTGTCAGTCGTGTCTCCACCTAAGCTCATTTGTACATTTGTGTCTTTAGGTCCCATCCTTTGTCTTAGTCCTTTGTCCGTCCTGCAGCAGCATTTGATCAAATATCTTGTCCCATCCCCAGCCTCAGAAAACTTTTAGTCCCACCGGGCATGCCAGAATGTAGACTAGGATTTGTGAGTGCACCTAAACCTATTTTGAAGGCCAAAGACAAACAAATGTCATAGCATATTATCAAATCAAATTTAAAGATAAACAAACTAAAATCAAAGCCACCTCAGTTTAAGCTTAAAACAGATGCGCCCATGCACCGTTTGATATGCTTAGATATAGAGGGATGTGGGTGTGAAAACTCAAGCACTTGGAGCATGCAAAAAAGGATGATTTGAGGTTGATGAAGACCCAAAATGACACAAAATAGGTATGAGGAACCTATTTTGCCTCAAAGGCCTCAAGAACACACAAATATGCAAAAGCTAAAAGATGAACTAAGATTGATTAAACAAGAAATGAATCTATGTTAATCCATTTAAGCTAATTTAGATGTGATTTAAGCTTGAAAATGATCTAAAATGATGAGTTTATGCTTATGCTAGAATGAAAATGGCATTATAACTTTGCTATTGAGTTTGAAAGTTGAAGGATGATTTGCCTTAGGAAGTGAGGGTATTTATAGGATTTCTAAGGCTTGGGGTAGGAGGAATGAATGGCCAGGATTGAAATCCTTAAGAGAGGCCAAGATTCATTCAAAAGGGAAGCACATGGATTGTGCTAGTTCTCAGCCAATCAGGAGGTGACACATGTCACAAGGTGAGTGGATGAAGGGAAGGGCAAAGAGGAGTCAACAAAGGGGGCTCCAAGCTCATAACTCTCCAAATAAATGCTTGTAAGAGCAATGAATGGGCTTTAAGAGGTTTTGAAGACTTTGGGGAAGCAATAAATGCTTTGTGGTTGAGATATTTGGAAGGAAAGACTTTGCTTTGGTTTAGGAAAGTCTTAAGCTTGGTTAGGATTGCACAAAGGTTTAAGGGTAGGATTAGGATTAGAAAAAGGATTAGGATGGGTGAAGAGGGTGGATTTGAGAAGATTCTAGAAGAGTCTAGATTTCTCCTTAGTTTCATGGAATAAAAGTTATTCATTCCAAAAGCTTAAGTTTTAGGAATATTTATTAAAATATTTTCAATAAATATGGAAATTAAATATTTAACCTTAATTAAATATTTAACCTTGGGATTAGGGTTAGGAAAGATGGGATTAGCCTTTTAATCGAAATTAAGAAGGGATTAGAAGATTTTGGAAGAGGTTAGTGGTCTTAAGGAAATTGGCCAAGTTTGGGATAAAAAATAAATTAATAATAAATTAATTTATTTTTGAAGGTTTTTTGGTCAATTTATTAATTAAATAATTAATAAATTAGGGATAATGTCCAAATGACATTTTTAGGCTAGATTCCTTAATTAAAGATTTTTAATTAAGAGAGAGGGATTTAATGCCATAAAAATAAATTAATTAATTAAATAATTAATTAATTAATAAATGATGATGTCATCAAGGATTTTCAGAAAACAACAAAAATAATTTATTTTCTGAAGGATTTTTCGGTGTCTACACCCACTAACCGCGCTTACGTGGGCCAAGATTGTTTCTAATGATTTTGCAAGACTTTCCCGTCCCGGATTTGTACCTCTAGAATCTTTTAACCTACTAATTAAAGATTCTAATTCTTTTTGCCCTTTTTCAATTTGGTTCATCAAATTTTCTTGGGTTCCAGGAGGAGGTTTCTCAATTGTTGGAGGAGGCAATTCAGGTTCATTTTGTTATTCATGAGGAGATGGAGGGTTTGGAGGAGTGTTTGGTGGAGGGTTTGGTGGAGGGAGATTATTTCTTCCTGAAAATTAAAAAAATTACATTTTAAAATCTTCACTATACAAAGAATTTAAACAAAAATAAATTAAAGCAAAATAAATTGCAAAAAAACTAAAATTTTAAAACAAATAAGAGGCATAAGTTGTAGAAACACTTACCTCTTCTTCTCAATTGACTTCGTTGACGCGGTGGAGCCATTTGATCAATGGATGAAGGAAAATAATAGCAGCAGGTGGAAGGCGTGCGCGCTTTGGGAGGTTTTCTTCACTGCACACGCGGGTTTGAGAAAGCAAAATGAGTTTTGGGCTTTCTCAAACCCGCGTTTGCCATTTATATTAGCTTTTTCAAAGCGCGCACGCCCTTTGGAAAACATTTTTCTTGTTTTGGATTGCCCAAGCCTAAGGCTCGAGCAACCCAAGCCATAGGGAGTGCGCGCTATAGCGTGCACATGCTTTAGTGCGTACGCACTATGTGCGATGGGGGGCCAAAAAGAAAAGTGGCATCTTTTTGGTCCCCCATCTTTGTGCATATACCCTGAGATGAGATATGAAAACTTGATGTGAAAATGAGAGAGGAAGGCCTCCTTTTATAGTGATCTAGGGCACATTCCTCTAAATGGGCCACCTTGGAGAATTAAATCCCAATTAGGTCCTCACCTTTAGAAAATATACCTAGATTAAATTAAATTAAAGAATTTACCATCCTGAAACCCGAAATGATCGACCCGGAGGTGGGAAAATAAATCTCCCGAAAGCCCAAAGCCTGAAAATTTTAGAAATTGGAATTTTGGAGGAAGGGGTCAAAGTCAAGGTTGGACCTGACCTAGTCAGGGTTGAGCTTGACCCTGACCTAGTTAGGTTTAAGCTTGACCCTAACCTAGTCAAGTTCTAACTCGACCCTGACCTTGGTCCCAGGTTGACTCAGAACCAAGTCAAGAGGTCCCGAGGATGCCCAGAAACCTGGAACTAATGCCAGAATAGGATAGAATGTCAGTGATAGACATAAAATCCTATGATTATCATGATGAAGGCTATGAGGATCCATTTATAAATCCTACCTAGAAATAGAGTTATGAAAGAGGGAAATTTAGGAGAATCCTTAAGATCCTAACCCTAATTTCATTTAGAATGAAGCAGAAAAGAAGTGGAAAGTGGGGAGAAAGCTAGATCAAAGCAAAGATCAATTCAAGGCATCCAATATGACCCCAAACCACTTACTCGGAGGGCTAAACACTCTTAACATGGAAGTGCTTCCATTTTAAGACGATACATTAAGCCCCCACTTTAGCAAGAGTATGAATTTGATGCAAACTCTTGGTAAAGGAGAAGAAAAAGGAGATCCAAGTGGATTCACAAAGAGATAAAATAACACTTAGCTAAGGGCACGAGCTCCCAGACTAAAGATTCTAACTCAACATACACACACGAGGGTGCGAAACAATAAAACCAAAATAACAAGGGTTAGCACTAAATAACCCAAATCAATTAGCATAAGAAACCTCACTAAGAAATATTCCTCATGCTAATATCATATTTGGAAAGCTATCATAAAAGCATAAATGTTTACATAAGAAAGATAAGAGCAACACTATAAATAACATAGCTTCATGATCTTGTCCTACTAGCATGAAAGCGGAAAAGAGAGAAAAGAGAAAGTGATTACCTCACCCAGTAAGATGCCCACCTTACTATGAATCACCCTGGAGGGAGAGCCCAATAGGTTCACCCATAAATCATGCTTGTAATTGTAATGCGTCTTCTGACAACTTCTAGAATACCCATAGATCCACCTTCTTGTATCACTATGAATATGAAATACATGTCTCCTCGGGATTTAGCAACTTATGTGTGTTACCATCGGAAGATTTAGCATATAGGTGTGTGTCTTTTTAGGATTTAGCAATTTATGTGCATTACCTTCCAAGATTTAGCATATTTGAAATTGGAAATGTGTGTCCCCTTAGGATTTAGCAACTTATGTGCGTTACCATCGGAAGATTTAGCATATTGAAAAATTTGAAAAATGTGTGTCTCCTCAGGATTTAGCAACTTATGTGTGTTATGTTCCAAGATTTAGCATATAAAAATAAAAAACTATAGTACAAGGGAGACCCTATATATGCCCCCCTCCTTAAGATAGAAAAAATAGACTATTTTGTCATGTTAAGGAAAGAAAAGAACAAGGATAAAGCCTTCGTCAACATCAAGACAATATCCAAAAATAACACTCAGTCCAAGCCAAGAAGGTCACAGCTCCTATCAGGTCATGGAAGAGATGAATGTAAAGAGATATCATGCAAGAAGTGAAAAGAAATTAACCCTTATGAGGGATAGCACACTGTTTAGTTTCCAAGGTGAGAGATATATCAACCATGAAAACCCAATGTCAAACAACAAAAGAGGTTATTATCAAGGACATAGATCCTCAATACAAACCATAATTTTTATGTATGATTAAATGTCACATAATAGATAGATACTGCTTACCCAAGGAAAGTAGTGAATCCCGGAAAGATAGAAGGAAATGACATCCTTGCCCCCCAATATAGGACAAAGATTGAAGAGGATACCTACTTCACAATGCAAGGAGATATCATGTTTACAATAATGTACACAATATTCGTAGCGAGGGATATTGACCCCTACATCCAAGAGTAGAGATAATCATGAAAAGGATATGTCACTCATGGAAAAAGGATCCTCAAATGAAAGAGATCTTATCAACAAGACCCCCACCAAAGAGGAGTGCTTTAGATAAAATATCAACTTTCAAAAAGGAGGGAACAAAGATTCAATCATCAAGCCCCCTACAAGGAAGAGGAAGAGGAATCTTTGAAATGAGGGAAACAACTCTAACACCAAAGTAAGGGTGAAAGTGTATAAAGAACATAATTTGCAACATAGAGAAGAGGTGACGACCTAGGACAACAACTTCTCATATAAGAATATTATCCATAGTCAAAACATCTATCAATATCATGAGATAATATTGCAATATAAACAAGTACCACTAAGCTAGAGAAAGCAATTCCCTAGACAAAGAGAAAGAAATAAGTACCTTGCCCCCCAAATATGGAGACAAGGGATACCCTCACAAAACAAATGTCTTAGAAAAGATATCTTGGAAAAGAAAAGAGAGATCCTATGCAAAGCCATAGAAAAAGAGAAGAGAAAGAATACCAATTAAGCCCCAATAAAAGACCTAATGGATCCTAGGAGATTGGATGAAGATGCACCTCTTGCCCCCCAGTCATGAGACAAGAGGAGAAGAACATTTACATTAGATCTAAAGGAGGGGAATCCCCTATATCAAAATTATGAAGAAATTGTAAAACAGAACGAGAGTGAGATATAATTCCTAAAGAAGCTCTTTCTCTAACATATGCCTTGAAATGTTTACAATCAACAAGTGTTTGTTACTATAATGAAAAGGACATTTTTATTTGTATAGAGAATCTATCGGCATAGGTGTAAAGATTTCTTTCTTTGAATTCATTAGCTCAACATATACCTTTTTAGCAATTTCTTGACGAGTAGTAGAGTTATCTAATATAGGTGTAGGGAAAAGAAGGTGAAGGGGAGGACGATGTTTAGCATCACCTACCTTAACTTGAGACCTTGAACAATTGACACCATACATATCTAGTTTAGGGGATATATGAATAGGAAACCTAATACCATGCTCATTAACTCCTAGCCCTAAACCTTTATAACCTTGTTTAGTCACCATATTATATCCAGTAGTGTACATATTATGTAAAGCTTCTACAGGAGGTGATTGTTTATCATGTTCATGAGTAAAGGTTGTATAAGGTGGAATAATAGGCTTGGTAGAAGTGTTTGTACCCTTTCCTTTAATATCATCCTGGATAAGAGGAGAAGGTAAATCAAAGAAATCTTGCACATCTGCATCTTGAACGATAGCTTGAATCCCATCATAAGTATAGAAAGAGCGAGGATTAACAGATGGAGAATTAGGTATCGGAATAGGAAGATTAGGATTAGGATTAGGAAGATTAGGAGATGGTGTGTCATCTACCAAATTCTTCACATAATCTAAAAGATGAATAAGGCTACCACATAAATTCCTAAGAAAAGTTTTAAATGTAGGCAGACTAGTGTCAGTCAACTTCACAAAAGCATAAGCAAGAGCAAAGTGAAGGTTCATCAACATAATGAAGTGAATGATACTTTCATAAACATCATAGGTATTATAAAGAGATGATAAATGAAGATTAATAAAAAACATGACCATGTACCAAAACATCTTAACAATCTCCATAATAAATGAACGACAAGAAATGTTTTTGTATTTTTATTGACTATATAGATTTTTTTGTATTTTTGAAATTAAAATGCAAGAGCATAAACTAGATCTAATCTAAATGCAAGAAAGGATCTAAAATCTAACACAATAGGGCATCTAATTCCATAAAAGAAAAGGAGAGTAAGTAGGTCAGGTTCACCAAAATGAATGATGGTAAAATGGATTCACCACCATTCAAATGTAGAGGGGGAAATATGAGATCTATTCTCAAAACCCAAATTCCCCAAGGAAGAGATCCGATTTGATCAACCTAGAGGTTAATACACAATCGAATCAATTTGTGGATGAATATGGAAGAGAGAAAGTAAATCTAATATTTCCCTTGTGGATGGATATTATGTTTGGAATATTGAAATACAAGTACTAACCTCAAATTAGGGTAGATCTGGAAAATGTTGAATTTTGATGTCTGTGTACACTTTCGGGAAAATTTGAAACCTGTCCTAGACTAGAAATGCCGAGACAAAGAAAACCTAGAAATCTTTCCTCAAGATGGCTCAGCTCGGGTTTGACCCTTATAAAAGGTCAAATACCACATTCTTTATTTGAAGTCCGATTTGAATTATGTTCGCAGGTCCCAGAAGTTCGCCAAAAAGGGTATCCAAATTCGCTCTTAGATCCAAATTTCTGCACCTGTACCTACAAGAAAAGGAGGATTTTTGTTATTTGTTTGGGGGGGTTTGCCTTGGTCAAACCCCAGTTTGGAATCAACCTTAATATTGAAATTGAAATGGAGAATGCTAGCAAGTAGTAGAAAAGGATCTAACAATGAAGCTATGCAATTCAATAGATATGCAATTGTATTTGAAATGTAAACAAGTATATTGATATGAAAGCTTGAACACAACAATAAGTGTAAATCAAACCTCCATGGTTGTATGCTTGGAATCCACCTTGAGAGAAGAATGAAATGAATCTTGAAGATGAACAAAGGATCTTGAAGGAAGATCACACCATTTTCATGGCTAGATCTAGGGTTTGAATGATAAATCTTGAATGCTTGAACCAAATCCCTTCAATGGCTTGAATGCTTGAATCCTTGATCTTCAATGGAGAACTTGGATGGAGAAGAAGACTTGAATGCTTGAATGGATTCTTTCTTGATCACCTTGAGAGCTTGAGATCTTGCACATGAAAACTTGAGATGAGATATGAAAACTTGATGTGAAAATGAGAGAGGAAGGCCTCCTTTTATAGTGATCTAGGGCACATTCCTCTAAATGGGCCACCTTGGAGAATTAAATCCCAATTAGGTCCTCACCTTTAGAAAATATAACTAGATTATATGCAATTAAAGGATTTACCATCCCAAAACCCAAAATGGCTGACCCGGAGGCGAGAAAATAAATCTCCCGAAAGCCCGAAGCTCAACAATTTTAGAAATTGAAATTTTGGAGGAAGGGGTCAAAGACGAGGTTGGACCTAACCTAGTTAGGGTCAAGCTTGACCTTGACCTATTCAATTTCAAGCTCGACCCTGACCTAGTCAGGTTCTAACATGACCCTAACCCTAGTCCCAGGTTGACTCAGAACCAAGTTAGGAGGTCCTGGGGATGCCCAGAAACCTAGAACTGATGCTAGAACAGGATAGAATGGCAGTAATAGACATAAAATCCTATGATTATCATGATGAAGGCTAGGAGGATCCATTTCTAAATCCTACCTAGAAATAGATCTATGAAAGAGGGAAATTCAGGAGAATCCTTAAGATCCTAACCCTAATTTCACCTAGAATGAAGCAGAAAAGAAGTGGAAAGCAGGGAGAAAGCTAGGTCAAAGAAAAGATCAATTTGAGGCATCCAATATGACCCAAAACCACTTACTCGGAGGGCTAAATGCTCTTAACATGGAAGTGCTTCCATTTTAAGATGATACAGATAGTGTGAGCTATGTATTCAATATTTTTTCCTATGTACTAGGTAGATAGAGTGGTTGGGTACCTATGCATTCTGGTGAGATGGATCATTTACCATATGGACACTCTTTCTTTCCTATTTTTTGAAGAACTTTTCCATCTTTGATTGATCAACTCTTCAAACTTTGTTGTTTTTTATGCCATATGTATCTTCGAGTTCATGTGTTTGCCTTTGTTTTCATCCTAATTTGATTAGTGTCATTTGAGGGCACTTGTGCATATTACAGTATTTTGTATCTTTGACTTTAGTTGTTTGCCTTTGTTTACCTCCTGATTCAAGTAGTGGAATTTGAGGGCACTCATGCAAGTTACAATCTTCTCTACTTGGTCATATTTCAGTGGATGATCTCCAGATCAACAGTTACTTCTTGATAGAGTTTGCAACTTTTTGCTTCAGTGATGTTGTACATGTTCATCTGTGGTCCTATTTTTGGAACATTCCTTAGTTTTGGAGGCTTCTTCAGTCTTTTAGACTAGTCTTCATCTCTTTTTGGAGTAGATTTTTTCCCATGTGGTTTTCTCTATTTCTCCTCGTTTACAAAGACTCTCTTTTGTACTTGGGTACCTGATCAGGCCTTTTGTTGTCAGGACCCATTTTCTTTCTATTTATTTTTTGTAGGCTTTTAGCTTCTCCCAAAGTTCATCTTAAGGGGGGTGTTAGAGTAATAAGTCATTTTACTTATTAATTAAATCATGTTGATTTAGTTACTAAGTCACTTATTATCTCTTTATTTCTTAAGCTAAACTTTGGCATATAATAATTAATAGTTTTATTAATTATTATCATGCAACTTAGGTTTCTCCACCCTTTTAGGGTTTTAGATCTCCTTTATAAGGATTGATCTCTGTTGTAAATTTAACACATTCATTTTATTTGATTACAACTTTTGTTTTTTGCATATCAAGAATGTATCCTCTTTCATGGATCCTTGCCTTTAGGCCTCCATAGATTTTGTTTCTCTTTCTGTGATAGGTGTTTGCATGCAGGTGTTCTTGGGTGATGTGCATTATTTTCTCATCAACTCCAACATAAATAGATAGAAAAATTAGAAATATACATTATATTTGATTTATATGAAATATCTTAGTATAGATTGGAGACAACAATATGAAATGAAACATTATTTTGATTCATGAATGTCATTATATCAAAAAATATTGTACAACTCATAGTATCAAACTATAACATCTAGGAACCTAAAATATTATTATATTATGCTCTATCACAGATAATATTTTGGAAGAAGCAATCATGGTCATGGGATTCTCTTTATCCAAACTCAAATTCTAAAGAAAAAATGGTATCACTCTAATTCATGTTCTTATGTATAATAAAATAATATATAATGTCCCAAGTGGGAAGTGGTATCATACCAATTTCCATATCCATTTTCCTCACTTCCTCTACTAATAACTTCACTTCATTTAGATCAAATTTTGGTGAAGTGTAAAGTACAACTTATTGTTGTTAATTTGGGCCTAACCCCTATCCTCCTCGCTCTATTATTTTCTTAACCTCTCTTCCTTTTTATTTTAATATAAAAAAATTACTCCCATGAGTTCACAAATTCGTCATCTTCTAAAAATTATTGTGCAACAATCATCCTCTCATCCATAAGTTTACCAAGCGGTCGATCCTTATAAAGTTCCATACTGTCACTAGGTCCTTGATTCAATTTTTTACTCAACCTCTGAATAGGTTGATCCACATCATCAACTTCACTTTCCCCAATTTCCTTATACACAAAATACCCAACAAAGGGGTCAACCTTTTGGTTTTTTGTCGAGGGCTCAAGTGTAGGACTATCTCCATGAATAGACATAGTCTCTTCTTCTTAATATCTTATTACAATCCCCTTCATCTTATGCTACTTTGAGTGAGGTGGTTGTGATGATTCTTCTTCAATTCGAGGATTTATTACTACCATCTTATAATAATTTTACATTATCATTTCAATTCTCTTAATAGGGTGCAAGTTAGAGTAGAAACCAAGAAAATTGTTGTCTCGCTCAATTATCAAATTTTTAGATCTTATTAAATAATTCCATCTAGCTCTGATGGTGTGTACCTATTATATGTGTTGCTAGTTTATGATTATATCTTTGTCATACATGGCCTCATGGGGGTATATATCCTTATTTTTCAACATCCTATGTCATACATGGCCTATAAAGTCTTTTAAATCACAAAGTTTGTTTAAACTTGTATGCATTTTGTATTGCCTCAAGAAAATGTTCAATGCATCTAGATATTTTCTACAAAAAGTAAACTCATAATTAAAATCATCCTGGGAAAACATGTCTCTCTTCTTTCCTTGTAGATACTCCTTTTTTATAAGTAACATCTCCCAAAAGAACTAAATGATAACAAACCTCTGAGGTGCAAATAATGGCATCATATGAGGTGGTTGAAGGTAGTTGTAAAATCTTATCAGAGTAGAAATTCACCCTAATTGTGATCAAATGGACCATTAGGCATCTCTACCTTTGTCTTTAGTAACTTATTCACTAATAGGGGTATCTTGTGGTAATCCTTTTGTTTGACTTCCCAATTAGATCAATAACTAGGTTGTAAAACTCAACTTAGGGATTGGACGTCCAAGCTAAGCAGTTACCTTTCTTATGGAGAAGGTTCATTTACTTGTCAACCTAGGGAGTGTGTACTTGAAATGGGCCAGCACAATATGTGCACTAATTCCCTACTTAATTCATGCTATCCTACAGCTTGAAAGGAAACAACATTGGAATGTAAATGCTTATAAATTAAGTAACTCAAATGTTGAACATAATGTACTATTGGAACTAAAATCATGCAAGTAACTAAAATAATATTCAAGATAGTCAAACAGGAAACTACTCTATCTTCTTTGATTGTAGAAATAGGAATAGTCACTGGAAACTATTTCTGGTGGTTGCAAGAACAAACAAAGTCTAGAACAGCTACTACAAACACTAATACATTTGGGGGCATTTTGTGACGGCTATGTGTCGCAATTGTGACGACTATGTGTCGCAATAGCAACACCCATAGATGTCGCTATTTTTTAGTCACAAATTGCGACGTCTATGGGTAGCCGTCGCAATTGCGACACATATCCCGTTGCAATGTGACTAAGATTTGTTAGCGGCATGGGTTTCACCCCCCCGTCGCATGGCTTGGAAGGGCCGTCACAATCGGGACGGGCCTCCCAAGCAATTGCGACGGGCGCCTGCATCGCATTACGACGGGTTCCCGTCGCAATTGCGACGCCCGTGGGTGGATTTAAAAAAAAAAATTATTTAATACATTGCTAATGAACCACATTAATGCTTTTTTCTTTCAAAAAATGAGGACAGCCACTGTAAAGACAACATGATAATGTACACTCACTGTAAGGATAGTCACAAATGAGGACATCTCACAGTGATTGTCCCTTGTGTAATTGCCACTTGAATGTATTGCTATTCAGCCACATTAATGCTTTTCTTCTTCAACAAATGAGGATAGTCACTGTAAAGACAACATGATAATGTACACTCACTGTGAGTGTACATTATCATGTTGTCTTTAGAGTGACTATCCTCATTTGTTGAAGAATAAAAGCATTAATGTGGCTGAATAGCAATACATTCAAGTGGCAATTACACTAGGGACAGTCACTGTGAGATGTCCTCATTTGTGACTGTCCTTACAGTGAGTGTACATTATCATGTTGTCTTTACAGTGAGTGTACATTATCATGTTGTCTTTACAGTGTCAATATATGCATTATTACTTAAACTGAAGAGTACTCTAAATAATATGTCATTGTGGAGTTCTGATTGCTTCCAATTTGATATACGCTTGTTCTACTTATGTATCCAGCATCATGTAAGAAAAGTTGATGCTTTTAAAATAGATTCATTTAGCCATGAAATGCCTGTGCATGTTACATACAAGATTCCAAGGCCCAAAACTGATTACTCATTATAATTCATGTACAGAATGATAATCAACCACAACGAGGCATGCGTAGGCACTGCTTAGATTTTGAGGCATCAGAAGCTCGTAGAAGAAACTTGACCAATGGCTCATGGAATGCAACAAACTTATTGCCTAAAATAGGAGCATTGGTAACCACAGATGATGGTTTTGAAAAGAACACTTCACCATCAATGTCACGTGAGGGAACTGCAATTTCTGATGGCAAGCAACTTGTAGTATATAAGAGAGATGCAGGTACAGATGCTGGGAATACATTGCTAATGAACCACATTAATGCTTTTTTCCTTCAACAAATGAGGACAGTCACTATAAAGACAACATGATAATGTACACTCACTGTAAGGATAGTCACAAATGAGGACATCTCACAGTGATTGTCCCTTGTGTAATTGCCACTTGAATGTATTGCTATTCAGCCACATTAATGCTTTTCTTCTTCAACAAATGAGGATAGTCACTCTAAAGACAACATGATAATGTACACGGGCTGTAAGTGTACATTATCATGTTGTCTTTACAGTGACTGTCCTCCTTCAAGTGGCAATTACACAAGGGACAGTCACTGTAAAGGCAACATGATAATGTAGAGAAACGTTGTCATTTGTATTTTCAACAGTGCCGAGAGAGATTCCCTCCGTGAAATCACAGCTACAATTTCTGAGTACGTTGGGTTTATTTTTCTTTTGTCATTATTATGTAATCTGGTATTCAGCTGTTACAGAGCTAAAATATCCAGAAATGAGGACATATCTGTGTTGAATTTATTGTTAGCGGCTTTGGTTATTTAGAAGTTTAATTTTATTTGTTCATCTTTCAAGCACAAATGTTTTGTGGACCGTAACATCTTCATTGTTTCGGGTATGCAATGAAACAGCCGTAACTTGCAACTACCTTCACGGTACTTGTGTACATTATCATGTTGTCTTTACAGTGACTGTCCTCATTCAAGTGGCAATTACACAAGGGACAGTCACTGTGAGATGTCCTCATTTGTGACAAGGACAGTCACACATGAGGACATCTCACAGTGACTATCCCTTGTGTAATTGCCACTTGAATGTATTGCTATTCAACCACATTTATGGGCCCGTTTGGACCACAGCACACAGTAGCATCTACAGAGAAGAATATCCCAGGTGTAACAAGTTGTAAGAATATACCAACAGTTCTAAGAAGTTCCCTAGCACATAGTAGCATCTACAGAGAAGAATATACAACATGAGGGAAGCCACTGTAAAGACAACATGATAATGTACACTCATTGTATGTGTACATTATCATGTTGTCTTTACAGTGACTGTCCTCATTCAAGTGGAAATTACACAAGGGACAGTCACTGTGAGATGTCCTCATTTGTGACAAGGATAGTCACACATGAGGACATCTCACAGTGACTGTCCCTTGTGTAATTGCCACTTGAATGTATTGCTATTCAACCACATTTATGGGCCCGTTTGGACCGCGGCACATAGTAGCATCTACAGAGAAGAATATCCCAGGTGTAACAAGTTGTAAGAATATACCAACAGTTCTAAGAAGTTCCCTAGCACATAGTAGCATCTACAGAGAAGAATATGGGTCAACGAGGTTGACTTCAAAGCCATGCAATCTAATGGTAATAGTAATATCATAATTTGACATACTATCAGAAATACTTCCTAAATAGACTATTCAATCTTATAAGAGATGGATTCATGAGAACTATTATTTATGAAATATGAGTCAATGACTTTAATTAAAAAAATTACACAATCTAATTCTTGTAAAAATATCAAAATTTGACACATTGAAAATACCTTCCAAAAGTATCGTTAATTGATTAATATGAATCACTACTCATGAAATATAATTTTATAAACCTAATCTAAAAACTACACAATAAAAATCTTAATAGCAATATTGTAAGAAACTATTCCCAAAAGCAAGCCTAACAAAATTTGATGAAAATAATTTTTGTTTCACTCAACTTTGACATTCACAACTTCCTCTTTTATTATAATAAGAAAAAAAATGTCTTTTTAGATATACCTCATGAACCATACTCGAATAATCTATCATTTTTCTTCTCAAAAACATATTTGCAGAGCCTGCTTCTTTTACTTGTTTGTACTTTTATCTCTCTGATGGAAAGGGTTCCTTCAGGACACATTTTTCCAAGTTCACTGCTTGAGATATTTGAGGAGGGTTCCCCTGCTTGAGTATCCATCCAACCCATATTCGAGTAGTTCTACAATTGCACAGTCTAAATTAATAATACTGACAATTGAATGATGAATGATGATACATAGAATTGATATAAACTAATCCTAAAAACACTAAAACATTATTAATATATTTATATTTCATAAATAAAATTGATATAAAAGATTTGGAAAGATACATTAAAAAATAGAAAAACAGTAATTTATAATAGAAGGAAACTTAAATTGCTATTTAAAAAAAAAACAAGAGTCTTAAATCTTATCATTTTGTTTCATTATCATCCATAAGTACACACCTCTAGCATAATAATTATATTTTACCACCCATAAAATGAAAAAAAGATTTTCACAAGAGAAATTAAAGCTAGATTATAAAAATGAACCATCTTATTGGAAACTGGAACTGTTATCATACCCAAAAGGACTACAAAATTTCACCTTATCATACCCAGATTGTTGCTTTGCCTGGCGGAGGGAAATTTGATCAGTAAAATTGACACAGAGTATGTTGTCTCCATTGTCATGCTAGATAACAAAACACCAACTTTAATGGGCATGTACTGTCCCTTGTGTAATTGCCACTTGAATGCATTGCTATTTGATGCAGGGGCATCCCTAATGCAAGCCAAAGACACCATGATTGAAGGAAGTTTCCATGAAGCCAAGGAGTCAAATCCTATCAATTGGAACATAAGATTTTCACCTTGGAGCTTTGAAGGATTGACTGGTGAAAGGTCCTTTTGATTGACAAATCAGAGTCTTTTTGAATGACAAATCAGAGTCTTTTTGAATGACAATAAATTAGAATAGGAGTTTTAGATGTTTTCTTGGTTTGTAATAAATATTAAGGATTGATTTTATCTCCTTATAAACATCCACTTGTTGGACACAAGACCCCTTGGTGACTTATAAACCTTGGGCATCTTTTGAGTCCTTGGATGAAATGAGCATAGTAAGTGTTTATTAGGTGTCTTTTAGATGTTGTTAAGAAGTTTGAAGGTCCAAAATAACTTTAATAAGGTTCCTAAAGTTTCACAACACATTTTTAACCTTCTCGGCAAAGTTGTTTGCAAAGTTGTAATGCAACTTTAAAAGTTGCTTAGCAAAGTTGACATTTGTTGGATAAACTATTCTAACCACCTAGATGGTTGAACCAATGTTTGGAGAGCCTATTTTAGGCTTCAAATGGTCGAAGACAGACAGAGAACCAGTATTGTAATCATTTTGCTTTCATAAAAAATAAAAATAACCCTATTTTAGTGCATTTCTGGTGAAAAATGAACTCTGTACGGCTGTACGGATGGTGGTTGGATGATAAAATTTGCCTGGAAGTTGTAATAGTGACATCTGATGCTTTGGAAGTTGGTTTGATTGATTCTCTTTGTTTTATATCTAAGTTATTTCAAATTTTCTATGCATTGTTTACAAACCCTCATTTTCAGGGTTTGACTGATGTAAAGACCTTAACTCACGTTTCAACCATTGGAATTCCTTCTTCCTTGGTGGAATGAGAGTTAAGGATGTATATTTGTATATTCTAAAAGCCCTGACTACTCTGCATCACTATTGAACCACATTAATGCTTTTTTCCTTCAACAAATGAGGACAGTCACTGTAAAGACAACATGATAATGTACACTAACTGTAAGGATAGTCACAAATGAGGAAATCTCAGAGTGATTATCCCTTGTGTAATTGCCGCTTGAATACATTGCTATTGAACCACATTAATGCTTTTTTCCTTCAAGTGGCAATTACACAAGGGACAGTCACTGTGAGATGTCCTCATTTGTGACAAGGACAGTCACACATGAGGACATCTCACAGTGACTGTCCCTTGTGTAATTGCCACTTGAATGTATTGCTATTCAACCACATTTATGGGCCTGTTTGGACCACGGCACACAATAGCATCTACAAAGAAGAATATCCCAGGTATAACAAGTTGTAAGAATATACCAATAGTTCTAAGAAGTTCCCTAGCACATAGTAGCATCTACAGAGAAGAATATACAACATGAGGGCAGCCACTGTAAAGACAACATGATAATGTACACTCATTGTATGTGTACATTATCATGTTGTCTTTACAGTGACTGTCCTCATTCAAGTGGCAATTACAGAAGGGACAGTCATTGTGAGATGTCCTCATTTGTGACAAGGATAGTCACACATGAGGACATCTCACAGTGATCGATTGTCCCTTGTGTAATTGCCACTTGAATGTATTGCTATTGAACCACATTAATGCTTTTCTTCTTCAACAAATGAGGACAGTCACTCTAAAGACAACATGATAATGTACACTCACTGTAAGGATAGTCACAAATGAGGACATCTCACAGTGACTGTCCCTTGTGTGATTGCCACTTGAATGTATTGCTATTCAGCCACATTAATGCTTTTCTTCTTCAACAAATGAGGATAGTCACTCTAAAGACAACATGATAATGTACACTCACTGTAAGTGTACATTATCATATTGTCTTTACAGTGACTGTCCTCCTTCAAGTGGCAATTACACAAGGGATTTGTGTTTTCATTTGTGTTTTCAACAGCGCCGTAACCCTCCGCGAAATCACATCGGGATATAAGGGCAAAACAAACAAGAACGTTGTCATTTGTATTTTCAATAGCGCCGAGAGAGATAAACAAACTTAAAACTCAGACTTAAGAAAGATGAAGGCAATGCTTCAAAAGGCCGATGCCCTAAATACGGGAAAACACAATACCACCATTAAACGATGCCCTGGTCACTGTATCAATGCTGCCAGCTCCGTACCAGTATGCTGACTGCTCACTTTCATCCTGTGATAAAGGTAACTTCATTAATCATACTTCAAATGGCAGCATACGAACTAAAGCTGATGAACATTTATAAACTAAAAGTTTAAAACTACAGATTACAAATGTAGTAGTTTCATACGAAAAGAACTTGATGTCTGAAATTTACCATTAGAAGTATCCAAAGGAATACCACAGTACTGTTGAACTTGGAGAATCGGAGATGATCTACACAGTAAGGTTCAACAGCTGTAAGGACTGTTACACCATCTTTAGCATTTGAATACATTTTCTCCTTGGCTTCTGGTGGATCCTCAAAGACCCCCAATGACGTTTTCCCTACAATTATCAATTGTTTGTCAGTATGAGATATTAATAAATAAACATTAATCACAATATTAGGCAAACAATGTTCTTGATGTCTAAATCTAAATCACAGAAAGCTCTAATAAAGCAGTTCTCAGTTTCACATTAAACTAAGTTTCAATTTCAAATGGTTATAATAATTTTTGCAAGTTATAAGTAGCTGGTTACAGTATATGACATAAAAAGAAAAAAAATTATTTCTATTCTTTTCTTCTTTTTCTCTTTCAACGAAGCTTTTGCACCACACAAAGGCATACCAAGAATTTCTCAGGAGGTTTCAAGACCATTTCATACCAAACTTCTTCTCTGTAGATGCTACTATGTGTCGTGGTCCAAATGGGTCCAAATAGACCTAGTGACTCTAGTAGGTCTCCAAAACCTGTTCTGCAGCAATAACTCTTCAATTTGACAAAGGACCTTATGAACTTATATGTTTTTTGAGTACCCTTTTTGATGTTCTAACAATCCTCCAACTCCCAGACCCTGACTCCACTCCAGCATATCAATGTCCTTATTGAGTCCGCAGACCTAATGCATGCCTTTGGGTGTGGGTTCCAAAACAAGGCATTGAAAATGGGTGCATGAAACCAAGATCAGAGTTTGAAGATGTCCACCATGCTCTAAAGATCTAGATTCAACAAGGTTTGAGGTCCTTTACTTGCCGCTACCCTCTGATCTTGCATAATCCATCAACTCCTAGTCAAGAACATTGAGATTCTTGACCTAGGGCTTGCTCTTGAAATTCTCTGGCTTAGTATCATGTTCCAAAGCTTTTAAAATATGAAAATAAACCCCCTTAACTTGAATTTTACAAAGAATAGAGGATATCCTATGGTTTATTTGCAAGTTAAGGCCATTTGAATGCAATAACCCAAAAAATGAGGGTTTGACAGAACAACAGATAAGAAAAAGGAATAACTTTGATATAAGGTGTCTTGAATCTACCAAATAAACTCTCAAAGCATAAGATATAAATACTCTAACTTCCACACTGGTCTGCCCTCCCTTTCACATCCATACACTATACAGTGCTTGAAGGAAATGCACAGAAAAGGCTCTAAAATAGTGGCTCTATCTGACAGAGAGTCCATGCTAGGCTTCATGACTAACCTAGAGCACATTCCTTGTTATGGAGGAAGTTTGAATGGTGAAGAACTTATGGAATGGATAGAGGACCTAGATAACCATTTTGACTACAAGTATCTTATGGATAGAGGACCTTGATAACCATTTTGACTCATTTAGTATCTTATTGAGCTTCACTTTGTTTCAAGAATATAGTTTAATATTCTCTACTAAACATGGCCAACCACGTGAAGGTGGAAGCTCATTTGGCCCCACCCCCCTCCCCCTAACATCACTCTACATTCCCCGTTAACATCTAACATTCATTCATTCTTTCAATTATTAATAAAATGTAACATTCAATCAATATCACATGATAACATTCATTAACACATTAGATTTGTTAACACGCAACATTCATGAATATGAAAATAAACACATAATTCATGAACATTCATTAGCACATAATTAAATTCATTGAGACATAAAATTCAGTCATTATCAATTAAGGTATTTGGATGACAATCATTTCTTTTTTCTCTTTCTAATTTTTTTTTCTATGTAAGCTCTAAGAGGAGCATCAATGTTATCATCAATACCCCCCTCATCAGTTGTTTTGTTCTTTGTTCTTGATGATCTCAAATTCCTATGCTGCTGCAAAGGGGGTTCCTCTACAATAACAAATAAAAGAGTTAAATTTAAAATATTTAATTATAATTGTTACAAGTATTTAATTATTTTAAAGAACATAACTGTGGTGCTCTTTAATTACCTAATCTGGCCACATCATTTTGTCTAGACTCAACCTCAACATGCTCATGAGCACCGACCCCTCGATCCTCTACAATTGCTATACAAAATGTTACATTAATCCAAACACCAATTGTAATTACATATAAAAATTTTAATAGCAAATGTATACCTCCACCACTAGGATGCACATCATGCGAACCTTCATTATGCATAGATTGTGTAGAAGGATTGTCAGGCTGCATTCCAATATCCTACACATTGTTATCATTGCTTTCTTAAAACAGATATACTCACTTTATATTAGAACTTAACATCAAATAGACTAATTGGTAAAGTATTCAATTTGAAATAAATTTCATTTAGCTTATTTACCTGTGGCTCAGATGCATCATTATTTGAACCTTGCACACTGATTTCAGCTCTTAGCCGTTCAGCCACGGCTCTATAGCCTTGTTGGAAGCCAATTCTCTTGTCCTCTTCTGTGAGGCATCTATTGAACTCTGACCCCTACATTTTTTCTTGGTATGGTGAATTTTACTTGCATTGTTTGATCAAAAAAAATTTCCTTGCAATATATAAAAAAATTGATACAAGTTTTCATTTACTAATACTTACAACTCGTGCTTGAAGTTTGGAAAAACCACCAGAGCCGAGCTTGTGTGTCCCGTGCTTTTCTAATCTTGCCTTTGTTGCCTTTGATGTGTCAGGCAATCTATGAAAAGTTTGAAATATGTTAGAGACCAGTACAGGAAAAATTTAGAGGTTAATTAGTACATAACTACATTCTCAAAAGTATCACATACCTTGCTCTACTCTCTACTGGCGTAATTCCTTTTTTCATGTCGGCTTTATACTTTCCATCCAAAATCAAACCCTGCCACTCAGCCTCAAGAACACAGGGCGGACGCTCGTGCCTTGGGTTAACCTCTAAATATTTCCTGTACTGGTCCCTAATATACTTCAAACATAAACCAGCTCTTTCAAGGAGCTTGTTTCTCTCGAATGCACGAGGTCCAAAAAGATGGGTCATACTATGTACAAGATCATCCTTCAACTTTTTATCTTGGTTATTCCACCTTTTAAGTAAAAAAAAACATGTTAGACTCATAAATGAAGAGAAGCTACCTTTAATATAGTTCAAGAAATTGATGAAAAGGAAAACTATTCTAGCAATGATATGAAATCAAAATAGTGGTTTGGGGTTTTAGTTAGGATATGATGTTCCACCATGTACGTATGGTGGGCCCGAATATCCGCAAACACTCGTCACCAAGTTTTCGCCAAAAAATATCATTCCCTACAAAATAATCATGGGATCATTAGTCGATGAAGAGTGATCAAAAACTAAATTACTATTATATCACTATAGAATAATAATAACTTTAAAGTACCTGGAAGTTTGGCTACTTTTAAGGGAATGCCTTCATCGTCGCTGATGATCAATACGCAATCCTTCACCGTTCCCGTACTAGGAACATGGGAACATCCAGGAAATGATGTTGCATCGGGACTTGTTGCATCTCCTATTGCAAAAAATGAAAACCATTATCAAATGCCTCCAAGAAATAATACTTCAAGGGAAATAAATTGGTGCAGAGCACCCATGGCACAAACACAATCAAGGGATCTACATCGTAAACACATAACACTTAAACACATAACAAAAGAGAGAAAAAGAGGGATTTGTGTACCAGTAGATGGTGCAACAGTTGGTGCATTTAGGCTGTGTGTTGTTGACATGGCAGTCGGCAAGACATTTGTGGCTGTCCTGGATGGAGGCGGCGTTGTCATATCATCATGGAAAGGAGCTGAAGAATAAAATTGTTAGAGCATGCATAAATATAGAACGCGTGGACTAGCATGGACAAGATTGTTAGAGCATTAAAAAAAAATATTGTTCGAGCATGTATTGTCAATGATTATGATCATTCCTATATATATTCAGTGGAAAACACAAGTGGGGAATGGAACATGTGATCTACCTGAACCACTTGCAATACCGGCCTCATCATGGGAATGGGGTTCAAAATTACGCAAATAACTCTGTAAAGACAATGCATCCATATTTTAATTAATGTCATAAAAGAGCATAACATAAAAACCATTATTGAACTCTTGTAATAATTAAAAATTTCATTAATACTTACTTTAAAGTTTTCAGAAGTGCGCAACAACTCAGCTGCCCTGTCTTTTATTTCCTGAGTCTGAGGATGTATGGATACCAAACGTAGTTCTTTCCCAATTTTCTTTAGCAGCTTTTTAATGGAACCAATCGGGTCATCGATCTCTGCTAAATCAATAAAAAAAGGGTCCACAAGGGGGGACTCCTTAGGGACTGCAGGTTGCTTTCCCTCTCTCCGACCACCGGCCCTCTGTGACAACAATAGTATTAGTATTATCAAAATTACTCCAAAACAATGAAGAAAATAACATTTAAAAAAATAACATTTTGCTTCTATCTAGTTTGCACAATTACAATGAGTTTTACCTGCTCATGTGTAGATGAGCTAGGAATATCGTCACCATCACCTTCGGGCGGTTGCTCCATATTGTGCCCCTGTGTCAAAGATCAAGTATAAAAATGTTAGCCAAAAATTTAATAACTAAATGGTATGTTGGAGTCATTGATTAGAAGTTGGTTTAATAGTATGTACCACCCCCATGATAGTAGCCTCGTTTGTATCTATGCGGTTCAAATTGTAATCAATAAGCAGCTCTTCCCCTGCACGTATTGATTTTATCGCACAGATGAATACACAATTTCCCTCGCGCGCCTCAAATATGCAATTGGGTTGCTTTATAGTTGACCTAGGTCGTGTACTATTTATAAAACCCGCAATATTCCCTGTTGCTTTTGGCCTTCCATCAATGTATATAGCCACACTTTTACTTTGATTATTGTCTTGCTGTTGTATATAATTTTCCGAGAGTGCATACCTACGCATACTTTTTTTATATTGAACAATATGCATCCAACTTTTGTAATCGTAACATGGTCCAACATACTCCATCAATTCAGAAACTTTTTTGTAAGACACCTTTATGCCATCCATAGAAAATAGGCCCAAACCATGTAATGATGATGGTGCTATGCGATATATCCTCTCATTAACACAAAAATCAGTGTTTATTGGAGGAAGTTCCTTGGGTACCCAATGTTTCTGTAGATGTTGGTACCTCAAGGGCACCTCGATGTCACCTTTCATCTCATCATCATAAGAACATGACCCCCCTTGAGAAAGGAAAAATTTCATGTGTTTATTGAATTTCCTTCTAGTCCTTTGACCTCTAGTTAATCTCCCTATTCTAGATAAACTGCATGTCTCACTTTCCTCTTCTATTCCTATATTTCCCTCACTCGAGGAAGACACTTCTGACAAATACCTATTTGCTGGTACCTGCAAATGGGAGAGATCTTAGAAGACATCAATCTTACTATTGATAAGTGTATTAAATAGACTTTCTATAAGGTGTATTGACTTATACCTGTCGATCTATGAGACTGTGCGGGATGCTCTTGAAAGGGGTTCAATTTCCTGCAAATGTAATTCAATTATCGTGAGCATAATCACATCATAATCATAATCACATCCATCATAAGCATCACATAAAAATTAAAAACATTAAAACGTACACATTATAACACTTAAATCAGGCTCACATTAATATGTGTTTTAAATAGTTTTATTTAATTAATTTAGATTAATAGTTAATTTAGATTAGCAGTATTCTATTTGTAGTTGAAACTTGTAGCTTTTAAATAGATAATGAATAAACTATGTAACCATTTAAGACAAATATATTTCTATCAAGAAATGAATATTAAATACATTAAGGATTGATGGCATACCTTTAAATTTCATCATCATCATCCTCATCATCATCATCATCATCATCATCATCATCCTCGTCATCCTCGTCATCATCATCATCATCGTCGTCATCGTTGTCGTCATCATCAACATCATCATCATCAACATCAACATCATCTTCATCATCATCATCAGTAGCAGCATCATCGTCATCATCTTCTTCTTCTTCATGAAAATTTGTCTCAGGAACATGATCCAATAATTGTCGATCGTGATCATCATCTACATCATCTTCTACTTCTTCGGTATCTTCTTCTTCCATCGCATTATACTTTATCGGCCTTCCTCTCGGTTCATGTCTAACAACAAATGACCAACCTGGTTTATGTGAAACCTCTGAGTAAAATACCTGCTCACATTGGCTTGGAAGAACATAGGGCTCATCCCCAACTGGCTCAAACGACCTTGTATTAACCATTGTAAATCCATTATCATGTTCAATAACAGTTCTATTAGGATCATTTGGATTAAGTCGTAGCCTGCACCATTTGACAACGAAGAGTACTAATTTGAAGGAACTAAAGTCGCACTCAAGTATATCATCCAAAATGCCATAGTATTGATTTTTAGACTCTTGAGGATCTAATTCATTTCTAGATGAAATATTAGTCACTTGAAAGATTGCAGTTATTCCAGAATCACAAGTTTTCTTCGTGTCATCCAACACTTTGACGCGAAATTTTTGACCATTACAGAACATACCCTTGTGGTGTTTAACCTGCAATAATATGTGAAACATGTCAAAATTATTATATCGTGAGTTGATAAACATACGGGTGATTAATAATTTTGTACGTACCTGGAAATCTCTTAAACCATATGCTAAATCTATTTCCCTTTGCGTAACATTAGAATCTCCATTACGATGAGCTTCTTTAACCAATGAAGATACACCTTCCCATGTTAATGTGTGACCAGAATGTTGACATCGTTCAATCCATACCATCATCCAATCAAGATTGTTTGCAATATACAAATGTAGTGCATCCCACTCTCGAGCAACTGTACAAAAAAAAATAGACGACTTACAACCGATTTATTTTGAAGATTAAGAAATAATTTATTACAATAACATCTTATAATTTATTACCTGTCACTTTCCTCAATCTACCTTTCCCCATCAAGTACTCCCCTTTGAATTTTTTAAAAGGGTCGAGATCCCAAATGCGATCTACATGGATATTTGAAGCAAACTTAGGAAGATATTCAGTAATGTACACCATAGTCTGGTATACCATGTATCCCTCTACCATAGAACCCTCAGGATGTGCTCTTTGTCAAACCAAAGCCTTCAAAGATTTCAAGTGCCTCTCAACCATCCACATTGACCTAGTGTGTGCAGGTCCACACAATTCAATCTCCTCAACTTGGTTTATGAGGTAGTGTTCTTGTGCATTGAAAAAATTTGGAGGTAGACACTTTTACATTTCACACAATAAATGAGGAATTCTTCTCTTCCAATAGTTTATATCTTCTTTATGGATTTCTTTAGATGACAACCACCTACATTAAGAGATTCAAGTCACAAAAAATATATAAATACGAGACTTTACAAAATAATATACAATAGATTACATAGCAAGAAAAACAAATCACGAATATAATAAATATATACAACAAATTGAACAGATATTACTGCTTACCTCATGTATTTTCCAAGATCATATATCACTTGTTTGATGTTATTGTTGAAGTGCTCTGGGAGAGATAGAGGTAGCACGTACTGCAATAATTATAAACCAATCATTTCATTATTTTCTAACATAACATAATGAATAGTACACGTAGTTTATGAATATATTGTAAATACAGAAGAACATAACTTACCTTGATGAAAGTATGCCAATCATGCGTTTTGAGCCCTGGCCCAAATTCACTTTTCTTTGATATGAGATTGCTTATGTTCCCAGCAAATCTTGTGGGAAATTGAATTTTTCGTATGACTTCTTTTATGGCATCACTTTGCTGCTCCGTTAATAACCAAGGAAGGGCACTTATATTAATCTGATCTCTATTGCTATTTGAGTGAATGAAATTCTTCAGTGCATGATTGGATTCATGAATGTCATTACAAATTTTGACAATTTTTTCTTTGTCACGCCTTCCATCCAGTATTTTCCACAATGTCTCTGTTATATTCTTTCCAACATGCATAAGATCAAACAAATGCACAATTTGTAGGTCCTCATAGTAGGGCAACCTACTAAATTGTCTGGGATAGCTTTTTAGTCCCTTTGGAAGGTTGTCAGTAGTGCCTTGACGACCTTCACGATCATCAATTACATAATTAGTAAACAAAAATCACAATAGAAATATATAAATTACAAACATAAACCATTAAGTGGAACGACATTACCTCGACGATTAATTCTATTATATTCCAACTTCCATAGGCGAGGTGTCATTCTTCGTGGCTTTGATGTAGTCTCTTCTTTCCCATTGAAAAGATGTTTTTCCATACTTCGATACTTATGATTCCTGTGGAGGAAGTGTCTGTACTCATCAAACACATGCTTTCCTAAACTTTTTGAATGACGAGATTTCATCTTTGGACCACAAACTAGACATGCAAATTTTCCCTTTGTTTGAAGACCTACAAGATAATGATATAATTGGATTATTAAATATGTTGATTTTTATAATTAAAATTATCATGCGCAACTTGAATTCACTATAACATACCACAAAAATGTGTTAGCCCTGGGGCATCATGTATTGTCCATACAAGTATTGCATGGAATTGAAATTGTCTTTGTCCTATTGGTCTAGACACGTCATACATAGTGACACCGTTCCATAACTCCACCAACTCGTCAATAAGAGGCTCAATATATACATTCATATCTTTAACTTGATATTTACCTACTTGAATGAACAGTAACATTACATAATTATTGTGACCATTTTACTGTAAGATTTGTAAGTACATGTAAATTAATAACTATCAAATGATAAAATACCTGGAACAATCATTGCCAACATAATGTGCTCCCTCTTTATTGACATCCACAGAGGAATGTTATTGTTGATAACAAAAACAGGCCACACCGAGCAAACAGATCTCATCTCTCCAAATGGATTGACACCATCCGCTGCCAATGAAAGCCTGAGATTACGAGGTTCTTCTTTGAAGTGTTGCCACTTTTCCTCTATGTGCATAAATGCCGAACCATCCGCAGGGATTCGAATAATGTCATCTCGACTTCTATTGCGTGCATGGTAATCCATAAATTGTGCCAAGCTAGTACACCTGAATAATTGTCGCATCCGTGGAATAATGGGGATGTAACGAAGAACCTTGTGAGGCACCTTTTTTGTTATTCGATCTGTTCGATATCTACTCGTATGACATACAGGGCATTGTGTTGCAAATTCATGTTCTTTATAATATATAATATGATCATTGGGACAAGCATGTATTGCTTGATACTCCATTCCAATATCTTTCATAATAGCAGATAATTCTCGATATGAGCGAGGTAGAATATTTGATGGTGGTAACAAAAACTCGCCTATCAATCTACAGAAAAAAATATAAGTTGTTAATATAAACAATATTAGTGGTACATTATTCACCCTTTGTTAACTATAAAGACATATATGACATACCTTAACATACGTGACATTGTTATGTTGGATAAACCATTCATAACCTTCAAGTTCAACAACAACAATATAGCAGAGAGAAGAGTTGTTTGGGAGTCTTTGTATAGGGGCTCGTATGCCTTCTCAAGTAGAGGTACATCAAGGCTATCATCATCATCATGATCAGATCCGCTTGGACTAAATGTGTCATGGTTCAATGTATTTATACCATCATCTTCAATTGTGTTTTCTGGCGCATGATCGTCATCTTCCATGGGATCATTATCTTCACCTTGGATATTCACACCCCCATGTTCCTCCATATCATGTACTTCCCTGGGGAGATCAACCTATATAAAATTGATTAACATAAATAAACCATGATCTTCAACTCATCATCAAGTGATTTCATATGTATATAAATTGTTAAAATGATATAATGAACAACTTACCAGTGGATGATAGTCATGCCCCCCTTCAATGTGACCATTCTCCCTACAATGTCTCTTAACTGTTTTGATTAGCAGTCTTCTACGGTTTAAGCCCTTACAAATTTTGCAGGGACAATAACATTTTCCATCACCTTTTCTTTTCAAGTTAGACCACAATCTAGCGATTGTCTCCCTATTTTGTTCTTCACTTATATTATCTGACATGATCGTTCTTCGCAGGAAGCAAAAATTGGGCTATGAAAACTTCGGTCTACAACTTTCAATGACTAAGCAAAATTGTCAAAAGTACACAAATCTTCTTAGACCTAGTTAAATCCTTTAATATTTTAAAATTCTAGTTAAAATATACATTAGATTAAAAAATATACAATTTTCATGCCTGAGCGCCCGGCTACGACTAGTGCAATGGTCTTCTTGCTTAGCTCTAGAAGCTCTCTAGCAATCAAAACATATAAGCTACAAGGCCTAACAGCAATTTCAAAACATATAAGCTACAAGGCAAGACATATTACATGACATATTACTACGTGCTAGGGAACTTCTTAGAACTGTTGGTATATTCTTACAACTTGTTACACCTGGGATATTCTTCTCTGTAGATGCTACTGTGTGTCGTGGTCCAAACGGGCCCATAAATGTGGTTGAATAGCAATACATTCAAGTGGCAATTACACAAGGGACAATCACTGTGAGATGTCCTCATGTGTGACTGTCCTTGTCACAAATGAGGACATCTCACAGTGACTGTCCCTTGTGTAATTAAGTATTGTGGGGAAGCATTCTAAATAACCAAAGCCGCTAACAATAAATTCAACACAGATATGTCCTCATTTCTGGGTATTTTAGCTCTCTAACAGCTGAATACCAAATTAAATAATAATGACAAAAGAAAAATAAACCCAACGTACTCAGAAATTGTAGCTGTGATTTTGTGGAGGGAATCTCTCTCGGTGCTGTTGAAAACACAAATGACAACCCGCTTGATTTCGCGGAGGGAATCTCTCTCGGTGCTGTTCAAAACACAAATGACAACCCGCTTTGTTCAAAACACAAATGATAACCCCCTTGATTTCGCGGAGGGAATCTCTCTCGGCGCTGTTGAAAACACAAATGACAACGTTCCTTTTTTTTTTTGCACTTATATCCCGACCAACATAAGGTCCATTTGTATACAACATGATAATGTACACTTACAGTGAGTGTACATTATCATGTTGTCCTTAGAGTGACTATCCTCATTTGTTGAAGAAGAAAAGCATTAATGTGGCTGAATAGCAATACATTCAAGTGGCAATTACACAAGGGACAGTCACTATGAGATGTCCTCATTTGTGACTGTCCTTACAGTGAGTGTACATTATCATGGTGTCTTTAGAGTGACTGTCCTCATTTGTTGAAGAAGAAAAGCATTAATGTGGTTCAATAGCAATACATTCAAGTGGCAATTACACAAGGGACAATCACTGTGAGATGTCCTCATGTGTGACTGTCCTTGTCACAAATGAGGACATCTCACAATGACTGTCCCTTGTGTAATTCAAGTGGCAATTACACAAGGGACAGTCACTGTGAGATGTCCTCATTTGTGACTATCCTTACAATGAGTGTACATTATCATGTTGTCTTTAGAGTGACTGTCCTCATTTGTTGAAGAAGAAAAGCATTAATGTGGTTCAATAGCAATACATTCAAGTGGCAATTACACAAGGGACAATGTCATGAGCCGTGACATATTGAACTTAGTATAATAATAAAATGATTAGATGATATATAATAATCTATTATTAACGGTATATAACAATAATATATAATTATTATCAAAAGATAATAATAATATATAGTTAGCATAATAAGTAATATGTTAATTAAATAATATTAAAATATTAATAAATAATATAATTATGATTATAATTATAATATAAATTAATAATAAATAATTATTAATAAATTATATATATTATATTATAATAATATATTAAGTAATAATATTAAATCAATTATTGATATAATAATTTTAATATATAAATAATATTAATAAACCTCTCAATATAAAACAATATGTTATCACTATAATAATATTTATTATAATATTATTAATATTACTAACATCATTAATTATAATATTTAATAATAACAATAACATTAATAATAATAATAATAATAATAACGTTTAAAGCAATATCGAATATCTGTAATCGATATACATCTACATTAAACATCTGCATTATCTATCACGATGAGGAAGGAAGAAGTGATACAATAATCACTAGTCATTACACATCGATACCATGAGAGGATGATTAATGAACCAAATACTATGAAGTCAAGATCAACATGATATGAATAAGGGATAGGTCGCTATGTGTTTCAGAAGATGTATTGATAAGCAAGAAGGATAACCATTCATATATTATAAATAATCATTAATTGCACAAGTTTAGACAATGACATATCCGATAAAGCAATATCAAACATGAAGACCCGCTAGCAAATATGCACCATCACTTCCTATGTTATTATGACAATAACATAAACTAGATTGAATTCTACTATCTATATCAATAGACACCACATAGGAGGATATCGACTAAAGGATTGAAAGATTATCGATTGTCTGAGATAAACCACATCTTGTAGAAACACAAAAGCATCAGTGATTATATCACAAGCTATTGATGAATGAGGCATCAGTCATGGATAATAAGTACAATGTATCCTTAAGTATTAACAGGAATGGAAGTCAATTTGAAGATCAAACTCCATTACCAGCAATCAACCAATAAATGGACAATTATCAGAAAATGATATCGACTTATATCAGAGTAGAAAGATTGGATATAATCATAACAATATGGGATAAGGCAAGAGTTAATATTGATTGACTAAATACTAATGATAGTTAGACCAAACTAATACAAACACAATGGATGTTAACTACTGGTTGCACTACCAATTAGGGAAGATTACCTTCATAAAAAGATTTGATATTGAGTCAATCTGGGAGTTATCTATGATCAGAAAATAATGAAATAATATTATGTGAACTATCGGATTATGGAAAGGTGTGATTAACAAAGGGACATGGAGGAAGAAACAAGACACATCTCATTCATAGCATCTCTTCATTTGTTAAAGACAATATAAGAATGCATTCTCGTCAGTCACTCAAGGCATCATTAGAACTTTATTTACTTATCCATATTTGGATATACTCAATAGAGCATCTGCCTTTGGCAGTTTGGTTTCAAGTTTATCATTGCAGATCAAAGACAACACCATGATTGCACAGATAGAAAGGATAGTCAGAAAGAGCATCAATATTTGAAGTTGCAAGCATATAATTCAGAATCTGAAATAGCAACATATCACTCATAGCGATATTACACATTTGCATAATTACATCATCATATCAGACACAGCAAATACATTGCTGTAAGCAATACTTATTGATTGTATATCGATATTGTTTATATCAGACATACCATCATTATACTATCACTATAAGTGATAGGAAACATCATATTCATAGCATATTTCATATCATTATATCCGACAGTGCTATTAAACATATTGGTAAAAATATCATCTTGCACACATATTGTGATTGAATCTGAAATAGCGGTTGATATCTTAAGTAACCTCCATTACTTAGTTTAATTGTAAGTATCTGATAGAGTAAGTCTGAGAAGTGGAGTAATTGTTCCTGTTTTTGAAGTTAGCCAAAAAGGGGACATTACAGACAATCACTGTGAGATGTCCTCATGTGTGACTGTCCTTGTCACAAATGAGGACTTCTCACAATGACTGTCCCTTGTGTAATTCAAGCGGCAATTACACAAGGGACAGTCACTGTGAGATGTCCTCATTTGTGACTGTCCTTACAGTGAGTGTACATTATCATGTTGTCTTTAGAGTGACTGTCCTCATTTGTTGAAGAAGAAAAGCATTAATGTGGTTCAATAGCAATACATTCAAGTGACAATTACACAAGGGGCAATCACTGTGAGATGTCCTCATGTGTGACTATCCTTGTCACAAATGAGGACATCTCACAATGACCGTCCCTTATGTAATTCAAGCGAAAATTACACAAGGGAAAGTCACTGTGAGATGTCCTCATTTGTGACTGTCCTTATAGTGAGTGTACATTATCATGTTGTCTTTAGAGTGACTGTCCTCATTTGTTGAAGAAGAAAAGCATTAATGTGGTCCAATAGCAATACATTCAAGTGGCAATTACACAAGGGAAAATCACTGTGAGATGTCCTCATGTGTGACTGTCCTTGTCACAAATGAGGACATCTCACAATGACTGTCCCTTGTGTAATTCAAGCAGCAATTACACAAGGGACAGTCACTGTGAGATGTCCTCATTTGTGACTATCCTTACAGTGAGTGTACATTATCATGTTGTCTTTAGAGTGACTGTCCTCATTTGTTGAAGAAGAAAATCATTAATGTGGTTCAATAGCAATACATTCAAGCGGCAATTACACAAGGGACAGTCACTGTGAGATGTCCTCATTTGTGACTGTCCTTACAGTGAGTGTACATTATCATGTTGTCTTTAGAGTGACTGTCCTCATTTGTTGAAGAAGAAAAGCATTAATGTGGTTCAATAGCAATACATTCAAGTGGCAATTACACAAGGGACAATCGATCACTGTGAGATGTCCTCATGTGTGACCTTTGTGAAGGCAAGTGCCAATTTGTACCCAAGTTACCAATATTGTGGCAAAAGTGGGAATGAAGCATTTAGGGGTCAAATTGGGCAAAGAAGTGTAGAAGTGGCCTATGTGAGGTCTAAATAGCCTAACTAAGTCATGGTTAGGGTCTTATGGTGTTTGAACAATAAGTTTTGAACCAAAATCCCAAAGGTTGTAACAAGTTGTCAATGTTGTCATTCACAACATTGACAACATTTGTGCAAGGGAGCATTTTTGAGTAAGATGGTTATGTAACTATATGAAACCATTGAATTAGGCATCAGATCAACTATAAGAGGCCTCCATCGATCTGTGCAAAAGGTTGGGGGGAAAAACATTTGGAATTAAGAAGATTTGTAGAGTAACACGGTTTTAGTGAATTCTTGAGTTTTTTTGTTTCTTTGTTTTCAGTTGATTAATGGATTAGATAGCTCACAGTGTCTATTGGAAAAGTTAGTACAAGTTGTTTTTTTATTCTGTGTTGTGTTTTTTTTGAGTTTTGAAGCATTCCAACTAGTTTGTTAATTCTTTTGTTAAGTACCCTATCATTGGTTTGAACCAGGCAGGTTGAACAAATGGAGTCTTAGCTCATCATTCCATTGTCAATTTTGTACGGGCTCTTGGAATGGGTGAGGAGACTCCATGTACTATATGTTTGGAAGGAGGGGCCCTGGGAAGCTCATTTTCTATGTTTGCAATGATGTCCTAGGTGAGTCAGTTGAGCACAGTTAGGGATGACAAATCATTACAAGAAGATTACAACAAGTTGAATGCATTGGTTGCTTCAACTAAAATCTCATGGAGAGGTAGACACACATCTAAAGAAGCCCCAAGTCAAATTAGAAGATTGGGTGAGTTTCTTTGGCTGCTAAGAAAACAAACTCTTAGTCAGACTGTCCAAGTTGTGTCAAAATACTTGTTTTCAGGCATGGCTGTAGCAGTTGGTGTACAAAAAATCTAGGAGGAGAAGACCTTAGATATCTTGGAGTTCTTAATAAAGGGCATCTGAATCCTAAGCCCTTTAGGTGGCTTAATATAAACAAAAAGGCTTGACAAAGGCCTAATTGCTAGCAACCTATTTTTGGGTGCAATTGGCATGGTTTGATGAACCGGATTGAAGTACTGATGAAAAGTATAGGTGAAGGAGTAATATTGAAACCAATAGAGGTCCTAGTGGCCAGCCTCTCCATGGAGTAAAGTTCTAGTTGAATGTGTTTCAATTTGTGAAGACAAGACTAGGAGTGTCCTAGTAGCTAGATTGGTATTGAGCAGAGTTCATTGTATTTCTTGTTGGTGTGCACTAGTTGAAGGAGTGGGATCTTGGGTAGAGATACCTAAAGAGTGTAGGGATAGTTAAGTACCCTATCAAGTCAAAACATTGGCCTAAAGAGACCCTAGTGAAGGATAGGGAGTGAGCAAGACAAAGTGTTACATCAATTAACAAGATCATTTTTTGGTAATTGTGTACATTATCATGTTGTCTTTACAGTGACTGTCCTCATTTGTTGAAGAAGAAAAGCATTAATGTGGTTCAATAGCAATACATTCAAGTGGAAATTACACAAGGGAATATCACTATGAGATGTCCTAAGTGTGACTGTCCTTGTCACAAATGAGGACATCTCACAGTGACTGTCCCTTGTGTAATTGCCACTTGAATGAGGACAGTCACTGTAAAGACAACATGATAATGTACACAAGTACCGTGAAGGTAGTCGCAAGTTAGGGCTGTTTCATTGCATACCCGAAACAATGAAGACATTAAAGTCCACAAAACGTTTGTGCTTGAAAGATGAACAAATAAAATTAAACTTCTAAATAACCAAAGCCGCTAACAATAAATTCAACATAGATATGTCCTCATTTCTGGGTATTTTAGCTCTCTAACAGCTGAATACCAGATTACATAATAATGACAAAAGAAAAATAAACCCAACGTACTCAGAAATTGTAGCTGTGATTTCGCGGAGGGAATCTCTCTCGGCACTGTTGAAAACACAAATGACAACGTTCTTGTTTTTTTTGCCCTTATATCCCGATGTGATTTCGCGGAGGGTTACGGTGCTGTTGAAAACACAAATGACAACGTTCCTTTTTTTTTTTGCCCTTATATCCCGACAACATCGCAATTGCAAGTTAGGGCTGTTTCACTGCATACCCGAAACAATGAAGACGTTACGGTCCACAAAATGTTTGTGCTTGAAAGATGAACAAATAAAATTAAACTTCTAAATAACCAAAGCCGCTAACAATAAATTCAACATAGATATGTCCTCATTTCTGGGTATTTTAGCTCTCTAACAGCTGAATACCAGATTACATAATAATGACAAAAGAAAAATAAACCCAACGTACTCAGAAATTGTAGCTGTGATTTCGCGGAGGGTTACGGCGCTGTTGAAAACACAAATGACAACGTTCTTGTTTTTTTTGCCCTTATATCCTGATGTGATTTCCCGGAGGGTTACGACGCTGTTGAAAACACAAATGACAACGTTCTTGTTTTTTTTGCCCTTATATCCTGATGTGATTTCGCGGAGGGTTACAGCGCTGTTGAAAACACAAATGACAACGTTCCTTTTTAATTTTGCGCTTATATCCCGACAACGTCGCAATTGCGACAGTGCCAAATGTATTGTCATCGCAAATTGCGACGGTGTCGGGCTATATTTGAAAAAAAAAAGCCAAAACCGCATGACATTTGCCTGCCATCGCAAATTGCCGTCGCAATTTCACCCCAAATGTATTAGTGAAATGAAAGGAAATTACTACTAAAATGGAAAGGGATTACTCACAAAGTGAGCCCATTTGGATGAGTATTTCCAGAGATTAACTAAACCTTATTAAATCAAAATATCATCATTTTATTTATTCACCCAAAAATATTATTACACACTATAAACTGAAACTAAACTAAAACTGTACTTTAACTGAAAATTGGAATGCTACATTACACATTGAGTTTTTTTTTTTCTTGTCTATCTAACCTTTGAAGAAGTTCCAAAACCTTATTTAAAACAAAAGACTACTAAAAACTAACTAACTAACTAACCAATTAATTCCCAAAGGAATAGGTAGATGGGAATTGTTGCAGAACTGGGAAGAAGGAAAACCATCCAACTAATTAGGAACAATTATTTATCCATTTACATGGAGAGTAAATATAGTTTATCCACTACTTTCTAGATTTTTCCACATTAAGAGTGACCATTTTACTTGCTCCAATGGAGCTATAATCAATCCATGATTGATTGCTTCAATTTTGCTACATGTTGAACTGTCTTAACTTTGTCCTCATTCCATGATCCTTCTTGAGCGTCATTTTAAATGAGATGCTCCATTAATTGTTCCTACATCATGACATTAGTATGCACAAATACATGCAACATATATATCCATTTATTGTCATAATAACATTCATCAAGCCATAATTAAGATTAATATATATTGCATATTCATCATATAAGAGTGTTTTGTTGTTAAAAAATGTGTTTAAGGGATAGGATTAAGTTCATGATAGAAATTTCATAAAAACACTAGAAGAAACCAAATGACCAAGTTCTAAGACTGATAGTGACACAAACCTCTAACCAAAAATTTAAAAAAAATTGTTAATATATTGAGTCATTATTCAAGCTCATCATTTCCCCCCAACTAGACTCTTGTTGGTCCTCTAGCAGCAGGAAAATTTATTATTTGGGCATGAATTCTAAAGTCACCAATGTTTCTCTAGCCTACTCCTCTTGACTCCAGGTTCCAATAGAATCCCTTCATATTCTCCAGCCTTGCCCAACTATAACTCTCTTATTGTTCATCATAGACACCTTCATTATCCTTGCAACTCATCAATGGCCAAAGAAGTATGGGTGACTGAAAAATAAGGGCAACCAATTATTCTATTTTTTCCTCCCCAAGTCCATATACTTGAGTTCTCTCTCAATAGTTGCATGGTAATTGGGCAATGAATGGGGCCCAGCTTTCTTGAGCTCATTAGTTAAATTATTCCACTACTGCACTAGATGTGCAATCATAACCTATACTTGAACCCTGGACATACATTCATGTACTCTTTGTGGGCTTCTTCTCTCAAATACAAAATCATTTTCTTGTAGTGATCATTTGGGAGGCCATACAACAATTTTTGGAAATTATAATACAAACTCTAGGATTTTGAGCCTCGGGCCTTAATGGAAATGGATTATTGAGTTCCCTTTCCCTATACACTCTAGACCATTCTCCATACTAATCTTATTATTTATCTAGGAAATTAGAGCCCTTAAGTGTATAGCCCCAATATAAAGAAGAGGATTTCATTCAGTCTCTAATAGGACAACATAATTTTTCAATTAGAACTTACAAAGAGAATTATGTATGGTTGCAAGAGATGACTGGTAGACTTGGTAAAATTTTTGAGGTGTGTCCAAAGAGGGACTCAAATCTCTAATAATTCTCATCAATTGAAATAAAAGGTATTTTTCTTTTAAACACAAAGCATAAACTCTAGGTGGAACTCTACATTCCATTATCTGAAGAACTATGCTAACTACAGTGTCCACCTTATGTTTCAAAAAGTCAATTTCCTATTTCTGATTATCAATGATTTTCTACATTTTTTCTTTTTTAAAATCCTAGTCAATTTGTTTATACAACATATCCTTATAAAAATCTAAAGATAGATTATCACATGTAAGAGAAGAAGGAGGATCATGCTCAAGTATAATTTTCCTCTTACTTAGGTTACTTGTACTTGGCACTGATTCTTCTAAATGCAATGTTTCTCCTTCCAACTATTCTACAATAGCAATGAGCTCATCAACACCCTACAATCCATAGTCTTTTGTTGGTTTATTTTCTTCTTTGAACACATCCTATTGACCTTGAGGTATTTCTTCCCATATCACTTACTCATGCGCTTCATCCCCTACTTCATGTATGTTGGGTTATTCAACGAGTGTTTCTAGAGGACATTCTTCCCTCATCTTTTCTTCTTGCATCCTACCTTCCTTTATAGGTTCATATGTCTACTCAACAAATATAGATAGTGGTTCATTCTCCTCAATATTGTTGATAATATGAGTTTACTCCTTAGGGATATCATGAAAATATTCAAATGATTCAACACAAATACTAGAAATTAGCTCCTTTAATTGTTATGCCCCACTATACCTCCCTCTAAGCCTAGTACTTCTTCATTGAGGTGCCTCCTCAGTGTCCTTAGGAGTATGTTATAGCCTTTCTTGGTTTCCTAGTGGGTTTGACTATAGATGCAAAATCTACAGGAGGGTTTTTTTCTTCCATTTTCCTCTTCTCATATGCAAAATTAATCATATGCACCAAATGTTTTCTATGTCCTACTACTACTACTACTATATTTATTTTCTCTTCTCCCTTAAAAACATTCCTCTCCAAATGCAATTAGATATCGACATACAGATAGCAAAACTACATAGTATAAACTAAGTGCATATCGTAGGTGCATGGGTCCTGTCGATACGGGTATGCAAGCAGCCTAGAAGGAGAAGGAAGTCTCCTTGGTACAAACACCTCTTTGTTGTTATGGTATTAGGATGCTTACCTTACTAAACACACAAGCCCCTTGATAGAGAAAATGTGATCTCCTAGGATCCTAGAAATTTTTTTATTCAAACCATCGACCCTATTTAACACAATTGGTTGTGAAAGTTAAATGGAGTGGAGAGAAGATGCCCATTTTTAAATTGGTTCTTGTAGTTTCTATTTCAGCACAAGCAAAAATCAAACAATGCAAACCTAAACAAGACTCAATAAAGAGAGGCCACTAGACAAGAATACACAAAGAGAATATAATAGATATCAACAAAAAATGCCCCAAATTAAAGCACCCTATGATTAGGGATGTTGTAAAACCTTTTCAAAATAGAAAAGCTTGTAAGCCACAACTTTCTATGCAAACAAGAATATAAATAGTTATTTTTCTTTTGGACGTCAATAGGTAATGTACAGGGGGAAATGAGATCCTATCCTATTACACAATAAGGGAGAATACCAAGATTCTAACACCAAAGAAGCCTGATTAACACAAAAAGGAAGTTTTGAAGTGTAAACTTCACAAATGGGAGGCTTTCTTGGATTAAATTCTTCCTTTCCCTACAAAAGGGGATTGAAACTAACATGAAAGGAAATCTATGAAAATAAAGTAATGAAATGGATTGAAAGTATCATGCAAAGGAATTCTATGAAAACAAAGTGATGAAATAAAGAAATTAAGCCAACTCATCTTGAAAATACAAACCTAAGAATGCGCTGGAGGGTTTTGTCAAAGTCTAAAACAATTCGAGATCCAAAAGCAAAAAACCAAGATCTGCAAAACCCATAAATCTGGAAGCCTCAAGACTAGGTCGACCTAGAAGGGCTATAATGACTTGGAGGAAAATCCACCCAGGACTAGGCTGAAAATGACCTCCTCCCAATTCACAAGTTTTCTTGAGATATGGATATGTGATAGAGACTTGTTTCTAAAAGTTGTGAATATAAATTTGCACCTATAACCTACACCAACATAAGGGGAAAATGGTTTTTATTATCGGAGAGGGGCTTTCCTCAGTCAAGCCCCGGTTTAGGAATTAACTTTAACCTTAAAATTGAGACAATGAAAGAGAATTCTAGAAAGTAGTAGAAGTATATCTAATAATGAATTATATTATATCAATGAATATGCAATTGTGTTTAACATGTAATCAATTATGATGATGCAATAGCCTTGAATCAATACCCAAAAAAAACCTAGAAGGGAAATCAATGTAAATCAAAACTTCATGTATGTATGTGCTTGTAATTATCCTTGAAGAAGGATGTATATCTTAAAGGTATGAATATGGAGCTTGAAGGTATGAAGGTAGATCTTGAATGTATGAATGTGGATCTTCCCTCCTTGATAGCCAACTCCACTATCTCCTTCGAGAAAGAAGCTAGATCTAAAATAAATAATGCATGAATGATGTAGAACTTGAATGCATTGAAAAATATCCTTAAGTTTCTTGAAAACTTGAATGCTTTAATTCTTGATCTCCAATGGACGCCTTGAATGATTGCAAGAATGTCATCAATGCATGGATATAGCTTGTTCTCAATTAACGGATAACTTAAATGGGAAACTTGAAGAGATAACTTGGATGGATAACTTGGATGGACAAAATGAAGTGAGTAGGCCTCCTTTTATACCAATTTCACAACCTAAATTGAAAAGGGTTGATTGCACAAGGTGAGAGAAGAATTTTGAACCCCGAAACGAGCTCAGGATCCCAAGGCATTTCACCTCAAGGGGAGGTCGACCTCAACCTCACAAAAGGGGATAGGCTGACCTTGGTCTCACTCAAGGGGATAGGCCAACCTTGGCCTACCCCTAAGAGGTTAGGCTAACCTTGGCCTACCCTCAACTGGTTTCACCATGGGATTTTGTGCCTGAGGTCTCAAGAAAAGAGAAACTGAAGTGAAAATGGACAAAAAATAGGCATACAGGAAGCACAAGGGAAAAAGGGGACATCTAATCATTATAAAGGAATTGAAAAGATCCCAATACATCCCACTAAGGAGGGATACAAGGTATTATCATGGGTTCTTCCATTTTAAAAAGATACATTTAGCCCCCACTTTAGTGGGAGTATGAGGCAAGTCATAGTCACGGTAAAGGAAGAGAGATAAGAAGAGAGAAACTCCAATGAATTGAAAATAGATAGAACATCACTAGGTCTAAGGAAATAATCCTCCAAACCAAGGATCTTAACTCCACACCCATGCACAAGGACATGAAAATAAATAAAAAATACAAAATCAAAAGACACCAAGAAAAGGAGTCAGTACTAAAAGAAACACCAAATCAACTAGTGAAAGAGATCTCGATCTAAGATGCCTCATCCACTAATATCATGTATGGAAGTCTATTGTAAGATAATAAATGATCACATAGAAAAGACAAAGGTGACACCATAGATGATATAAACTCCATGATCTAATCCTACCAGCATAAAAGAAAAAGAGAAAGGGAGAGAGAGAGACGTGATTACCCCACCTAGTAAGATGTGTGTATCTTACTTTGAACCACAAAATGATGGGATTAAATAGTCTAATAGGTGTGTGTGCATGATAGTCAATCCTATAAATATTTACACATTTTGGTGGCTTTGTGTGTGTACATGCATGTATATATGTGTGTGTCTTTTGACAGCTTAGTGTATGTGCGTGCCTTCTGGTGACATTGTGCACCCCACAGATCAATTTCATCTTACCACCATGGTGTGTATTTGTGTTTTTAAATGAGTATCACAGGGATAGAGAAGTGTCACTTATACCCTATTCAGGATTTAGCATGCTGCACACAAAAAAGGTTAAAAAAATGCACAACTATAGTACAAGGGAGGTCATGTGTATGCCCCCCTCCTTATGATGTATACATAGTAGACATTATAAGAAAGAGAATCAAGTATACCTACTTCTATAAAAAGGAGATACCCTTTAAAGCAACAATGTATGCCATATGCTTAATGAAGAGAGGTTCCCCTTACAAGCTAAGAACATAGATAATCGTGAAAGGATACATATCGCTTAGGAGAAGAGGATCCTGGAAAGGGAGAAATATTTATTACAATACATCTACCTTCAAGAGGAGCGCTTGAACAAAGATAACATCTCTAGAAGAAAAATTCATCTATTTAGCCCCCTATTGCTAGGTGAAATAGGAATTTTTAGTGAAGGATGACAAACTTTAAAATCACAAAGTAAGGGAAAATATTTATTATGAACATATTTTTGCAAATAAAGAAGAGGTGATGACTTAGGACATACAACTCTTGTATAAGAGAGATTACTAGTCAACACAAAAATTCCTTATAAGAAAATAATGTCACATGATAAATAAATGGTATTGTACAAAGGAAAGAGAGAGAGAGAGAGAGAGGCCTTCCCCCCAAGGGTAAAGGCAAGAAATGTCCTAAATGATAAGCACTTTGTAAGAGATATACTAATCCAAGATTAATTTGTAAAAAAATAGGCAACTCTAAGAGCAACATATGCACTTGAAAAGATATCACATGGAAATTACACATCATTAAGGAGAAATGAAAAATAATAGACGATCATGAAATATACAAAATATATATTTTAACAACAATATCTCATGATTGCAAACTATAGAAAGAAGAAATAAAAGGAGAAAGGGGATGAAAAATTAACCCCCCTACAAAGTGGTTTCTTATGCAAGATAATTATACTTCCTAGCCAACATAAAACATAGTTAGAAAGATACCTGAAAGGAACTCATACATTGAAAGGGAGAAATAGATCCCAAAGAAGAAAAACATAAACAAACCTTGCCCCCCAGCTAAGGAATAAGGAAAAGAAACCTATTGGGCTGCTCCTAATGCTCATTATGCCATATAATTGGGATCATTTCCAATAGGGAAGAAAGAGACTAAGTAAATCCATGAAGAAGTTGTAAAACCTCAGGTGTATTGGTTGAAATTTTTCTTTACGAGAAGCCATAAGTTGAACATAGACTCTCTTAGCCACCTCCTGACGAGCATCAGGAGGGGTAATGGAATTTGTTGGTAAAATAAGATGGAGAGGAAGTCTCCGGGGAACCTCAACAACTTTAAAGTTTCGAAGACAAAATCCTAACTCATATGTGTTTTTCTTAGGAGAAATATGAATAGGGAATTTAATGTCTTGTTCATTAATACCAAGACCTAAACCTTTGTAGCCTTTTTTAGCAACCATATCATATCCTATTGTGTAAGTATCTTGCAAGGCATATGGAGGAAGTGATGGATCTCTAGATTCATGAGAAAATGTGGTATAAGGTGGAATTGTGGAAGAGGAAGTTTAAGAAAAATAAAATTAATCTTTAATGTCATAATGAGAAGGAGGTGGAGGTGAAGGTTCATCAAATAATATTGAAAATGATCATTATAAACCATGTTTTGAGCTTGATAATATCTTTGAGGATCACTAGGAGATAGAGGTTGATTATTGGGAATAGGATTATGAAGATTAGGATTAGGATTAGGATGGTTGGGATTAGGATTAGGAAGGTTAGGATCATCAACCAATTCTCTTATGTAATCCAAAATAGTGTTAATCCAACCACGTGAAAATTTCATAACAGTCTTGAAAGTAGGAAAGCTTGTGTTTGTTAACCTTATAATAGAATAACAAAGGAAATAATGAAGAGACGTGAACATTATAAAATGCAAGAGACTCTCATATACCTCATAAGTAATATAAAGAGATGTAAGAATAATAATAATAATAAAGATAGCAACACACCATAACATCTTAGAGATCTTCATTTTCTCAATCTAACACCAAAAAGAAGGAAGTATAATATGTCAAGTTCACCAAAATGTATAGGGGGAAATTAGATCCTATCCTATTACACAAGAAGGGATAATACCAAGAGTCTACCATCGAAGGAGGCCCGATTAACACAAAGAGGAAGTGCTAATGCATAACCTTCACAGAGGGGAGGCTTTCTTGGATTAACTTCTTCCTTTCCCTATAAGAGAGGATTGAAACAATAATGAAAAGGAAATATATGAAAAGAAAAGTGATGAAATCAAGAAATGAAGCCAAGTCACCTTAAAAATACAAACCTAAGAATGCACTGGAAGACTGTGTCAAAATCTGAAACAAATCAAGATCCAAGAGTAGAAAACTGAGATATGCAAAACCTAGAAATCTAGAAGCCTTGGGACTAGGTCGACCTGGAGGGGCTATGATGAATTTGAGTAAAATCCATGTAGGGCTAGGCCAAAATTGGCCTCCTCCTGATCTGCAAGTTTTCCCAAGATATGGATCTATAATAGAGACCAATAACTGAAAATTTAGAATCCGAATCTACACTTGTAACTTGTTCCTACATAAGGGAAAAATAGTTTTTTTTTGTTGGGGAGGGGCTTGCCTCAGTCAAGCCCCAGTTTAGGAATTAACCTTAACCTTAAAATTGAGACAATGGAAGAGAATTCTAGCAAGTAGTAGAAGTGGATCTAATAATGAAGTCTATTATATCAATGAATATGCAATTCTATTTAACATGTAATCAATTATGATGAAGCAATAGCTTTGACTCAACACCCAAAAAAACCTAGAAAAGAAATCAATGAAAATCAAAACCTCATGTATGTATGTGCTTCTAATTCACCTTAAAGAAGGATGTAGATCTTGAGGGTATGAATATGGATCTTGAAGGTATGAAGGTAGATCTTGAATGAATGAATGTGGATGTTCCCTCCTTGAAGGCCAACTCCTCTATCTCCTTTGGAGAAAGAAGCTAGATCTAGAAGAAAGAATGCATGAATGATATAGATCTTGAATGCCTTGACAAATATCCTTAAGTTGCTTGAACACTTGAATGCTTAAATGCTTGATCTCTGATCAATTCCTTGAATGATTGCAAGAATGTCTTCAATGTTTGGATATAACTTGTTCTCAATTGATGGATAACTTGGATCGGTAACTTGGATCAATAACTTGGATGGAAAAAATGAAGTGAGTAGGAATCCGTTTATACTAATTTCTTGACCGAAATTCAAAAGGGTCGACTGTGCAAGGTGAGAAAAGAATTTTGAACCAAGAAACGAGCTCAGGATCCTGAGGCATTCCACCTCAGGGGGAGGAAGACCTTGGCCTCACCCTAGGGGCTAGGCCAATCTTGTCCTACCCCCAAGAGGTTAGGACAACCTCATCTTACCCTTAGGTGGTTTCACCATGGGATTTTTTACCCGAGGCTCGAGGAAAGAGAAAACATAAGCGAAAATAGACAGAAAATAGGGATATAGGAAGCACAAGTGGAAAAGGGGAGATCCAATCATTATGAAGGCATTCAAAAGGGCCTAGGAAATCCCACTAAGGAGGGATAAAAAGTATTATCATGGGTACTTCTATTTTAAGATGATACAGGTAATACTCTAAAACAAATGTTGGAGGAATGCACTAAAGTACACACATTGTGCAATTACCTACTATTAATAAAAGATTTCTTTCAATTAATTGATATTTATACGTAAAACATTCTTGCGCATCTTCAATTTCCTTCAACTTTTTTGGTGTCAACTTCATTTCTCTTCTTCAATATCTATCACTTCTCAAAGTTGAAAATCACAACAACTACTCATAATACTTTCAATATTTTCAATTTTATAGATATTTTACAACATCCTAAATTATTGGGTGTCTTTAATGAATTTCCAATAAATTGCAAGGCTTCTTTCAGCATTTCAAATTTTCCATTTTTTCTTTTGAACTCATATAATTAGTATACACATTAATGATGGAAGAGGTTCAACCTTTGTAGCTTTATGTATGCATACACTTGTTTATGTGTGTGTGTGTGTGTGTGCTTTATATGTTTATAAAATATGAGCCCCTAGGTCCCTAGAATGATTTCTATTCAATCCACATGTCATATTTAACACAACTGAATACGAAAGTTGAATGTTTACTTTGTGTTTAGGGTTTTACATAATGTCATTCTTAGGTACTTAAGAATATGTTTTCCTAGGTTTGTGTTATTTTTTTTACACCTTTAGCAGTGGATTGGTTATTTCTTGAGTGATGTTTCTATGGGGGTAGTTGTGTTGCACCCCTATTTAAGCATTAAAAATTGGGCCCTGTATCATCTCAAAATGGAAGCACTTCCATGTTAAGAGTGTTTAGCCCTCCAAGTGAGTGGTCTGGGGTCATGTTAAGCACCTTGATCAAGTCTTTGCATGTATCTAACTATTTCCCCCCTGTTCTACTTCTCTCCCCTTTATTTCCAGCCTTTTTCTGACAGTTTTCTTTGAGAATCTGGAGTTTGTGGCTATCAAGGTCAAAGATGACCTGGTAGGGTCAAGGATGACCTAGACCCCAACCTAGGTTAGGGATGACCTCAACCCTAACCTAGGGTAGATTCTACCTCATCCCTGAGCCCAGGTCTAATTTTGAGATTCTGGGAGTTACAGGATGTCGAGCTTCAAAAAGTTTATTTTTTCCCGCTTCCGAGTCGGCCATTTTGGGTTTCAGAATGGTAAATCCTTAAATTGCATTTAATCTAGGTCCATTTATAGGGGTTAAGATTAATTGGGATTTAATTCTCCAATGTCGGCCTCTCTAGGAGTTTGTGCCCTAGATCACTATAAAAGGAAGCTTTCCTCTCTCATTTTCATCATCTCTCATTTTCTCCATCAATTCACATCTGATTTTCATGAGCATTTGCAATCAAGCAAGAAAGAAGGAAATCATTCAAGCATTCATCAAGGAGATCCATTGTTAGCTATTGAAGGATTCAATCTCTTTGGATCCACCTTGAAGATTTCTCCATCCATATTCATCCAAGCCTCTTCCTATGTAAATATCCATTCAAGATTGGTGTTGAAGATCTAGTGCCATTGATTTGAGACATCCTACATTAATTTCTACATTCATCTGGAGCATCCCTACTTGTGGATTCAAGGATTCGAATCCTCCACAAGGACTTCAACATAAACAAGGTGAATAGTCACTAGTACATTTGACCTTATTTTTCTACCAAAATTTTTGACCATCAATTAAAAAGGTTTAGGTTGGTTGGATTATAGAAGGAAAACTTTTTTTTTTATAATCCATGCCTGTGTTGGTCAAAATTTTGACCAATACCATGTAGGTCAAAATATTGATGAACACCGCTATAACTTTAAAAAAAAGATTTCATTTCTCATTTCATTTTTACGGGCAAATTAGATCAAGGGTTGCAACGCGTGAAGGAGGACTGCAGTGCACAAAGGATTTCCATCTTCAAAGAAGGTTTGGTTGTTGACTACATTTGTTAAACTTCATAGCATCGGTCTTATATGTCATTTTTTGTTTCAGGCTCAGGGTTTCAATATTTTTAATTAAGAAAATTACTTTACAAGTAATTTTAGAGTTGTTTATCATTTAGGTTTATTTCTATTTACATATCCTGTCATGGAATGAACATGTAGCCACTTGTCTTAGCAAACTCGGCCATGTAATGAATAAATAGTTTTATGGTTGCAACAGATTCATTTGTGCATTCTCGAGTTCTATTAGATTTCTTTTAATTAAACTTTGCAGTCAATTTTTTTTTGAAATTGGTGTTGAGAAACCCATCTCTCTATTAGATCAACTCAGGGACTCTATAGTCGGCTCTGACATTTGGTCTTGACCTGCATTCTTCCCATTGGGACTCAATGTCACTGGACGAGAAGCAGGGAAAGACCATGTATTTTAATTGTTCCAATACTCAAACTATGGAAGTAGTACGTTGCTTCAAGATTTAATGCCCTAGATAAAACTTCCATGTACTTGGTTAGGGAAAAAGTATATATGTTTGCAGCAATGAATAATAGGAGATTTGAAATTGAATCATAGAATAGATTTGAGGATATCGGTACATTGAAGATTTCTTGGTAACTGTATTCACCGTGAATACCCAACATTCATCCATTCCAGATTGTCCATTTCATATAATCCTTTCAGGCAACTGGAAGGCAGATTGGATGTAAAAAAAATTTGAATCAATAAAACATAACATTGTCCTGCAAACAGTCAAGTTTCGTGTTCCTGTATGAACCTGCATGACTCATATTGATGGTGAAATTTATGGGACTGTGAAGATCCTTGAATCCACTTTCATTTGCAACCAATTTAGAGGTCTAAAGTGTCTAGGGTCAGAAGTTAGAGAATTTTTTTCTTCAAACTGGCCTGAAACCCTCATTACCTAGGGTTTCTTCATTCAAGGTTAATTTCCTCTCATGTCCACCATTAGAAAATTCTAATTCTTGGTGGAATGAGGGGCTTGCATGTATATTTAGAATTTTTTAAGTCAATTTTTAAGGAAGAGTGTGTCCATCCATATTTCCATTGAATTAAGGTTGACATCTCCATGTGGCAACCTAGTTTCAGAATGAAGAACTAATGACATTTAGGTGCTGGGGTTGAATCAGGGTATGAATTTGAGTTTAGAGTGTATTGAGACCATGTTAATAACATTCCAAGAATTTTTTCATTCCCCTATTGATCCTTAGGGTACTTCCTTTAGAAAAGTGACCTAATTACACAATTAGGCCTAGTTGCCATTGTTAAGGACAGTCTTGTTTGTTGAGTCTCTTGAATTCCTTTCTCAGAAGGCTAGAATTACTCCCAAATGGGTATCTAAAACTACATTCTATCCTCAAGGGTCAATTTTGAGTTTGGTAGAAATACCCTAAATCCATATTTGTAGGGCTACAAGGGAATTGAGGCCTAAAGAAGGAAGTATTGTCTGCAGAATGCTCTGAGGACTCTTAATAGTTTGGACATGTTTGATAGGTAATGAAACACTCTTGACAAGTTGATTCAACCCCCCATAAGATAGAATTTTCATCCTTCATTATTGGACCAAGATTGGTACCTATCCTAGTAAGTCATTATGAGACAGTGCATCATCCATCCTGGAGTAATTGTTGAATCTTGTATTCAGGGTTGGGAATGGTAGTTAGGACATGTTATAAAGTGGACTTTGAATGTGTGGGGTCTAGGTTCCAATAGGTTGTTGTCTTGGAGACCTTTGAGAAGGTTTTTAAGGACAAATTGCCCTAATCTCTCACACTTACCCTAGTCCTTGCATCAATAAGTGCTATCATCATATTAAATGAGACATAAAGAAAAAAGTATCATAGAAATTTTTTCTAAAGCATCCTAATTGAACATAAGAATCTACTTGTGAATAGGATACAAAAGAGAACCATTTAAGAATCTACTTGTTAAAATTAACCCCTAGGCCTTCTTTGAGGGGTTAAGAACCATGTCCTTAAGAATCACAACCTCCTTAAACTTATTGGTTATGTCCAAAATAACATGCATAGGGGAAAAGTGACCCCTATTGGAGGTTAAAGTTAGGAACTACTCTAGCAATTGTAAAAATGATGTTACATTAAAAGATCTAAAACTATCATTTGAGGAGTGCAAAACTATCACTTGAGAGGTGAAATGATTATGTCGATATATATCAAATAATGATATTGTGATATATTTATCGATCTCTATCCTTCCCTATTTCTATTTCTATATCTATAAATTGAATAATTTGTTTCTCAATTGTTGATTGATCCATTCATACATGTAAAAGCAAAGAGTGACTGGCAATATAGCTGATGAGAAGTTGAATGAATGTCATAAGAAATCTATACGTGCCAAACTAGTAATACACTTAAAGAAATAATAGTATCTTGATGAATGGTTAGAGTTAGAGTTGTTTGTCTGTTCAAACATCAAGTTTTTTTATAGAACAACAGTTAAATAGTTGTTTGATTTGTCTGGTAAATGAGCAACCTGTTACAGGCATACCAGTTGATGTTAAGAATTATTGAAAAATAATTGAAGTATGCTTTTTAGTCAGATATGATGTTGATTCTACTTTCTAATGCTCACCAGCTCATAAATCCCTTGACCCTGCTCTACAACATATTCATAGAAGACCTGAGAACAAGGAAAACCATGCATTTAATTTTAAAAACATATTAGCACAGATTAATAACTTCAAATTGCATAATACAATGAATATAAATATTAATTGTGAGGTACCACCAATTGAATTAGTGATTATACATAGATAATATATTAGAATCTATATATTATAGATGGGAGTTGGTTGTTATATCCAACTGAGAAATCCTTCTATCCAAAATGTGAATAGGGTAGCCAAAAGATAAGTAGAAAAGATAATACTGTCTTAGTCAAGACAAGTTGTCTTAATCCCCAGCTGGACCATTAGTCTTGGCCTTTGACTCTTCAAACTCCTTTCACACTATCTTTTTCATTTTTGGCATTTTGACATCTTTGGACCCACTAAACCAGAAAGAAAACTGTGCAATCTTGACTACGTTCAAAGCATTGATAGAAAATTCTCGCAAGTTGTTGCTATATAAATGCACCTTCCTCCTCTCTTTCCTCACAGCTCAATACCAATTCTTGCAAAGCTCATAAATACCCACATTTTAGAATGCTCACCACAGTAACTGAATCAGAATTCATACCCTCTTGTAACAATTGATAAAATAGTGTGATTGAACAACATGCATGTCCATTTTGGGCATATCCACAAATCATTGCAGTCCATGTTATTATTTTGTTGGTCACCAAGTTGTGGAAACATTTCGTATACATATCAAGTAGTGAAGAACCCACAAAAACATTTGATCCATGTTCATTCTTTATTATATGATAATGAATCTAACTTTTCAGATGCAGAGCTGGGAAAGTTGCAACAACCTTGAGAACAAACGAATTGGTCAAATTGTCTGGGAATAAGCCTATTTTAAGTAGGTGTTTTTCATGTAACCCATCACTTTAAAAAACATTCTATTTAAAAGTAACACTGTACTATTTATATAATTTCATTGTCCATAAACAAACAATGAAAGAAAAATTTGTACATGCTTATTTTTGTTTTGGCAGTCCCAAATAACACTATCTTAGTCTATTGTCATTCCCAATCACAATATTAGTAAGTCCAAGTTAGGAAAATCCTTTGTTGAGTAGTAGTTCTTCATTCTTACAGTTGATGTATTCTCATGGTGGAGTGGAAGACTTCGTGTAACAAAAAAAATATGTGGGATCTATCTATGAGATTTCTTTTAAAAATGAATTGACTGATCCAAGTTACCTCTATCACTGTAGCAAGCACACAAAATCAGTTAAAAAATGATTGTTAGGTATTGAAACAAGGATACATATATTTTTCATAAATCTTTAAGTTGATCAGGGTCCCTTGGAACCAAATCACAGTAATGGAAATTGCATTTACATAGGCCATTAAGTCTCAAGGTAGTGACTATCTTGTCTTAAGGTTGAATTACAGTCACAATCCAATTTGTTCCATACCATGTCAATCCACCTTAAGCATTAAATTCATGCATGTTAGGGTCAATTCAGAGTTCTATTATCCATGATTGCAAAATTGTCCTGTGGTAGTGAACACATCATTAGAAACAAAATACATATCATTTTCTCTCCTCTTGAAAACATCTCTATATCTTATATTGACCATTAAATCGCTGCTCTAATTATTCCCTTTACCACTACTACTCCTTTATACACGGTCACCATGATTCCTCATGCTTGGTATGGTTTTCCATTTCTTTCATTACACTGAACATTTCTTCATTGTAAGATCTAATGCCTTCAATCTTTTTTTATCTCACAACTCATAAGGATTGATGTGATGATAGCCTTGTGCTCTTCATTCCATGGTCTAAAAATTTGTACAAAACATGCACCTCTTGATGCTACTACCAGCTTTTACTCTGCTCTTTGAAAGACAATATGACACCTCTCATTACATACACTGTGGCCCTATAGTTGACTGTCATATCAGTGGGTAAGATTTACATCTTTTAATCTGACCATCTTTTCATCATGTAGTCATTATGAAAGTAGTAAATATCATCCCTCAAGCATTGAATAACATTGTTTTGAGGCACTCTTCTTGAACATGAATCTTTTCTTTCACAACACTATCATTCTATTTTGTAGAAACACTAACAATAGTCTCTTTATGGCATTGTTGATCACCGCACCTTAACATTCATGAAAATCTATTAATGCTTGCATCTTTGTCATGATAAAGTACCCTCCTTTCAATCTTTGAATATCACTACCTTTTAGAAACTGTCCCTCTTTTGATTTTTATGACATCATTCCTTACTGTGGCTATGAGCCTTCATAACAGTGCCTATTCTTTATCCACATTATTTTGGCATCTTTTTAAATTATGAATTGTTACACTTATCATCACCTCATCAAGCCTATTTGACAGTCAACCTTGTCTATAACTAAGAACTCAAAAGTGTTGTTTGTCATTGGGACTAATCTTTGCTTACAAATTTGATCACCATTTATTGACATCCTTTTGATAGTCACTTCTCAAGACTCTTGGATGCATTTTTTTCTTTCGTTCTTACTATTCCTTCACATGACTAATCATCTTTTGTGCTCACTGTCATGAGGAACTCTATGACACTCTAAAAGTGACATTCCAACTTCGTCAACATTGTCTTTTCCATTTGCAGTGTATACCACTGCTTCTGATGCATGTTGAATGCCCTCCCATTTAGCTAGTGTCTCCTCTAATAGTCATCTTTGAATTTTGGCCTTTTCTCTCTACTTTTGTAGACAATTCCATTCTCTACCTTATCATCTATGTCTACTCTTTGCTTTGACATACATTCTTGGAAGTTACTTTGAATGTGGTGGATCATGTGTTCTACATAGTATCATTGCCTTCTCTTCTCTTTTACAGTGACTGTCACTGTTCTTCACAAGAGTGCTTTTGTCACTTACCATGACTGCCAGAGATCTAAGAATTCAAAAATCTTAGAAACCCTCCTCAAAATAGTAGAGATTTTATTTTCGCAAAACAAAAGATATATCTCCCTATGAACATTTTAATGAAAACTACTTCTCTTTCTTTGACATCTGCCATTCCTTGTTACTTCCTTCAACAATTTACTCTTTTTCTATGTCTGAAACATGCCTTTGAATGTCCAAAGAATGCTGCTATTCTTTACATGAAATCTACATTTCATCTTTCACTTATGCAAGACACTAGTGTGTACTCTATGATTTCTAATCTACACGCATACTTCTCTCCACCAATTATAGCCTAATCTACCTGATGATTATAATAGTCACCAACTTGTGAAAAAAATATTGTGTCTCAACGTGTAATGTAGTCCTCTCCAACTCATGCTTGAGGAGCATATATAATAATCAACTGATTAATGTTTTTGGTTTTGATGTAAATTCTATTAAGACATTTTGACCGCCAACTCACTTATGTTTGGAGTTCTTCTCCATATTCTGTACTCTTGGCCCAAATTTATTTATCTCATCAATAATAATTGGAAATGAAATGTATGTATTTCATTGCTTACCATAGTTATCTGCCAAATATGAATTAATCCCCTTCAATGATGATAAATGTTGATGGCAGTCCCAATTAATACCCTTACCCATTTTGATAGAACAGATATATTAACTAAAATTTCTCTTTGCCTTTGTGAACAATATATGTACCAAATGATGAATTCTCAATTGTTGTAATGGCAAAGCAATATCAGAACCATCCATTTCTAGAACTTGATTTTTCTATAGTCCAAATGATTTTTCTTATTTCTTGTTTGTGCTTGGTGACAGGATTTTGAACATTGTTGACATACTTAAATGGGATACACAATACCAAATGATGAATGCTCAATTGTTGTAATGGCAAAGCATCATAACCGTCCATTTCTAAAATTTGATTTTGTATAGTCTTAATTATTTTTCTATAGTCCTAATGATTTTGAAAATTGTTGACAAAGAGTGTTTCTTTTTTTTATTATAGTATAAATGATTTTTCTATAGTCGTAATGATTTTTCTTATTTATTTTCTTTTGTCCCTTTTTTATTTCCTATGTCTGTGCTTTGTGATAGGATTTTGTCACCTTCTTTTGATGGTATATTTCATTCACTCTATGTGGAATACTATTTTTTTCACTATTTTATTTCAGCTTCATATTTCTTTTATTTTTCATATACAAAGAGACTACACATGCTGATAAAAAAAAATGAGCTATTTGATTTAGGTTTACTTTTCATTATTGTAAATGGTTAATATTTCTGATGGTACTCCTTGGTGTATTTCATATAAAAATAATCATATAAAACTAATAAATGTAGTAATAATGGTGCGGTGCATTATTGATATAGGCTCGATGGCTCTTGTCAATGTGTCAAACTATCAATGTGGTGGTGGGTAGTGTGTGTTGAAGACTTAACAGACACCGAACAACCCTGGATGACAATTTTGGTGCTACCCAAATAGGAAAAAGGTTGCTAATGTGTATATATTTAAAGTTTCTAATGTAAATACTATTCATTATAATATAAGAACTAATGTAGATTGGGTATCACAGGGAAATAATGGTTGCGAATACTTTAGTTGGGTAGATGACAACTCATCTACATCTATCCACCCATCTCCACTTATCCGCGATGAAGGATTTGATTGCAAAACATGTCAGGCTAGGGCAAATTCTAAAATCATATTTTTACGATGCCTTCTCTGTATTGTAATCGCATATCTTTGTTGTGACCATATGCAGAGATGAACTCAAGAATTAGTTAGTTTAGTATTTTCATATTGTAACTAATATTTTAATATTGATATGACATAACTTCTCTTTGCCTCAAGTGCGCATATATATGGTTTACATCTTTTTTTAGAATAATTCTTCATGTTTATGGCTCAGGTGAGCCCCAATCTACTATCAATCACATGATTTAACGTATAGTGTTTTCTTGGTGATTCCATTTGTTCCTTGACCTTGACTATGGATTGACTATCATTTTCAAGCTTGAGCGAGGCTTCGTACCATGCAGCGTCTGCAGATTTGTACGCAATGTTGATTTATGCTGGAGGTAAACTACATGTGTCATGTAAACAACATGGTTGAATGCAATCTCTTTTGCATGTTTTCAAGAGTTTTCCCACCAATACAAGCGTAAATAACCCATTGAACATAATCTATGGACACTAAGTGGTATGAAGTCTTGCTGAAGTTTGAGCGCAACGTGGTATGAAGTCTCCCTTTATTCCAATGAGGGATTGGAATGAGTTCATTTTGGATGCAAAGGAGAATGGGGATAATCAAAGAGAAATTACACCAGCAAATGAGAGAAGGTATAAACACGACAACTGAGAAACATAAATGCAGATTTCACAACAACTGAGAAACATAATTGTAGGCATCACGGTCATAATTTTTTGAAGACAACGTAATTGAGTTGTATACCCAAGTGATTGAGTGCAACTTCGGCACCTTTGATTCCAAGTTGACACTACGGGATACAAAGACCATAGATAAGGAATACATTTAGAGAGTGGAGGAGATCCATAACAACCAAAATAGTACAGGATGAACCTCAAGTTAAATGAGGCAACTGTAAACATTTTAATAGATTTTTATTATTAAATAATAAAATTTACATATACTAGTGTTCTAAGCCCCCTCATTACATGACTTATTATTGTAAGCCCCATCTAACTTACGCATCTAGAAAATGAAACTACAACCTATTGGGATTGAGACAAACCTTATAGAACAACAACAGCTAGGAAGGATCCCTTGCCAACATCTATTGAATACATATGTAGCTCATGAATACAAGGTCCTCCAATAGATGTATTCAATAGATGTTGGAAAATGATCCTTCCTAGTTGTTGTTGTTCTATAAGATTTGTCTCAATCCCAATAGGTTGTAGTTTCATTTTCTAGATGTGTAAGTTAGAGGGGGCTTACAATAATAAATCATGTAATGAGGGGGCTTAGAACACTAGTATATGCAAATTTCATTATTTAATAATAAAAATCTATTAAAATGTTTTTAGTTGCCTCATTTAACTTGATGTTTGTCCTATATTATTTTTGTCATTATGGCCCTCCTCTGCTCTCTAAATTTATTCCTTATCTATGGTATTTGGATCCCGTAGTGTCAACTTGGAATCGGAGGTGCAGAAGTTGCACTCAATCGCTTGGGTATACAACTCAATTACGTTGTCTCCAAAAAAATGTGACCATGATGCCTACAATCATGTTTCTTAGTTTTTGTGTCCCAAGACCCCTTATGACCCTTTACGATTGTTTACGATCCCTAAGAATACATCTTAGAGGTCTTAAAATGTCATAAAGGGTCATAAGTGGCTCCTAGGAGGGGCCAGATGAGCTTCCACCTTCACGTGGTTGGCCCTATTAAGTAGAGAATGTTATACTCCTCTCAAAACAAAGAGAAGCTCAATAATTTAAGGTCTTAGTCCACGGAAAAATTAAATTAGATTTACTATCCAAAACACATAAAAAACATGCACATAAACACGACAACTGAGAAACATAAATGTAGATTTCACAATAGCTGAAAAACATAATTGTAGGCATCATGGTCACAATTTTTTGGAGACAACTTAATTGAGTTGTGTACCCAAGTGATGTAGAGCAACTTCTACACCTCTGATTCTAAGTTGAATACATCTGTTGGAGGACCTTGTATTCACGAGCAACAAATGTAGTCAACTTGGAATCAGAGGTGCAAGAGTTGCTCTACATCGTCTAGGTATACAATTACATTGTCTCCAAAAAATTGTGACCATGATGCCTACAATTATATTTCTCAGTTGTTGTGTCCCAGGACCCCTTATGACCCTTTACGACCATTTACAATCCTTAAGAAATGTGTGTGTGAATTTTGCACCTGATCTGTAGACACAACACTTCAGTAAAACATTAGAGGTTAGTTGAAATTGAAATCATGTAATAAATTGAAAGCTGAACTAACGAGGTGATTTACTGCCTTCTAATAGGTGCGAGTATGATGTTCTTATATTGTTATCGAGATCAGTGACCTTGATGACACCTAAACGAAGGATTTGAATGCAAAACTGATATGAAATGTATGCAATTAATCTTTTTTTTTTTGGATTTTCTATGCAATGATATGATCAAAACTTGATATGAATCTATGATATGTAAAAAAATTGATATGCTATGATGATCTAACAAATGAAAACTAATATGATATGAAAAACTATGCAATATTGATCTCACAAAGCTTGGATTCGCAAAGATGATTCTTCAGTCTCCAATTCGATAGCGTGATTATGCAATTCTTGTGGATTTTAGTGATGATTTGTGAAGAGCTAAAGCCTTAATTTATAGAAATCCAGGGCTTTGAGGATGCATGAAAGAAAGCCATAAATCACTCAAATAACTCAGCTTGATTTTGAGTTATTTTTAAATAAAGATAATTTAATTCACAAAAATATGCAAATCATGCAAAAATAGCTTTTTAACTCAAATTAGAAGTTTAGATCAACTTTAAAACTCAAAAATGATGTTGAGTCAATAACTTGCATTGATTTTCTGATTTGGAGTTTAACTGCTCTTTGATTGTGCACATGGATAATTATGAATTAATAAATAAATAAAGTGATTTATTCTCAACTTAACTGATTTTTGAAATAAAACAATTGATTTATGGGTTAATCAATCATTTAATCAAACTTTTATTAAAAAATAATATCATCAAATATGACAACTTGCTTTAATTAATTAAATAAGAATTTAATCAATTAATGATAGGAATTTTAATTTATTGTCAAATTTAAATAATAATACCTAGGAATAAATACAATTAAATTCAATTAAATAATTAAGTGGCAGAATTAAATCAATTAATATAAATATTCATCATATTCAATTAATCAACTTTAGGATAAGTGTGATTTATCGCCAAATAATCATTAAATTAAAGATAATTAAGATGATTAGGAATATTATTAGAAATATTCTTCGATGCAGAATTTATGATAATCAATTAGGATTCAATGATGTTTAGATGTGCCTTAGGTTAGGACTTTGATGTCGATTTCATTCGATGTGATGATATAGGAGGTTAATGAACCTATAGCCCATTTTTGGGGTATTACATTTTGCCCCTCTTTGAATTATTGTGCAAAGCGTAGTGGTTCAAAGATAGTCTGTGTACAATAAAGATATGAAACTGATATGAAAGATATGATGATATTAGGTCCTGAATGACCAAAGATAATGTTGACTATAGCAACGATGAACCAATGAAACAAAAGTGTCAAAATGCCTGATTCTGAACCTTATGATTGCAAAGAAGTGAGTGATCGATTCCAGACTCGATTGTCCTTAGAAGAATCATGTAGGTATCACATCTGAACCCTTCAGTTACCGAAGAATCAAGGAAATAACACAATTGAACCGATAGTTGCAAAAACTGATACAATTTACAAGATTAAGAAAATACCAGATTGATATGGATCTCGATGAATCTGATATGCCCCGAGTGATGATTGATTTGCCCCGAGTGATGAGGATTTTTGATGACTCGACTGTTGGAAATATTCAGGAATTAACCGAGTTACTGAGAGGGGAGGGGTGAATCAGTAACTCCAAATTTTCTTTCAATTACAGATGTATTAACATGTAATTTACTTTAACCTTTGCATACAGAAAGCATGAAACTTAAAAGCATTCACAATAATGACACATAGATTTGGTTACCCAAAAACCTTCCAAAAAGAAAGTAAAACTGGGGTGGGGATGAAACCCACAAAGCTTTAGTACTGCAGAATAAAGTTGGCCGGTTAAGGCTTATAATTTGATCACTTCTGATGATTTGCCCTGTTAGGAGCAATAAGGATTGCTAAATCCACCCTGTTAAAGGATTTACAAACATACAATGAAGTATGCACTCGGTAAAGAGATTTTACAAAAGACTGTTAAGTCTACCTGGTTAAAGGATTTTAGTACTGATTCACCTGTTAGGATGAAACAGTAGATCTCTTACTTTGCAACTGGATTGCTGATTGAGATTCGCTGATGTACTGATCACCTTCTGTGATGAATTTGTCTTTGTTGTTCCTTATACTGCTGAAGCCCTTTGTAATTCGCTTATCTCTGCCTTTCTTTCTTTTTCACATATATACTTATTACATCTTGACATTTTTTTACAACATTGTTTATATACAAGTCTTAAACAATTAATTACAATTACAATTACAAAGTCGGCTTGACAAATAAACATAAGTGCTACTAAGTCGGCCCAAGTATGGTTACACGGTTCTTGCAAACTAACTCGGTGACTTTCTGATACTTGGCGTCCACTGCATTACTCGGCATCATCATGCACTCGGTAGAAGTGAAGGAATGGTTCATACTGACCACTCGGTAGGTTTTGAACTCGGTAAATACTGGTGACTCGGTAGACATGATGTTACTCGGTTTGCACTGTCCTGCTCGGTTTACACTATCTGCTCGGTTTGCACTTTCTGCTCAGTTTGTACTGTCTGCTCGGTTTGCACTGTCTGCTCGGTTTGCACCCAGAATGCAAATAAGTGTTGTCACTAGTGGCAATTTTGCTTAATGCCAACAATCTCCCCCTTTGGCATTAGTGACAAAAACACTTATTGGCCAAAACTTATATACATGAATCATGCTGAGTTTTATTTTTATTTTTCAAAATTTGTCTTTGCTGTAGGGCTTTATACATTGTCTCCCCCTTTCAATGTGCTAACTTTTTCTATACAAATCTTCTTCTATACATATATCTCCCTCTATACATATCTCCCCCTTTTTGGTGATAATGCCAAAGGTGCATATACAAGTGATTTACAGAGAGAATCCAAAATTTGATAGAAAATCAGAATGTACCTTCATTATTAGTGCCAGGGTTCTGTCCCAACTTTCTTGCAGAATCTTGCATGTTTGGATTGCAATTTGGACTTCTGCAGAGAGTTCAATCATGTGATCTGCTATAGAGAACTGATTGTCATGAATCAATGTTTTGGAATGTTCAATGTGCTTATACATTGTATTCATGATGGGAAGGATCATGTGTTGGATGTCTAGCAGTGTGGACCAGATCCTTGTGTCTTCTTTTAGTAGATCTGACTGCATATTTGATAGGTATGAGACTTTCATGTGATGATCAGAGCTTGAACTTGGTTCAAGTTGCAGCTTCTATATGCTAATCTTCATATCCTCATCCATTTTATTCATTTTATCCTTAACATCCTTTGTGAACTCGACAATATTGCACAATCTGGCCAAAAGAGAGGTAGCATTCGAATAGGTAGATTCAATGTTTGACAAAACTGAAGACAATTCTACTTGGTTAATAGCTATGTGCTGAGCAATGTGCTCAAGCACTTTATTGTTGAATCTCTTCTCGGCTCTTTCAACTAACTTTTCTGTCCCAGATGAATCCTCATTGTATTTATTAACTGCTTCTGCTAATTGTGTGCTATAAATGTGTCACACTTCTATGGATCATTACATGCAAGGAAACTCAAGAATGAGCCCTCACAAATTGATCCATAGCTCCCTAGACATGGAGTGCAAGGGTTTTAAGAATGCTCTCAGCTAGAGCTATTTAGCCAATAACCTCGCTAGTAAACCATGCAATGGGAGATTCAATGAAGACAAGGGAAAGAATGCCAATATCCTCAAGAATCAAGAATGAAAATGCAATGCAACTATACTAGAAATGGAAATACAAGCTAAGCTATGAAAGGAAATATGCAAGTGTTACAAAGCCTCCTAGTTAAACTAGATGAATTAATCTAAAGCATAAAGGAAATCTAAGCTAAGAATGCCATCAAAATGAAGCTACTATGCAAGAAATGAAATCTAACTATGAAGCAAAAAAGCCATGATGATGCAAGAATGAAGACAAGAAGATAGAGTGTTGATGAAGATCCAAGATGAATGCCAACAATGCTCCAAATCTTCAAACTCTAGATGCAAGAATGTCTCCAAAAGCTCCAAGATGACCTAGAAAACCTGCAGCATAATATTAGCATAAAAAGTTGGGGATCTAGAATGAAGAAGAGAGCTCTTCTTTTATAAGAAATGAGAAGGAATGGACCATGGAGATTAAGAGGCAAAAGATTTAATCAACGGTGGAGCTTGAAAGAGGAGCAATCCATGTGCACAAGTATCCTCCAATAGGAAAATAGGAGTTGACTTTTGTGTCCATATGAGACAAAAAGTCCTTTTCTCCTTTTTATAAATAAGAATAATGCTTTATTTGTGCAACTTAGGATAAGAGGAAAAGTGGGGGCTTTTTATTTATTAAAAGGGGAGGAAATATTCCTTTTAATAAATAAAGACTTAGGATAAGATGGTTAGCCCATAGAAAATAATCGAATAAATGATAAAACTAGGATTTGATCAAGAATAAGCAATTTATGATTTAGCAAATGGGGGCTAATAGTCTAGGTGACCATTTTTGGGTGTATACATTTGCCCCTCTTTGACTAATGTGTGATCGATCTGGGAACACATGTAGTCAAAGAATGAAGTTGAAATGTGAGATCGATTTGGGATCACAAAGCAACTCAGATCAGCCAAGAAGGCAAGAGATAGCCAAGAAGGCAAGCAAATAGTGATCTGACTCCAAAGAATGAAGTGCAGAGAGATAGAAAATCCTGCATGGTCAGCCTGGTAGCGACAGTACTGAACACTTAGGAAAGAGATAGCTAATAAGATATGATGTGTCTGCCCCCTCGGGATCGAAAGTGAAATCAAGTAGAGGGAATGCAGAAGCAAGAGCAACATGATCAAATCACTAGAAATCATAATCGAAGATGAAAGATTAGAACAACCATCAAGCAGTGAAGATATGCCCCACATATGGGACCCGGGGCACGAACCAAGCGGTCCCTCAACCCGGAAACACCACGGAGGGGGATTTGAACTTGGGATTTGAAAGTGAATGAAAGACTAGAAGTTTGAAAGAGATGGAGATGAAGAGGTGAAGAATGCCCCAGCAAAGATCGAAGGATCAGGCCTCAAAAGGTTAGCCAACTGCGTGAAAGAGGGGGAAAAGGTGATTTGGATGATCAAGGTGAACTCGGATTTCGGTTTCGATCCCGAAATGAAAGGAAAATGATGTGAGATGAAAGACAAGAAAGTGAAAGACATGATCGGGAAGAAGGGAAAGGTGAGCGCAGCTGATTAACAAGTCCATGAAAAATGAAAGGAGAGCTCTCTCCATATGCAAGATGCAAAACTAAACTAACATGAACCTAAGAAATGCAAGCTACATGAAAAGTGGTTTACTTGCAAGGTTACAAAGCCAATAGACATCTAATATTCATCATTGAGCATTATTGGTAGCATCGCAAGATCATACAATACACACTAGCATAACTATGTGGATCTGAATATGATCTATATCAGATAGAAATGTGGAAATCTCACCTAGGCATCAAAGACATGTAGGTCAAGATGACTAGCACAGTGAGATTACCTAAGTTTAATATAGCAAGATTATACTCGCATCGAGACACAAGGAAAGTCAAGAATGGCTACAAGTATGCACTTGCACAAAAATAGTCAAGGATAATACCTTGTCAATCCACAGTGTCAAGTAAGACCAGCATAAATGCTCTTGACAGTTAGGATCAACAAAATATACCCACAAGCAGAAAAAGCAATAAAACATGTTCTCATACCCTCAGTCTTCTAGCTATGCATCATCGAAAACTTCTCAGGGAGAGACCACTCAGCAAAGAAATCATCATAGACAGCATGCAAAGAAATAAATTCAAACAAATCTCAGCAAGTCAAGTGCGTGTGTGTAGGTCATAGAGTCAAACTTTGAGTATCGCATCTACAAATGAGAAATATCGCATCATACTAGACTGCAGGTAGGACATCTGATAAGTGTTGAGAAACACTCGATGCAAGGGTAGTGTTGAAAAACACCATTGGGGTGGTGTTGAAAAACACCATTGGAACCAAGTTGCCCAAGAAACCTAGACGCACAAAGAGACCCAAGATAAGCTTAAAATAATGTATGCCCCCTAGACTAAGACAAGAGTCAATTCTAGGCTAGGAGAGGCAAAGCGAGAAGTGGAGCGAAAGAGCGCCACGCAAGACTGATAGACATAGGTGCAGAGGGTCTCAAGTAGCGCCTGTTTCTAGGTTTTCACCACTTGATAGATTTTTTCAGGACTTTTTTATAATTTTTTTGTATTTTTGCTACCAAGGCGCCTGTTTCCAAGTTTTCACCAAGGCACTTTTTCTATTTTTTTTTTTTTTTGAATTTTTTTATTTTTTTGGTGAGACATCAAAGCGCCTATTGCTAGGTTTTCACTAGGATGCTCATTTTTTCAGTACTTTTTATGCTTTTTAGGATTTTTTCAGCATCATATATGAATTTTTTTGGTATTTTTTCAGGATCATAAAATATGTACAAAGAATGCCCCAGATAGAAACGGGCATCAAGAATCTGCTTCCTCTGATGTAGAGAACTGATAGGCCCCAGGCCCAAATGCTACAGCTATGATGATAGGAGGTCTCAACCAGTTCGACCAATAATAACCAGCCCTAAGCAATGTTTGAGTTAGTGGAGGATTGTTAGAATGTGATCCACATATGCCATCGTGGATTTCAGCTAGCACTTTTTCTGACTCCTCTATTTCTAGACACCTAAGGAGAGTTCCATCTAGACCCTTCCTATACAAGCCACCAGAGACAAAGGCAAAGTGTAAGGGATGGTGAAAAGAATGGCATGGAGGAGTATGAGGTGGAAGACATGGAAAGATGGTAGGATTGTAAGATTTGTGAGCAGGATAGCGTAATTCATCCACCAGGAACTTGAAGTGAGATTTATGCTTTTTCATTTGTAAGATGGATGTTGAAGTAACCAAGGCATTACCAACTTTGTTCTTAGCTCTAGGAATGGGCTGAAGTGTAACAGATATGAGATCATGCTTGAAGTAGTGCACCATTTTTTTGTAGAGAATCAACTTGTCATCTTTTATTTGATAATCAATATTTTTGAGCAGATTTTTATTTTTACTTTTCTTAGGTTCGGATATTGCCACAATGTGGTTTTCGCCATCCGACCATTGCTCTTTTCTTTTGACTTGATGACTGTGATGCTTGATTTCTGATTCAATCTTTTTTGTTGCTAGTTCGCTGGTGGAAGAAGTAACAGGTGTTGATGCGAGATGAAATGGAGTGACTGGTTCAATAGCATTTATGCGAGGGGTTTCATCTCTGGTAACAAGAAAGGTTGAGCCTATAGGGTAAGCTCCAAAAGTAGCTAGATCTAGACTTGTCATAGAAGGACCAACATAGTCGACTAAGGCAATATGGGGAACAAACTCATCAGACCCTACACGAGACTCATCAACTACGTCGGGTGGGTTACAAGAGGTATGAACCACATCAACATCCATATCTATCATGGGAGGATCTTCTGGAAGAGGCTTAAGATGCCGAGAAGTAGAGATACTCATGTCAGTATGTGAGAGATCACCTCTTTGTAGCAGTCGTGCAATGTTGCGACGTTGTCTATCATAGTGCAATGATTCTTTAGGCACATAGGTTCTAGACATAGAGGCCTCAGCCATATCATCAGTAGATATACATTCTTCTCCCCAAAGGAGTGAAGTAGAAGGAAGATCATCTCCCATTTGAGCCATAGTGTGTAGCGGTGACTCATCTGTGTCTGTGTCTGAATTACTGAGCATGGGAGTATTTCTAGAATCCTCTCTATAGATCCACTCTTGAATAGCTTGTTCTTCTCTGTTTGCTTCTAAAGGAATGGATGAAGGAACAAAAGTATCAAAGATCACCATAGCAGAAGTGGAAGGCTTCATGTGATCAGAAGGTCTCCCATATGACCTAGGAGAAATAGGTATAGAAGAAAAGGAATCTAGCGTATATTCACCCATACCAAGGCTCATCATCTTAAGTGTTTTCTCAGCAGCAGCTAGAGACATACTAGGATCAACAGTAGGTTCATTATGAGGAACAAATTTTTCAGCAGCAGCAAGAGCATTAATAGCAATAGTATGGTCTCCAGGAATCACAACCTCAGTGCCATTGTATGGAAATTTGATGCACTGATGATAAGTGGAAGGAATAGCCTGCATGTCATGGATCCAAGGATGACCCAAAAGAATGTTATATGCGAGTGGGATGTCCAATACTTGGAAGCTAATATCTTTCGTGATAGGGCCCACTCTGACAGGCAGCGTGACAAGACCTTTGGAAGATCTTTCTACTTCATCATAAGCTTTTATAGTAATCTTCTTCTTGGAATCCACAGCCAATTCTGACAAACCAAATTGTTGTATGACATTGAAAGAAACAATATTTAACCCTGCACCATTGTCTATCAGGACTCGGCGGACTCGGGTATTGTAGACTAGAACTGCAATGTGTAAAGCTAGATTATGTGGGTGAGCAATAGATATGTCATCTTCTGCAGAAAAGGAGAGAGATAGCGGAGATGAAATGTGGTTGACCATAGCCTGAAATTGATCTGGATCAATGTCATTGGGAACATGTGCTGTACGTAGAGCTTTATCAAGAATCTCTCTATGCGAAGGGGATAACCGAAGCAACTCAAGGATAGATATCTGTGCTGGTGTCTTTTGTAAATGTTGGACAAGATCATAGCTAGGGGTGGCTGAAGGAGCCACTTGTTTGGAAGGCAAAGCTTGCTTGGGATCTTGCACAGTTTTAAGGACAATCTTGGCTTGCCCCCTAGTAACAGCATTCAGTGTCTCACTTTGGGAAGATGAACTACCACATGTTTGCAAGACTAACTTTGGCTTACCATGATTGGGGTTATTATCATCCTGAGACCTCATCATTAGAACACTCTCAATGGGCTCTACCATGTTAATCACAAGCATATTAGAAGGATACGTGTAATTGATCTTGGCATCATGATTCTTCTTATGTGTTTGAGAGGTTTCCCCCTTATCATGCTTAGGTAGAGGATCTTTGAAAGCTGTGTGATCAAAATTTTTAATTAAGCCATTAGTGGAGATTGTGCCATTCTCAATAAGATCCTGAATATCATCCTTAAGCCTAAAACAATTGTCTGTTGGATGTCCCTTGTTTCTGTGATAATGGCAGTAATGATCCTCTCTCCACCAATCAGGCTTATTTATCGGATCCCAGTTACCAGGTTTATCAGGAAGCATAAGATATCCATTGTCAACCAAAGTCTTAAGGATCACATCGTAAGGTTCTGCCAACTTGGTATAGACTCGCTTTCGAAATAACTTCTTAGGCTTATCTGCATATTGAGGTTTAGGAGCACTGTGAGCGTTGGCAGCTTCTTGTTGTTTTGCTGCATAGATAGCATTGGAAAGATTGAAAGCAGGCTCTTTAACTTTAGGAGCATCAACAACCCCATCATTAACAACATACTTGTTCTTATTCCAAGGTTTGTTCTTGTCTTTACCATTTCCTTTAGCATCTTTATTAATAACAATATCCCCTTTTCTTATAGCTACATCCTCAATCCGATATGCACTTTCAACCATGTCATTGAAAGAGGAGAACAGTTGCTTCCTTAGATCATAAAATAGCTCAGGCACAAGTGTGTTGACGAAAATGTCAATCTTTTCTCTTTCAGGTAGCTGACGAGGATATCGAGAATACAATGACCTCCAACGTTGTAAGTAAGTTGCAAATGGCTCACCTTGATGTTGTCTTAGATTACCGAGATCTATCACAGTGACAGGTTGTTGGATGTTGTAAGAATAATGTTGTGTGAAGCGCATAGCCAACTCATCAAAAGTCTTAAGCGGTGGTGTCAATTTTGCAAACCATTCCAAAGCTTGGCCTCTTAAGCTTCGAGGGAATAAACGTAGAAGATATGTGTCTTCATGAAGAAAGTCCATACTAAGAGCATAAAAATGACGAACATGGTCATGAGGGTCACCATTTCCATCATACTTGTCATATTTAGGAACCTCAATATCCTTAGGAAACGGGACCATGTATAGACTTTTATCAAAAGGAAGAGCACAAATTGATTGTACAAAAGAGACCTTTGGAGGCTTGTGTGCTATAAATGTGTCACACTTCTATGGATCATTACATGCAAGGAAACTCAAGAATGAGCCCTCACAAATCGATCCATAGCTCCCTAGACATGGAGTGCAAGGGTTTTAAGAATGCTCTCAGCTAGAGCTATTTAGCCAATAACCTCGCTAGTAAACCATGCAATGGGAGATTCAATGAAGACAAGGGCAAGAATGCCAATATCCTCAAGAATCAAGAATGAAAATGCAATGCAACTATACTAGAAATGGAAATGCAAGCTAAGCTATGAAAGGAAATATGCAAGTGTTACAAAGCCTCCTAGTTAAACTAGATGAATTAATCTAAAGCATAAAGGAAATCTAAGCTAAGAATGCCATCAAAATGAAGCTACTATGCAAGAAATGAAATCTAACTATGAAGCAAGAAAGCCATGATGATGCAAGAATGAAGACAAGAAGATAGAGTGTTGATGAAGATCCAAGATGAATGCCAACAATGCTCCAAATCTTCAAACTCTAGATGCAAGAATGTCTCCAAAAGCTCCAAGATGACCTAGAAAACCTGCAACATAATATTAGCATAAAAAGTTGGGGATCTAGAATGAAGAAGAGAGCTCTTCTTTTATAAGAAATGAGAAGGAATGGACCATGGAGATTAAGAGGCAAAAGATTTAATCAACGGTGGAGCTTGAAAGAGGAGCAATCCATGTGCACAAGTATCCTCCAATAGGAAAATAGGAGTTGACTTTTGTGTCCATATGAGACAAAAAGTCCTTTTCTCCTTTTTATAAATAAGAATAATGCTTTATTTGTGCAACTTAGGATAAGAGGAAAAGTGGGGGCTTTTTATTTATTAAAAAGGGAGGAAATATTCATTTTAATAAATAAAGACTTAGGATAAGATGGTTAGCCCATAGAAAATAATCGAATAAATGATAGAACTAGGATTTGATCAAGAATAAGCAATTTATGATTTAGCAAATGGGGGCTAATAGTCTAGGTGACCATTTTTGGGTGTATACACTAATTGTAGCAAAACATGTTGGGAGGAGTCTACTTTAATACCTAATGCATCAGACAAAATGTCCTTAGCATCCTTGATGATTTGATATTCCTTGTCTCTCTCATCTTTAAGCTTCTTTTGCTTTGCTTTCCTTTGGAGGATTTCACCTATATTTTGCATTTGGTCCGCTGATAGATTTGCAAAATCTAATGTTGGAATCTCTATTTCTTCATCTAAGTCTATATCCTCTACTATATTCTTACCCAAAAATTTTATACTCGGTTGAGCTTTAGGCTTATCTGTGCTTAATGCCTTAGTAGTAGTGACAGTAGATATAGTAGGGCTGGCTATAGAGACTGGTATACTTTCTACTGGAGAACTTAAAATATTTACACTTGTAGATTCAAAAACTGGAAAACTTACTGCTGGAAAACTTGATGATGTGGGAGACTGCAACTCGGTAGAAGAAATGGTAGTTGCTTCTGTTGTTGCTATAGATGATTGGACAAATGTTGAAGTTGTCACAACCATGCTTGAAGGTGTCTCCGGGCTGGATGTAGAGACTTTTACTGGAGAGGTAGGAAGTGATGCAATGACTTCTGCTGCTATTCTCACAGTATCATCTACCTCAGTGGCTTCTTCTTGTTCATCACTATCATCTTCAATGTCTTTTATTATTACTGTTTTGATACTCGGTTGGTGAAGATGGTATATGTTTTTCCATGTGGCATTTGCAGCCTTCACAACCGATTCGATATTGTTGATCAGAATCAAACAAGTATTGAACCTTAGTGTCATCTTATTTTCATTTTCTTTTAATGCCTTCTTTACTTCATCATTTTTCAAGCTCGGCATTAACTGTCTCAGGGTTTGATCAAATATGTCTATCACGGTTTGCTTTGCATTGCTCCACCTCATTTTTATTGGATTTAATAAGACAGCTGGAACCTGTGGGGCTATTTCATCAGGAGAGTATTTCCACTGTCCCATCTTTTCAATAACAGGATCTTCTATTTCCTTTTATTCTATTTCCGATCTGGTTTCATATTTAAAAGATTTTATGTTACTTACTCCAGATCCTGATCCGTCTCTAAAAAGTTTGATCCTCTCTTGAAAGTTTAGAGGAGGCCTTTTGAATACTATGTCTTTGTCTACCTTATCTTTATCTGTTTTACCTCTTGCACTTCTCCTTGTAAATACAGCAGTGGGAGGCTTAGGTGCCTTAGTGATCAAAACCTTTCCTTTCTTCTTTGCAGGTTCTGGTTCTTCTGTTTTCTCATCCTTTTCCTCTTCTTCTTCATCTTTTTCTCCTTTGTCCTCGGTTAGCATTTGCATTTTGGCTATTCTCTTCTTTCCTTTGTTTACCGCCTGTGGAAGCTTTATGCTTAGTTCAATTCTCACCTTAGCTTCATCATATGTTCCAAAATATGGAGCTTTGGGATTGACAGGCTGATTAAGAAGAGCTTCAATGATATTCTTGGTTTCATCAATATTTACCTCATAAGGAAGAGGTTTTACATATACAGTCCTCGGTTTAGCTGCTTGAATATATACATTGTCACAATCCACCATAAAACAAATGTCATCCTTGTAATCTTCCACCAACTTCTGTGGAATCCGGAATCTGTCATTCATTTTCTCTTTGAAAGACTCAAAATAATTATCCATGATGCTTTCAAAATTTTCACCCATTTCTGAGATGTATTCATTTATTTCATAAAGGACTGGCACATCTTTTCTCCATACAACTTTTCCTTTAGAAGGGAAGAATTTCTGAGCATAGAAGAATAAACAGACCAATAAGGATCCAAACTTACATGGATTGTTTTTGGAAGTTTGAATGCTTTCCATGTTTTTGTTAAACTGCTTTAACAATAAGTCTGCTAGGTCAAATGTTAAGTTATTCTTGACCACTTTGTATGCTAGGTCAATAGCTTCACAGGAGACACTATTCTATCGACTTGAACTATAAATCTTATGGGCAATTATGTGTGTACCAAACTTTAGTTCAGCATCGGTAATGCTGCTAACTTTCATGCCTCTACCGTCCCACTCGGCTAGGGTTTTCTTCTCTAGTTCCGTCCGACCTAGGGTTTTGGTAGTTTTTGCTTTGTTCAACATGGGAAGACCGGTGATTTGATGAATCATCTTCTTTGTGATCTCTATGGGTTGTTCAAGCCAAATCTTGCCATCATGTACACGGCTGAGAATGTATCTAACCCATTTCTCCCGAAAGTTTCGAGGTAGATGTGCAATGTGAACTAAACCTTTATCTTCCAGATGTTTGTGCTCAGGTTTAAGAGTACCATCCACACACAGTTCTTCACGCACAATATCTAGCTCTAGATTTCCCATTTCTTGAATTGAACAGTTGAAATGATTGCGGATATTGTTAATAAGTAGTACCTTAGGAGGAATCTGAGATTGAGCTCCGTTCGGATCTAGGGCTGCTGCAATTGCGGGCACAATCTTGAAATCTGGTGCTTTCCATTCCCCTTGGACTAACATATCTGATCCTTTCTTTGCTGAAGTGCTGGATGATGCCATGGTAGCTCATAGAAAATTCCTTTCGCAAAAGTATTGAATCGCTGGGTTGCTCTTGAAATTTTCTGCTCTCAAAGTGCTAAAGGTTCGCGGTGAAGAATGAGTTTGATTACTTGCCTTTTGTTTACAACTCTGTCATTAATGCTTAGTACAAATTAGGGTATGAATTCTGACAGACTGTCACCCACTAAGAATTAATTGCTTGGTAAAGACTTCGCAACTCGGTGAACTTGAGAATTCATATTGCTCTGACCTCGCTCGGTAAAGACTGGTACCGACCTTGCTCGGTAAAGACTGATACCGACCTTCATGTGATCTTACTGCATCTTGCATGCTGATTTAGATCTTTCTTTTAATTCGGTTCTGGAACTGCTTGAGATTGGTCTATGAGAATACAGTTCCAGTGCTTTCTTGGAAATTTAGTTTGAGTCGGTAGAGCCACCCATTCCATTACTTGGACTGGTTTGCTTGGTAGATTTAGGAATCCATTTTTGTCTCACCTATTTCTTGACCTTAGTTGCTTCATTCTTCTTTCCATCTTCAACTTCACTAGCATTCATGCAGTTTCTGGCTATGTGACCGAGTTTAGTGCATTTGAAGCATCTTACGGTAGTATCTCTTTTCCTTAGATGATGTTTTATGCAATTCATGCCAATGTGTCCATATTCTCCACAGTAATGACATCTACACCAGGTGTTGTAGTCCCATCCAAACATTGCTTTCATAATTTGTTCTGCTGGATTGAATATTTTGGATCTGCACTCGGATGCCTTGTGACCTTGTTTGTTGCACTTGTGACAATTACCTCTGAATCTTGGTTTTTCCCTGCATTCATTTGCTTTGTGACCAGGTTGATTGCAGTGGTAGCATTTTCCATTGAATTCTGCTTTTTCATTGTTCCAACATTTATTTGAAGTATGTCCTATTTTACCACAATGATTACAAGTAGGTTTCTGATTCCTTTGAGTACCTTGCTTAGAAGATTCACCTTCTCCTTTGTATCCAAGTCCTGCTTTTCCTTTCTGCCTATGCAGATTTCGCTCATACAGATGATTCAAGTCTTCTTGGCTTTTTAGCATTCCTTCATTGATTTGTTTTTCGGCGTTTAGGTCATCCACCAATCTTAGATTGATTTCCTTTTCAGATCTTAGTTCTTCTCTTGTGTTTTCTATTTCTGATCTTAGATTCAGAATTTCCTCATTTGTATGAGAGATCTGATCAATTAGGTTTTCTAGCTGAAGGGTTTTATTTTGGACTTCAATGTTCCTTCCATCTAATTCATCTTTTAACTTGTTTCTTTGTTCCAAGATCTCACAAAATCTTGTAGAGTGTAGCTTTTGTTCTCTTTTTAATTTTCTCACTTCTTCCTACAGAGACCCATTCTTTTCTAGGAGTTCTTTGACAACATTGTTTGCTTCATCTGAGCTATTTGAGGGAAAAATATCTTCAATCTTTTCTTCAATGTAATTCTGATCATTCATCTGATTTGCAAGTTCCTTCCTTCTTCTTAGGGATTGGGAAAGATGTTCTTTTGCTTCTTTAAGTTTAGCTATGGCCATTTCCAGATCTAGCTTTTCATTTTCAATCACCTTGTTCAGTTTGAATACCTCCATTATCCTGGATCTTTGCTCAAGCTAGTTAAGCTTTGTCTTGAGAACCAATGCTGCTCTGATACCAATTGTTGGAAATATTCAGGAATTAACCGAGTTACTGAGAGGGGAGGGGTGAATCAGTAACTCCAAATTTTCAATCTCGGCAACTAGACGTGGTTGTTGTCTTGATTACTAAGGAAAGATATGATTTCAAAAATTAGATTATAGACTTTGAATTATGTGCAATACCATGCCCCCTTTGGGATTAAAATTGAAATCTGACAAGAGAAGTCAGCGTTAATAATTCAGAAGCATGTTAATTGATTTGAGAAGTGGTTAAACACGTTTGAGAATGCATTCTGCATCGTTTGGAGGTCCTGGAGACCAAGTTTGACTAGGTTTGACCATGGTTGACCAAGTTGAAATTTTGATAGTTTGATGTAAGATAAACAATTAGGTTGAATTCTGGATTTTTGTGATGATGGAAGGTTGAATATGCAAGCAGTAGACCGTCCTGGGTCCAAAAATTTTAAATCACGATTTTGACATAGTAAATGATCTCAAATTTTGATTTTGATCTCGAAAATGGAGTCAGAACATTGAAATTAGCCAGGGGTGCAATTTTCATGGAAAACGAAGCACTTTTGAAAAATAGGTCAAAAGCTATATAAAGGCTGAAAGGGTCATTTTCAAATCATTTCAACCATTTGACTTTTGAGATCTTGTGGAGCCCTCTGAGCAAGAAAATGGCAGAATAGCAAGAACCAAAGGTACCTGTGAGTTCGCATCGATTTGAGTGCAGCCGGAGACATGATAGACCTTGACAGTATGGACATCCGGTATGTGGACCTCTGTGCCCCTCTGAAAATTCAAATTTTTCATGTTTTTTAGCATATTTGAATTTTTTCATACGCGTTTTTATTTTTGAATGTCGCATGTTTGAAAACTCGTATGAGTCCCATCCCAGACTCATACGACATTCCATTTGCATTTGCTTTGTCGTTTCATGCATAACCCAGTGTCGTATGAAGGGGACCTGTGTGTTGTATGACATTTCATCGGGTCCCTGGAAACTCGTATGATATTGAATCCAGTGTCGTATGACCATGGATTGTTGTATGGTCTATTATGGAGTGTCGTACGACTTTCGGTGCCAGTCTAGACTGTCGTATGAAAAATAGTGAGCTTAAAACTGATATTTAGGGCCAAATTTTGACTTTTCTAATTTTTGATACTGATAGCTACCTCTTAACCTACCTTCTGAAGTACCCAACTGTCCAATTTATGTACTATTATCATGTTATTGAACCCAATTTCTGATAGAATTCCCTATTTTTGTATGATATAGGTCACATATCCAGATGTTCATGTCTGACATTCATACCCAGCGACCCAGAGATTATGTGTCTCACTTCCTGACCCTATGAGGGTTCATCTTGCTGCATGTGGGTCTGAGTATTTGATCTATTTACTTGATATTAGGGTAAACCATGGCCTGTTGACTGCACTTATCAAGAGATTCCACTCTGAGACACAGACGTTTCATTTACCGACTGGGGAGATGACTGTGACTCCAGAGGATATTTATAGGATACCACGAATTCCATTCCATAGCAGTCAGCATCCTGAGTATGTGAGTTCCGGCCAGACTGGTCTTCATGCCATTAGGCATCTGTTTGGGGATGATACACAGTTGACGGAGTCCATTTCCTAGGAGACCCTTGTACAAAGATATGGTCAGATGCACCGTTTAGAGTGCATTATTGTTGGGATGATCGGGGAGCTCATCATGTCAGGTCATCAGCAGAATGGCTTTTTGATGGGATGGGCTCCAATGGAAGTGCTTCTTATGGCCACTCCCACTGAGCTTGCCTAGGGTCAGTACTATTGGCCCACATGTTTTCAGAGATGCACGAGATCATATATTAGGATTGCAAGAGCTTCGCTTCTAGAGCTCTTGTATTACAGATATGGGCCTAGGAGCATATCCTAGTGTTGAGACTGGTTTTCCAAACACAGTGGCAGCCACATGAGCCAGTGATATATATGTATGCTGGTTATGTCACACAAGTCTGCATGGGTCATACTGAGTATTTCAGATGATGTTTGGATGATATGACATTTGTGCATTGGAGATCGTACTTGCAGATAGAGGCGTGGCCCACTGTGAGGGAGCAGTACAAATTTATTTTTCAGAGTTGGGTACTCATTGGTCATTCTCCCACCATTTTGGAGAGATTTTTGATTACTAGAGTGTGGTGTCAGTATGGATGCAGACAAGATGTCCCATAGGAGTATACTACATATGCTCGCATTGTTCGTGAGATTGGGCTCAGATGGACATAGAGGCTCACCTATTCTCTGTGTTCAGAGGAGTACAGTAGGATCATTGGTAGAGATTGGGACTACCATCCACAGGTAGTTGATGTAGGGGTCATAGATGGATACATCGCTTGGCTTGCAGACCACCCCATTCATAGATTTTCAGATCCCACTGATTTGATACCCTCCATGGAGGAGGCGATGGATGTTACAGGTGCTCCTGTGATATAGGGTTTGAGACCTCAGACAGTGCATCCTACCACACTCAGACAGAGAGAGATGGCTCCACTTCAAAGACCATTAGGACATATGAGGCCCCCTCATCCTTCTACTTCTTTAGCAGGTACATCCATAGGTTCACAAAGACAGACCAAGGGTGAGAGTGGTACCTTGGGCAGTGTTGGTTCTATAGATGATGTCATAGCAACTAAGCAGTTTGGAGGTGGTGATGCAGATCCCTTATAGGCAGATACCACATTTGATCTAGGAGCTGAGGTTAGACGTCGTAAGGCACATAGAGCAGATACCACTGAGCAGCAGCCAGAGTAGCCAGCATAGGACACAGAGATGCCAACAGTTGAGGCAGATCCTACTGTTCCTCTCACTTCATCAGAGACTATCAAACGTCTCAGAGCTCAGGTCTGAGACGTAAAGGTACAGAGTGCTAGGTGGGAGGAGAGGTATCTAGAGGTAGATAGGTAGCGCACAGAGCTTCATGCAGAGTTTCACTCAAAGGTTCAGAGATTATAGACAGAGGTGACCCATCAAACCTCTTGGGCTTCGTATTATGTGTCTACATATTATGTTGTTGTCCCTACTACACAGAGAGTACCCACGTATTCAAATTATATGGCAGCCTTAGAGGGAGCTAGGGCACCAAGAGTAGAGACTATACCAGATGCACCACCCCCTCCCCCACCAGATACCGAGGAGCATGTCGATAGTTGATTCCTGTTCTTATGTTTTGATATACTCTGTTCTTTTTTTATCACTAATATACTATTCTGACTTTGATAGCTATCTGGGGCTCATTATTTTGTACATTGTGCTAGTAGTGCACCCCTGACACATTTTGAGTTTATGATATATATGAGATTGATATTTTTGGATCGTGACTTCATTTGTACTTGTCATGTTTGAAATTATGATGATATCATGTTATTCTTATGCTATGAGTAGTGTAGAATGTATGTATGGATCAATGCAATGCAATGATTTCTTTCATATGTATGGATGTTATGCAAATGTAATTGATTATGAAAATATGTATGTATGTATTTATGCTTATGCACTAGATGTAATGTAATGCAACAAATGGTAATGATATGGGATGTAAATGTAGCGATACACATGATATGTTTTTGCAGGTTGATGAAGACAAGCACTCGGTCTTATGTCAAAAGGATATTTAACCTAGGAGAGTTACTACTTGCGGTTTGGTGAAGAGACCTTCGAGTGAGACTCAGCTCTTGTTAGATGTGAAGAATTGATATGAAAAAAATTTTAAGCTTTGAAGTGTTTCCAAACATTTGTGAGATCATGCAGACATGCAAAATGAAATGCAACCTAAGACCTAGGACCTAGTCACTGATCATGTGTCGATTTGTTATCATCATTGAACTTTTAGGTTACTAGATAAATCAATACAATGCCCACTAGTTATGAAACCATAGACATATGAATATCTATTTGTATGTGCAGGAATCAAGACAACACCCACTGGTTAGGAAACCATGGATATATGAATATTAATTTTGTTTTCGGAATGTCGGATTAGATATAAGCACCAAGGCACAAACGCCAGGATGACCTGAATATCATGTCCATTTTGATATAGCAATTTGTATAAGCATCAAAACATAAATGTTGTGATGACCTGAATATGCCTTGCATTTAACAAACATATCAAACAGTCAAGAGATCATTCTAAATCCAATGTGAATTACCCTTAGTGACCCTTTATCGTTCACATCCTTAGGTAAGATCATGTTTCACAATAGGAGAAAGAACTCACTCAAAAAGATAATAGTTAAATCAAACTTCCTTGAATTTTTTGGGTATCAATGGTCGAGGTACTCATGGCCATCCAATTTGAGATAGAGGCTCTTATAGTCGGACACCATTTCAATCCAGAATTTCCATAGTTGTTAGATTTTCACATACAAGCAGAAGACAAAGAAAAGATTATGCCCCCAGTCATCACTCTCTAAATCTTGTAAAGGACATCATCGAAGAGCTCAAAAGGACACAATATGAAAAAATCTTAGTGCAAATCAGCAAGCATACAAGGAGATAAAAGCATGTAAAAGTATAGATTGTTTTCAGTTTGATGTTTGATTGCGTTGTTGTAGATGCAAAATCCTTTCTGGAGACAAGACTGACTGACTGACTCACATGAAGCTTCAAAGGACTCTAACTAGATATGATATGTCTAAGATATACTGGAGACCATAGGATTTGACATTGATTGCCCCCAAGTGTTAAGCATTGATAGGATACAGACGCTGGAGCTGATTGGTGTACAAACTGACTTATTAAAAATTGGAAATGCAGAAACAAACCGGGAGATATGTACAAACTAAAGCAAGACTAAAAGCTGGGAAAGACCAAGATTGCGCTGATAGATGGAGCATTTTGAAACAAGTGGTTCCTGTTTGCTAGGTTTTCACCATCTTGGCAGAGATTCTATTTTTGCTACCAAGGTGCCTGTTTCCAGGTTTTCACCAAGGCACTTTTTTTTTCTCATTTTTTTGTATTTTCATTTTTTCAATTTTTTTTTGAATTTTTTATATTTTTTACTTTTTTTTTGAATCATCAAGGCGCCTATTGCTAGGTTTTCACCAAGATGTTCCTTTTTTCAGGACTTTTTCAAAATTTTCAAATTTTTTTTAGGACATTTTAACATAGACTGAATGCCTTAGGCATAGAATTTCTTCAGATGGAGAACGTTGATTGGTTCTTGGAGCTGTTCTCCTTTAGTCATTGAGAATTGATAGGCACCAAAGCTAAAAGTAGTAGTGATTACAAAGGGACCCAGCCAGTTGGGTTCAAACTTCCCCTTGCATTCTCGATGTGATTGATTTTTAGGATTTTCTCTCAAGACTAGATCACCAACCTGAAATTCTTTGTGTCTGACTTTCTTGTTGTAGCCTCTAAACATTCTTTTCTAATATAATTTGAGATGATCATATGCTGCTTATCTACGCTCATCTAGTAGTTCAAGTTCTTGCAACCTAGACACTCTGTAGTCATCATCAGTTACTAGACCATGCATTCTAATTCTTAGTGATGGGATTTCAACCTCAATAGGCAGTACCGCTTCAGACCCATAAACCAAAGCAAAAGGTGTAGCCCTAGTAGGTGTTTTGATACTTGTTCTATAGGCCCAGAGAGCTGGATTGATCATGAGACTCCAGTCTCTTCCTGTCTTATTAATAGTTCAATGCAATATTTTCAATAGATTCTTATTGGATGCATCTACTTGTCCATTCCCTTGAGGATAGTAGATAGAAGACCAATGTTGTGTGATCTTGAATTTGGCACATAGATCATCTAGGTCTTTGTTCTTGAATTTTCCACCGTTATCTATGATTATGGAATGAGGTATCCCATATCTGCATATGATATAGTTCAATATGAACATAGATATTTGCTTTCTAGTTGCTTGTGTCAAAGGGACTGCTTCTACCCATTTTGTAAAATAATCTGTAGCTGCGATTATATGGGTATGTCCATTAGAAGAATGAGGATGAATCATCCTGATAAGATCAAATGCCCATTGATGGAAAGGCCATTGTGTTGTAAAGGGGATTAGATCTCTCCTTGGAGCATGAATTAAATTGCCATGCACTTGGCACTTTTGACAATTCTTAGCAAATTTGATAGCCTCTTTCTCCATTTTAGGCCAATAGTACCTAGCCCTAATAAGTTTTTAAGCTAGTGTTAAACCGTTCGAGTGTGACCCACAAATACCTTCATGGACTTCCTCTAATGCATGTTGAGACTCTTTCCATTCTAAACATCTAAGTAGCGTACCATCTAGACCTCGTTTGTAAAGATCATTACCAATGATGACATATCGGGAGGCATTTCGAATAAGGTATCTCTTTTCATGGCGGTTGAAGGTATCAAGAATGATTTGGTCTTGGAGATAAGAAAATAGGTTTTTGTATCTGGATTAATCATGACCTACAATAGTGCAAATCATGCGGGTCTCAGGGGAATCATAGGTAGGATAGGATAGTGCTTCCACCAGGAAATCGTAGCATAGCTCATGTTCAGGCTGCTTTAATAAAGTAGATAGTGTTGCCATTGCATCGACAACCTTGTTCTCCATTCTAGGAATTTGCTCAAATGTGATAGATATGAAATACTTCTTTAAATCATCTACCATTCTCTTGTAAGGAATGAGCTTTTCATCTTTAGTTTGGTACACATCATTGACTTGATGAATAACAAGTTGAGAGTCTCCATGAATGTGTAGCTTTGTTACTCTCCATTCAATTGCTATTTTCATACCATTCAAAAGGGCTTCATATTCAGAAATATTGTTTGTGCAAGGAAACCTTAATTTGAATGCTTTGGGTATGGAGTATCCTTGAGGAGTTATGAACAATATGCCCGCTCCAGATCCATTATGTGTATAGGAGCCATCAAAGAATAATTTTCATTCTCTAAAAGAAAGACGCATGATAGAGGAATCTGGAAATTCCATTTGCATTGGTGTATCATCAAGCATAGGTGCATCTGCTAATTGATTAGCAATAACCTATCCTTTGATAGATTTTCATTCCATATATTCAATGTCAAATTCACTTAAGAGCATGACCCATTTAGCTAATCTACCTATGAGGGAAACTTTGCTTAGAAGGTACTTGAGTGGATCAATCTTAGCTACCAAATGTGTGGTATGAGATAACATGTAATGTCTTAGTTTCTGTGATGCAAAGATCACAGCTAGACAAGCTTTCTCAATCATTGAATAGTTCTTTTCATAGGCAACCAATGTTGTACTGATATAGTATATAGCTCTTTCCTTTTTGTTCTCATCGTGTTGTGCTAGTAATGCCCCCAGTGATGTATTTTTAGCAGAGACATATAAGATCAATGGCTTCCCATGAATAGGAGGCATCAAAATAGGAGGATTGGATAGATACTTCTTGCTATGATTGAAGTTCTATTCACATTCTTTGTTCCATGCAAAGGTCACACCATTATGTAATGTTTTTGTAAACGGCTATGATATGTCCACTAGCTGTGATATGAATCTTCTGATAGATTGAACTCTTCCTTGCAATGTCCTCATCTGACTGACATTCTTAGGGGGTTGCATCTCCATTATAGCCTTTACTTTAGCTGGATCAACTTCAATGCCTTTCTTTGAAACTATGTATCCTAAGATTTTTCCAGAAGTGACACCAAAAGCACACTTAGGATTTAGTCTAAGACTAATTTTTTCCATTTTGTCTAGAATCTTGCTCAGGTCTTTTAGATGTTCAGTTCTGATCATAGATTTTGCTAATGTTTCATCAACATAATCTTCCATGGTTTGATGCATCATGTCATGGAAAATAGATGTCATTGCTCTTTGATATGTAGCACCAACATTTTAAAGCCCAAATGGCATGACATTCCAACAGAAGGTACCCCATGCACATGTGAAAGCAGTTTTCTATTGGTCCTCTAGAGCAATTTTTATTTGGTTATATCCAGAGAAACCATCCATTAAGGAATGCATCTCGAAACCCGCAGTCATGTCCACTATCATATCAATGTTAGGTAGTGGAAAATCATCCTTAGGGCACGCTCTATTCACATCTCTAAAGTCTATGCACATTCTGATTGAACCATCTGGTTTAGAAATAGGTACAATATTAGAGATCCACTCTATATAGTCAATAACTCAGATGAATCCACCTTTCAGGAGCTTCTCTAATTCAGCTTTTACCAAGAGTGCAACATGAGGATGCATCTTTCACAATTTTTGCTTGACAGGTTTTACATTAGGAGCTATAGATAAATGGTGCATGATAAGATTAGGATCCAACCCAGGCATATCTAAGTATTTCCATGCAAATTTGATCTTTTTCTCTATTAGGAATGTAGAAAATTTTTGCTTCTCTTCTTCTGATAATGATTGTGCTACATGTACCAATTGTGGTTCCTCTGTTGTACCCAAATTGATGGATTGAGTAAGCTCAATTAGAACTGGAGATCTGTCCTATAAATGACTTGGAAGGACATCAAATATCTCATCCTTAGGAACCTCAAAGAGGTTTTCACCTTCGAATACATCTTTTATTTTTACTTTTGTAGGTTCTGAGACTGCCACAAAGTGGTTTTCACCCTCAGAACTCTTTTTCTTTTTATTCTTATTCTTATTTTTCTGACTAAGATGTTTGATGTCTGACTTGGTCATGTTGATGCTCGGCTCACTGATGGAAGTCCTCATAGGCTCAACTACATTTAGGTAGCAAGCAAGGGCATAGTCATTCGGGAAGGTATAAATACCATGGCTCGGATTTGTGGAGGTTTGATCAATAAGGTCTGGATAGTGGATAGTCAAAGTAGGGAAAGTTTGGGAGATAGTGTTTACAGATACGAATATGTCATCATTGGTCCTAACCCAATGCTTGAGTTCAAAGGTCATATTATAACTTAAGACATTCAATTTGTGAGTAGGCTCAATGTCATCGTGGGAGTCCAATTCAGCCATAGGTGGCTCAAACTCGATAGATTCATCATTTCATTCTAGACTTATGTTGGGTTGAGGTGCATATTGGTGAATAAAATCAACATGTTTCTCTATGATAAGCTCATATAGTTCTGGAATGATTCCCCATTCATAGTCATTAGATTCATCTTCTAATTTAGGATCTCTAGGAAATCTTAGAACATGAGTAAAGTCAAGGTGAATACCCCAAGAAGGGTTACCCTCAGATTTCGGATTTGTATTCATACTCATGGGAATCTGTCTCAGAATAACTACCACCTTCTTCTTCTTGATGGTTTTCAAGATTAGCTGGTTCTTATGTTGCAACTATCTCTTGATTGATAGTAGGTTCTTGTGTTTCTACTACATTAATTCTTTTGATTGGATCATCTTTATCATCAAGAAGGTCTTTGATCTCCTTAGGCAATTTTTCATAGGGGATGAGTTCTGAGCTGTCTAAATCACTATCTGATGGTTCTATTTCTTCTTTCTTAAGAAGAGGTTCTCTTGGCGTGATCTTCTCTATAACATGAGAACAATTACCTTTGAGGTGATAGGGTTTCTTCTTAAAGCCTAGGCCAACAGTATTCTTATTTGCTCTACCAATATGTGGGAGAGGTACCTCAAGACCTTTTCCTCTAACTCCTAGAGGTCCTTTACCTGAATATCCCATCTTAGCTATCAATTTATCTCCTGGTCCATATGACTTAGAAGGGAGTTTGGATACTGTAGAGTCACTAGTTTGAACAACTTGAGATTTAGGTTCATCTTTGTATAGCCATGCAAGCACAGCTTCATCTTCTTCAAATTCTTGCTTGGAGACTTGTTTTGCTACAAAATTCTTTTTATATACCTCAAGGGGTTCTTTAGAGTCTGGTTTGGATTGTTTCAAAGATTGCCCATAAGACTTAGGCAAGATAGGGAGAGATGTCAAAGATAAGACTAGCTCGATAGTATATTCTCCCATACTATTTTCTTTGATATTAACCTCTTTTGCAAGATTTTCCATTTTAGATGTGGATGCTTCTTTAGTTGGTTCAATGGAAGATTCTCTGTTATTAGGCACAAGCTTATCTGCACTTTCCTTCAAGGTATTGCAAGTTGTATTCAGATCCGTAGGGATAGTAATCGCTACTCCTTCATAAGGAAACTTCAAACATTCATGGTATGTAGAAGGAATAACTTCCATTTCATGTATCCATGGTCTCCCTAGGAGGATGTTGTAGGCCAAAGGCAGATCAAGCACTTGACAGATGGTGTCTTTGATAACTGGACCCACTTGGATGGGTAAGACAATGGTGCCTTTAGAAGATCTTTCTTGTTCATCATAGGCTTTTATGGTTATCTTCTTTTGAGGATCAATAGCCAATTCTAAAAATCCCAATTGTGTGATCAAGCTGTAAGAACAAATGTTTAGGCCAGCACCCCCATCTATCAACACATGTTTGACTCTATGGTTCTGGATCAAGACTTCTATATGCAAAGGTTGATTATGTGGATGACTCAAGGAGTTTTCATCTTCCTCTAAAAAGGAGATATATTGCGGAGATGTAACATGTCCAACCATAGTCTAGAACCTATCTAAATCAAGGTCATCAGGAACATTGGAACCGAGAAAAGCTTTGTCTAGTATGGCTCTGTGAGCTGGAGATATTTGAAGCAACTCAAACATGGAGATTTTGGCATTAGTGTGCTGGAGTTGTTGAATGATGCTATAAGATGTAGGCCTTGTATCCTTTGGATTGGAAGATTTGGAAGCAGCCTTCTGTTTAGAAGCAGACGAAAGATTGAAGGGCACCTCAGGGACATTTGATGAATCTTGGATTTGTCCTTTTAGATGTGCTTGGGCTTGTGATCAAGTAACGGGGTTAGTGGATTGATTTTGTCTATCTCTTCTTACAATTGTGATGACATTGCAATGCTCTGAGAGATAGGGTTCAACCATATTGATGGTAGCATTATTTCCAGGGTAAGCATAATTGACTTTTACCCCCATATTAGGTGGAGAAGATGAAACTTCTTGACCATGTTTCAGAAATGGTTCTGTGAATGCTGTATGATCATTATTGCTCTTAGGATTGTCAACTGTGATGTCTCCCCTATCGATCAGATCTTGAATGGTGTGTTTCAACCGAAAGCAGTTATTAGTTTTGCGACCTTTACCTCAATGGAAATCACAGAATTCATTTTCTCTCCACCATTTTGGCTTAGGCTCATAATCAGGTGGTTGGATTGCTGGCAAAGAGATGATGTTATCAACCAATAGAGTTTTCATAGCTGATTCTAAAGATTCTCCAAGAGGAGTGAACTTTCACTGTTTATCCCAAGATTTGTATTCTGGCTTCTTTTGAAATGGTTCAGATGACTTTTGTTTTGAAGCTTTAATGGCTTGGGAACCAAGAGTTAGGTTGTAGCATGGTGCCTTTGATGGGGCACAGATAGTGTCAACAACACCATCTATGATGATGCCTTTATTCTTGTTCCAATTTTTGTTCTTGTCTTTAGAATTGGATCCTGATTCGTACTTGTCTTTTTGAAGTGTGATTTCTCCTTTTTTCACAAGCACTTTTTTGATTTTGATAGCATTGTCCACCATCTTGTCAAAAGATGTATGATCTTGCATTTGTAGAGGATAATTGATTTTTGGAACAAGGTTATTGATGAAGATTTCCATTTTTTCTATTTCTGGAATAGGTCTGGCATATAGAGAGAACTTCTTCCTCCATCTCTTGAGAAATGTTAGGAATGGTTCTCCTGGATATTGCTTGAGATTATAGATATCAATCATGGTGACTAGATGTTGGATATTGTAGGAGTATTGCTGATAAAACAATTTGATCAACTCCTCAAAATTTTTGATAGTAGAAGGCAATCTAGAGAACCAATGGATGGCTGCTCCCCCTAGAGATCGAGGGAAGAGATGCATCAGATAGGTTGGTTCTTGCATGAACTCCATTGATTGTGTATAGAATTCTCAGACATGATCTTGAGGATCTGATTGTCCATCATACTTATCATACTTCAACATCTCCACTCTTTTTGGAAATGGTGGCATGTACAAATCTTTGTCAAATGGAAAAGGACATAGAGCCTCCATGGAGAACTCTTTGGGTTCCTTCTCTTTTTCAAATTGATTCAGTTTGACTTGTAAAGCATGTATCTATTTTGTCATGGCCATTATCAGAGTTTCTTCCTCATGTGTGATGATAGCTTTGACATTAAAATTAGGAGGAAGCTTAGCTCCTTGATGAGCTAATTGTTAAAATTATGCTTCTCTATCTTCTTTCAAGAAATGCTTCATCATTAGTTTGAAGTTATCATCGTTTTGATATTGAGCAATTTCTTTAGGTGTGGGTTCCTGATCTGCACCATGTTGAGATTGAGTTCTTTGAGAGCCAAATTTTGTCCCTTCTTGAGACATAATAGGAGTTTGTGGACTCCCTAGAATAGATTGATGTGGGGTTTGTTGGGTAACTCTGTGAGTTGATGAAGGAGGAATGTAACCAGTTTTTAATCGAAGGTTGCCAGCACCGTCATCTTCGTAAAGACCAAAATTGATGAGTTACTCAAGAGTTGGACCCCTAGTAGTAGTTATAGGTAAGGTCTGGGATGCTTCTCCAAATTTCTTGTGTGAGGAAGCTCTAGTTTCCACCATTAACTTTGAGTGAAACAAAAGAATAAGATCCAGATGACTGAAGAATGAATTGAATCAAGATGATCAGATGACACAACCTTGTCAAGGTTTGATTGATTTGAAGATTTGATTAGACGTGGGTGAAGGATACTATGCCCTGGATGTATGGGTAGATTGCCCAAAAGATAGCAAACACGAGTTCACAACACTTAGTCTATTTTTGAAGATTTGATAAAAGATTGATAGTTATGACAAGGTTTTGAAACAAGATGAAAAGGACTCAAATCAATTAAATAGAAGGCTGAATTGGATTCAAAAGGCCACTCTTGGAAAATGATAGGGTTCTCAATAGCTACTACTCTATTCCTGACATAGTGATTTGTTTGACAGATTCTGGAAATAGGCTGAAAAGCTAAATATCTGGCAATTTTGACAATTTTCTGACAACTTTCAAAAAATTTCCAAACAACACTCTGCAAACTCGTACGACAGTGGGTATGCTATGAAACAACAGTTGAAAAGATCGTACGATAGTGGGTATGCTATGAAATGACAGTTGAAAAGCTCATACAATAGTTGCTAACAAGATTTGACTTTTTTGAATTTGACTGGTAGAAAGACTCGTATGACATTGGGTTCCTTACCATATGACAATTGGGCATGGATGAAATGACATTTAAAAAAAACTCGTATGACTTTCTGACCTCCTGAGATGACTTCTAACTCCAGAAAGGAATTTCACTTCAAATTTTGCAAATTTAGGGTTTTCAGTTTTAGATTGTTTGCAAATTTCAATGTCCAGATTTGAGGATTGTAACAAATTTGTTCATTTTCAATAACCAAATAGATAAACAAGCACACAAAATACCAAGCAAGTGATTTCAAGCATGTTTGAAAACAATGAACAAGGGTAAAAGAAACCTTGTGCATGAACAATCAAGTGACTTATTTGTTCTAATCCTCAGAAGCGTTAATTGTGTATGTTCCAAAATGTTTTGCAATGATGCACATATATCCTAGAAAAATGAAAATTTGGCCTCTCTAGGGTTTTTAGTAATGGTTTGACTCTGCAACTTTTATGATCCAAAGGGGTGAACTCCAATCCTAGCGCACCAAGGTTTTGACACAGTCCAAGAATTTAATCAATCAGGAGCTGCTAGGGAGATTTGACAACCCAACAATGAACCACACCTGTGAAGATTTCTTCCACAAGGACATTTATATAGTGGCTGTCACTACCACAGTGAAAATGGCTATTACCGCTCGAGGTTCCGTCAATGCAATTTTCCCTGTGAAGGGAGTGTCCACTATGGTTAACCCTCTCTAAAGGTGACTCACAATAGTATACCACAAGGGAACTTGACTCCAGATCCAAGGGTTTGACACCTTTTCACTTTTAACCTAGACAAAGTAGGCAGATAAATCCGACATGCTAAGACAAAGATTATCTCACCAAGGTCTATGATATCAACCCCACGTGATCTATCAACCTCTTTGGAGAGAGAATGTATCAATCAATAAGGGAAGATGCACGGACCAAGTAGAACATGAGATGCACTAAGTATCCTCCCTACCTACAAGGATTCTATCGTCAAGAAGGATTTCACTGGGAATCATGCAAAAATAGCTTTTTAACTCAAATTAGAAGTTTAGATCAACTTTAAAACTCAAAAATGATGTTGAGTTACAAAAAGTCAATAACTTGCATTGATTTTCTAATTTGGAGTTTAACTGCTCTTTGATTGTGTACATGGATAATTATGAATTAATAAATAAATAAAGTGATTTATTCTCAACTTAACTGATTTTTGAAATAAAATAATTGATTTATGGGTTAATCAATCATTTAATCAAACTTTTATTCAAAAATAATATCATCAAATATGACAACTTGCTTTAATTAATTAAATAAGAATATAATCAATTAATGATAGGAATTTTGATTTATTGTCAAATTTAAATAATAATACCTAGGAATAAATATAATTAAATTCAATTAAATAATTAAGTGGCAGAATTAAATCAATTAATATAAATATTCATCATATTCAATTAATCAACTTTAGGATAAGTGTGATTTATCACCAAATAATCATTAAATTAAAGATAATTAAGATGATTAGGAATATTACTAGGAATATTCCCCGATGCAAAATTTATGATAATCAATTAGGATTCGATGATGTTTAGATGTGCCTTAGGTTAGGACTTTGATGTCGATTTCGTTCGATGTGATGATATAGGAGGTTAATGAACCTATAGCCCATTTTTGGGGTATTACAAGAGTACATCTTAGAGGTCTTAAAATGTCGTAAAGGGTCATAGGAGGCTCCTAGGAGGGGCCAGATGAGCTTCCACCTTCACGTGGTTGGACCTGTTAAGTAGAGAATGTTATACTCTTCTCGAAATAAAGAGAAGCTCAATAATTTAAGGTCTCAGCCCACAGACAAATGAAATCAAAGGCTTTTTTGAAGTTAATAAAGTAGCAAAAAGCCTCGTCACCCGGAGTGTCCCATATTTTGTCAACTAAGTATCTAAGAGTCACTCCATGATCTATGGTGGAGTGTTTCGGTCTTGGGCTTAGTGTGAGATAGCTTTAGGCAGACCTATTGTGTTTCTTCTCTCATGTAAGGTTACTAAGTCTTAAGGAATGAAATATGGACAGGGAAGGTAGATACAAGCACCCCGCTAGGTTAATATATTAGATGTAGCCATACATTAATTTAATAATCAAATGACTATTGAATGAAGAATAGATATGCATGGTAATATAATGTATAAAGATGGAGAAACAAATGTCAAAGAGACAAATACTTGGGAACTAAGGACAATGTAACTTTAGTATATGTTGTTGTTATTCACTAAATCGATTAGAAACCCATGAATAATATATATATATATATATATATATATATATGTGTGTGTGTGTGTGTGTGTGTGTGTGTGTGTGTGTGTGTGTGTGTGTGTGTATATATATATATTTAACCAAAAATTATTATTGGTCAATTTTTCAACGTTTTAATAATAGTTGTTTCGACGAAAATGCTATGTGCTCGACATTGATTCTGACCAACATTCGTCGAAAGAGAGATGAACTGTGTTTGGTGTTTCGACAAGAATGTTGAACCCTCAACAACATTATGGACCCTAATTGGTCACAATTTCGACAAACGAGATAAAAGGATTGATGTACAATTCTTCCATGTTCAAGCGATTACTTCGACAAAGATTCGGTCGATAATTTAACCACTGAGGTCAGAATTTTGATGATGGTGTTTCCTATCGGACTTTCGATGAAAAAAAGTTTGACAACAATTTTGGTCGTCTGTTTGACCAATGGGTATCAAAAATTTGACTAATTCTCGTCGAAAAAAGGGCTAAAATTTACTAGTGAGTTCCATTTACTTTATTTATACATATTGCAATTCAATTCAATTTCAAGGTTAATTCCTAAATTAGGGTTTGACCAAGGCAAACCCCCCATCCAAACAACAAAAAAACCATTTTTCTTGTAGGTACAGGACAATGAATTGAAGTGCAGATCTGAATACCCTTTTCGATGAACTTCTGAGATCCGCGAACAGATTTTCCATCAGATTTGTTTTGGGTCAAGGATGACCTTCAGTAGGGGGTAGGATCCTATCCCAAGGTAAGACCTTTCCCGGCTATCTGGGTCAAGGATGACTTGCTTCCTGAAAGATTAAAAAATTTTGCGTTTTCCCTCTCTCAGCATTTCCAGTCCAAAACAGGTTGCAGAATTGCCCGAAACCGTGCGCAGACATCAGAAATTAGCATTTTCCAAATCTGCCATATTTTAAGGTTAGTATTTGTCTTCTATTTATTTCAGATTTCAAGTATATAGTTTTTATAGTAGATTATAGGATTTTTCCCCTTTCTTCATATTCTCCATTGTTTGATTCTTGTGTGCATTGATCACTTCTTTGTGATTAATCCATTTGGATCTTTCCTTTTGGGAATTTGGATTGAGGATAGGTCCTATATTCCACCCCTATATCATACTCCTATTCAAATTCAAACAACATTCATTCATTTTGAGGTGATCCCATTTCACCTCTATTCATTTTGGTGAACCCGACATACTTACCCTTTTTTTCTTTTGTGGAATTAGATGCCCTATTGTGTTTTGTGGTGTTAGATTTCCTTTTATATTATCTTGTTGATGTTAGATTTTCCCTTTGTGTTAGATCTTGCATGGTAATTAGATTTCAAAGATACAAAAAAAAAATTGCAAATTTTTTTTCAAAATACAAAAATATTCATGCTTTATGTGTTCTTAGTTTAGTTCATTTACATTGCATTGGTTTATGAGCTTTGCTACTACTAGTCATACTTATAATATTCAGGTTAGAAGAAGTCGTAGACTCATGGGTGCCTTTGATCTTGAGTCTTCCTCTCCTTTCCTTAGGATCCCAAATGATAATTTAATTCTTCGTTATTCTAATCCTATTATGGAGCAAAAATCTTCTCACTCATCTCATGATGAGGATGATGCTTTAAGAGTTCCTCCTAAACAAGTCCAAAAAATTTCAAATGACCTTGATAAAATGGGTAATTGGCTTATTCAAGAAAACCATAATCGATATTTTATTCAAGCTATCGATGCTCTTAAGAAATTTCTTTGTGATATTGATCAAGGTGTTAACCTCTTGTGTGATATTACTCACCTCGTGCATTCAAATGTTAAACCTTTAGCTCAAGAAGCTCAATAATTAGGGTTTATTCCTCCTGTCACTAGTGTAGAACCTTCTTCTAATCCTTTACCAAGTGTTCCTACCTATACTCCTTCTTTGGTGACTGTGACGATTCCCTCTGTTCCTATGAGTGTTCCCTATGTATCCCTTCCTACATCACAACCTTATTATCATAATGTTCCTTTTACTTATTCCAATCCTCTTCCAACTGTAGTTCCAAGTGTTCCTCCAATTGTGTCTTCGATTCCTACAGCTTCTTACACCTTACCTAGTGTTTCTAATGTTGCTAGTCCTCCTATTTCTTCTAATGATTCAACAATCATTAGTTTGGCTCAGACTGTGTCATCCTTACAACAACAACTTGCTTCCTTAAATCAAAACAAGTTTAGTGTTCCTACATGTGACATGGGAAGTCCTTTGTCCCTAGACATTATTCATACTCCTATTCCTCAGCAAGTTGATATGCCTCGCCTTGAGAATTATAATGGAAAATGAGACCTCGTTCATCATGTTAAAATATTTCAAATCCTTTGTAGTGATTATACTTATGACCATAGGATTTTAGCCAAAATGTTTGCTAGAAATTTTCATGACAAGGCCTTACAGTGGTATTTTTCCTTGCCTCCTTATTCTATTGATTCATTTCCACAACTTTCCAATCCATTTATTCAACAATTTTAAAACAACATTGGCCCGCAAGTGTCTTTGACTGATTTGATGCATTGTAAACAAAGTGCTAAGGAAAAATTGACTGAATTTATTGGTAAATTTAAGCATTTGCATGCTCAAGATTTCCTATCTTGTTCCTGATATTGATATTCAACGTATGTTTCTTTCAAATTTGCAAAAGGGTATTAGAGATAAGATTCTGCTTACTGAATTTACCTCTTTTCAACAACTTTGTGTGACGCTTCATCATTATCAATTACAAGTGAGTCAATTTGAGAGAACCACTCCAATGGCTCCTATTCCAGTTGATAAAAGTGAGGCTTCTCCTAATACGAACAAATTTAAAAAATTCAACAACTATGTCAAGATAAACAAACAAGCGAATGTAGTTGCTGATCAATTTGTTGTTGCATCTCACAATACCACTTCTGCATCCACTGCTTTTTGATTAAATAGTACATTTACTCATCTTTCTGAATCTTTACATTCTGTTATGAATAGGTTGTTAACTACTAATATGATTACTTTACCTCCTATTCGACCTCTTTTACCTGCTATGATTGCATCTAAATCCTTTGATCCTAAAGCTTTTTGTCAATATCATCGTCAAAATGGTCATGATACTGAGAAGTGTTATTCTTTAAAACATAAGATTCAAGACTTAATTGATTCTAATACTTCATCTATTGATAATCTTGATGGTAGTGGGAACAAATTTGTCTCTCATTCTAATCAAAACCTTCAAATCTATACGAATCCTTTACCTACGCATGATACTAATACCATTGCTCAGCCATCTTCTATGAAAATTGTGTATGATTCAAAGATGGATGATCTCAATCACATTGTTAATCAAGTGGAGCATGTTGGTCAATTTGTGTGTCCACCTCAATCTCAACCTCGGCTTCAATCTCAAGTTCAATCTCAACTTCAACCAAAACCTAAGCCTAAATTGAAAACTCAACCTAAACCTCGACAACAACCTAAGAATAAAAGACCTCAGGAACTTTTGATTACCTTCGATGATTCTAAGACTATTAAAGCTCTTGACGGTCCCCTTTATATTTTGCTAGGATTTCTTAGAAACCTACTCGTGGTTGTCTTGTCGATCCTACATCCTTAGTCAATGTTATTACTGAAGAAAATCTTTTTATGAAAAATTTGCAACGTGATTCTTATGATACATCGGATGTGTGGATTCAAACTTGTAATGGTTTTCTTTATCCATCATTTGGTTCTATTAACTTATTAGTTGAACTTTGTAGTAAAATTGTGAACGCTACCTTTGTTGTTGTGCCTACTTCTAATCAGTTTCAAGTTAAGCTTGGTTTTCCGTGGTTAAATGCCATGCATGATGTTTCTTCACCTATACATAAATGTCTTAAATTTGTTCATGATGAAGTGAAGATGGTTAATCATAGTTTATATCAACCTTCTAGGCCTAGAGATTGTGTTGCTCTTGATTTCTTTTGGCCTTCATTACCTAATTCATGTCCTTCTCTACCTGATAATCTTTTTCATTCATATCAAGCCTATAAGCATTGTAAGATTCTTGAATTAAGTGTACCTCATATGGATCTTAATCATGGTCTTTTTCCTACACCTTCTATACCTCCTTTATCCATGGCTTCTACACCTGTTAATCAAAGTCCTGTTGTTGATCCTCCAACTATTGATAATCCTATTGATCTTCCTAAACAACTTGTGAAGGATCCTGTGATTGTTCCTCCTAGTTCTCAACATATTTCAAGTAAAGCAAAGTGTAATCGATCTACTCATGAATGTCATAAGAAACATCATGGTCAAGCTAAAGCTCATAATTTTGTTCTTCAAAATTATTTGCCTTCTTTGGATAAACCTATGCATGATGTGTTAGAAGAAGTTGTTGCTAATAATGATGTTAAGATGCATGAATATGATGATTCCATTCGTATCTTAGATCCTATTTTGATTAATCTGGATGAAGAAGATACTATTGATGATACTGATGATGTTAATGATGAATATGAGACTATTGACATTGACATTGATTTACCTAATATGCTTTCATCACAATTAACACTTACACCTAGTGTCGAACATTGTGATTCTCAAGAGGATCCTTGTTTGGAATTGGCTATCATTCCTACTGTGTTGGATGTAGTCCCTCTTGCGAGTTACCCACCTTCCCTAAATGATATATAATGAGATTGGGAGAGTAGGTGGCATGCTTGATCGACTTGTCCTTTATGGTAGCTTTGTTGTGTGTTTGCCTATTGTACAGTGCTTCTCCTATGATGTGTTTGCTAAATGTTTGTTAGATTCTTTTATATGGCCCTTCTTGCTCTATTGGTGCAAGGTGATAAAGGAATCAAACTTGTTGTACAAATTCCTCTATATGTATCTCTATTCTTCTATATTTTGTTTCATGTTATGTTGTATCTGTGCTATTGTTTGTAAATGTTTCCTTGTGTAATTTGCTTGGATTCGAGACGTGGTAGCACTAATTCTTTTTGGTCTCCATGTCATGGTCTGAAAAGATTCTTCTTCGTATATCTTATGTGATATTTCCTCCTTTGTAATTGTAGTTCTACTTTCTTTGGGGAATGATGTCAATTCATTTGCAATAATATCATATATATATAATCTTATGATCATACTGACCCCACGGCAGGTAGATTCCTTATGTGTTCTCTATATGTTTATGTGATATTTCTCTTGAGTTGTCTTCATCTGGGGGCATCTCGTAGTGGAAACGTAATCAGTGGAGTTGTTTATGTTTCCGTTAAAGCCATTGCTCCTATTAAAGTGTTAGCAATGACTTTAACATGGGGGCATACACTCTACTCACTTATTGCACACACGCACTTTTCAATACACATATTATTTGTCAAGATACCTTTTCTCCCTTTTTGGATTAGTGACTAATCCTTAAAGCATGGGTTTATATTTTAGGATCTCTTGATCCCTCTTGTTTCAAATTTTTGATCCCTTAAGGTTGGAGGTGTCCTTAAGACTAGATCTCTTTTGTTTTTGGTTTTACTCTTATGGAAGAGAATATTCCTAAGGGTGAATCCTTGATGGGTTGACTAGTGAGTAGCCACATTCACTAGGAGGTTCAATTCCATCTTTCTAGTGCGTTGTTTCCTTGTGTGGTTCACAATGGGACATAAGTTCTCATTGGGCGAGATAATCACACTCTCTCTCTCTCTTTCTCTTTAGAGATGTCTCTCTTATTGTGATATTAGAGTTGACGAAGACTTGAGTCCTTGGGGGCTTGAGATTTCCTTTGTCCCTTTGATTACGATAAGATTATCCTTTCATTATGATCTCCTTTACCAAGAGTTTGCATCGAGTCCATACTCTTGCTAAAGTGGGGATCTTAATGTATCATTTTAAAATGGAAGCACTACCAAGTTAAGAGTGTTTAGCCCTCTGAGTGAGTGGTCTGGGATCATGTTAAGCACCTTGATCGGGTCTTTGCATGTATCTAGTTGTTTCCCCCTGTTCTACTTCTCTTTCCTTTATTTCCAGCCTTTTTCTGACAATTTTCTCTGAGAATATAGAGTTTCTAACTGTCAGGGTCAAAGAAGACCTAGTAGGGTCAAGGACAACCTAGACCCCGACCTAGGTCAGGGATGATCTCAACCCTGACCTAGGGTGGAGTCTACCTTGTCCCTGACCCCAGGTCCAATTTTTTAGATTTCGGGAGTTACGGTATGTCAGGCTTCGAAAAGTTTCTTTTTTCCTGCTTCCGAGTCAACCATTTCAGGTTTTAGAATGGTAAATCCTTAAATTGCATTTAATCTAGGTCCATTTCTAGGGGTTAAGATTAATTGGGATTTAATTCTCCAATGTCAGCCTCTCTAGGAGTTTGTGCCCTAGATCACTATAAAAGGAAGCCTTCCTCTCTCATTTTCATCATCTCTCATTTTCTCCATCAATTCACATATGATTTTCATGAGAATTTGCAATCAAGAAAGAAAGAAGGAAAGAATTCAAGCATTCAAGCATTCAAGCATTCATCAAGGAGATCCATTGTTAGCTATTGAAGGATTCAATCTCTTTGGAGCCCCCTTGAAGATTTCTCCATCCATATTCATCCAAGCCTCTTCCTATGCAAAGATCCATTCAAGATTGGTGTTGAAGATCTAGTGCCATTGATTTGAGACATCCTACATTCATTTCTACATTCATTTGGAGCATCCCTACTTGTGGATTCAAGGATTCGAATCCTCCACAAGGACTTCAACATAAGCAAGGTGAATAGTTCCATTTATTTTGTTTATACATATTGCAATTTCAATTCAATTTCAAGGTTAATTCCTAAATTGGGGTTTGACCAAGGCAAACCCCCCATCCAAACAACAAAAAAACCATTTTTCTTGTAGGTACAGGTACAGGACAACAAATTGAAGTGCAAATCTGAATACCCTTTTTGACAAACTTCTGAGATCCGTGAACAGATTTTCCATCGGAGTTGTTTTGGGTCAAGGATGACCTTCAATATGGGGTAGGATCCTACCTTAGGGTAAGACCTTGCCCAACTATCTAGGTCAAGGACGACCTGCTTCCCGAAAGACAAAATTTTTCTGGGTTTTCTCTGTCTCGGCATTTCCAATCTGAAACAAGTTGCAGAATTGCCCGAAATTGTGTGCAGACATTAGAAATCAGCATTTTCCAGATCTACCCTATTTTAAGGTTAGTATTTTTCTTCTATTTATTTCAGATTTCAATTATATAGTTTTTATAGTAGATTATAGGATTTTCCCCTTTCTTCATATTCTCCTTTGTTTGATTCTTTTGTGCATTGATCGCTTCTTTGTGATTAATCCATTTGGATCTTTCCTTTTGGGAATTTGGATTGAGGATAGGTCCTATATTCCACCCCTATATCATACTCCTATTCAAATTCAAGCAACATTCATTCATTTTTAGGTGATCCCATTTCACCTCTATTTAGGCCCAAACACTATACACACCAACTTCCATGTAAAAAAAGTGGAGTTGCTTTTGCTCCATTCTAATTTTCTACCCTATTGACTGCACATTGTTTCAATGCACCCATTTGAAAATTTAATTGTATGGGAAAAAACATGCAAATAAATATACACATAAATAAAATAGAACTACATATCATAAACTAAGTACATATCTTAGGTGCCTTGATCTTGTGGATGCGGGTATGCAGGTATCCTGAAAGGCAAAGGAATTCTCCATGGTACAAGTTTGTGGGATATTGTTTGGTTGTTTGTTCTCATGTTCATACACTTCTTACCTTAGCAAATATGTAAGCCCCTTGCATAATAGTAGCCTTCCTGAAGACGTTCCATTTCCTTCAACTTACTTTCTATCAAGTTCTCATCTTTTGATTCTTCCAAAAACACATGTCAAACATCATAACCAAAATTTTCTTCTCACATATAACATACAAAAATCTCTAATTGTTCATTTGCACTTTTTTATTTATCATCAGCAAATTCGACAAACACAAAGGATGTTACAACATGTTCCAAAGTGTTTGAATAATACAATAGTTTGATTTGTGCCCATGAATACTTTACGCACAAAGAAAGAACACAAAAGGATGTTATGACGTCTTCCATAATGTTTGAATAATACAAACATTTTGATATATGTCTGAAATTATGGTATTCTTTAATGTGTTGTTAGGAAAACTACATATTACTCAAAGCTAATAAAAACATGACCATCTTCCCCCTCAATATTGGATGCGCCAATATACATCTTCTTTGGGGATTTGGCATTCTGTGCCCAATGCACTTATGATTAGCCAAACAATTTCATGTAAGAAAAGTTTCACATGTTTTATTTGATAGTTATAATTTTTGCTCCCAACATGCTCAGATTTACTAAAATTTATTTCAAATTATAACTATCAATTGAAATATGTGGTACCTATTCTTATTTCAATTCATTTTTCCCTTGTATCAAATTCTCGCAATGTCAAATTTGTGATAACTTTTACATTTGCAATAAATTTTATGGACCAAAGCATGATGTTAAATATATACATAAATAAAATAGAACTACATATCATAAACTAAGTACGAATCCTGAGTGCCTTGATCCAATGGGTAAAGGTACGTAGGAAACCTAGAAGGTGAAGGAAGCCTCCATGGTCGAAGTGCCTAGAATATTGTTTGGTTGTTTATCCTCATGTTTGTACATTGCTTACCTTAACAAACATGCAAACCCCTTGCATAGTAGTAACCTTATTAAATACATTACATTTCCTTCACCTTTCTTTCTATCAAGTTTGCATCTGTTGATTCTTCCAAAAATCCATGTCAAGCATCACAACCACAATTTTCTTCACACATATACCATACAAAAATTTGTAAGTATGCATCTACACCTTTTTTATTTATCATCAACAAAGTCAAAAAAAAATAAAGGATGTTACAACATGTACCACAGTGATTGAATAATACAATAGTTTGATTTGTGCCTATCAAGACTTCACACATAAAAGAGAGCATAAAAGGATTTTGAATAATACAAACATTTTGATACCTGTCTATAATTATATTATTCTTTAATGTGTTGTCGGGAAAACTAGATATTACTGAGAGATAATAGAAACGTGACCATCTTCCTCCTCAATATTTGTTACGTCAATATACGTCTTCTTTGGGGATTCGGTGTTGTGTGCCCACTACACTTACGGTTTGACAAACAATTTCATGTAAGAAAGGCATCACATGTTTCATTTGACAGTTACAATTTTTGCTCCCAACATGCTCAGGTTTACTGTAATTCATTTTAAATTATAACCATCAGTTGAAATATGTGTTACCCATTGTTAATTTAATTCACTACTCCCTTTTTGTTGTATGCAAATTAGATGTCTAATAACTAGAGATGATAAATTAACTATTGAAAGTTGATAAATCAATCTAATGCAACACAATGAAGAATACAAAGTAACTATAAATGATGAAACTAAATCAATTACCTTCACCTACCATGAAACTTGTCGCCATTGTCCTCCTAGCCTTGATTTCTTGAAGAGGTTGAGCTCTCAGATTTCCAAATGAAGCCTTCTCCCAAGATGCTACCAAAGTGTGGAGATTTTATGAAATGAGTGCACAATAGCTTATGCAATCTAATGGATGGAATGCAAATGAAATGATGATAATATGGATTGATTTTCCCTTAGAATGCTTGGATGCTTGATTACTTGATTGCTTGAAAGCCTATTTCAAAAATACCTATTATCTCACAAAGAGGAAATGAGGCTCCTTTTATAGATTTTTGGAGGATCTAGGCCTAGGTGGCACAATCCTATGGTTGAGAATGAAAGGTGGAAGATCCTAGGGCTAGGATTGACTTGGTTGAAGGAGTTGACGGAAAGGGGGATGTATTTCGAATGTGAGAGGGAGAATAGGGATGATGTTCCTCTCACATTGACATGGAGGAGAAGAAGGTGGAAGGGAAAGACACATGTCAAGTGTCTCACAAAGACCAAAGAGAGAAAAAGGGAGAGACCTTTTCCTCATGAGGACTCTTTGCACAAGTGTCCTATGAGTCACCTTTGACCCTTAGAGGTGGCTTGAGAAGCCCCTTAGGTATAGGGAATGTCTCTTGACTTAGTTTAAGAGAGGACATGTGGTCATGAGACCAAGTCCTATGAGGCCACATAGCCCTTAAGAATAGGACATGTGTGGGTGAGGATAAATAAATAATTAATAATTATTATTTATTTTAGCCAAAGTGATGTGTCAGGTGACTAGGTAGGTGAGGTGGACTAGGGGAGTCAATCATATTTAGGTGATTGTGTATTTAATTAAATCACTTTAATAAGACTAATCAGAAGACTTAGGATAAAGGAATAGACTATAGTGAATTTACTAAATAAATTGAATAATTTATTTAACAAATAGAGGAATAATTATTAATTAAATAATAAATATTTAATTAATTTATCAAGTCAATATCAATTAAATAATAAATATTTAATCAATTAATGAAGCCATTTTTAAGTGTATACATTTTGCCCCTCTTTGAAATAATGTGCGTGTCACATTGTTTCAAAGAAAATTTCAAGTATTTTGCCCTTGCCCCAGACAATGTTTGAAATGATGTAAGCATGCCCCCTCGAGAGGTTGATTAACAAAAAAGATGATTGGTTTTTTTTTTATTTTTATAATCAATCTCACGAAAGAAACAAGAGAAAAGATGGGTGAAAATGGGGTGAAACGGAATAAAAATGAGAGGTAGGGTCCACACACCAAGCACATAGGGTCCACAGGCTATAAATAGGGCTAAGGGGTCCATAATAACCTCATTGTGCACACTTGTCATTTGGAGATCGGAGCATGAGAGAGAGAAGAGTAGAGCCACCAAGATGTCATTTCTGTTGTCAGATCACCACTTCGAGAGGGTCAGACGCTTCCAGCGACCACCCGATTCGGGTGAGCCAATAGGTGACTCGATCCTACTTTTTCAGTTGATGAGTTGATGCATGTTAGAATAGAATTTTAGCATGTTTAGGTTAGATTGAATGATAGAAATAGATTAGGAAAATTTTGTTCTTGGGCCGAAAATGGATGCGTTGTTGCGGCACATGAATGCGCAACAAATAGAAACATTTGCACAGAAACTCAAAATTTCTACACATTTATGTAGGGAAATGGCACATACATCATAGAGGAAAGTTAGTGCGGTGCAAATATGAAATAAAAGCGTGCATATGTAAAAACTGTGCATTGGTTTAGAATTGTTACGCAAATGTGCAGGAAAACTATGCAAATGTAAAAACTGGCGCAAATGTTGAATAATGTTGCCCATGCATGTTTCAATGTTGTGCATGTGTTTTAGGTTGTAGAATTTGGTCAAAGTAGATAGTCAATTAGGTCAAACTAGATGTCGATAAGCTGATTTGATCCATCAACGGTTAAATTTGATCGAGTAGGTCAAGATAGGCAACATTGTAGCATGGTTGCTAGTTAACCAGTCGTGATACTAGATGATTGATAAAATCATCTGTTAAAACATGTGATAGAACATGTTTGTAGTTGATATAGTAGGATAGATAGATGTTGTAGATTAGTTTATCGAAATCTGATAGTTTGATTTTATTTGATTTGTATAGGAGGGTATTATTGATATTCTGATGTCACGAGAGAGATATCCCGTCACACAGAATCTGAGATCGGCACTATCAGAGACTGACAGACTGTTGATTGGTGCATCTGGCCTTTATCATGTTATTTACATGCCCGAGATTAGGGCAAACTAGAGTATGATGACGGCATTAGCAGAGAGATGGCACTTGGAGATGAGTACCTTTCATCTTCTGGCAAGGGAGATGACAGTTACACTAGAGGATGTATATCGCATCCTCCAGCTTCCTATTACAAGAGAGTTAGTACACTATGATCGACACAGCAGAGTGATAGTGCAGAGCCATCTTTGGAGATGATGACATTAAGGAGGGAGAGATTAGATGGGATGATATTGTGGATTTGTATGAGCCTTTACCAGTGGTACTAGCTGGAGAAATTGGGGGTTTCATTTTCCCTGATCATAGATCACATAGTTTTTCAGTTGGATGGGGCCGCACATTACAGCGGATGATGGACGGGACCCAATTTTCTTGGGGTGTGTGTTTATTAGCACATCTATATCATGATTTTCATCAGGTGGTGTACCATAGGGGTGCATCATTATCAGCAGGGGTTACATTGTCCATGTGTGGGCATGGGAGCATATTGCAGTGACTAGACTAGTAGCGATCAGATTTTGGGGTGCAGGATAGTCCTACATACATTTATACTCCTCAGTTTTGTCTCGGGCAAAACTGGGACATTTAGAGTTCTAGCGCTATACTTTTGATACACTGGATACAATGACATGGAGACCCTACCTAGGTTGTGAGCCATGGGATGATGAGCAATAGCTGGGATTTTATTTTGAGTTGTGATGGCTTTTAGGGTAGACGCCCTTTGTTTTGGAGAGATAGTTGGTCAGTCAAGTTCTGCGCCAGTTTGATAGGATCCAAGGCATGCCCCAGGGTGTGACAGAGTTTGCGAGGACTCATCAGGAGAGATGGGATTGGGGACCTATGGTGTCCTTTGATATTGCCCAACAGGAGTTTTTAGACATGCCATTTTAGGCATGGACCATGAGGTAGACAGTTGTAGACCCTGGGATGACAGCAGATCTAGAGTAGTTCTTGAGAGATTTTCCTATACCACGATTGACTGATCTGGCATCTAGGCCACCAGAGAGAGATCCAGCAAATAGACACCGCGGGAGACATCAAGGGAGAGATAGGCGAGGATGAGGAAGAGGTGATGGTGGTGATGGTGGAGGAGGTGATGGAGGAGGTGATGGAGGAGATGGGGGAAGAGGTGATAGGACTGGTCCTCAGATGAGAGGAGGTGGTGTTAGACAGAGGGGAGGGATGCCACCCCTAGCTAGACATGGACAGAGACAGCCTCTAGCATAGCCAGCTGCAGGAGCTCCACTACAGGTTCCAGTAGCGCAGGCATAGATACCAGCTGCCCCAGTACAGGGACCAGCTATACCGGTACAGCATGAGGTAGATGTTTTATTAGCTTAGTGTGGTGTGGTACAGGGTGGATAGATCCCTGATGACATACAGGACGAGCAGGATGCTGAGATGCCAGATGTGGGGGCATAGGATGAGCAGGTTGAGATGGACATCGGGGGACAAGATCCCTATCTACAGAGAGATGGTGCTAAGGAGGAGCTGGATATTGATTCACTGCTAGTCTGACTAGCAGTTATTCAGGTATAGGCAGACCAGGTTCCTAGTCTTGAGAGACAAATAGAGAGGATGGATAGGTAGATGGGAGTGCTGAGACATGAGCGGGATGTAGTGCTTGAGAGACTTGAGGAGTCAGAGATGTTACTAGATGAGCTATAGTGCACAGAGGATTTGGGTCCTCATGGAGATAGCATTAGAGCCATGATACATGCCGAGAAGGAGATATCCTACTAGCGAGAGGCTTATAGATAGGCGGTCCCAAGGGATCAGTGGATTGGGAGTTATAGGGAGAGCTCAGTGGCTATCAAAATGGTAGTTCATGATAGAGGGGCACCATTTGGTGGAGGGGGTGTATCATCATGCCCTCCTAGAGCACCGATAGGTTCAAGAGATCAGGGTGGATCCTCAACATTAGGTAGTTCAGCAGCATAGGGCCACATTGCATCCTATAGACAGTGGCAAATAGAGTTTGGAGGCAGTGGATCATAGATGTGAGAGATCATTGTATACACTATTGTACCATTTTATCATTGTATCATTATATTCTTGACTTGATGGACACGAACATTGGACACATTGTTATTGATTTATATCATTGGACATTTGGATAGTTTTGTTGTTTTATGGACTTTATATGATGGATGCTATATGATTGACTCTATATATACAGTGATGCAGTTCTATCATGATTTTCTTTGATGATTTATATACATGTGCATACTGACATATGCAGGATGTGATGATTTACTTTAATATGCATAGAATGTATGTCTTAGAATGCAAAATGATTTATATCTGATTTGATATTTTTGATGCTTAATGGTTAATAATAATATGATGGTGATATAAATGCATGTCTTAAATGAGTTTACTAATGCTATGTGATTACCAATGCAATGTTGTGATGAACAATGTGGATAATGGATAATAAATAAATGATGTAAATGAATGATATAATTGATGATTGGAAACACATATAATGGATAATAAATAAATGATGTAAAATGCATATAATGTATAATAAATGAATGATATATAATGTGTATAATGAATAATAAATGATAGTGTAATGCAAATGATATCTAATGTAATAAATGATAATGTACTTAAGATGATTGAATATAATAACTGATAACATGATAAAAGAAAATGAGATGAAATGATAGCTATAATAAATGATCAAATTATATACAAATGAACACTCCTAATGAAGATAACATATGTCTCTAAATGATTAAGTACAAAATGTTAAATGCAAAAAGTCATAATATTTTTGGTTGTCCAAATGTCCTCAACTTAAATAACAATGTATTTGACACAAGAAGAATAGACTAAGAGAACAGATAACCTAATAAGAAAGGTAACCTATAAATCTCTATAAAAGGAGCACTGATATGTAAGTCATGAACTGCTGAAATGAAATGCAATATGAAATGAATGTATCTCCACAACTTTAGGTAACATCTTAGAACTTGATAATAACTAGAACTTGATTTTCATCATTGAGCTCGTTATGTTGCAAGAAAATGCAAGCATCATGGTATAATTAAACCTGGATGACCTGAGAACTTCTTGCATGGAGTTTAATATTGGAAACTTGACAAGCATCTAGGTATAATTGAACTGAGATGACCTGAGTTTCATTTGTGTAACATACAAGGAATATTCTCCCCCTCCATCGGGGAATAAATATTTGGAGTCGAGGTATGTGTTGGCGTATCACCATAAATAGCATATGTAGAGCAACATGATTTGGATGTTGTCAATACTATAAGTGGATGAAGGCACTTATGTGCAGACACCCCAATTATTTGTTCCTTCGATTTCATCAGAAAATATCTCACAAACAGGAATCAAAGAAAATACCATGCCCCATCATGACTATCCTAATCAATGACATTTTAGAGTTTCAAACTCATGTCAAAGATATCATGGAATAGCATAGGAAACATGATAACAATGAAATCCAGATATGAATGCATAATTTACAACAAATCATTCTAACATGCTTGTCATGAATATAAATTTTCTTTTTTGCCAAAAGATAGTGTAAGATATAGTGATCAGTTGAAGTGATGATGTATAGTCAAGATTCGATAGATAAACAATCATGTTTCGAAGGATAGATCACATATTCTGATTCATCATAAAGATATCATTGTGAAAGAACGTTTGATTGCGTTTGCTTTATTTGGTGAAAAATACTCCATTGTGTCCTCTAAGAGTCATGACTATCATAGATCCACTTCCGGAACTAGGTCAAGGACATGCCCCCAGCTAGGTGATGGACTGACTTATTATGGATGAAGAAAGACACAACAAGACTAGGATGAAGACCATGAAAAATGATCAAGCTATGATGGAATTTTATGATGGGTAGATACAATGGATGGTGTATGAATTGGCCATTTTATTATGATATGTACATGGCGGGTATGGGGACTGACTAGCCATTTTATTGTGGATATATACAATGAACAGACAAACTAGAAGAATCCTAATAGATAAAGGAGCTAACTTGATACACATGGCGCCTGTTTCCAGGTTTTCACCACATGCTTTTATTGCAATTTTCTTTTGATTTTTTTGATTTTTTTGATTTATTTTTTTAAATTTTTTTTTTATATTTACAAAATATATACATAGCCCTTGCATTGGGATTTCAAGGATAGAACTTCTTGAGATGGATACTGTTAAGAGGTTCATCCAAAGGATCTCCCTCAGGTGTGGACAATTGATAAGCCCCAAAACCATAAACTGTTGTAACTACAAAAGGACCTAACCAATTGGGTTTGAACTTGCCCTTCTTTTCACGATGCAATTGATTCTTTGGATTTTCGCGAAGGACAAAGTCACCCAACTGAAAGTCTCTGATCTTTACCTTATTGTTATACTGATGAGACATATGCTGCTAATAGACTTTCAAATGATCATAAGCTCTCTGACAGTGTTCATCTAGCAGTTCTAGTTCAGTCAACCATGCAACTCTATAGTCTTCATCAGGAATCAAATCTTTAAGAGTGACACAAAGTGAAGGCAACTCGACCTCAAGGGGCAAGACTGCTTCAGATCCGTAGACAAGGGAGTACGAGGTGGCTCTAGTAGGAGTAAAGATGGAGGTATGGTAAGCCCACAAGGCTAGATTCAGTTGGATATGCCAATCACGACCAGCGTCATTGACAGTCTTTTGTAGGATTTTAACAATAGTTTTATTTGACGCCTCAACTTGGCCGTTTCCTTGGGGATAGTATACGATGGAATAGTTATGGGTGATATGGAATTTTGTGCACAGTTCATCCATGTCCTGATTTTGAAACTGTTTCCCATGATCAGTAATGAGATACATAGGTATACCATATCTAAAAATGATATAATTTAAGATAAACATGGATATTTGTTTCCCTGTGGCGGTAATTAATGGAACAGCCTCAATCCATTTAGTAAAATATTTTGTTGCAGTGAGAATCCATTTGTGACCATTGGAAGATGGAGGGTTGATAGCACCCACGAGGTCGATCCCCCACCGATTGAATAGCAAGGTAGTTGTAAAAGGATGTAACTCTTGTGCTGGAGCATGAATAAGGTTTCCATGTATCTAACATTTCTTGCATGCTCTAGCAAAATGAAAGGAATATGTTTCCATGGTAGGCCAATAATAACCCATATGCATGAGTTTCTTAGCCAAAGAGGGACCACTGGAATGTTTCCCACAAATACCCTCATGTACCTCTCGCAAGGTAGTTTGAGCTTCATCATGCTCGAGACATCATAGGAGAGTACCGTCAAGACCTCACTGATAAAGGGTATCAGATATTAGGACATAGCGGGAGGCTTGGCAGAGAAAATTTTGTTTTTTATTGCAGGATAAGTCAGGGGGTAGGATGTCATTTTTTAGATAGGAATAAATTTTTCCATAGATTGGGGGGTCGTGTCCAATTAGATGACATATAATACTCATATCAGGATCATCATATGCAGGACAAGTCAGGGATTCCACCAAGAACTCAAAACGGACCTTGGTATCTTTTGTATCAAATAAAGGAGCAATCGTTGCCATTGCATTGACAGCCTTGTTATCATGCTAAGGAATCTACTCAAAAGTGATGACTGAGAAATATTGTTTGAAATCATCAACCATACATTTATATGGTAATAACTTATCATCTTTAGTCTGATAATCATCATTACCCTGGTTTATAATCAACTGAGAATCCCCATAGACATTTATTTCAGTTACTTTCCATTGTAAAGCCATCTTTAACCCAATCAACAAGGCTTCATATTCTGCTACATTGTTGGTGCAAGGAAAGAGCAGCTTGTAAGATTTTAGAATGGTGTATCCTTGTGGTGTGACAAAAAGAATACTAGCTTCTGAACCCTGTTGAGTATACAATCCATCAAAATATAATTGCCAGGTTTGTGTAGATAAAGCCAAGATGTGTGCATCAGGAAACTCTGTATGTATAGGTTGGTCATCTATTAATGGAGCATATGCTAGCTGATCTTCTATCACTTGACATTTGATAGGCTTCCTGTCTACATATTCAATATCAAATTCACTAAGTAGCATGACCCACTTAGCCAATTTGCTTGTCAATGTTGTTTTGCTTAATAGATACTTTAAAGGATCAATCTTGGTGATGAGCTGGATTGAATGTGACAACATGTAATGTCACCACTTTTGTGATGTAAAACCAACGGCTAGACATGCTCGTTCTATTGGAGAATAGTTTAGCTCATAGCCCACTAGGGTGCGACTGATATAATAAATGGCTTTTTCTTTTCCTTCATGATCTTGTTGAGCCAGTAGAGCACCTAGTGAAACTGTCATAGCTGAAATGTAGAGCAAGAGTGGCTTTCCCATAATTGGTGACATCAGAGTTGGAGGATTCGCCAGATATTTCTTGACTTTATTAAAAGCCACTTCACACTGATCATCCCATTGGAATAAGATATTTTTATGCAACAAATGTTGAAAGGGATGACTTCGATCTGCTAGTTGAGAAACAAATCTTCAGATGGATTGGAGACATCCCTACAAGGATCATAACTGACTGATGTTAGTGGGGGAAGCCATCTCCAATATTGCTTTAACTTTTTCTGGATCTACTTCAATTCCTTTGGTTGAGACAATGTACCCTAACAGTTTACCGGATGTGATGCTGAATGCACATTTCTTTGGATTGAGTTGAATTTGATACTTTTCCATCTGGGTGAATATTCTATCCAACACTCTCAAATGACCAGCTCTATCTTTGGATTTTGCTAAAATGTCATCAACATAATCTTCCATAATGGTGTGCATCATATCATGAAAGATTGTGGTCATTGCTCTTTGATAAGTTGCTCCAGCATTTTTGAGGCCAAAAGGCATCACATTTCAGTAGTATGTACCCCATGGACAAGTAAAAGTAGTCTTTTCTTGGTCTTCTAGCGCAATCTTGATTTGGTTATAGCCAGAAAATCCATCCATTAATGATAACATCTCATGCCCAATTGTCAGGTCAACAATAATGTCAATATTTGGCAAAGGAAAGTCATCTTTTAGACAAGCTTTATTAAGATCTCCAAAATCAATACAAATCCTGATAGACTTATTTGGTTTTGAGATGGGGACAATATTTGAAATCCACTCAGCATAATCAATAGCTCAAATGAATCCAACATCTAGGAGCTTCTTCAATTCTACTTTAACCATTAGTGCAATGTGGGGATGCATCTTGCGAAGCTTCTGCTTAACTGGTTTTACACCTGGTCTGATAGATAAATGATGCATAATAAGATTTGGATCTAGGCTAGGCATATCAGCATAGGACCAAGAAAAGTTGATTTGTCTCTCTTTGAAAATTTTTGCAAAAGTTTCTTTCTCTGATTCTGTCAAGGATGCTGCTACTTTGAGGATGCGCAGAGACTCTTCTGTTCCAATGTTAAGAGGTACTGTTGGTTCTATAAGAATGGAAGATTGCTCTCGATACAAATAGTTGGGAAGAGTGCAATCCTTCCATCGTTAGGCACCTCAAAGAGGTTTTCACCATCAGATGTGTCATTTCTTTTTACTATTTTTGGATCTAATATTGCCACTGAGTGGTTTTCACCATTAGATCTATTGATTATTTTTATATTTTTATGACTGAAAGGATTGGCACTCTCACCAAAGTAGGCCATGTCATTGAGTTCTATCACAAATCTTGACTTGTGATCTCTTGGTGGTAAATGATCTCTGATTCTAAGATAGTCAATGATTGCATCATCAATATGGAATACATCAAGTTCTGGATGATCGGGAGAATCCCAATCGATAAGTTCGTGATGTACAAGGGGCATTGGATCATTCGGGTCAGTTTCAAAGGTAGAGATGGTATTGATGGAAAATTTTTCAAGGTTCATGATGGTATCAGTGAGGTCTATTTCCATACTCTCATTTGATTCATCTATCGCAAGATAACGCTCACTTCCCTCATGATTGACAAGAGTAGTATTATGTGGGACCAATCCTAGTGAGTCACTCCTTGAACTCTTTCCCTCATGGTAATCATTACTATAGTGATGGACAACATCAACTCCTATTTCTATAGTACAATCAGATAATGAATCCCATTCATAATCATTTAAGTCAGAATCATCATTATCCCCAAGTCTATCAATGGATTTTTGTGCTATCCTTTGTTTCTTGGGATCTACATACATACCATTCTTTTTGAATTGCAAGGCAGGAGCTTTAGATATCTCATGAAAATGTGTGACCTTTGATTTTCCTTTTGGTTCTATTGGTCCTTCTCCTTTGTATCCTAATCCTATAGTGTCTCTTTGATAGTTTGGATTTTGCAAAATTGGTTTGATAACCCCTTCTCTTTGTAACCCTATAGGTCCAGCACCTTGGTATCCCATCTTTTGTAGCAAAGTATACCCCTTACTATAGACATTAGGTGATATATATTCATGTTTGATATCTTCTTCATTCTTCTGTAGTGACTTAAGCAAATGATCAACATTACGCTCAGCTGCCTCTTTGGATATTGTGCCCCCACTTATAAATGTGTCATAAATAAGTGTTGAAGGGGGTTCTGATTGTTGTTTAGTGATCAAAGATCTTCCATATGATCTAGGAGATAAAGGTAACTCTGTGATGCAAAGAGCTTGACCTAAAGTGTGTTCTCCCATACTTCTTTCTTTTATGTCTATCTTGATCCCATTTGATTTTGAAGTTGATGCTATATTACTAGGATCACTGGGTGTAGTTGTAGAAGATCCAGTACGGTTATAAGGTATCAAAGAGTCAAATGTCTTCACAGAATTGCAATACTGGAATGGATTAGTGTCTCCTTTGATAGTGACTTCTTGACCATTATGAGGGAATTTCAAACATTGATGATAGGTTGATGGTACAGCTTGCATGGAATGAATCCATGGTCTTCCCAAGAGAATGTTATAAGCAAGATCCATGTCTAGAACTTGGCAAGGTACATCTTTGATTATAGGACCTACTCTGATTGGTAAAACAACAGACCTCTTAGATGACCACTCTTCCTCATCATAAGCTTTTATCATGATTTTCTTCTTGGGATCAACAACATTTGCAGAGAATCCCAATGCAAGGACTAGTTTCAATGTACAGATATTTAAGCCAGCTCCTCCATCTATTAGTACTCGTTTGATTTTGTGACTCTGGACAAGGACTTTGATATGTAGGGGGGCATTATGAGGTTGGGTAATAGCTAAGTCATCATTCTCAGTGAAGGATAGGTAATGCGGGGTTGTTAAATGGCCCACCATAGCTTGAAATTGATCATGATCTAGATTTGTGGGGACTTGGGTTTCTAAGAGAGCTTTTTCAAGGATATCTTTGTGAGATGGGGATAGACGCAAAATCTCTAAGATGGATATCTAGGCAAGTGTTTTCTTGAGTTGTTCCAAAAGGTTGTATTGGTTGGAAATATTCATTGTAGACTTTGGGACATAAACAGACTTGTTGTGAGGTGCATTTGGTTTAGACTGGACTCCTTGGAGAGTAACTTTGGATTGAGCATGAGTAGTAACATGGACTAGTTGACTCTCTGATTTTCCTTTGATGGTAATGACATTGGCAGAATACTTAGAAGGATGACATTTAGAAATGTTACCAACATATTGATAGGGAGTGGAATTATAATTGGCTTGATTATCATTCTTAGTATTGGAAGAACCTCCTTTTTCATGCTCAGGAAATGGATCTTTGAAAGTCGTATGTGATTCATTTGAGGTATGTCCATCAACACTAATTTCACCGCTTTCAATTAAATCTTGAATTACATTTTTGAGCCTTTTGCAATCATTGGTTTTATGTCCTTTGCCTCTATGAAATTCGCAATAATCATGCTCATCCCACCAAGAAGGCTTCACTCTAGGTTAGAAATCTTTCGTGTCAGGAAGCGTAATGAGTTTCTTTGTGATTAACTTCCATAATGCTGATTTGAGAGATTCCCCTAAAGGAGTAAAGTTTCTTCGAGGTGACATGAAAGGCAATCATGGTTTAGATTAATCTTTGTTGGTGTTTTGATTTGTGGATTGATTGATGTAAGTACCTTGAGTAGCATTGGCCTGACTTGTGAGATTGAGAAGGGGTTGTGTTGGTTTGACATTACGATTATCAACAATCCCATCATTGACAATGTTTTTGTTTTTATTGCAAAATTTTGATTTGTCATTGTTATAGTTGTTGGGATTGGAATTTGAGGATCCAGCATTGTCCTTGGAATAAAGTTTTATCTCACCTTTTCTGACCATGGCTTCCTCAATCTTGATACCATTTTCTATGAGCTTATTGAAATTTGGTGGACATTGCAATTGTAACCTATAACTCATTTCTGGTGTAAGGTTATGCACAAAGATATCCATCTTTTCTTGTTCAGGAATCATTCGTGGATATTTGGCAAACAATTGATGCCATCTTTGCAAAAAAGTAAGGAAGGGTTCTCCATTCTTTTGATGTGCATTGCAAAGATCAAGCATAGTGACTTCATGTTTGATGTTATATGAATAATGAGTAACAAATTTGTCAAGAAGCTCATTGAAAGATTTGATGCCTGGGAGTAGTTTGGAGAACCATTCCATAGCTTTTCCTCCTAAACTTTGTGGAAATAGTCACATAAGATAAGTGTCATTGTGAGCGACTTCAATACAAGCAGCACAAAACTCACGAATGTGGTCTTGTGGATCCGAATTCCCTTTGTATTTGTCAAATTTTGGTACCTCAAAATGAGGAGGGAATGGAATCATTGCTAAGTTCTTATCAAAAGGATAAGGATATATATCATCCAAGGAATACTTCTTTGTTGATGATCTAGTTTGGATGTCACGGATTTGTTGTTGAAGCATCTGGATTTGTTGTAGAACGGGATCCAAAGATAACGTGTTTCCTTGAGAGTTTTGGGAAACATTGTTGTGAGAAGCATGGTTTTGGGAAGCATGGTTTTGCTGATCAGTTTGAGAAGCATCAGATGGTTGCTTGGTTTCTTTTGCTCCATGAGTATCTTGAGAGCTACTAGGAATTTCTTGATTGGTTACAATAGTCGGTTCTCTAAGATGAGAGACATCAAAATCACTTGGTAACTTAGCTCCTTGTTGAGCAAGCATGAGGAAATACATCTCTCTATCCAAGCCTAAGAGTCTTTCCATGACATGATAAAATTGAGGATCTTGTGAAGCTTCTCTAAGTTCGTCATTAGTGGGTTCATCAGTGGATGTAAAAAGTGAAGTTTTCTTAGGAGCTTCAGGCCAAGGATTCTCATCATTACTTTTTTTTCCGTCCATTTTGTCTAGGGATTCTGAATCAACAGGTTGTTTTAGTTTCTGAGATTGAGTTTGAACCATAAAATGGGAAAATTGATTTGTGGAATGAAAGATGTTTGATGAAAAGATATGGAAAGTGATTGATAGAAAAGATATTGAAACATGTTGAAAAGTGATAAGACAACTTGATAAACTCTAAGTCAATAGGAGGTATAGATCTCACTATGATATGACAAAGGGAAATCAAGAGATAATAACCTAAGTAAGTTTGGTGGTTAAGGATGATATATCCTGATATGGTAAACTCACAAAGATCAAAATCTGATAGATAAGGTAATGTTTCAACACTAAATTGAGAATTTCAAAGATTGGAAGAAAAATGATTTGATGAATTTTGATGAAGGAATGATGAAAAGTGATGAAAATGGTCAAACTAAAGATCAGAGGTCTGTGTAACTTGACCATTTTTCTAGAATCTTACTAAGGATGAAAATGGGTATCTGAAAAGTGATTTTGAAAATTTGCAAAGTTTGTGGAAATGCTCACTGTTATAAATGCGCAGCAACAAATGCGCAGGATAGATTGATAAATGTGCAACAAGATTAGATAGATGCGTAGCAAAATTTTGACAGATGTGAACTGGTAAAATCAAAAGCGCAAACAGTCTGAACAGATGCGCAACAAATGTGATCAAATGCGCAGCAAGATGTGATATATGCGCAAGCTCTGAAGTTTTGATTTGAACTGAATTTTTTTGGATGTTTCTGATATTTTCTGGTTTTTTTGGCAAAATGAAAAATGCATAAACACATGCACGCAAGACAGAAATGATTTTAATCTAACTATGCTAATATAAATGCACAAACACACTTACAATCCTATGGTTGGCAAGGACGATATCTGTTGAATCCCCACTAGGATAATAAAATCCAACCATGCAAATTCACAATGGACAGCCTAGGAACTTGGAGGCACGGGCTCCTCCTTATAGTGCACTCACTTCTCAGGGACACCAAGTTTCAAATTCAATGGGTCATTACTTCCCAAAGAACTGCTATCTCTATTATGAACCGTGAGTATTGTGGGGTGTCTTCACGAGCTTGGGTGACTCCTTGAGCTAGCAGATAGAAGGTTCTTGGCCACTAAACAAAAGCTTTTAGTAAGGACATCCATTCAGGTGGTTGTGATCAAGTCATTTTCCCAATCAAGGGGGCTCTCCCAATCCTTTCAAAGCAAGGCTTTCACCTCTACTAAGTAGGACTTTAATGCACCACTGGGGTACTGGAGGAGATTTTGGTTGCCATAATGAACTCACACATATCTAATGTGAGACTAATCACCCTAGCATTTTTTATATACTGGTTTGGAAGGGCTTAGCTTTAGCCTGTTACTAGTTGGGTCATTCCTTGGGGTGAGTACCTCTTTTCCCACCAAAGACCGCCCTCTAAAAATTATAACAGTTTCTCTTACACCCAAGGTCCACGGATGGCGAGGGGAGAGGATACGTTGTTATAATTTTGGGATTACAAATATGCTATTAAGCAAGACACAACAAACACTTGAGCTATGCTAAAGAATACACACAAAGCAAAAACATGTCTTATTTTAAGCCCAAACAAGGTTATGGTTTATTTTGCAAACCCCTTGGCAATCTGCAATCAAACCGTTAGAAAAAAAAATTTAGCAATGGAGTCTTCAAAAACAACGTCCTGTAAAACAACCTAAAAGACTACCAAAATGAACAGAAACTTGTCAAGATGTTAGCTAAAATCAAATCTAATCAAAAAATAGAATTTTACCACAGCAACTGACAAATGCGCAGAACAGTGAAACAAATGCGCAATAATTATGAATCAATGCGCAGAATATGTGTATGCGTAGCAGAATTATACTAATGCGTAGTGAGATGATACATATGCGCAGTTATTGCGAATGCGCAGCAGGAAAATACGTATGCACAAAAAAGTTGAATGAATGTGCATAAATATGACAAAAACAGAAATGGTGCATGTGGCGTCAGAAAATGGATGCGCAGTAGAAATGAACAAATGCACAGGAATCATGTATAAATGCATCGAAATTACTTATAGAAAAATTTACACACGGAAAACTAAAAACTAAAAGTGAAAAGCCCGGTTGGGCCCTCCTTCTAGCACCAAAAATGTATGCAAATTAGATGTCTAATAACTAGAGATGATAAATTAACTATTGAAAGCCGATAAATCAATCTAATGCAACACAATGAAGAATAAAAAGTAACTATAAATGATGAAGCTCTCAAATTTCCAAATGAAGCCTTCTCCTAAGATGTTACCAAAGTGTGGAGATTTTATGAAATGAGTGCACAATAGCTTATGCAATCTAATGGATGGAATGCAAATAAAGTGATGATAATATGGATTGATTTACCCTTAGAATGCTTGGATGCTTGGATGCTTGATTACTTGATTGCTTGAATGCCTATTTCAAAAATACCTATTATCTCACAAAGAGGAAATGAGGCTCCTTTTATAGATTTTTGGAGGATCTAGGCCTAGGTGGCACAATCCTATGGTTGAGAATGAAAGGTGGAAGATCCTAGGGCTAGGATTGACTTGGTTGAAGGAGTTGAGAGAAAGGGGGATGTAGTTGGAATGTGAGAGGGAGAATAGGGATGATGTTCCTCTCACATTGACATGGAGGAGAAGAAGTGGAAGGGAAAGACACATGTCAAGTGTCTCACAAAGACCAAAGAGAGAAAGAGGGAGAGACCTTTTCCTCATGAGGACTCTTTGCACAAGTGTCCTATGAGTCACCTTTGACCCTTAGAGGTGGCTTGAGAAGCCCCTTAAGAATAGGGAATGTCTCTTGACTTAGTTTAAGAGAGGACATGTGGTCATGAGACCAAGTCCTATGAGGCCACATAGCCCTTAAGAATAGGACATGTGTGGGTGAGGATAAATAAATAATTAATAATAATTATTTATTTTAGCCAAAGTGATGTGTCAGGTGACTAGGTAGGTGAGGTGGACTAGGGGACTTAGTCATATTTAGGTGATTGTGTATTTAATTAAATCACTTTAATAAGACTAATTAGAAGACTTAGGATAGAGGAATAGACTATAGTGAATTTACTAAATAAATTAAATAATTTATTTAACAAATAGAGGAATAATTATTAATTAAATAATAAATATTTAATTAATTTATCAGGTCAATATCAATTAAATAATAAATATTTAATCAATTAATGAAGCCATTTTTAAGTGTATACATTTGTATCAAATTCTTGCAATGTCAAATAAAACTTTGAAAGTTTTTTTCTCCAAGAGAAAAAACTTTTTGTATCCAAACAAAACTTTGAAAGTTTTTTCTCCAAGAGAACCTTGGTTCATGTTGTTTTTTGGTTGAATGCTTCCTTGTGCCTATTTTAAAATTATTATTAACTATCTAGATGATTTATAAACTTTTCCCAACTTTTTGGAAATCTCATTTTATTTATGAAAGATAGTAATTGTACCACAAGAATATTGCAAAAGTATGGGACTTCAAAATGCTGGGATAGATTTGTAATCATCTAGACCTACAGTAATATTCATCTTTAACATAACTATGTTGTGTCTTTTTGTCATAAGTATTTCAGTTGACTTTCATCAATGCCCCAAACCATTTTCATAACCACCAACTACGTAACTAGCAACATCCTTAAACTATGCCATCACTTTTATAGAAGAATTTAAAGGTAATTTTGAAAGTCATACTTTTCACAGCAAGTTGTTTAAACTCAAAAGTTAAACTTTCACAAATAGCTGCATGAAACCCTAACAAAAATAGAACTACATATTCAACACAGTGTGTATGGATCCAACACACCTTGATCCCATGTGAGAAGCCTATAATGCAATCAAAGCTTCTAGAGCGTAGGTGCCTTGGATATTAATTACAATATAACTTTTAAGTCATTACTTAAAATTAACATTTTCATGTTTTCTTTTCCCAAACTTTGTTTACTCTACACATTCCCCATTGCAAATACTAATCTAATTTTCTCCTTGTAGACTACAATTAGGTTGTTAAAAAAAAGACACAAACTAAGTCTCTAATATATGTTATTAATTTACTACTGGGTATTTTGCTTTTTAACAACATTGTTGTGGTCAAGAACAATTTTCATTGGTTTCTTCAAACGTCCCCTTTATAACAAGAATTAACCTAATCCATAACCATAACTTTGGTATACTTATAAATAAGATATTAACTACTTTTGGATAATTACTCATTGTAATATTAGATTGTGACGTGATTTACACATTTCCTAACACTCTTTCCTATTACATTGAGTGGTCCTCCAAATTTTCCCGCACTCTTATGTTGTTATGCACACTTTACCAATAACTATAGTCACTTCAATGCTCAAACGCTTTAGAATACAACAAGAAAAAAGCACAAGAAACTTCAAAATGTTCCTGGTGCTATTTTTCCTCAAGGTATGCATTCAAGATTTACAACCCTGCTTTAACATTGATCACTTAAAAGATTTTAAACTCTTATTCTTTTCAAACTAATAGTTTCCATACTTTGTGAATGGATCATAACAACACCCATTTCTTTGAAAAGTGCACCCAAAACACACAAATTCACGACCACAAGTATTTCAAGTAACCAACAAATTTTATTCAAAATGTTTTCGATTCTAGAATCTTTTTCTTTTCTCTCATACTTGTTTGCTTTTAGATAACAATATCACTTTTCTTCGCATTGCAGTTTTAGCTGGCAACAACGCAGGCTTCTACCTGATTTTGGTATATGTCATTTAATTACCTCTACAAACTAGAATTCAATGGCTGCAAGAACTTTACCATATACAGTCCATTGCCTGTAGTATTGCTCAAGGTACACTTTTGAGTTATTTTAATACTAACATTGCCATTTCTTTTATTACTTTTTTAATAACTGATTTTTTAAAATTGTATACAGGATATGGCCTCGATACGACCAATTGTGTCAACAGAATGTTACATCAATAGAGTTGCCTTCAATGACAGATATAGCCACATCCTTTAAGACCCTTGATACAACTATCGTTTGACCTGCATATCTTTTCAATATATTAGTTGGACAAAATATATTCAGATAGTGCATAATGTGTAACACAATCTGAAGCAGCATTTTACCACATATTATATTTGTATGACTCTACCAGACTTGTAATCTTCTATGTTGTACATTCAATATTACTTGACTCTTTCAAAACATTGTCTTTCGTGCTTTTCATGCTACCATTTTTATTGAGATAAGAATGTTGCACTGGTTTCTTTCAGTTGTTTAAAACCATCAATTACTTAGTCTTTCAAAACATTGTGTTTAAGAATCTTGCAATGATTTGTTTCAGTTCTTCAAAACTGTCCATTCCTTACTCTTTCAAACCATTGTGTTTAAGATTTTCCATTTATTACCATATTATCTCTAAAAAGCTTCATTCTTCACTGTACCATACCTAGCAATCTAATTTTTCAAGACCTTGTATTTATTATTTCTTAAAACCTTCATTTTAAAATACCATTCATCATTGTACTGTACAACAACTTGCATGTTAAAAATATTCTTGTATCTTAAAAATATGATTCTCTTCTATGTTTCAAAAAGATTACAAATAACACTACATTCTAATATTAATGCCTTGCCAATTTCAATGCCTTCATTTTAAAATGCGATATGTGAAATTTGAAATTTATATTTTATTGTATTATTGATGCCTTTTGTATCTAATGTTTTAAATGTATTTCCCTTATATATATTTACTTTTACATTTAATTGACAATGTTAAATGTAAATATAAAATTTAAGTTACATATAGACAAATTGTACATGATATATATTTTTATATAATTGCACACAATATATGATAGTAATGTTAAAGCTTACTTTTTAACACGTTTAATATAGTCCCAAATAAAACAAGATACTAATTCCAAAACTTCATTTTCAATTTCATTATTCATTTTACTATGCTAGCAAATAACAAAATACAACTACTATTATGTTATAATTTTATTTATATTATACATTTCAATACCATAGCAAAATATATTTCATTATAATATTAATAAATACAAAACTTTCATTATATGAATATTATCTATGGACCATAAATATTGTATTATTATTTTTTCCCTTTTTAAACAAACTTAGCATACTTTTAAATATTCACTCTATTACAAAATACTTTAAATTGTCATCAACTATATTCACACGTTAATTCCTTATTAAAGATATTACACGTACTCTATTACTATATTCTTTTAATAACAATTTAATAAATTAAACACATCTAAAAACTGCTAGGCATTTATAGATAGTATGTAATGGTTACTTCATTGGAATCATTTTTACCTTCACGGATATATGAAGTTTTACTTCAATTAAAATTTGAAGTTCGAAAAGACTAGGTTGAAATGGCCATAACTACGAATTTGGGAAAATGGATATCATCGACGCTTTTACTTCATTAATTACCCCACACTCTGTTCATGAAATGAATATGAAGATTTGGGATGCAATGGCAGTTCATCCAGAGAATCATCTATTTTCTGTTCCTAATCTTTGCAATGGCAGTTAACTGATCTATTCCTAATTTTTGCAATGGCATTTCACTGATCTATTCCTAATTTTGCTCATTTTTATTAGACGACAGGTATTCATAGATAAATAGTGTCATCAATTCCCCCACACTATTCATCAAATGAATATCAAGCTTTGGAATGTCGAATCCACCATGGAATGGGCCGATTACGTTTGGTAGAGAATAATTTGCAAGTCTACAAACCTTGAAATCAAATCTTTGAATGATAAGGAACTTGAACTAACCATGTAACGGGCCGATTATGTTTGCCAGAAAATCATCTGTAGTCTACAGAGCTTGAATTCAAAGCTTTGGATGATACAAAAATTTAATCCACCATGTAATGGGTCGATTGTGTTTGCCAGATAATCCTTGTTTAATTAGGAAATGATAACCAGGACCATAACGAGAAGCCATATCAGAAAGATTCAATGGAACTTCAGTAATCACTATGTCATCATTGGTAGGTTTGATAGATTCATTATGGCTAGAAGCAGCGACAAAGTTATTATGAAGAACATTAGAAGTAGAAAAAAAAACTCATTGTTCAAACTCTCTTTGTTGCTTCATAAAATCAAGATTAGAAACCTTATATTCTCCCATAAAGGTAGGATTAAAATTCAAGGTTCCCCAATCATCACCAAGAAGAGCATTAGAGGAAGAAGGATTACTATTAGGAGTAGGAGTATTGTAGGTTTGAATATTCAAACAAGGATTTGTCTCATCATTCGCATGAAGTGTATACATTGTGTTGTTATGTATAAACTTTACTTTACGGTGAAGGGTGGAAGGAACAACATGCATCTCATGCAACCAAGGTCTACCCAAAAGAAGGTTATAATTGAGAGGTCCAGGCATAACATGAATAGGAGTATTCAGGATGACCAGTCCTACTTTGATAGGTAAGGTAATGATGCTAAAAGTGTTCTAAGCAATATTATCAAAGCCACGTATAGGAACATTGTCAGGTTGAATAGTTGAAAGATTGACTTTAATCGCTTTGAGCATGTCCATGCTACAAACATTGAGCCCATATCCATTATCAATCAAGGTCCTACAAATGATACTTTTATTGATAGTAATAGCAACCATAAGAGCATCATATTGATTCTGAACTTCTTTAGAAGGTAAATCCTTTTGAGTAAATACAATGGTAGGAGGACACAGGGTAGCATGCATGCATTGTAAGAAATTATTGATGTTCTCTTGATTAGGAGGTGGAGTAGGAAGAGTTGTTGGAGATTTTTGCAAGGCTTCATAGTAGGTAGGTGAAGTTTGAATAAGCTCCCATAAAGAAATATTGGCAGGAGTATTTTGCAATTGGTTTATCAAATCATACTCCTTGCTAGGAAGACAAGGTGGAGGAGGAAGAATGGGTTGAGAAGGTGGAAAAGAAGTAGAAACCACCAGATTAGGTTGAGGCTTGTACAATAAGTGTGAGCTATCGAATCTTGATCATTGAAAGAATCTAAAGACTCCATAGGTTTACCTTTGATAGTAATGCGAGGACAACCTTTGATAGTCAACAAGGGTTCTGGATAAACCATGTTAGTTGTCTCAACACTACAAATAGATTCACAAGAAGGAAGCAAAGAAGAAATCCTACGAGGAGATGAGGTAGGATCTTGATTCTCCATAAGATCATCACTAAGAGGGAGAGTATTAAGGGAATTCATATCATTCTTCGTTAATGCCTCATCACTAGAAGAAATCCCAAATGGAGGTAAAGCATCTATAATGTTGTCCTCTTTCGATAAAATATCTACATAAGGGGAGTGTGTTTTAGAAAAAGAGTCACCATCATGTATTAATATGTCATCTATTAATAAATCACCCTCTTGTATCAAAGCTTCTTCATGAGGAGGGGATAAATCAATGTCTTTATCCAAGGGATCATCCACAATGGTTTCATGAGGAAGAGAGTAATTAACATCCAAATCCAAAGGTTCATTCCAAACAGGAGGATTATCATCCCTACCAATAAAGCACATTGCAGGATCACCATAAATCACTAAAGCTTGATTCCTAGAGGGGAAAGAAGGTAAATTATATTCTAAAGTAGGCTCATAGAAAAGACATGTATTAGGAGAAGAATAAACATCAATCCCCGACTTATCTCCATAAAGAGAAATATGATGGAGAGATAGAGTAAATTAATCTTCTTGCTCTAATATATCCTTACAAGGTGATACAAGAGAGGACAAAGAAACATCACATGCACTAGATAAAGTCTTTCTAGGTGTAACACCATGCAATGGTAAGGTAAGAGGTAGATGTTGTGTAATCCCAAAAGTTATAGAAGGATGTTTGGAAAACACTTGAAACAACTTGTGCCACATGATAACAAATAAAGAAATACATAGAAAATAGATCTATATATATCCAAATGCATTCAAATGAAATTTATAAGCATGAAAAGGAAATCAAACACCACAAACACAATAGGGCATCTAATTCCACAAAAAATAGGGGTAAGCTTGTAAATATTTTTGTATTTTTTAAGAAATTTTGCAATTTTTTTATATTTTTGAAATATAAATGCAAGAGCATAAAATAAATCTACTTTTGTAAGTATGTAAGATCTAACACAAAATGTAAATCTAACACCAAAAATAAAGAGTTGTCTATCACGGGTTCACCAAAATGTAAGATGGAAAATATGGATGGGGTCTTAGAACAATGGTTTGCACATAAAAGAGACCCTAAAACCAATATTTTACACATACATGAAATTCTAATGCTATGGAAAGTAAATATAGAAGACTAATATTGAAATGATGAAATAAAGGTACTTACCTCCGAAAAAGAACTAGCTGAAAACCCTGTCAGACGGTTTCAAAAACTGTTGATTATCAAGCTCTTGAATCGAAATTGTGAGATCTACAAAACCCAAGAATTTCTTTTCTTTTCTGAGCAAGGTCAACCTTGACCAAAACACGGGGTAAGATCTTACCCTGAGGCGCAATCTTACCCCAAAATGTCAACCTTGACTTACACTGCTCCGACAAAAATTTTGTTCATGGATCTTGAAAGTTTGATGAAAAGGGTATCCAGATCTGCACTGTAATTTGTTGTCCCGCACCTATACCTGCAAGAAAAATGGTTTTGTTTGTTGGGGGGGAGGGGTTTGCCTTAGTCAAACCCCAATTTAGGAATTAACCTTGAAATTGAATTGAAATTGCTATAATAAACAAAGTAAATGAAACAATTCACCTTGCTTATGTTGAAACCCTTGTGGAGGATTCGAATCCTTGAATCCACAAGTATGGGTGCTCCAAATGAATGTAGAATTGTATGTAGGATGTCTCAAATCAATTGTCTTTAGATCTTCAACACTAATCTTGAATGGATCTTGGAATAAGAAGATTCTTGAATGGATGTGGATGGAGAAATCTTCAACAAGAGGGCTCCATAGAGATTGAATCCTTCAATGGCTAACAATGGATCTCCTTGATGAATTGGATCTTGAATGCTTGAATGGTAGAATGATTTCCTTCTCCTTCTTGCTTGATTGCTTGATTTCGCTTGCTTGAGTGATTGAGAGATTATGAAAAGAAATGGATTAAAATGAGAGAGGAAGGCCTCCTTTATAGAGATCTAGGGCACAAACTCCTAGAGAGGCTAACATATGAGAAATAAATTTTCATTGGGCCCATACCCCTAGAAATGGACCTAGATTAAATGAAATTTAAGAGTTTACTATTTCGGAGACCAAAATAGCCAACCCAGAAGTGGGAAATCAATTCTTTCCAAAACTTGACATTCGAAAATCATGGAACCTTGAAATTTGGACCTTGGGTCAAGGTCGATGTCGAATTTGACCTAAGTTAGGGTCAAGGTCATCCTTAACCTAGGTCAGAGTCAAGGTTGACCTTGACCCCAAGGTCAAGAATCTCAGGATCTCAATCCAGAATGCCAAAAAAATATAGAAAAAAAGTGGAAAAGGGGCAGAATCAGGGGAAAAAGCCAGATCTAAGTCGAGGACCCATTCAAGGCGCTTGACATGACCCCAAACCACTTACTCGGAAGGCTAAACTAGTCCTAAATGGAAGTGCTTCCATTTTCTGATGATACATAAATAAATTTGATGTTATGCATATGATGTAGTTGGGTCACTTGTATTGGAGTTGATGAGTAAACAACCCACAACTCCCAAGAACACCTGCACACAAACACCTGTCACATAAAGAGAGAGAAACAAGAAGCTAGAGAGGCCTAAATGAATGGATCCATGAAAGAGGAGACATTCTTGATGTGCAAAAATAAAAGTTGCAATTCAATAAAAATAATGTTTCTCAATTAAAATTACAAGAGAGATAAATCCTTATAAAAGGAGATCGAAACCCTAAAAGGGTAAAACCTAGGTTGCACAATAATAATTAATAAAGTAATTAATTATTATATGCCTAAAGTTTAGCTTAAGCATAAAGAGATAATAAGTGACTTAGTAATTAAATCAAAATATTTTATTACTCTAACACCCCCCTTAAGATAAACTTTGGGAGAAGCTAAGAACCTAGAAAGAACAACTGAAAGTAAATGGGTCACGACAATAAAAGGCCTGATCAGGTACCCAAGTGCAAAAGAGAGTCTCTAAAAAATGGATAAATAGAGAAAACCGCATGGGAAAAACTCTTCTCCAAAAAGAGACAAAGACTAGTCTGAAAGACTGAAGAAGCCTCCAAAAATAGGAATGTTCCAGAAAATATGAACAAGGATGAATATGTACAACATCACTGAAGCAAGAAGCTGCAAACTCTGTCAAGAAGTAACTGATGATCTAAATCTATCCTCCACTGAAATATGACCAGGTAGAGAAGACTATAATCTATATGAGTGCCCTCAAATGACACTACTTGAATCAGGAGACAAACAAAGGCAAACAACTAAAGTCGAAGAAACATAATACTGTAATCTGCACCAATGCCCTCAAATGACACTACTCGAATCAGGAGGCAAACAAATGAAAACACCAGGACTCGAAGATATAGATGGCATAAAAATACTAAAGTATGAATATTTGATCAATCAAAGCTGGAAGAGTGCTTCCAAAAATAGGAAAGAAAGAATGTCCATATGGTAAATGATCCATCTCGCCGGAATGCATAGGTACCCAACCACTGCATCCACCTAGTACATAGAATCAAATATTGAATACATAGCTCACACTATCAGACCAAGGAAGTAGTAGAATCAATAGTAGAAACCCCCTATAATACTGACAAGGGAGTAATGATAGGTACACTGAAAAGATCATCTAATATGAATTGCATGATACCAGGAACATCAAAGGTGTAGAGAGAGTACAAACACAAATAAAGATACCTGAGGCTAATGTCGTTGGAGGAAAACTCACATGAAAAAAGTAGATGAAAAACAAAGGCAAGCATCGAACCCCCCTAACACTTTATAATTGAGTGTGAGTACATAGAGCAAGAAGATGTGCAAGATCTCATAAATGTAATAGAATGGCACTTTATCTTAGTGCCTGTGCATAAAAGAATGCTATAAAAGTGAAGCATATACTTCTCAAAGAAGAGTGAAGGTTGCTGAAACAAAATAACAGCCAAAGATGAGCCATCCATCAAAGGGAAGAGATCCTAGGACCTAAAACATCCAAGATATCCATTAGATTGCAAAAATGCAAGAAACTGAATCAAATATCCCTGTAGAAGAATCTAGAAAAATGACTCACATCATTGTAAAGGTCTCTAAACAAGATTTCCAATGATATATTGTTTGCCCAAAACGGAGTCCGAATGCACAAGATAGAGCTCCCGGAGTGCAAAATTGAACATCTAGCTTTGACAGTAAAAAACCATCAAAAAAGAAAAATTAGAAATTTAAACTTCCAGATCTGGATAGATCTCATAACCAAATTTTCGACAATATCTCATTTTCCCAATTTCGACACAGTATGCTCAAGTTATGAGCAAAAAATCACAAGCTATGCTAGAGGGCCCAAAAAAGGTGTCTGAAAGGGCCTGATACAATGTTGACATCAGCACTTCATGACATTAAAATTGATAGTTGTATGGCCGTCACCGCAAAAGTGCAATTGGACCCTAGGGCCAAAAAAATTGGGCCCCTGGTCACGCGGGTGACTAGGGCGCTGACGATTAGGGCTCTGTGGCCAAGGGCTAGTCCCCCATGTGACCACCACGGCACTTGTGGGGGCTGACCCAAAGGTAAACTGCAGCGACCACTCACAACACTTAAAATTTTATTGAATAAGCTTTCCAATGATATATGGTTTGCCCAAAACGAAGTCCAGATGCACAAAATAGAGCTCCTAGAGTGTAAAAGTGAACATTTGAATTTGATAATAAAAACACCATCAAAAAATAAAAATCATAAATTCAAACCTCTAGATCTGGATAGAGCTCGGAACAAGCTTTCTGACGATATCTTATTTTCCCAATTTCAACACTGTATGCTCAAGTTATGACCAAAATACCAACTATTGTGCTGAAGGGCCCAAAAATGGTGTAGAAGAGGGCTGATGCAGTGATGATGTCAGCAAATGAGTGGCCTAAAATTAACAGTCGTATGGCCGTCATGGCCAAAATCTACCTGGGGGTTAAAAAAATTGGGCCCCTAATCGCCATACGACTAGGGGCTGAGACTGCATCCACTAGGGGGTTAAACAACCCATATTGGAGTTGATATTTTATTGGGCCTGAGGCTGATACCATATTAGAGTTGATGAGTAAACAACCCACAACTCCCAAGAACACCTACACACAAACATCTGTCACAGAAAGAGAGAGAAGCTCAATAAGCTAGAGATGCTTGAATGCATGGATCCATGAAAGAGGAGACATTCTTGATGTGCAAAAACAAAAGTTGCAATTCAATAAAATGAATGTTTCTCAATCAAGATTACAAGAGAGATCAATCCTTATAAAAGGAGATTGAAACCCTAAAAGGGTAAAGCTTAGGTTGCACAATAATAATTAATAAAGCAATTAATTATTATATGCCTAAAGTCTAAAGTTTAGCTTAAGCAGAAAGAGATAATAAGTGACTTAGTAATTAAATCACACATGATTTAATTAATAAGCAAACACTTTATTACTCTAACAACTTGTTGATGCAGTACGAAGAAACAACCCTCTTGTCTTGTAACAAACAACTCTGATGTAGCACAACACACTCTGTTAACAATAAATTCAATCACACGACAACTAACATAGATTTGAAACCTTCAATATTTTCTCATTCATCACTGACTGCCTCTACAATTTGCTGCAAACTCTTAAGTAACCAAAAAACTAGCAAAAACAAGAAATCTGAAAATTACCCTTTTTGGCAATTTTTTCCACATGTTTTTTGCCATTTTTGGTAATTCTTGAAACAACACCTAAAAAGTTGAGATTTTCCCTAAACATGCCCTTGACTAAGTTAGAATGAATTGCCAACTAATATCCGAGATTAGAAACATATCTTTGGATTTATTACAAAACATAACTTTCTAAAAATTAGAGAAAAAACACTAAAAGCTGATTTTGGAGCCCGAGATGAAAATTCCAGCTCTCAAAAATGTGATAAAATGGACCCCAATCAATCTGAAATTAATTGGCAAAAAAAATGCCACCACCTGAGGCACGCACCCAAAAAATTTCAGCAAAAACCCAGACCTGAGTCAAAAGTTATGACCTCCGAAAGTTTATGTATGAGATTATGACCTACGAAGGGCCCTGCATCATATCCCCTTCTTTAAAGGAATGCAGCTCCTGCAAGTGGTTGTCTGTGAACTGCTGCAACTTTGTGGGGTCCAATTTCATCACTTCCCATTCTGAGATCCAGGTGTTATCTATTGCTGGTAATCCCTCCCACTGAATCAGGTACCTATTGTAATGACCATTTCAAGTGACTGTAGACTGCTTGTCCAGAATGTGGGCAATCTTTTCCTTCTTTTTGTTTGGAAGGTGGTGATGCCAACCCACCTCATCTATACTGGTTGGCTCAGGTAGTTCTCCATGAAATGCATATAAATCAAAAACATTAAAGACAGGAGAAATATCCAGATCATCTGGTAGACAAACCTCATAAGCATTATCATTGATCTTCTTCAAAATTCGGCAAGGACCTATCTTTTTGTATTTCAACTTATGATATGTGCCAGTGGGAAATCGCTCATGCCTCAAGTACACCATCACCAAATCACCTGCATTAAATACATGTCTCCTTCTATTGGCATTTGCAGCAACCTTATATCGTTGATTGCTATCTTGTAATTTACTCCTCACATCTTGTTGAAGTTGTTGAAGGTGTTCAGCAAATGCTTCCCCGTCATCATTAATTTTGTCTTGCACAGGGAGTTCTACAAGGTCCAAAACACCCTGAGGATTCTTACTATATACGATCTGAAAAGGAGATTTTCCAGTTGATCTGTTAATAGAACTGTTGTAAGCAAACTCTGCTTGAGGCAATGCCAAGTCCCACTGCTTGGGCTTTTCACCAACAATACACCATAACAGGTTTCCCAAACTCTGATTGACTACCTTAGTTTGCCCATCAGTTTGGGGATGATAGGCACTGCTAAACTACAACTGTGTTCCCATCTTCTTCCATAAGGTCCTTCAGAAATGACTCAAAAACTTAGTATCCCTGTCAGAAGTGATAGTCTTTGGAATGTCATGGAGTCTAACAACTTTTGAGAAAAATAAGCTGGCTATCCTTGTGGCATCATTAGTTTTTTTACAAGCAATAAAATGAGCCATCTTAGAGAATCTATCAACAACTACAAAGATAGAATATGTACCTCATTGGGTGTGGGGAAGCCCCAATACAGAATCGATACTCCAATCTATCCATGGCTCGATGGGTACAGGTAGAGGTGTATACAATCCTGTGTTTTGGGAGTGACCCTTACCCACTTGACAGATTCTGCACCTTGCCACGTACTTAGTAATGTCCCTTTTCAGTTTTGGCCAGTAGTATTTGTATTCAACCAAGGCTATTGTCTTTTCCTTCCCAAAGTGACCAGCCAAACCACCACGAAATTCCTGGATAATATTTTCCCTCATGGAACCAGCTGGTATACAAAGTTGTTTCCCTTTAAAGAGGTAACCATCCTGCATAAAGTATTCTCCTCTCATGTGATCCAAAAGATTAGTTCATGGTTCTTTAATCTTCTCTATAATTTCCCAAAAATCATCATTAGCCTCATACAAAACTTTAATAGCATCAAAACCAATGACCTCTATTTTCATTGTAGTTATGAGTGTAACACGCCGACTTAGGGCATCAACAACCTGATTCTGCTTTCCAGACTTATGCTTCAAAACAAAATTATACCCTTGCAAGAAAGACACCCATTTAGCATGCCTACTATTCAATTTCTTTTGTGTGTTCACATATTTCAAGGCCAAATGATATGTAAACAGTACAAATTCTTGTGGGACCAGACAATGCCTCCAATGCCTTAAGGCTTGAACAATAGCATAAAATTCTAAATCATAGGTAGAATAGTTCTTCCTTGCATCATTTAAATTTTCACTGAAAAATGCTATTGGTTTACCTGTCTGGCTAAGAATAGCACCTATCCCAACATGGGAAGCATCACACTCTACTTCAAATACTTTATCAAAATTTGGAAGTGCCAATATAGGAGCTTCAGTTACCTTTTTCTTCAAGAATTGGAAACTCTGTTCAGCATCTGTTGTCCATGTGAATTCCCTTCCTTTTGTACAATCTGTGATGGGTGCTACAATACTGCTAAAATTCCGAATGAACTTTCTATAGAAGGTTGCCAATCCATGAAAACTCCTTACCCCTATTATGCTGGATGGACTAGGCCATTCTAGTATTGCCTTGACCTTTTCTTGGTCCATCTGAACACCATCTTCACAAATGATGAGGCCCAGAAAAGTCAAACTATTTTGCATGAATCTGCACTTCTTTAAATTTGCACAGAGCTTCTCTTTCCTCAATACACTCAGGATGATCCTCAAGTGTTGTAGGTGGTCTCCTTTGTTTTTACTATAAATTAGGATATCATCAAAATAAACTACAACAAACTTACCAATGTAGGGTCGTAAGACAGTATTCATCAATCTCATGAATGTACTTGGTGCATTAGAAAGCCCAAATGGCATAACCATCCATTCATACAAGCCATCCTTGGTCTTAAAAGTTGTCTTCCACTCATCTCCTTCACAAATTTGAATCTGGTGGTATCCACTTCGTAGATCAATCTTGTTGAAGTATTTGGCCCCTGCTAATTCATCCATCATATCCTCTATACGAGGAATAGGAAACCGATACTTGATAGTAATCTTATTAATTGCTCTACTGTCAATACACATCCTCCATGTTCCATCCTTCTTTGGGGTCAACAATGTCGGCACAACACATGGGCTCATGCTTTCTCTAACCAGGCCTTTCTCAACTAGTTATGTTACTTGTTTGTTGAGCTCTGCATGTTGTGTTGAGTTCAATCGATAAGCTGCTTGATTAGGAAGAGTTGCTCCGGGAATCAGATTAATATGGTGTTGTATATCCCTTTTTGGTGGGAGACCATTAGGTAGCTCATTTGGAATAACATCAGCAAATTCTTCTAGTATCTTTACTGCATCATGTGGTATTATGTCTTCTAGTTCTTCTCCTCTTTTTACTACCAATGCATAGTAGCAACCTATCACTTTCATTTCTTTGACAACATCCTTTGCAGACAACATGGTCTCATTCTTCATTTCATCCTTAAGTGGTAAGAGAGTCACTTTAGAGCCATCCTTCCAGAAGGTATATGTATTTTTCTCTCCATCGTGCATGATCTTCCTATCATACTGCCATGGCCTTCCCAACAAAATATGACAAGCATCCATAGGAATAACATCACACCATATCTCATCCTTATAAATTTTCCCTATAGTAAACCTAACCAAACATCTTTTATCAACAGTAACCTCATTTCCTTTCTTAAACTATGCAATTCGGTAAGGACGAGGATGTTTCTCACATTGCAGATTTAATTTCTCTACCATTTCCTTAGCTACCATATTCTAACAATGACCCCCATCAACAATAACTTGGCATACCTTTCTGCCTGAGGTGCATCTAGTTTTGAAGATGTTGGTTCGAAGCCACGATTCATCAGAGTTCTTTGCAAGGACTTCTTCCTTCTTTGGAATGATCATTGATCTCCTTATCATGAGAGTTTCTCCCACGTCTGGTAGGACTTCTTGCTCTATTCCTGCTTCTATGAATTCTAGCTGAACCAGGTTCACTCTAGGTTGTCCTCCTTGATTTCTTTCTAGTATGTTATAATTTGAACATTCAAAGGCTCTGTGTCCTTCTTCTCCACACCTAAAACAAGTGAAAAGCCTTCTCTGATTTTTCGAGCCTCTTCCGCTTCCGTAGCCTTGTCCTCTTTGGAACCCCCTTCCTCTTTCTTGATTTGGAGGATCTTGCCTGGTGTCTATATTATTTTTGAATCCTTGAAAGGGATCTCCCCGACCATTATTAGAACCTCCTCGAAATGGAGTTGAGGTACCCCTTCGACCACCTCTATTCCTCTGGATATTTTGCCTATTTTTCTTTTCTTCAACCTTCAGGGCTAATTGGTAGGCTTCTTCCATATTGTTGACATGATGCATGCTCAACTCATCTTGGATGGAGAATTTTAGGCCATTCATATATCTAGCATCCATCTGCTCATTATTTTCTTGATGCTCTATGCGCATGGATAGCTTGTAGAATTCATTTGTATAGTCTTGCACTAAAGACAAGTTTTGTTTCAAATTCTGGAACCTGTGAAAGAGGGTTTGTGAATAATCCATGGGTAAGAATTTTTCTTTGAGCTTTTTCTCCATCTTGCTCCATGTCTTAATCTTTTCCTTTCCTTTTCTAGTTCGTTCCTTTTGGAGATGATCCCACCATATCATTGCATGTCCTTTTAGTTTTGTGCATGCAAACTTCATCTTCTTTTCTTCTGTCATAGGCTTCCATTCAAAAAAAATTCTCATCTCGTTTAGCCAGTCTATTAATTCTTCTGGTTTAAGACTATCAGCGTAGTCTGAAATGTTAATCTTGATTGATTCACTCCTTCCTTCCAAAGCCCTAAGAACTCTATCTTCATAGCTCATTTCTTCCAACCTCTCTCCTATATATTCTTCATTTTGGTCAGCACCTCTTTGGTTTCCCTCTTCATCAGATTCATTCCCTCCTTGTATCCCTTGATTATCCATTCGCTCACTAAGTTGTTCAATCTATCTCTATATATCCAACATCAATCTTTGCATCGACGTTACACCTCCTCTTCCTCTCTCAACCATCTTCCTGCTCTGATACCAAATGATGTAGCACAACACACTCTGTTAACAATAAATTCAATTACAAGACAAATAACACATATTTGAAACCTTCAATATTTTCTCATTCATCACTAACTGCCTCTACAATTTGCTGCAAACTCCCAAGTAACCAAAAAACTAGCAAAAACAAGAAATCCAAAAATTACCCTTTTTGGCAATTTTTTTCCACAGGTGTTTTTTGTCATTTTTTGTAATTTTTGAAACAACACCTAAAAAGTTGAGATTTTCCCTAAACATGCCTTTGACTAAGTTAGAATGAATTGCCAACTAATATCAGAGATTAGAAACATATCTCCGGATTTATTACAAAACATAACTTTCTAAAAACTAGAGAAAAAATACTAAAAGCTGATTTCGGAACCTGAGATGAAACTTTCAACTCCTGAAAATGTGCTAAAACGGACCCCAATCGATCTGAGATCATTGACAAAACAAATGTCACCACCTGAGGCACGCACTCAAAAAATATCAGCAAAAGTCCATACGTGAGTCAAAAGTTATGACCTCCGGAAGTTTTTGTATGAGATTATGACCTATGGAGGGCCCTGCAGTACAAAGAAACAACCCTCTTGTCTTGTAACAAACAACTCAAGCAGAAAACATTCGCAAAGACTCTTTGCACTAAAAAATAGATTGCAACCAATAATAAAATTTATCTCTCATTAATTCGTAAATACATCAATTAAATTCATAACTCAAATTTACAAATTGACCATACTCAGCTCTACAAAATAATCTTTTTCACACCAAACTTTTCTCACTTTGTCTCCTCTAGCCTCTATTGGGTTGCTTCCCTTCTCTAGTGCCTTCTCCTCACCCCTTTCCTATCCTTTGTAGTCTTATATCCATCCTTACAAAGGCTCTTCCACTCCACCTCCCACTTTCTACCTCTCTGTAGATGCACTTATTTCCCTCTAGACCACTACCCATGTCTTGCTTCCCTCCTTAATTGATTTTATATTCTCAACTTTATTTGGAAACAAGGCACTTTATTCTCATTGCATCTAACAGTAGCTATATATAAAATTGTCATTAAAATCTAATAATCAAAATTAGGCAATGAAAATGTCATTAAACTAAAAAAAGGTGTTACAATCTTTATTAAAATTTATTAATCGTGGGTGGATGCTTGTGCATCACTTGTTTGAGGTAGATAAGTTTAAGATGATAGAACGGAAGTCACTAATGGTGGAGTGGATTGAACATGACTTGTTTGGGTATGATAAATTGAGTATGGTAGAGTGAAGGTCTGGTGGAGAGGTCACAAGTTCAAATCTAATAGGAAGTAAAGCACCTACTAATTAGACCTCCCATAAGAAATGTAGAATAGTCCCATACTACTGTAAATATACAAACTGTCTAAGATTGTGAACTATAAAAGAATCTCTGAAATTAATAACCTAAAAATAATGGAACAGTAGTGACGTGTAGAAAATCAGTTTTGGTGCAATACCTTCTTTATGTCCTTTATAATTTTATCTATTTTCAGTATTCCTAGTTTGCAATGGCAGGGATAGGCATTTATAGAGCGCCTGTAATGGTTACTTCACTGCAATCATTTTTACCTTCACGGATATATGAAGTTTTACTTCATCTTAAAAATATTGATGCGTAACATCGTTTACCGATGAAGTGCATTAAATTTGAAGTTCGGAAAGAGTAGGTCGAAATGGCCATAACTGCGAATGTGGGAAAGTGGATACTTCATTGATTCCCCCACACTGTGTTCATGAAATGAATATGAATTTTTGGGATGCCGAATCCGCGTTGGAACGGGCCGATTGTGTTTGCCAGAGAATCATCTATTTTCTATTCCTAATTTTTGCAATGGCAGCTCACTGATCTGTTCCTAATTTTGCTCATTTTTATTAGAGGACAGGTATTCATAGATAAATAGTGCCATCAATTCCCCCACACTGTTCATCAAATGAATATCAAGCTTTGGGATGCCGAATCCGCCATGGAACGGGCCGATTACGTTTGGCAGAGAACCATTTGCGAGTCTACAAACCTTGAAATCAAAGCTTTGAATGATAAGGAACTTGAATTCACCATGTAACGGGCCGATTGTCTTCGCCAGAAAATCATCTGTAGTCTACAGAGCTTGAATTCGAAGCTTTGGATGATACAGAAATTTAATCCACCATGTAACGGGTCGATTGCGTTTGCCAGAGAATCCTCATTTGTAGCCGCGGATACCTGGCCATGATGACCTAAATGGGTATCCCCTGCAACAGCTAAGTAGAAAGTGCTTACAGAGGAGGCCAATATAACAATCATGTTACTGCACAGAACCAATCTGTTTTGTGACGAGTTGAAATCAAACCCAGTAACCAGAAGTTCATTTTGAAGAAGATAGAAGGCTACCATTTATCCAAATGGATTCTCCCATGGCAATGCGTTCCACTCCTGTAGCAAACAAGTCCAAGGCAAATGCATCCCCTGCGTCCAAAGGCATGAAGCATTTCATGTCCACTACAATTTCAGCAGCTTCCAAGGTTACCTCTTCCAAAAAGAGGGACCAAAATGTTTGCCCATGTCCCCCTAAATCTGCATCACTAAAGTCCCCTGCCCCCAAAGGAATGAAGAAATTAACAGTTTCTGCATCTGGCAAGGCTGCCTCTTGGAAAGAGAGGGTATCTGGACTGGAAAGTGTCCGCCCATTGCTTCCGAAATATGCATCTGCAAAAATTCCTCCACCAAAAGGCATGAAAAATTTCATGTCACCGACAGTCTCTGCAGCTTCCAAAGTTGTGGTTCGAGTTGAGAGTTCTGAGTCAAAAAGTGGGATTAGTAAAACTAAGGAGATTGAATCTCTGGGTGAGAGATTGGATGCCATTGGTATATCTTCTGCAGAAGAGTGTGCCGTTGTGCTTCCTCCTTACAATTCCATAAAGACTTATCTTTTTGCAAGGCCTAATAGCCCCAACATTAGCTTGGACATTGATGGCAGACAAGTTGATGGGGAGTTTAGGAAGCCTGAGTTCTCCAAATTTGGAATTTCTTCTGATGCTACAGAAGAGTTTATTACTGCTCTTCCTCCATATGACCCCATCAAGAATTATCTTTCTCCCAGACCTGATTTCCTTAGGTATCGCCCTAACAGGAGCTTGGACATTGAAGACTCAGAAGTTGATGATAAGAAGCCTCAGGTCTTCAAATTTGAAATTTCTCCTGATCTTAGAGAAGAGAGTAGCACTCTTCTTTCTCCCTATGATCCCATGAAGAAAGACACTTATCTTTCCCCGAGGCCTATGTTCCTTAGGTATCGCCCCAACAGGGGCCTCGACATTGATGTGATAGAAGAGGAGGGATTTGAGAAGCACCAATTCTTCAAATCAGAAGATGAAGCGTTATCATTTGTGACAAACAAGCCCAAGGCAAAGGCCAACAATGGCCTCAAAAAGAACATTAATGTCAATGTTCTTCCCGAGGCAACTCCTTCTAAAAAGGGTAACGAGCTCCTCAAGTTTACTCCTGTTAATGACCGTACAGGTAAAAACTATGCAAAACTCATGACCTTCGATTTTCGTTAAATTAAATTTAAACAGGAACAGAAAAAATATGTGATTGTTTGTAAAAAAGTGTTTTTATCTTGCAGATTACCCTCAAAGGGCCTCCCCATTCAAAGATTTGAACACCCCTGCATCTGTATCAGCGAAGTCCCCTACGTCCAAAGGAGATAGGATGAAGCATTTCATGTCTCCTACATTTTCTGCAGCTTCCAAAGCCGCCTCTTCCAAAAAGAGGATCCCAGTTAGAAAGTGCCTTCATTTGTAATTGTGATATTCAATGAGAATTTTTTATGTGGGATTTTGATGCTATCTAAGGTGATAGGTTTAATTATCTTGCTCCATGAAATCAAAGTATCCTGAGATGTCAAACTTATTTATAAAACATTAAGCTGGATAAAGATCAGCTACATACCAACAGTGGTTGGCAAGGACAGCTGTGTGAAAAATGCTACTATGATTGCCTGTAAAATAATCTAACCTCTTGTATATTTTACATCAAAGAATTAGCGAATGAATAGCCCACATATTGAATTTTGCTTTCATTTTATTTTTTGATGCAACCAGTTTGTTATTTTGGATATTATTCCTACAAGTGGTTAGTCCATATATTTGATCAGGACAGACTATTTTAAAATCTGGTAATCAATTGATGTTTCTGTAAGAAGCTCTCTGTTATTTTGGATATTATTCCTAAGAGGAGATCCCTTTACTAAAATAGAAAGTCTCATTTCTTATATTCATCGTTCATTTGAAAAAATGGTTTTTGGGTATATATAAACAAAGTGTAATTACTAAATTGTGATCATGCATATTTACAGTGCTTGCAATTTAGTAGATGCACAGATAATAATTAATCTGAGAAATTCACCAACAGCAAGCAAGTTCACATACACTTCGCATTATTCTTTGACAATCTTAAAGCATATGAGCTGAAAATCTTTGCTCCTTGTGACAGTCAAAACACCCATGGAATTCACATACAACAAACTAAGAATGTGATGATTTAAAATATTACTGATGGACAGGTAAACTCAACATCAACATCAATATATTTCAAACCTTTTAAACTCGTATTTCTATTATGATAGAAAAATTCAACATCAATATATTTGATTCCTGATTCGATATGCCTTAGAAATCCGTATACACAAAAGTCCAATAATTCCAGTCTAAAAGCTTGTTAATTGGCACTTCTCTATCTTATGCAATAGGCAAGTGTACATTTGGGTGACAAGAGCCAAAAATTGTCTATGCTAGCAACCGTATTTTTAGTCTCCTAGGCAGAGACTAATGTTTTCACCTCCCTACTTAGCTATTAATCCCTTCTCAGAAAGCACAACAGCCAAGGATAAATTATTTTATAATATAATCTGTTCTTATTTCATTATTAAAATGGTATTTTTGTTGACTTTCTGTATTTTCTGATTGGGCCGCTCATAATTTTGTCCATGGTTTTTTGTTTTTCTAATTAGAAATTAATCTTGCACCGAATCACAAACAACCAGATAAATTTTTTCTTAAATTTTTTATTGTTTTCAATGTCTTTGTAATGGAATGACATGGTGGACAACTAAGGAGGTAGGTGTCCTGCTGTATGCTGTATTTAGACGTTGCACTCCACTACACCAACAGTTCATTGTCACACCACAGTCTCAGCAGCAGTTCACACAGGGTGGCAGTGGATTAAACCAACTTTCAGGTTGAGGATGTTTAGAATGAGGAACAACTTTGCATTATCACTTAGATGGATATACAACTTACTAACATAATTTTGTGTATTTTCTATTTTGGACTGGAAACTTTTATTGCTATTTCTATTTTCAGAGAGCTTCTTGAATTTTTAATACGTGCTTGGCATTTACAACCTAGCTGTTTGTTTTAGCCATGTATTATTTTTTAAATCTAAAGGAAGGGTAAAAATTTAATCAAGAACTAGAAAGAAACAGAGGAGGACAGGGAAATTATGGAGCTCTGTCACTGTCTACCAAATGATCTAACAAGGTAATCATTTCGGGTGCTAATTGTCTTTTATCAACAATATTCTAAGCATTCATTTGATCAAAAGCTCATTTGGCTAAACAATCTGCAACTCTATTCCACTCTCTAAGACTGCATAAAAACAATAGAATCTAGAGAACCACACAACTAAAAAATCTGTCTAATATTTTATTGTAAGTGCTGTCTATTAAGAAAAACCAACACCATCCAACTGTTTGTCTGTGCATTGGATATTCTTTCAGTGGAATGATAATGGTAGTTAAGCTACTGTTTCCTTATTTTCCTGGTACAGATATCATCTAGATCTCAGCAGATTAAGAGTGGCAGTACTATTGAGTGGTAGGCTTCACATCTTGGCTTGCAAGTTTTTGTTTGTCCTTCTAGAGATGAGGATTGTTATGTTATCCAAGCGGACAATGTTTAAATTGAACCATTTGAAAGGATTGCAATTATATGCAGATTGCATGTTAATTGGGACAACATGTTAATTGGGACAACGTGTGTATTTTTCTCTTCCCAGTATGTAAGGAGCATTTCACCTTCACAGTCCATATTAGTGATGTTAACGGTTTGGAGAAAAACTGTGGAGCAGACTTTTCATCTGCTACACAAATTTTCCCCATAAGGACTACAACTTAACCTGTGTTGTAAGAAAGAATATGATAGCACTAATCTTCCCCTTTGCTAAATTAAATTTCTTGGTTAAGTCATGCATTGAAGCATAATAGATGAGACTGCAAATGGTAGGGCCATCTGTGATTTTTTATTTCCATTTGCTCTTTTGAGCAGATATAAACAACATTATTTTTTTCTCCAGATCCTGTTCATGGAAGAAGCAAGGCCAGTTTTAGCATGCCAATTGCAAGGTTCATGAATTCAGATTTCTATGGAGATCTAACAGTGCGATTGAGATGGCTATGCAAGCATCAAATATAGATCATAATCTTCTATCCAGCTTTATTACACTCTAGCCCTTTGATCAATTTAGTAGTAGGAATCTAATGCTTATAATCTGGTCAAATTGTTGACTCGTGCCTCCATGGAGAAAACCAACTGGACTACAATAGAATTAGAGGCCTAAATATATAATGATGTGCGTCGGTCTACCTCACTTTAGACTCATTCTTCATAACTTAATTTGAGTTAGCACTACTCATTCTTCATAACTTAATTTGAGTTAGCTGTAGAGTGCTAGTTCATTAACTTTGTATTTACTAATAGGATAGAAGACTTATTTATATAGTTTACTCGGTTCTTATTTCTATTTTGACTAATAAGTAGGTAGTATTTTTCAATTCTTATTTTGTTATTTTGTTATTGTTCATTCTGATATGGTATTATATTTGCACGCTTGGTAACTTTTGAAGTTTTATGGCTTATCTCTCATTTTTTAAATCAATTTTTGTCCTTGTTTATTTAGAATAGTGAATTTATGTTTGATTCCCCTCAAGTAGGTTATTAAGTAACAATGTTAAGATTATATTGCATTTCAATTTGTATTACCTCCAATATGCAAGGAGCTATCAGCAGCAACATAGCAGTACTATGAAAAATTCAATGAGGGTTTCAACAATATTTGGGGTCCTGAGGATGAACAGTGTTACAGGACCAATCTCAGGTATCTCAGGTAACTATCTGGCTTGACAAGGCAGTTAGATAATTATTTGATTATTTTGCAACAGTTGATTGATATTGCTAAAATTATTAATCTTTGAATGAATGCAAGAAGTGGCTTCAAGTCTTTAAAGACATACAAGTCAGGCTAATTTAATGCAGCCATGAAACTGGGCTACACTACAGGAGTTAACACTGCATTCTATGCAATCTTGAAGTGATAGAAGAGGAGGGATTTAAGAAGCATAAAGTGTTATCATTTGTGGCAAACAAGCCTAAGGAAAATGCCAACAACGCCCTCAAAAAGATCATCAATGTCAATGTTCTTCCAATGGCAACTCCTCCCAAAAAGGGTAACCGGCTCCTCAACTTTGCTCCAGCAAATAAACACACAGGTTAAATGAAATTTAAATAAGAACTGAAAAAATATATTAATTGTCTGCAAATATATGTTTTTACTCTGCAGAGCACCCTACAGATTACCCAGATTACTTTCAAAGGACCTCCGATTCAGAGATTTGAACACCTCTACATCTGGATCAGCAAAATCAGCAAAGGAGATAGGATGAAGCATTTCATGTCTCCTACGTTTTCTGTAGCTTCCAAAACGAGGATCCCAGTTAGAAAGTGCCTTCATTTGTAATTGTGATTTTCAATGAGAATTTTTCTCGTGAGACAGGTTTAATCGTGATATTAAAGAATGCTGGAATGACAAATTTATTAAAAAATAAGTTGGATAAAGATTCAAAGTGTACTGAGATGTCAAACTTATTTAGAAAAAGTTAAAGCTGGATACAGATGAGCTACATGCAAGTAGTGGTTGGCAAGGACAACTGTGTGAAAAATGCTAACTATGATTGCCTGTAAAATAATATAATCTGTTGTATATTTTATTTCAAAGAATTAGTAAATGAGTAGTCCACTCATTGAATCTTGTTTTCATTTTGTTCATGAGATGCAACCAGTTTGTTATTATTCTGAATATTATTCCTGCAAGTGATCAGTCCAAATATTTGATCAGAAAAGAAGCTTTTTAAAAATCTGATATTCTGAACAAATTGATGTTTCTGAAAGAACCTCTTTGTGCTGAAATAAGAGACCCCTTTACCAAAATACAAAATCTCATTTTTTATGTTCATCTTTCTTTTGAAAAATGATTCTTTGTGGTAGTACATAAACAAAATGTAATGACTAAATTGTGATCATGCATATTTACAGTGCTTGCAATTTAGCAGATGCAGAGATATTACTCTAAGAAATTCACCAACAGCAAGCAAGTTCACATACATTTTGAATTCTGTTTTGACAGTCCAAACACTGATGGAATTCACTTACAACAATCTTTCAATGTGATGATTCAAAATATTACCGTACGTACAGGTAAAATCTCTCCTAGCCAATATAAGAGAATATTTAAAGCTTTTAAACTTAAACTTGTATTATGATAAAAAAAATCAACAGCAATATGTTTGATGCTTGATTCGATAAGCCTTAGAAATTCGTCTACAGTAAAGTGGGAAAATGGTTACATACAATTGCTCTCTGTTATATCAATAACAGAGTTAAATTTTTCCAATGGTGGTAATGAAACGGTATCACCTCAAACATTATTGTATTGATACGAGTCTTCAAATGAATATAAACATTCTATTCAGACACAAATTAATGAGATGTTATTTTGAGTATTTGAACTTACATTTTCGTAGTGACAAATTAGTGATTTGTTTATTTATATTTTTGTCTTTAATCTTTTATATTCTGATTCGTTTCATGTAATTTTGATCATTTCTTTGAAGGAAGAATAATAAATTTATGTTCTAAATAAATTAATAAATAATAATTAGTAATCTTATAAAATTTATACATTGAACAATTATCATGCAATCTTACTAAGGCCACCTTAAGGAATGAGGAGAATTTGGGTGTATTAGTTAGCACTAACAAATAAATTAATCAATGGTGATACTAATACCATCAAATAAAATAAAACAATCAATGGTGTATTGGGTAGGTACCCTTTTTTTATTGTTTTAATATAAAAAATAAATAAAATAATCAATGGTGATACCGATACCATATAAAGATCAAAGGGTAAAACATCATTCCATATTGTGCATGCCTTGTGCACAACCTAAACATGTAGGTTGTCACAAATGCTAAGTGTAAAATACCACAAATAATTACATCTACAAGAACATCGATGGCTCTCATGGTAAGAACAATATATAACTAAACTTCATTCATTTAGGATAACCGACATCTATCCAAATACAACAATAGATCAACACTATCTCATTGAGGTAGAAAAGAGTGTCTCAAGAATCACTACTAAAGGTCAATGTCCAAATGCTACTAGCCAACTTGCTTAATGAGGGTAAACAGGGGTATAAGGGTTTATCTTAGAGTAATATCTCATGTTGCTCCACCACACCCAAAAAAAGTCATTGAAACCTAATATCAAGAGTCATTTTTGCCAAAATAAGGTACCAATATTAGTATGGGGTACAAGTTTAGTACATTAACGCATCTAGATATACCATTAATTCCTTCTCACATATCAAATAGAGAGTGGGGGAATTAATGATACTATTTATTTATGAATATTTGTCTTCTAATAAAAATGTGCAAAATTAGGAATAGACCAGTGACCTACCATTGCAAACAAGGAATAGGGAAAATAGATTAACTGAGGAATTATATAAAGACATGGAGAAGGTATTGCACCAAAATTGACTATCGACAAGTCATATGAGTTCAATCTACTCCACTGATGGTGACCTTTGCTCCATCATTGTTAGGTTATCAACCCTAAAAAAAAAATATTTTTTATAGTCTACAGTAGTGGGCAGTTTGTATAAGGTTCTAGAAATTGCTTATATTAATATGGGACTATCTTCGTACTCCTTATGTGAGGCACCTAATTGTGCTCAAATGATGCATACATACTTTATCCCCTAAAGATTTAAACTTGTGACATCTCCACTTGTACTAACCTTCACTCTATCATACTCAATTTATAATCTCCAAGCAAATTATGTTCAATCCACTCCACCAATAGTGACCTCCATTCTATCATCTTAAAATTATCTACCCCAAACATGTCACAACTACATCATATGCACAATATCAAATGTATTCACAATAGTTAAAACCATCTAATTATCACTTTTCACATTCCTAATAATTTAATAAATAATTAGTAGCATCATATAAATTACACATTTAGTACTTTTTGGGGTAAATTTCAAGAAAGAGAATGTTGAGCGTTTTCACCATGGATAACCCATATTTTGGCAAATTATTGATTTGTTGTTTGGCAAATTATCAGTTTGTTAATTGTCACAAATGTGTCACATCCGGTCAATGTTACCCAAACTAAACAATGACAGTGTTGAGAAGAAATAAAACTAAAATATTAAGGAAAAAAGCAGGAGACGTGATGTCAATACGCACACCACATGAAGGCAATGGCACCCATTAATTGGGTCAAATTCTTGGCAGAGAACAACATTGATCTCATTTAGATGCATAAAATTTTCATAGTCCATCATAATAAGTTTGTGGCTTCTAGATTTTGATTGTGTAGCACTTTTTTCATCAACGTTTCGGATCACACTGCATGATCCATCATCAAGATGAGAGCTAGAAAAGAGAGAAGGAAAGAATGTAGCAAATCAAGGAGATTAAAAAGAGTGAGGGAGGGCACGGGGAACAAGGAGAGGTAGGTCAACAAAAGCTAAAAAAAATTAAAAAAGATAAAAGAAAAACAAAAAGAGGGGAGTATAAATGAATGAGAAAGCACACAAACTAAAAAAAGAACAAAAAGGAGGAAAAATAGAAAATAGAAAAAATAATGAGAATGTATACGTATATATATAGAAAAAGAAACAAGAATAACAAAAAACTAAAAAGGAAAAGAGAGAGAATAAAAATAGAATAATAATATATAAATAAATAATATATTAAATTAAAACCTTCTTATGCTTGGATGAAAGAGAAGTCTTTCAATAGCTAGGGGAGTAATTCAATTCCATCAAAACCCATGAAACTGGATCAACAGAGAATATGAACAATAAGAAGAAAAAAGGAAGAAAAGAAGAAAAAGTGGTAGTTTTAGTCGCTCTAATAAACTTATATGCAAAATCTGGAGTATAGTCAAAGCACATGAATTGTTTGGCAGAATGTATAAAAGAAATATGGTCTCATAGAACACAATTATTACAAAAATATATAAAAAAGGCTTTAGAAATTATCAGGCAAATGCAGTTGGTGAGCGTAGAAGCCAGACTCCACAATCTTTGATGACATCCTCCTTGCCTATGAAAAACCAAGGGTGTTTGAACTAGTTATGGAGAACACAAGTGAGGGGAGTAGAAGTGAAGGATTTGCAGGTTTATGAAGGAGAAGAGCAAGTGAAAGGGAGTTGCCATGATACAGTAAATGACTCCATTAGAAAATATATGGTGCTAAAATTTAGATTCATCCAAATGAAGTCCTACATTTCCATGGTTAAATGGTAAAATTGTTAGAATTAGTTAGAAATTATGGCTTGAATTGAATGATGTTGTACTCTAAAGGGTTTTAGAAATGATTGATCACTTCGGTAGTCTAATATTGAAACAATGGTAAATTGAATTATGATAATCATATTTAACATTGAGATAGGTGGTTTATAACCAAGGCATAAGTATTTTGTTGTCTTTGATTGTGTAACTATTTGTAATATCGATTATTGCCCTAAACATCAGGTTGATATAAAAAAAATTATTCTCATGTCTTGATTAATATTTTTTAATTGAGGGCTTTATATATCTCTTTCTTAGCTTTCTAAAGCATTTTAAAGTGTTGAATTCCAAGGAGAAATGAGGAAGTTTGGCAATTTTATGGTGACCTAGTATTTATGTTTTAAATTGCTAATTTGATTTAGTGATTAAATAAAGTATTAAAATTTATTAAGTTGTTATGAGTCTACTAGATAGTGATGTTGGATTTGCTTGAGTTGTATTTTGGAAATAATGTTCAAACTTTAAGTGTTTAAGAGAAAGCCTACCGATCATGGCAAGGTTTTTCTAACCAGCGTAGAGGGTTGAAGACGAATACCTTCCTTTAAGGGCTTCTTTGGAAAACTCAGATGGAGTTAATATAATCTCCCTGAGGAATTTTTTTTGCAATAATGCTAAGTAGAAATAAAAATTAGCTTTAAACATCTTGTCTATTAAGGCTTATAATTTTTGGGCCAAGAACAAACTTGTTGTCCATCATTATCTTGTGCAATAGGGGAAAGTGATCAATATTGTTTACCATATTTTTTATATGAATAATGTGCTTGAAAATCATTGATTCAATCTAGATTAGGATTATGAAGTAGATTGGGTTAGAAAAAGAGAAATTGATTATTTCATTAATATTGATTTCTTTTAGTATCCTACCTTGTATTATGATATTAATAAAGTTCAAACAAATAGTGTAAAGTTTCTTTAAGGTGTTATGTAGAAGGCTTGTATCATATATATTCAAATAAAAATTATTTGAGGAGATGTGAGAACACTCAATTAAATATCTCCTCCTAGTTTGGTCATGATTCTATGTTTTCTCTTGCCCCGTATCTATTGAGTATATCTTGTTGATTTTTCTAGATTTATTAGTGGCCTAGACTGATTGGGATTCTTCAAGCGAGAGGTAAAGTTGAGATCTAGATGATCTTGTAGTAAGTTCCTTTATTATATTTTGAACTTAGTTAAATGGTTTCTACCTACTATCATACATTAATAATTGAAGTGAATTCTTAATGAAAACTTGTTCATGGGAACCTGTGGGTGACCCCACAATAGTGGGTTACACTTTTTTAGACATGCTGATTTTTCCTGAAATCACACATTGTTAATAAAATATGATTATTTAAGCCTTGAGATGTTCCATTTGAAGGAATTAATTACAAATGGCTATCTCAAAGCCTCTTAGATTAAAAAAAAATATTGATATAACCTCTATACTCCTCATTCATACTTGCAATGGAGTCTCCTTCACACCTATTAAAATGCTGACAAAAAATCACTTTGACTTATCTTTTGAGAGATCAAATGAATCAATTTGAAAAACCTATCTATGTAGTATGGTACTAGTGAGAAAAATCTTTCCAATGATTATAATGTTAATATATATTAAGTTTATTATGACTTTGTATTTTTAGTTTTACTAAACATAGATATTTCACCGTATGTGTACCTCTATGTTTGACGCTTATGAAAAAATAGTAAATGAGAGAAAAAAATTCTAAAAAATAGTCATGCCCTAGGTATTTAAGTTCTCTTTCCATAAAAAAAAAAAAAAATGAAATTGGACAAATACACGACAAGTTATAAGCTATGTAGTCAAGGTATGTCAAAATTACGGTTTAGTCAACTTCAAACGTTAATAAAATATGAAATAATAATGATAATGTCATCAAACCAATTGCATGCCCTCCGTATGGATGTTACAAAACTAATTTCGAAAGAATCACATTGATATCTATTCTAGAAAAAAATTTATGCTTTATGAAAATAATGTAACTCTTTGAAAATGACGTTTTCAGCAACATACCATTTTTCGTGGGAGAAGGAAAAATAATTCAAATCAAATAAAAAATATATTTAGAATCTAGACAGAAAATCATAGAAGACTCTAATTTACTTCATCTTCCGATTTCAAACGGTTTAACGACAATATGAATTTGAATCTGATTTTTTTTTTTCAAAATGTAGAGTTCAGTGTCCATTCAGGCAAAAAAGTGTAACCCACTATTGTGGGTTCACACCTGTGTGTAGGCTCTTTGAGAGGCCTTGTCAAGAGAACTACATGTAACTTTGACTTGTTTTGAAGTAAGAATGTAGGTGGTCCTTGGGTGAATGTTACCCTTGTGAACTCAAGTCTATAGTGGGAGAGCCTAAAGGGGATAAATCTAAGTATTGGGTTTGTTATAAATTTAGTTAACCTTCCTTTTTTTGTAGGCTTCAGAGGAGGTTGAAATGTGTAATGGACTCTTAGGAAAGAATTAATAATAATTAATAACTTCTATATAATATGTAATTTTCCTTTGAATAGTGAGCTAAAGAAAGTTAATGATTTGACCACATTATAGTCGATATTTTCTTAAGGGTACATGTTGAGTAGAGACCATCTTGCATTGGTTCTATTTGTTTTTTACATGTTAGTGACATGCTTGACCCCTAACTTTTAGGAATCTATGCATATACTCCTAAGTCAGTTGATTGTGTAATTTTTATCCATTTGTTTAGCACTATGAATCTTGTTCTGTATGACCTCCACAAGTATGAACTATTGGGATATTTATGTAGTGATAGGCAGTCATTGGACTATGTCGATTATCAATGTCTAGACTATTGTAAGGGATTAGTCACTATTCACTTGGTTCATGAAGGTGAAGTTGTCAAGGCTACCCTAGATATGATATGGTAACAATTAGAAAGTTGCCATTGGATTGTGCCAATAGGTGATGCCTAGAGGTATTGTTGAATATTTTGGATTAGCCAGCATTTGCCTAGTTCATAGAGGTGAAGGATTCTTAGGGGATACCTAAGATTTGATATGACAATAATTGTATAGTTAGTTCCTTTGCCATGAAGCTAGTGATAACTGAAGCTAATAATTACATCGAGAAGGTTCACTAGCAGTCACCTATAGTGTGGGGGTGATTGATGCCAAGTGTTACCCAAGATTGTGAAGAAGATAGTAGATAGTATCATTAGGGTAACCAAGTGGTAGATATTAGAAGTTATTTCTTCTTGGTTGGACAAACTTGTTGCCAATTTCCTATTGGTGAATGAAATTGGAATCCACCAAGATAGGTTCATTTCCTACTTGTGAAAATCCTTGGGATTGACAATGGACTTGCAGTGCAATATGGGATTCATTGAATCCTCTTATTAGTTGTCTTAACATTTGGTACACTTGACCTTGTAGGGTTGAGGATCAAACCAAGTGTAGTGTGAGGTACACTCAATCCTCTTTCCAATTATCCATTGGTACAAATGACCAGGGAAAGGAATGAGACCCATGGTGTAGTGTGCAATGCACCGACATTCATTTTCTCTCTAGGATGCATTATGGATAGGAGATAGTTACCCATCCAATTACTTATACATCTTTGTGATTCATGTATGAGATAATCAATATTTCCTTCAATATGTATGTTGGAGCTTATCACTATATATGTGATGTATGTTAAATCTAGCCAGCTCGTGTACTAGTGATGTGTACGAGCTATTCAACTTTTGTATATGTGATGTGTGTGACCTAGTCATATTTTGTATGATGATAGAAATGGAGGATCAGAACAGAGATCTAATTGCTCCGAGATCATATCAATGAATTTTTCAAATGAATACAAATGTGAAACAAAATCGAATAAGCACACAAAAACAAATACATTTATAATGTCCCCATTTTAGCTCACCTTAGGTTTTTGCATGACATTGCATTATGTAGGTACTCTTCATGAATTGATCATGGATTGACACCTTGACATCTTCAGTTTATATGTGATATATTTTGGTAAATGTGACACTTTCCTAATGAATTTGATTGGTATATGGTATCTTAGATTGATATACACATGCTTGATATCTAAGATTGGTACTTTCATTATTGTTTATATGTGGACAGATTACCTTTCCTTTGATATAGAGAGTTAAATGTTTCCTTTCTTGAAATAAATAGTGGCACTTGTTTTGCAACATCTTCTTCACAAGAATACTTGGTTTAGTCTTTGTTCATCATATCCTCGGGAAATTGCAATGGTTTGTTTCTAGTGCATATGACAATGAAAGTGCAGTTTTGGTTTGACATACATTAATGACAATATGAAGTGATGTCCTTATCGCTTTGTTTGCATCTTTGTTAATTGGTAATCTATATGTCTTATTTGTATGTAGCTATTAATGACTTACATATCTCTATTTTGAATAAGCAATTAATGCTTTATCAACTTGTGTTGATAAATCATTAATCCCTTATTTATACCTAATATACATGTCACTAATAACTTGCACATATAAGCCATTTTTAATGTAAATAAAGGGCTTTTATAAGGATACATTCCTTCTCCTAACATGCTAATTATCATCTCATTGGTTTATGTTAATGATATTTGAAAACAAAATATGGTTCTTCGACCATAAGCATGGTAATCATTATCAATAGCATCATTGGTAAGCATCATCATAGAATATACGTCAAGGTTGAAAAGTGGTTAGCATCATTGTGCTCAACACACTTCATATTGATTGTTGGTATTATCAAAGGATTTGATTATTTGTTTATAGGTATACATGGGTATACCCATGATCTTGAACATGGAATTGAAAATGGGAATTAACTCACATAAAAAAGCACAAAGGATGTTATACGAGTTGTTGTTAGGTTTTGTTAAGGATTAAATTTTGAAAGTCATTAATTATGCCCTAATTCATCAAAAGAAACAATTTGGAAGTTTTTCTTTGAAACCCTATGCTTGAAAACTAGGGCACGATTTTTGTGACAGTTACAGAATGATATAACCGTGGGTATGGAAGAGGAAAAGTGGTTTGGAAAACAACACAATCTGGTAAAATCTTTCTTAAACGTGTTTTTGTTTGCAGTGGTTATGGTCTTTGATTATGGTTAGTTGTAAAAACAGTTTTGAAAAAGTATTCAATGACTTGTTTAGTCAAAATTTCTTTTAGTTTTTGAAAAGATGGAATTTATAGTGAATTGGTTTGAAAGGATAGTGTTGACGATTGCTAAAAAAATTTACAACTGTTTTACTATGATTCTCATGGTTCTTTTACTAGTTTTTGAGGGCATACTTCCGAGATGGAAAATGCATATATTAAGAGGTTTGTTTTTCTCATGAATTAGAGACATAGCACAGAGTATGAATTATAGTGGCATATGCTATAAGGGTTCTTGAGGTAAATTTGTGAAAATAAGTCCAAATTTTGTTCTCATGCTATATATGTAAAGGCATTATAATCTTGTGGGGTTTTTTCACACATTTCATTGTATAATGGGATATGGGCATATTATTGTGTACTTGTAAATTATATGCACATTATGACCATGTTCATTAGAAAGAGTCTTGCATAGGTTTTTATACACTTTTGTTTTCGTATCTCAATTAATGAGATATTCATAAAATACTTTGTAATTTGATACAGAGATGAAACTCAGTTCCATATACTTTTGATGTTGTGGTGATTTTCTTTATTGCCATTGAGTTACTCTTTCCATTGAGGCATATCCTTTCAGTGTGTAGTATACAACCAATGAGGCCTTTTGTAAACTATAAATTTGTAGACTAAGCCAGTGAGGCATTTCTAAGTGGCTCTTATTTCCCAAAAGGGTTCTCCATACTTGAAATAATTGTATTATGTTTGAGAACTCTATACTTTTCATTGTGATGTTTCACTTAGTTTCTTTGTTCTACTACTAAGAATTTAAGTACATATGTAACTTTAAATCATTGTTTTAAAAGTTGAACTAAATTTTCAAATTTGCCTAAGAACATTAATTCACCCCCCCTCCCACCCACCTCAATGTCCTTTGTACTCCTACAAGTGGTATCAAAGACAAACCCTATTTTAAGTCTAACCAACTTAGGGGAGTCTTGGTGGAGTACTTGTATTGGAAAATCGGGAAGGTCTGTCTACCTTTAAAGCTCTATTATTTGATGGTTCAAGTTATGTGTTTTGTAAATATAGAATAAAATGTCATTTAACTTCTCTAGGTTACAAAGTTTGGTTTTTTGTAGAAAATGTGTATACTGCTACAACAACACCTTCTACTCTTGATGAGGAGAAATCTTATGAATGTGACGCTAAAGCTACCATTGCCATTTTTTGTGGATAAACTGTCTAGTATCTATGAGGGTGATGGAAAAATCAAAATAGCCAAATTACAAATTTTTAGAGCCAAGTTTGAAAGTCTAAAAATTATTAATGAAGAAAAGATAACAAACTACTTTCTAAGATTTCCATAAATAGTGAACTCTATCCATGGTCTAGGAGAAGAATTAAAAGAAACCAATGTAGTTAATAAGGTGTTAAGATCATTGACACCTAAATATGATTCCAACTTTGCAGTTGAGGAAAGAGATATAAATAAGGGCACCCTTGATGTCTTACATGGCAATCTTACAACCTATGAGATGAGGATTAGTAATGATAATATTCTCACCAAAGAGACTACTTTTAAAACTACCAAAACTAATAAACATTATGACTCAAATAAACTTGATGATAGTGAATGTTCTTTTGTCAATAGGATAAGGTGAGGGTTAGTAAGGTACAAGGGAAAATTACCCTTCAAGTATTTTGTATGTGGTAGAATTGGACAATATGTTGCTCAATGTCCTAACAAGGATCTTAACATTGATGAAGAAGATTATAGAAAATAAGGAAAAAAGAAACAATTCAATTACAAAAATAAAATTACCTTCTATAAATAGAAAAGCTTAATTGATGGCATAATAGATAGTGGCTCAGAGGAGTTTGTTGAAGAAGGAGGTGAAACCTTGTTGATGGCTATTGCAAGTTTTGATATTGTTAATAACTCTAAGAGTGATCTTGAGGGTGAACTAAAATGTGCCCTTAATGAAATTAAAAAACTTAAAAGGGAGGCTCATGTACAAAAAGATTAAATTCATAGAGACACTAATAATCTAGTGCACAAAATTAGTGAATTAGAAAGTCAAGTTTCAAATCTAAAACTACAACTTGAAGAAAACAAGAAAATTCTTGAGGTAACTCTAGAACACTTAAAAAGTAAAGAAAAGAAAGTTTGTTCTCTTGAAGCAAAAGTTGTAGCTTTAAAAAAAATAGTTAATGGCAATGTTGTAAACAATAAAAAAGATCACAAAGGCAAGGGTGTTCTAGGATTAACAAAAGGGAAGTGTTCAAAAAATCATGTTGATGGTGAAAAAGAAAAAACTATTGACAAGACAAGTAACTTTTTCAATCATAGCTTACAATGTTTTGATCATTGTTTTATGTGTAATCAACATCGACATAGGGAAAAAGACTGTAATGTTATGGATAGGAGAGAGGCTAGTTTTTTAAATGGAAATATTTTTAATTTCCTGAGAAAATTGAAGTGCCATAATTGTGGGAATTTTGGGCACATAGAAAAATTATATAAACTCGTCTCTACAAAACAAAAAATCAAAACAAATAAAGCTTGTTCTAAAACCAATAAAACAAAATTTATTTGGAAACCAAAGCAAGTTGGTGTTAAGATTGTGGCTATATGCCTATTCGAACAGATCAACATCCTCAAATAGAGGATCTATGGATTATAGATAGTGGATGCTCTCATCATATGACTAGTGATGAGAGAAAATTTGTTGAGTATGAAGATTTTATTGGTGGTTTAGTTAGGTTTGGAAACAATTCTTATTTTCTAATAGAAGCAAAAGGAGCCATATTTTTGGATAATATTATTCCTGTAATAGATGTTTATTATATAGAAGGTATGGTTCATAATCTTCTCAGTGTAAGCTAAATCTATGATAATGACCTCATGGTATCATTTACTGCTTTAGGGTGTCAGATCATTGCTATTGTTGCAAGTATAAGAATAGAGAGAAGTGTATACAAATTGAGAAATATTTCCAATTGTGAAAGTTATAGTGAAACTTGTCTTGTTGGACAAATTGAAGAAAATAAAGAATCCAAAGAGAAGCATGAGACAAGCAATGATTATGTTGATCTTGAAAGGGAATTGATTTGTGCCCTCAAGGAAATAAAAAAATTAAGAAAGAAAGTCTGCAAATAAGAAAATTAAACCTTTGATAATAGTGTTATCTATCAACTCAAAAATGCAGTAGAATTAATTATTGATATGAAAAGTCAACTTATAGAAAAGGAAGAATTTGAGGATGTTCTTCTAAGAGAATTAAAATTTAAAATAGAAGAGTGTCACAAACTAAGAATTGAACTAAATTTGTTTAAGGAGCATGTTGCCTCTAAAGAAAGGATTAAGTTTCATGATAAGACATTCACTAAGTTTGATGAATCATTTGATGCTCTACAGTATTCACACTTATGTTGCTCTTGGTCAAGAGGCACATGTGAAAACTTCAAGATAGAGATTGGGAGTCATTCCCTTCTCACTATATGTCTAAAAGGATGGTTTTATTTCAGGGGGAGCTTTTTCTTTCCTTCCTCTGAAACTCATTTTGATCCTTTGAAGAACTCTTTTTTTCTTTTGAGGTTGTTGTAGTGAGACTATTATTATTTTTCTAACAGTGTCATTTGAGAAATAACTTTATGTTATTCTTTATCTCTATTGCAACACTTCAAGGGGAGTTTACATGCTTATGTTTCATCCCTGAATTTTTGGTTTAGATTGTTCAGTAACTCTTTTCAACAAATGTAGAAAATGAATAATGTTTTTACACTTGGTTTAGTTATAGGTTTTGTTTGATTATAATATGCTTGTGTCATCATTGACACAAAAATGATAGTTTTTCATGCTCATTAATTCTGTTAGTAGCTTGATTACTTAAATTGTGGTGATCATACTCTAGTTGTTTCTCTTCTTGATGGATTAAAAAAAAAAATTCTATCATTCTTGCTGATTTATACCATGGTTATACTCTTGGAAAGTTGTTATTTCATAATTTGTGTCATGTTTCAAGGATTTTTTGACTCTACATTTATTGTTACATGTCTTTGGAAACCATATATTGACTGTTAGAGTCTTCACATATACTCACTACACTTGAGTTATAGCATTTTGTAGTCTATCTACTAGATTTGTATCTTTACAAGACTTTTGCACATTTTAGTACATATATAGTGGTTGCTACAAGATTTTTATGATGCATAACAAGGATCTCATTCTTTGTTGAACATATGTTATTATAGGTTCACAAGAATTATAAGGTCTTCTATTGCTTTCTTCATCTTTGGTATGTATTTTATTTGAAATCCATGACGTCATTCTCTCATTGATCATACTCTTTGACCATACACCTTGCATATTCTTGGTACAATGAGACAAGACACACATTATACATGGCATATAGTGGTATCATTTGTACAATGCCTATGTTACTTGATAAGTAGTAGTTTGCAAATGTATTAGTGCTAGTTCCCATACTATTTTGGCATCCACATATACTTTGGGTTTAGATATGTGTTTCTTCTTTGGAAAGTTCTCAATATTTTCACATGATACATTTTGAAGGAATGGTCTACTTTGTACATAAAAATTTGACAGAGTCCATTTCTTATTTAGCATGGTCTACACAAATATATTGATACAGATTTGTGTTTCTTTCTTGATGGTTTCTCATGTTCATCTATGTTGTAACAGTGGTCTTGGACTTGGATTATATAGTGCTAGTTCACATGTTTCTCTTTGTGTATCATGCTTCTTGTCCTTGAGAATAATTTTGTGATGATTATTTCACTTCTCTTAATCCTACTATGTGATTCATTTTTCCCTTCCTAGAATGTGTTGTATGGATTTCATTTGTTCCTTGATGGAAAAAAGGGGGAGAGGGGTTTAGTGATTTGGTGTTTTGATCATCAAGACCAAAGGGGGAGTTTTTTGACCAATTGGTAGTCATTTCCCTTGATGAAAAATACACACAAAAATACTTGTTACAAGTATTTAGTTGGTTTTTCTAGTTTCAACATGACAGTGCATTATATAGGTGCTCTTCATTAATTGACATCTTGACATCTTCAATTTATATGTGATATCTTTTGGTATATGTCACACTTTCTTGGTGACTCTGATTGGTATATGAAGCCCTACATGAAAGCACACCAAGGTGGGTTCTAAAAAATATCAAATTGTACACACATGTCAAGTGATTACAATTTACAATGGTACAAATACAATCATGAGCCTTTTTTCCAAATTTTCACAAGCATTAATCCTAACTCATAGTGACCAACAATGTGACACATCATTAGACCATGGTCCTTGTTTGGAACTAACAATAGCTCCATTTACCATGATTGTTGTCACTCCTCTTATATCTTGTCAATTATCCCTTATCAATGTAAAAAAATATTGGAACGTGGATGACATGCTTTACTAGCTTCACTTGTGCACTAGATTCTTTTGTGTGTTTTCTTGCACATAATGTGCTTCCCCATGATATTTTTCTTGATGTGTCTTTGATTTATGTTAAGATATCTTTAATTTTTCATTATTTCTTCATTGATGCAAGGTACTAAAAAGGACCAAACTTGTCGTGGTATTCCTCTATTTAAGATATGCAAAGTGTCAAGATCTATCTCTTTTTTCTCTCTACAATGTTGACCCAAAAATAACTTTTTTTTTTGTTTATTTTATGTTCTCTTCTTCCATTGTGTTCATAGTTCCACTACCTTTGGGGTATGATGTCAATTTGATGAAATTATACTTGATATACATGAGTTATCTATTGGTGACATACTAAAACTAGTAAGTGTTCATCCCTTGTATGCTCTCTTTTTGTCATGTGCTCCATTAACCTTGATTTTGTGCTTTCTTGGGGGCATATCATTATGGTAATGCACTCATCTTTTGGATACATCTATGATACATTAAACATATTTCTCTTGGTGTTGCATACACAATAACTTTAATATGGGGGCATACACTCCACTCTTTTTTTACATTTAACACACACATCACAATCAAACTTTTTGCATTTTTTTTTAGGTTAGTTAGAAAATTACATCTTTTCCTTTATAGTCTTTTGCACCAAACTTTTTAGGATGAGTTGAATAGCATGACAAAACTTGCTAAACTATTTAATTATCCTCGTACTGACTGTCTACATAACTCATAATAAACATACTCTTACTCGGCTAACATAGTCATGTTTTGTCTTATTTATTCACGTGTTGCTCCTTTTTTCTTTCTATTAGATTGATAAGATCTTAAATCCCTTGGGAATTTGGTGATTCTCGTCTCTTTAATAACTTGATGATTTTTTTTCAATGCTATGTTCTACTTTACCAATAGTACAAATGAGACTTCATAATAATATTATAGCAAGGGATAAATGCAGCATTGTAAATTGTATCCACATCCAATTTTGTGTCCACTAAGGTCTCACTTTAGTTTTTCTATCCTCACATGCCCAATCATGCTTGATTCTTCTTGCATTGATTTAAATTTTGATATCTCCATTGCACCCTAGATCCTTGATCTCACTTGAGTTGGAGGTCAAGGGTTCTTGGGGTGATCTTGATCTAGGATAGGCTTCCTTGGGTGATTTTTCCCTGAGAAAAAAACCCCAAATTCAAATCACTTAATAACTAGCTTGTAAGAGTGAAAAATTTTTTTCCATGTTGATTGACTTTAAAATTACAAACTTGATTCCTAAGGAGAGGTATAAAAGAAAGCCCACCCCACCTCATTTCATAAGCAATCACAATAATACCATGCAATTCAAATTTTAAGCACATCCTATGAGCAAGTAATTAAGCATCATCAAGGCAATGAAGACAAGAACTAAAGTTATGATCTAAAGAATTTATGATGGGATCCATGATCAAACTTTCATAAAGTCAACTCTACAAAATTAACATCAACATCTTCACAATCGTGTTGACATAAGGAAGACTTGTGAAGGTAAAACATTCAATCTTTAGATCTAGCCTCTACTACTTTACAAAATGCTTTCATTCTCAATTCTTTTTTTTTCAGTTTCATGGTTATTCTAAAATTATGGTTTGATATAGGCAATCCTCCATCAACCCAACAAATTTCCATTTTTCTATGTGCAAGTGACATGTTGTAATGACATAATTTCAGATTTAGATTATGGAGATAGAGAGAAACAAATCAACCTTTCACAGATCTAGAAAATTAGGGTCTCAATGGTTGTAAGATAAATAGTTCAAACACTTTTAAAATAACTTTGGGGGAAACATCTAAGCAACATCTTGATCCCATATCTTCTAGTTTTGTCTATATTTGATGCTCCTAAGTCAAAGTTTCCATGAGAAAACTAGTTCACCTCATTCTCGCCCAGATGTTAACAACATTTTCCTTTCTTCCTTTTATTCCCAAAAACCTTTATTGTTCAAGCATATTTATTTTCTAGTAACTTTGTGTATGCTAAAAACCTTCTTTTGTTCATCTTTGGCCCTAGACTCGAAAATAATTTTACATAACAATTGTATTGCGGAGCATCTCGACCCTAAGCATTATGGAAAATTTCATAACATTGTAATGTCTTAGTTTTTTTAGCATTTCGTGGGACCATGTCTAAGAGATGGTTAAATAGATTAAAAGTATATTATAATGTGTTAAAAGAGTGGGAATGCTTAAAATAGCATTGTAGTTTATTAAAGAGTGGGAATGTCGGTTAAATAGGTGGTTTTAATAACTTTCCTAGAATCTCTATTAAGAGATAAGCATGTAACCGAAAACCAAGGTAATGAGTGGAACATCCAAGAAGCAATTTATAACTGTCAAAACATCTTATAAGATGTTTTGACAGTTATAAATTGCTTCTTGGATGTTCCACTCATTACCTTGGTTTTCGGTTACATGCTTATCTCTTAATAGAGATTCTAGGAAAGTTATTAAAACCACCTATTTAACCGACATTCCCACTCTTTAATAAACTACAATGCTATTTTAAGCATTCCCACTCTTTTAACACATTATAATATACTTTTAATCTATTTAACCATCTCTTAGACATGGTCCCACGAAATGCTAAAAAAACTAAGACATTACAATGTTATGAAATTTTCCATAATGCTTAGGGTCAAGATGCTCCACATCATGTATCATTTTCAAATCCCCATGAAGGACTGTTGAATACACTTTGTGCCCAATCTCTAGAGCCAAGTGGTTCACTCTCCTTCCAATGTATTCAAAGGAAAAACATGCCTACTTTCCTAGTTTCTATGCATAAGCTAGTGAGCCCTATTTCCCCACATTACATGTAATAATTTTAATAACATAATAAATTTATTGTTATTGCATATAGAACACTAAATATGTTAAGTTAAAATAAGATATATAGTTTTTAATTTGTTAATGGTAGCCAAGAGCCTATACCCTATATTGATGTAATTTATCTTTACATCAACAAAGAGATAAAACACCCAAGTTTGTAAGTAGGGTATCTCAAATACCTTATCCTATCCATTACCTATTTATATAATATAGATTAGAATATAAGTCTATTAATATGTTCATCTCAAACCACCAAAAGTCCAATCTCCTTGAAAAAATGGAGCTCTATAGACTATAGTCTATATTAATTATGGAAAAAAGGAGGAAACATTAATGAGCCATATAACATCAAAGAGGTGCAAACATTAGGACACAAACATTATCTCCCTACTTTAACTTGCTTTGTCTTCTCCATCCTGGCCTTTACATGGCATTCTAGGCCACACTAATTATGTTTTTCCCATTTGGTGTTACCATGGCTAAAGTTGCCTCACTACCAATCCCAACAACATCAACCCCATTATGGACCAAACCACCTTCCTTCAAATATTATTGCAACTAACCCAACTTACCTTCTAAAGCCAAGTCAAGTAACTACCTAAGAAAATGCACACTCCTCTCCATAACCTTTCTCAATCTTGGAAGGATAAATGGATTGATGAATAAATGAGTGAATTTTTTTCTACTTCTTGGCCCCTCTTCTTGATAACATAATAATATTTAGATAGAGGAGCCTCCACACTAGGGATGACATTCTTCAAGCTATCCTCTAGCTCCCCTATGAAACAAATCCATATCAACAATATGCAATCTTTACTACTATGTGCTTTGATTCTCTTACCTCAAGCGCTATAGCTAAAAACATCCATATCGACCCTATGTCTATGATTAGTAGGATATATTTTCCACAAGTCAAATTGTGATATTGCTATCAGAATTCAATTGTGCAGTTTCTGAGTCAAACTCATTAACCTATGTCGATGATCAGTTTTAAAAAATCATCCCCCAAAAAATCTTCATCACATGAATGATGAGGTCGTCACTCAACTTGAAGATGCCCTAGAGTCTTGTATAAGTCACCTCCCCCAAGAAGGCCATTTGGTGATTTTTGCAAACTTTCCTCAAAGGGGTACTCATATTTTTTTTATCACTCTAAAGAAGCAATGACTCACATCATTGTCACCAATCTCAAAATAAAGACTAGCTTCTGCCAACCCCAAACTATTTACACGCTTCACCCTCAAAATTAACAAGCCAATTTTTATTTCCTATACACACTCATCAAGTTACATTTGCTCATTGTTAAGGAAACATGATGACAAATTCCTCATGATAAAGAAGGACAAACTCACCTCCCCTTTGATGACGATTAAGCTACCAACTGCCATCCCACCATCAATTTGGCCAAGGCACCGTTCATCTCATTCCTCCCCTGACAAAATTATGTTATTTTGAACTCATTAAGTTTGCTAATGAACTCCCAAATTGATATTAACCACTTTGGGAGTTTCTTTGGGAGTCTCTTTTTGCTAAATCACATTATAATGAGGAGAGATTCACCTTCAAGATGTAAATGCTCTGCTTTTCGTTCTAAACCACATTTTAGGCCTTAGAGAGATTCTCAAAATTCACCATTGTTATTTGTTATTTCTCCAACAAATTTAAAAGTTTACATTATGGTCCCTTGTCATACATCTTGCCCTGATGTTCCCTAGAATTTCCCTTCGAACCACCATCAAAATTTACTTTCACCCGCCCTTACTCTGACACAATCCAAGTAATTCCTTACCTTAGATTCAAAGGAAGAGATCAAATTTCCAAGCCCCATGAATGATGCAAAGGTGCATTTTAATTATTATGAATTTATAAATAAGTAAATTATTTATAAAATATATGTCATAATACATTTGTTAAATATTTATACTATTTATAATTTTAATTGAACAATTATAATTATGTTGAGAGGTCTTGCAAAAATAATTTAAAGTCTACATTTTCTTGATTGGTTATAGGTAATTTTGAGTCTGCCTTGTAACCAAGTGAGGCCACAAATGAGGGAGCTCATCCCCAACATTAATACAACAACACCAACTCATAACCATATGCACAATAACTTAATAGGTGCACATGACCAATGAGCACACAAACCTAACAAGGGCCTTGCATAAGCGCAAACACTTGTGAAACCACCAACATAAATACCACAATGGTTCACAATTTGATAGCACTCTAGATTAGTGAAGGCAAAGCCTACAATCACAACAACCCAACAAAGACTTGACCCTTGGTGGCAATATCAACAATGCCACAACTTAACCATCACATTGCAAGATGAACCCCAAAGTCTATATTTATTTTATTATAAAGTTATTATTCTTGATTTTTTAATTAGGATTATTTATATCTAGACTCTACCATTAATTAAAGATGCAAAAATTTAAAATATATAGTAAATAAAATAACTCTAGATACTATTTAATCAATATTATTTTAATTTTTTTTACCTATTTACTATTTGTTAACAATTATTGCATTCATTGTATATGCTATTAAAGTTATTAGTTATTTTATCTTATATCTATCATCTGACATCTAATTTATTTGGCTATAAAGTTATTTTTCTTGATTTTTCAATTAGGATTATTTATATCTAGACTCTACCATTAATTAAAGATGTAAAAATTTAAAATATATAGTAAATAAAATAACTCTCTACTATTTAATCAATATTATTTTAATATATAAATTTTAATTTTTTTAACATATTTACTATTTGTTAACAATTATTGCATTCATTGTCTATGCTATTAAAGTTATTAGTTATTTTATCTTATATCTATCATCTAACATCTAGTTTAATTGGCTATTTCATAACAAAAAATTCAACTAGAAATTGATATATTTACTAACAAAAAACAAGATTAAATGTACTTAATATTGTAATATTTTTTTGTATTAACATAGCCAAGAATTTCAATATTTTATTAAACATGCAAATTCAACTTTAACTATACCAAACAATACTATAAAGGCAAGCACTTGTCATTACATGACACTTTTTATTTTTTTATTTTTTAATATTTTCTTCTTATCTCACTCTTTCTAATACCTCATATTCGTCTTCTTGATGATAGCCTCAAAATTAAAATTTGTTCCATATGAAGATCTTATTTGTTGAAACTGACTCTTCCGAGCCCTTAATATTCCTAAGATATCTAAAGAAAGTTTAAAGTATGAGATACCACCATTTGCTTAGGCAAATTATGGAGGAAGAAGTAACTAGAAGAAATAGCAACTGGATGAAACATAATGACAAATGGAAGAAGTGTGATGTTAATATGCAAGATTGCATGAAGGTTATATGAATAAAACAAATAGAACAAAAAATAAGCTTGCTATGTCAAAGAATTTAATTCGACGTGAGAGCATGAAGAAAAAGCCTACAATGGAGCAAATGTTAAATGGAAGGAAAAAATATTAGCAGTTCAATCAATGATTCGTTCACATCATCTTAGTTATGAAACTAGCAAGTGGACAGTGTCTTAAGAAGAATGGAAAAAGAGAATATGTCGTCATTGCAACAAGGGGGTAAAGGAGACAGAATACAACTTTGTCATGGAGTGCTCAATATGCTAAGACATTTGAACTGACAATGAAGACATGTTGAATAATGTTAATCTACACATATTTTTTAAAGAAACACGGCTCAACAAAAATGCTAACATCTTGATAAAAATTTATTGTAGAAGGTCAAAGCTTGAAAGACAAAGTTTATTGATAAAATTATAATAAATGCCATTGTTAACACCCATTACATCTAAACTCTTAAATAATATACAAGTCTAAACAGCAAACTATAACGTAAGTGCTTCGAGGGACACTTAGGCCCCGTTTGTTTGTGGAATTGGAATTTGGCCCAAAACCTGATTATCTCATAATAAGGTTTTGATATTCTGATTTTGTATATTTGGAATATGTTTTGGACCATTTGGTTGACTCGGAAGATGGATGAGACAATCCATCTTCTGCGTTTGGTTGCCATTTTCAAAATTGGAATTGGAAGATAGAAATTCCTCTTTATGTGTTTGGTTTGCAATTTCAAATTGGAATTGGAAGATAGAAATTCATCTTTTCTGTTTGGTTCTACATTTTAAATTGGAATTAGAATTTAATTTTTAATTTGATATTTTATTATTTTAGTCCATTTTTTATGTATAGTTTTTTTATATTAATTTATATTTTTATGTACTAAATCATAAATAAAATTTAATATATTTTTTCCAATTCTGTGAATAGAAAACTTAAATAATTTTATACATTTATTATTTTGGTCCATTCTTTATGTATAGTTTTTTTATATTAATTTATATTTTTATGTAGTAAATCATAAACAAAATTTAATATATTTTTTTCAATATCATAACAACAAAAATAAACAATATTATACATTAACAAAAACAATAAACTTAACTTTAACAAAATTTAATATATTTTTTTCAATACATTAACAAAAAAATAATAATAATATTATACATTAACAAAAACAATATTGAACAGTAAACTTAGCTTTTTTTAATAATTTTATACATTATCATAAACAATATTATAACAAAAAAAATAATTATAACATTGCTCATATCACATCAAAATATAAATAAGTCATCTAGTCCACATATATATCTATCTCCAAAAAATGATCAAACTAAGTAGTACGATGATCAAACTAAATAGTATGATTGTTGCACAAAGAAGATTCCGTAAAAACAAGATTTCGGCTTTAGATGTAGCCCCCGCTTTTGCCATAGTTTTCTCGAGTCTTTTGCAATTCTTGCACTCATCATCTACAACAGGTCTGTGTGTAGAACGTACTGATGATGTAGACAATGACGGGGTGTCATTGACCCATCGGAAGTAACCGCATCCACCTCCATCCTACAATACAAATCTAAGTTAGTCTCGCTATAATGACTAATATTTATTATTTGTAAATATTTAAATATTGTGCAATTAACAACCTTATAGAAGTTTTTACAACCCCAAAATTTACGGCCTGGATTGTCCCCTGTCTGTGACTTCTTCAACACACAACGCAATCCATCACCGCAGTCACACATAGGAGCATTCCTTGTAGCCATCAGCACTATATCAAGCAAAAATTTGGTCATTCATACTAATTTTGTTCGCTATAACAACATGACTATATTTTATGAGTACAAATTGAAAAAGTTATACAAAAAATATAATGACACAACTATAGCATCAGATATAACAATATCCATGAACTGGTTGGTGGTGTGAAAACACACCGTTAAATAAGAAAACGCAAGTAGATCCACGGTCTATGCCCTTATGCCCCACATTCGATGATCAATCTTGCATCTACAAAGTAAACATGATACAAAAACTAAAACTTGTTCATTTTTAAATGGAATACACCAAAGAGTACCATCAGAAATTTTGACCGTTTACAAACATGAACAGTAAACAATCATTAGATAGCTCATTTTTTTATCAGCATATGTGGATATTTTTTGCATCGATGTTTGAAATACCTTCTTGATTCGATTGTGTAGATAGTTTTGGATCACACTCTGTGATTCATCATCGGGATTGCAATAGATAGTTTGAGACCAAAATGATTGCAATAGACCAAAATGATGGAATTTTTTTTCAGTCATTTTTATCTCTTCCATCCCGATGAAGGATCATAGAGTGTGACCATAAAATATCTACAAAATCAAATCCAGAAGCTATTTCAAACATATTTAATGTTAGCATATGTGTAGTCTCACTTTATCATATGTGTAGTCTCAAAACTATCCATTTCTATTTCTATACCTATCACGTGTTTTTTTAAAATGAATGAAAAATGAAAAGAAATTGAAGATGAAATAGAGCATTAAACAAAGTAGAATTATTAAACTTAATTTCATAATGCAACAATAATAACAAGATGGTTAATACATACAAAATCATGAACAATACAATCGTCTACCAAAACACATTTATAAAATCATGTCTGAAGAACTAGAAATGGATAGTTAAGAGACTACACCTTAACAATACATTAAATGAAGCATTCATCATGTGGTATTCCTTCGTGTATTCCACTTAAAAAAAGCAACAACACTAACAAATGCAAGCTAATATGTCTGAAAGCACTCTAAATTCAAAAGATGAGAGAAACAAGGCTTCCTAAAACTGGAGAGAAAAACAAAAAAATGGAGAGAAAGACAAACACTATATAAAATGAAGTATAAAATGACAAGCACACTCTGTGAAAGCCAACATAATCACTAGCAACACAAAATAATGGAGAGGAAGACGAGCACTATATAAAATGAAGTATAAAATGACAAGCACACTCTGTGAAAGCCAACATAATCACTAGCAACACAAAATAATCTTGGCATGGATCCAAGAAATTAACACAATAAAAATACCGGCGGGTACTTACCAGTGGCTCCAACATAAATATCCAATGCCTCCATTTCTCATAAAACTATATTTTGTAATGGAGATGAACAACAATATCATATTCAATATCATATTTAGCTTATGATACTGAATATGATACTGCTTATGATACTGAATATGATACTAAATATTCAGTATCATATTTAGCAATCATATTCATGAACAACAGTATCATATTCAGTATCATAATCAACTTATGATACTGAATAGTCAGTATCATATTCAACAATCATATTCATGAACAATAGTATCATATTCAGTATCATATTCAGCTTATGATACTGAATATGATACTGCTTATGATACCGAATATGATACTGAATATTCAGTATCATATTCAACAATCATATTCATGAACAACAGTATCATATTCAATATCAGGACATACCATCATATTCCATGCTTATCCATTTGCATTTCATAATTACGCTCAATTTTTAATTTTCAATATGACATGAAATCTGAATTTATGTGTATGCCAACTTTAATTCAATTTTTGCTGAACATGATAGTGAATATGATAGTGTTGTCCATGATCATGATTGTTGAATATGATACTGAATATGATATTGTTGTTCATGAATATGATACTGAATATTCAGTATCATAAGCAGTATCATATTTAGTATCAGGACATACCATCATATTCCATGCTTATCCATTTGCATTTCATAATTACGCTCAATTTTCAATTTTCAATATGACATGAAATTTGAATATATGTATCATATTCAGCAATCATATTCATGAACAATAGTATCATATTTAGTATCATATTTATGAGCAATAGTATCATATTCAGTATCATATTCAGCAATCATGATCATGGACAGCACTATCATATTCACTATCATGTTCGGCAAAAATTGAATTAAAGTTGGCATACACATATATTCAGATTTCATGTCATATTGAAAATTGAAAATTGAGCATAATTATGAAATGCAAATGGATAAGCATGGAATATGATGGTATGTCCTGATACTGAATATGATACTGCTTATGATACTGAATATTCAGTATCATATTCAGTATCATAAGCAATATCATATTTAGTATCAAGACATACCATCATATTCCATGCTTATCCATTTGCATTTCATAATTACGCTCAATTTTCAATTTTCAATATGACATGAAATCTGAATATATGTATCATATTCAGCAATCATATTCATGAACAATAGTATCATATTTAGTATCATATTCATGAGCAACAGTATCATATTCAGTATCATATTCAACAATCATGATCATGGACAGCACTATCATATTCACTATCATGTTCAGCAAAAATTGAGTTAAAGTTGGCATACACATATATTCAGATTTCATGTCATATTGAAAATTGAAAATTGAGCATAATTATGAAATGCAAATGGATAAGCATGGAATATGATGGTATGTCATGATACTGAATATGATACTGCTTATGATACTGAATATGATACTGAATATTCAGTATCATAAGCAGTATCATATTCAGTATTAGGACAAATGCAAATGGATAAGCATGGAATATGATGGTATGTCCTGATACTGAATATGATACTGCTTATGATACTGAATATTCAGTATCATAAGCAGTATCATATTCAGTATTCAGTATCATAAGCAGTATCATATTTAGTATGTCCTGATACTGAATATGATACTGCTTATGATACTGAATATTCAGTATCATAAGCAGTATCATATTCAGTATCAGGACATACCATCATATTCCATGCTTATCCATTTGCATTTCATAATTACGCTCAATTTTCAATTTTCAATATGACATGAAATCTAAATATATGTATCATATTCAGCAATCATATTCATGAACAACAGTATCATATTCAGCAATCATGATCATGGACAACACTATCATATTCACTATCATGTTCAACAAAAATTGAATTAAAGTTGGCATACACATATATTCAGATTTCATGTCATATTGAAAATTGAAAATTGAACGTAATTATGAAATGCAAATGGATAAGCATGGAATATGATGGTATGTCCTGATACTGAATATGATACTGCTTATGATACTGAATATTCAGTATCATATTCGGCAATGATATTCATGAACAGCAGTATCATATTCAGTATCATATTCAACAATCATATTCATGAACAACAGTATCATATTCAACAATCATATTCATGAACAACAGTATCATATTCATCAATTGCATTTAAATCAAAATATTCAAATAATCATTTTGTGACAATATGAGCATATAATAGTAAAAAATCTAAATATATATCTATCCACATGATAAAGTGCAAATCCACTGAAAATTAGTAACAACATGATAAAAAAATCAATGTTCTTGAACACAAAATACACTAGATATCATCATAAAGTATCATGCCACATCACAACAAGATCATCATGTATATATGATCAAAATGGTAATCACAAGTATGATCAAAATGGTAATCACAAGCATTGTAAATGTAGTTATGGAATGATTGAAAATGTAATTATGAAAGGAAAATGGATAAGCATGGAATATGGTGGTATGTCATGATACTAAATATGATACTGAATATGATACTGCTTATGATACTGAATATTCAGTATCATATTCAGCAATCATATTCATGAACAATAGTATCATATTCAGTATCATATTAAGCAATCATATTCATGAACAACAGTATTATATTTAGCTTATGATACTGAATATTCAGTATCATATTCAGCAATCATATTCATGAACAATAGTATCATATTCAGCAATCATATTCATGAACAACACTATCATATTCAGTATCATATTCAACAATCATGATCATGGATAGCACTATCATATTCACTATCATGTTCAGCAAAAATTGAATTAAAGTTGGCATACACATATATTCAGATTTCATGTCATATTCAAAATAAACAGCAGTATCATGTCAGTTTTTTAGCCTTTTATAGGCTTCCAACTCATTTAAAATCACAAAACGATGTCCTTTAAATTAACTATAAACCACCATATGTGGCTACAATCCAGTCGCTTCTCTCCTCCTCCGTCATCAATAAGAACCATTTGGCTCTTTCACGTTGACCCAAGAAGGTTTTGTATACCTTGAGGAATACACCTCTACTCAATTCGGGCATGGATTTGAGAGCATTATAGACATCCGTCAAAGCATTCTCATGACTAGATTCATCAATTTTAACAAGGTGAATATTGTTCATGCCCTCTTTTATTTTTTTCATTGTTTCAGACATGGAATCCAACGAAGCAGCCAGACTTGCCTTCTTCCTCTTTCCCACCTTTCTACCTGATGAACTAGGAGTCCCTCTAGTACTTGTTGTTGCAGTGGACTGAGTGGAATTATAAGGCTTGTCATCCCAATCAACACCACTATCAAGATGTACAACATCCTCTTCATCATTCACATCGAATGGCTCTTCCAAAGGGTTCCCTTCTTCAAACTCAAGGGCCGTGGTAGCTGCATTTCCTTCAGCCATGTCATTACCGACAATTACACCCAATTCAGTGAAGTACTGAAAGGGCTACTTTTTATACATTCTTGCGTTTTTGAACTCTCTTCGCTGCATGTTGGCATAAATAAATGGATTAGGTTCTTTGTCTTTCATTATTAACTTAAAAAGAAGACAATATTATTTCCATCAAAATAGTAGAGAGATTACCCTACCTTGAGAAGCTCATCCCACACGCTGTCCTCAGCATCCATGGACTGAGTAGCCTCGTTCCAAGCTAAACCGCTTGTATTCCAAAGCTCCTTCATGACTCTATATGCAAGCTTCCAAGTTTTCAACTTGTTTTTGAAGTTGTCCTTGGATAGACTGAGGTTCAAATCAGCATTGAACCGCCTCTCAATTGCGGTCCAGGCTTCTTTTTTGAAGCCTCCATCACATTTTCTTCCTAGTTGTACTTGCTCAAGGAGCAAGTCTATAAGCTTTCGTTCCATGTCCTTTGACCACATAATCTTCTTCGACAAAGAAGATATTTGGCTCGTGTTAGCAATCTCATTCATGTTCATCAATGATTCTGTGTAAGCCATGTTGTGTATACAAATTGTTGTTAATCAAAGTAGCTTCATACATCAGTTTACTCAAATAAAACACATTGACCATTACAAGTCTAATACTTGCAGATAAAAATACAAGAAAAAGGAAACCATCATGTATATCAAAGTAGCTTCATACATCAGTTTACTCAAATAAAACACATTGACCATTACAAGTCCAATACTTGCAGATAAAAATACAAGAAAAGGGAAACCATCATGTATATCAAAGTAGCTTCATACATCAGTTTACTCAAATAAAACACATTGACCATTACAAGTCCAATACTTGCAGATAAAAAGACAAGAAAAAGGAAACCAATACAACTATTGTCGGGATCTATACTCTTCCCACATTCTACTTGCTATATCATTTCGGAACTATGCCCACTGGTCTCTATCATTCTGAGACAACCCATATGTCTCTAGCACTGGTACATCTACCCCATCACCATCATCTTCCTCTTCAATGTCAATTTCTGGTGGAATGCCATCCTCTACCATAATGTAGTTGTGTAGTATGCAACATGCTAATACAATATGGGCTTGTGTCATGATAGGATAAGACGTGGCATGCCTCAGGATTGGAAAACGCTGCTTGAGAATACCAAATGTACGCTCTATTGAGTTTCTAAGAGAGGAGTGTCGATGGTTGAACAACTCTTCTTTTGAGTTTATTGGATTTTCTCTTGAAAACTCTTTCAGGTGGTAGCGTGTACACCGATAAGGAGCAAGAAATCCAGGTGCATTGGGATATCCAACATCCACTAGAAAATATTTTCCTACATAAATAAAGTATATTATTAATATGTGAAACGTGAAAATATTTTCCTACATAAATAAAGTATATTATTAATATATGAAACGTGAAAATATTTTCCTACATAAATAAAGCATATTATTAAACTATGATTTGGCTTACCGGGGGGAACAACAAGAGGATCTGCTCTTGACAGAGCTGAAGCTAGAACATGACTATCTGCGGCAGACCCTTCCCAACCAGCAAGGCAGTACTGAAACTTATGATCGAAGGAACACACACCCATAACATTTTGCGACAGGTTGCCTTTTCTATCACGATATTTACCCTGCATGTCGACATCGACGGTGACTGGTATATGGGTTCCATCAATAGCTCCAACACAATCCTATATGATATGATACAATCATCAATTGCAATGTCAACCAGTCGTCAATGATAAAAATATGTACAAGAAAAATGTAACAACACAACAATTACCTTGAAGAATGGATCAAAGCGTTTGTTCCCACTAATTTCAGGAGGAGTGTTTGGACTAGGTGGTAGAAAGCAATCCTTGTGGAGTCCTAAGATAGCCCTCAACACATTGTGGAAGTATCGGCTGATTGTCTCTCCTGAGTGGCCAAAGTTGTGGGCAATCTTGCGGTTCCTCAAATTGTGGCCAACGGTGTGGAGGAACATCACAAGTTGTTCTTCTAATGTCAAGTGTATCGTATCTTTCAAGGATCCATTCAGCCTTAGGATAGTAGCTAAACGAAAGAAGGCTCCCCTACTCATGCGAATATGATCACGACAATCCACGTCATTGGAATGAATAACCATTCTATAGAAATTATTTCCTTTCCTTTTTCGTTGACCCCTATCTGCATTAGATTCTAGGGCCACCATTGCTATGGCTACGGCAACACAAGCAATCAGAGCTGTGAGAAGCTGAGAATATGTGGTCCCCACAACTACTCGTTCTAGAACGTCAATATTCTTAATAGGATCCATCAATGGCCTAAAACCATAGGTACATATATAAACAATTAGATAGATAAATAGTTACATAGATACATAGATACATACCTACATACATAGATATATAGGGTTAGATAGTTCATACATATAAACAATTAGATAGATAAATAGATACATAGATACATAGAAACATACCCACATACATAGAAAAGCCTCATTCTTTTCTTAAGATATCATAGCAAGATCAAGAGATATACCAAAACTTGAATCAAAATGACATTATTGAACCTAACAACCAACTAATATGATAATGAATATGATACTGCTGTTCATGAATATGATACTGAATATGATACTGGTGTTCATGAATATGATACTGAATATGATACTACTGTTCATGAATATGATACTGAATATGATACTGTTGTTCATGAATATGATACTGAATATGAACATGCTTATGATACTGAATATGATATTGAATATGATACTGTTGTATGATACTGTTGTTCATGAATACGATACTGAATATGAACATGCTTATGATACTGAATATGATATTGCTGTATGATATTGAATATGATACTGTTGTATGATACTGCATATGATACTGTTGTTCATGAATATGATACTGAATATGAACATGCTTATGATACTGAATATGATATTGAATATGATACTGTTGTATGATACTGAATATGATACTGTTGTTCATGAATACGATACTAAATATGAACATGCTTATGATACTGAATATGATAATGAATATGATATTGCTGTATGATATTGAATATGATACTGAATATGATACTGTTGTATGATACTGCATATGGTACTGTTGTTCATGAATATGATTGCTGAATATTATCATCTCAAAACCTGAATATGGGCCTAAAATGAGAATATGTATCTTCCAGCCAAAGAGGTGGAATATGTTTTGATAACCCGATTTTGGCCGATTATATACCCAATTTGATTCTCGGTCGGGTCCGCAATCTTCTCGAACGGGTCCACAATCTTCCCATTATATTGTTTCGTGGATACGATTTCTTGTTTCGTGGATACGACTATGGATGAGTATGTGATATTGCTATCACGATTCAACTGTGTAGTTTTTTGAGTCAAACTCATTGACCCATGATTCATGAGTACTAGTTCAACACGAACCCATCTCCCATGAGAATGAATGAATCTAGGTGATGCTCACAGAGGTGAAGCACTGGGACCTACCGGGAAGTCCCAGTGCTTCACCTCTGTGAGCATCACCACTACTCATGAATCATGGGTCAATGGGTTTGACTCCAAAAACTACACAGTTGAGTGGGTGTTCAAACTTAGAGAGCAATTAAGTTATTTCTATTCCCATTCTATGGCCTCTTCCCATTTTTCTGTTGCAACTTGAATGATTTCTTCGATGATGGAAATGTGAAACCTGAATTTCAGGTTTTGGTGGACAAGAAGCTACATGTGTTCAATCATTTTCAAAATTTATGTGGAGATGATAATTATGTAAGAATGGTGATAAGTCACTTTCATGACACCTATATTTGGCTAGACGATTGTCACTTGTTGACCAAGGAAGTTATGAAGAGGGTTACTGGACTAGGTGAGATTGGTGAGCTACCAAAGACTAAGTCTGTCAAGATTGACGATGCCATAGCTCTGACAAGTGTTATCTTTGATGGTAGGTCATTGAAATTAATTCCTTTTAAGGACCCAATGACTAGATATGTAGCTCAAGTTGTTGGAAACAAGGTCCAATACACAAACCGATACAATTCAGTCTTGGCAACAACATTTTTTATGGCATATCAAATGGTGAAAGGTAACGATTATGATGTGTGCACTCTAATTAAAGATTAGTTTATTGAAAATATGAAGGAAATCAAAACTAAGAAGAACCATGTGGCCTTATGTTTTGGTTCAATAGCTATTTTTCTACTATTATAATTTTTACATACTATACTAAAAGAAGAAAAAGTTTTGTGGTCTAGAGATGTTCTAATTACACATCAAATTGAGAGGAGATTAAGGAAGAAAACTAGAATGGACGATAGAGATGATGAACTGACATTGGGAATGATAGTTAGAAGGAAGGTGGAACAGTTTTGAACTTTATTCTTCATAGAGATACAAGGGATATTCAAGATTATACTCCAATTGTATACGATTCTTCTTCTTTTGATTTTGAGTTCATCTTCTCATGCTAAATTGAAACATACTTATCATTATTTTTTGTTATATGTGTTAAGACCTATGTTTATTAAATCAAGTAAGACCTAAGCGAGTTGTCCACTAAGAACCATATATTTACTTTCCCAACACCCTTAAAACCAAACTAGAAAACAAAGCCACTCTTAACAAGGAAACCAGGTTAAGGAAGAGAGTTTATCTGAGATTAAACACTCCTGGCAAGCATAGCATTAAAAGAATCTTGCTTCTGTAGCTTCATTTGATTATAAGAATCTTGCTTCTGCAGCTTCATTTGATTATGAAACCTTCTGATGAAAGACCCTGCAATTCTATCAATCTCATTCTCAGACCTGATTTCTGGAGTTCTAGGACTACCAGATGCATCTGAACCACCAAACAGCCTCTGTGATAAGCTCTCCAACTCTTGGCGATTTGGGGAAGCACAGAGTAACTCCATTGAAGGTGGGTTATAAGGATCTTCCTTTTTCTCTGAGTCTCTGCGCTTGAACTTTCCAGAAAACCTATGCCTCCAATTGAATTTGATCTTGTTGGATACTGAGCCCAAAATGTTGTCATTTTTCATAGATTTGAGCAGAAGCATTTGGGTATTCATGATTCCATCTGCTTTGTCTTTGAGGCTATCTGATTTTTTCTTCAGCATTGTCCAAATGTGCTTCAGGAAGCTTTTGGCCTCCATTTTTATTTCACCCACTTTGATCTTCATTACTCGCAGGCAATAACAAATCATAAATAAATACAATATAATATAATTCTAGTGCAATGGGTACAATATAATTCTAAGGACTTGACCTATGACAGATTTGGTTGAGATCACTGTGTATAATGATGTTGAATTCCTGCAAGATTGACAGAGGAATTGCATGGAGTGTTTTTATATAAATGCATTGAAAGGCTGGAGAATTTGTCTTTACAGGCTGTTTGGTTGATATAAAATTTGTTTAAACAGAGTCTACACTAGGCACTAGTATAGGTAAATATATTTCATTTAATGTATTTTTTTTTGGCTTTGGAAGGAAAAGTAAGCACTGAGTTGGTAATGGAGATGCAGTTATTTTTATTTTTGCTTTGTCTTTTCCTTTCTTTTGCCATTGATTCTTTTGATAATGTGATTGTTCATGGCTGGTGAATCAGTGAGCATCGAAACTTTGTCTGTATGAGTTTTCAAATCCCAGAAATGCTACGAGTTGTAGAAATCGCTTTATTTTTTTCTATTAAATTAAAAAGTTTGCTTGTTCTCGTCCATTATTAGAGATGGCATAATGTTGGTACAACTTTCTAAAAGAAATGCAATGAATTGTTGTGAGGTGCAGAGTATATATGTGTTTTCTATAGTGAACATTAATTGTACATGCATAGGAACTCAAAGCAAAGCATCCTTCGCTTTTCCTTTCTGATCAGGTAACCTTTCTGTGCCCATATTAACAAAAGAGATCAACATTAGGGCATTTCTGTATATGTGTAAGAAAGTGGCATTACTACTATTAAGAAAGAGATGGATTTTGATGCTTTTAACAGTATAAAGAGGGATTGGCAATAAGAGGTTCTTCGAGCATCCTGAACAGTATAAAGAGGGAAGCCGGATCCTCAGGAAATCTTTGTTATGCATTTTAGTTTGGCAAAGAAAGAAATTTAAGAGGAATCTTGACATTTTTGGTTGCATCAGTCTCTGAGTTCACTATAATTCATCCACAAACCTTGCCATTGCACAGGAAAACGAATTGGGTTCTGGAGATACAACCCATTTCAGTTTCTAGGACCAAGATGCTTGTGTCTGCTATTTTCATTAGTATTTTAACAGAGCAGAAAAAAGAGGAAAACTGACACTGGCAAGTTTATTTAGTATGAAAAAATGTTACTAAATGAAGGATATAGTCCAAAAAAATGCTTTGGAAACTGAAAAAAGTGGAAAACTGACACTGGCGAGTTTCTTTAGTACGAAAAAATGTTACTAGAGTGATATATTCAGGATTTAGAAAAGAACATTATCGTGCCAAGAAATCATGAAGGCAATACAATGGAGGATATCCTAGCAAGAATAGAGTATCTTCTACCATTCACAAATAACATTCAAAATGCACAGAAAGTCTGAAAATATTATGCGGAGAACTTTATTATGTAGAGAACTTTATTACAAATACCCATATTGCAAATGCACTTCGATACCAAGCAGAGTGCAAAGAGAAAAACCCATATTACAAACCCATTATACTGAAATAATTGCAGAGAACGTATTTGCCACGATACCAAGCAAAATGCAAAGAGAAAAACCCATATTACAAACCCATTATACTGAAATAATTGCAGAGAACGTATTTGCCATGATACCAAGCAGAATGCAAAGAGAAAAACCCATATTACAAACCCATTATACTGAAATAATTGCAGAGAAAAACCAGCACGCTCAAAATAGAATGCCATAGATTTTTAGAGCAACAAAGAAGAATAGCGTACCTTGATCAACGCACTGGAAGATGAGTTGAAGACAAACCTGCAAACCCCCTTCACAACGCTGCCGTCAAACCAGTACACAGACCCACAAAACCAGTTCACAGACCCACGAAAGTGTCCACAAACCCTACCCACTATTGTATCCCCAAAACAATTTTTCGTATGCACGAAACAAAAGATCATATCCACGAAACATGAAATCGTATCCACGAAACAATATGTTGAGAAGATGGCGGACCCGACCGAGAATCAAATTGGGTTTATAATCTGCCAAAACCGGGTTATCAAAACGTATTCCACCTCTTCGGCTGGAAGATGGATATTCTCATTTTCGGCCCATATTCAGGTTTTGGGATGATAACCCGATTATGACTTTAAGGATTCCAAACAATGGATATGGGTCATAATCGGGTTATCAGCCTTAATTTTTCTAGAACTTACGTTTTAGTTTACCGTTTAGCCAATACCGTAAAACACATCCACCTTAAAAAAAGTGCCAGCGAGGCAAAACAAAAAAGGTGCCAGCGAGGCATGACCACAATCATTTTGGGTCAAACAGGCCTAATTTTTTATATCGGTTTAGGTTACAAATATTCGGACAAAGACGTGCCAGCGCAGTCAAATCCAGCCGTTGTCAGGAAAATGAACGAAGAAGGAATATTCAGTCACAGCTGTTGACAGCAATTGAAGGTAAACTCTAAATTATACACTCTTCTGTTCACTGTCACATTCCCTTTTAATATTCTTCAATTTCCACAGTCTATTCCGAAGACCGTTATAAGTTAAAACCATGTTTATCGTTTCGTTTGTGGCGCTTTTTGTAAGCCCCACAATTTAAAACCTCTCTTCGCGCATGTGATCATTATCATTCTTTAAGAGTATAATTACAAACAAGCCTGTAAAGTGCCTGTTATCATTCTTGTTTTATAAATTAGGTTATTAAAATACTGCACATTCTTTAAATAGTAGTAAAGGCAGCGTACAAACATGTAAATAAAATATGCCGGCCCGACTGTTTTGGATCTCCTGATCTTTGCACAAATTTGTCGCATTTATCGCCAATTTCGTTAAAATCCATAGAAGAGGCGCCTGATTACGGCCTTTAATGCATGTTTTTTCTTGTCTTGACGATCTTGACTTTGTCTTGCGATTCATGCCATTTATTTTGTCCTTTTCGGCAGATTGAGTTTACTGTCAAGTGTAAAACAAATTGTCTTGGCATATGATTCGGATTGTTGTGATTTGCAGCTTGGATCGCTCGAGGATCCGAGTCGATCGACGCTTCCATTTTGCAGTGTTTTACCATAGTTGAAGAGGGTCTGAAAAGCTGCTGGAAGGCAGAGGAGGAGTTTGCAGAAGTTTCTAGAAGGCCGGGGGCAGGTTCTCAGAAGCTTTTAACAGGTCGGGGGCAGGTTGTCAGAAGTTTCTAGAAGAGTTTTGAAGGTTAAGGAGAGGTTCCCAGAGCTCGGGGAAGAACACATGTCGTCCACGGTAACTTCACAGTGGCGTGAAAAGGCTACGGGATTCTTTTCATCATCCAGTAAGTGGATTTTGTTCTTACTAAATATTTTTTCAAGAAGTGGTTATGAAAACAATTTTGGCAAGGTTTTGTGCAAGAAATCTTGATTAGAGTAAGTTTATTTTATAATATCGAGGACGAGTTTAGATCAAACACAAGTTTGTTAATCTTGCGTGGAAAATATTCGTGAAATTTTCGTGCAAGAACTTCTGATTAAAGTGCGGTTTGTAAAAAATTTCTTCAGAGGGTTTTTTGTTTTGTTTGGTAAATTTAACCTTTGATCGAAGCATGATTTATGAAGTTTGTGTGGACGAAGTTTTGTTGATTTGACTATTTGACTAATTCTCTTATAGGCTAACCTGAAGACCTGCTATGTGCCCTCTTTTTTGCCCACACCCTGCTCGTTTGATATGGTAATTTGTCTAAATTTAAGATTTAATTGTGTCTCTTGGAGATTTGAACCTGGAGGTCCACTTTGGCAGCTCCGAAGGCTTTTGCCACTAGAGATTATGCCATTGAACTAGTTCTGAAGGGAAATTTGTATGTTCTCGTGGATGAAAAATTAGTTTAATGGAACTCTATTAGGTGATCTCCGAACATTTGCAATTTTGTTAATCTACTGCTGCTTTCAACTGTATTATAAGTTGTAGCGGATTAGAATAGAATGTCTCTTGTTGAAAATTTCATAGCACATCAAAATGTTTATTTCCAGAATATTTTGCAACGAGTGGAACTGCTAAGCTATGCAATATTTAGTTATAGCTGTTTTCCATCAACCTTTACTCTGATGCTCAACTGAATCCAATGTATTGCTTTGGTTCAATTTTAGGACTGATTTAGTCTGTCTGATAATTCACAACAAATTAAAGTACAAAAAAATAAAAAAATAGTGGGGATTCACAGTCCATAACACTAAATTTTTTAAAGCATTTGAAGAAAACTGTGTCACGGTTTTTACACAATTTTTCCAAAAGTTTAAAAAATTGAAAAATAGTGTAGTAAAATGATTCTCTTCAAAATTTCATGGTATATGGAAATCTTTGATTTCCGAGCAGATTTTGAGGAAAAAACTGTTAGCTCTGCAATATATAATTAGAGGTGTTTTGCACTGGACATAAATCTTTGACCGAACTGAGTTTAGAAGTACTATGTTGCACTTTAGTCAATTTTAGGGCTGCTTTTGAATTTCTTGTAAGATTTGGTTGTCAAAATAGACACCATGACAGAATAAATTGAATTCTAACTAAAAAATAAGCGATGCACGCAATGGATGAGATGTGAGAGATAGATTGCTCACATGAGTGCAAGAGGTGGGTATATAGATGATACTGAAAAACGAACAATACTGAGAGGGGGAGGGGGTGAATCAGTATTGACACAAACTTTTAATTCTAAAACTGAAAACCAGAGAACACAAGACAAGGAGGACAGGACACACAAAGTTATCTCGTGGAAACCCAAAACGGGAAAAACCATGGCATCACTATCCAGTGGGCAACAACCCGTTACAACTGAGAGCTACAACTCTCCTCAAGAACTTCAAGACCAGGCTCCGACCTGTCTCTTAAGGCTACAACCTTTTTACAAAAAGGATAACATCAGTGCATAACCAAAATTAAAACTATGTCTTTTCAGGAAAAGAAAAGACTTTTAAGATGACATAAAACTATCTCTCTTTTACAACTCTTTAAGTGTTCTTCATTTTAAGAACTGATTCAGTCACTCAGTGATTTGTAAATCAAATGCAGTACCCCTGTGTTCTGTTACAGCACGATTGTCATGCTATGTCTTCAAACTGGTGTTCAATATGCCTCCCTGTTCTTCACTGTTTATAAACACTCCACTTCTATGACTCACAGCAACTATTCAAGACTTCATCAATACATTTTACACCCTCTGGCTTCTTAGCATCCCTGTTTAATAACATTCTGAAAAAGGATATTTGGCCAGACTGGTATTATTTAAAAAACCGTTCCTTAGCTCACCCGCACTCTTCCAATGCTCTCACACGCCACACATTTCATTCATTGTCAGCTCCTATATTGAAAATCTCAGTCCTGCTCTGTGTATCTCCTGGCTAGACTTTTCTGCTTGTTCAACTCACACACCCTGGTTCTAGTTCAAGAATCGCATATTATATGTGTATCCACATTCGCTGTCGAGATTGTATGTTCCGGTCGCATACATTACTTACTCTTTTTCAAGTCTCTATTTTGACATAATCTCGTTCTTTTATTTAGCTTGCAATATGTCTCAAGACGCCAGTCTGCAATGATATCCAGGTGCCGTGTATATCTTGAAGTATTGAGACGCGGCTCTGGTATACCAGTCTAAACTCCACACTCGATAATCTCTATTTTTTCATACGCACAGCACATGATGATCCCTTAACTATCTCAGTCGCCATTAGAAGGAGATTCTAGACCCGTCTGTTAACCGTTACCACTCTGACTGTGTTTTTTTTTAGCGGTAGGTGTATTCTATATATTAAAAAAAAACTCCCACTGTATTCTTCACTCATTAACTCATTTTCACTACTCGTCTATTTCGTCCTACTTGCCTCCTTTGCTTAACCTCGTTTTTTCTTTATCAAAACGGTCATTGTTGTAATTGTACACCAGTGGATGGAATAATTACGGCAGCTTTTGTCACAGTCTTTTTCTTCTCTTACAACTCCCGCTCTTCGTATAAGTTATACCGGCTCTGTCTACACACTTCTACGCGTGTGTCACCGTTAAACATTTGTATTCATTCATCGCATTTGTCTTTTTTGATTGTATGCATCCACATAAGCAAAACTGCTGGCATAGTTGGTTTAGCGTTGGAAGTTGGCTCACGGCTCTACATGAGAGTTTTAGACACCTACTCACATTTTCATAACAGTTCAGGCACAGCCCGACACCTAGCTCCTTCCGCAGCAGAGCAGTGCATTAGTTCTGTAAACGACTTGTGCCGTTACAATCCGCATAACAGAGCTGTTACACTCCATACTGTTCGCATATCCCAACAGTCTCGGCAGCACCTAATCATCACGTTCAGTGCTGAAGCAAGGAATCTCAGACTAGAGACAAGGTAGACAGGAACAAATGTCATACAAGCAACTGCCATATAAATCCAACACACAGGGATACAGAAGCAGATGGCAAAGCATTCACAGCCAAAAACATACAAAGAGAGGTTGACACATGTACAAAACGCAAAAGCTATGCCACCCAAAAAATGTCCAATGCATCATCAACAACAAAAACTAACAATCTCCCCCCTTTTGTCATTGATGGCAAACCTCAACATTGAGCAAATCTGAGACATCTGAAAACTGAACCAAATCTGTACCATTTCCAAAATTGGACCAACTCTAAAACAACTCCCCCACAAAATTGAGCCAACTAAAAAAAATTACACCGAATCTGAAACAAACTCCCCCAGAAGATCTACTCCCCAATTGTCATCAATGACTACACACCTGAAACACAACAGCAGTCCGAAAGATATAGCAATGAAGTTCTTCTGCTGAAAACTGACCTTTCATTGAGGTGGAATAACACCAAGCTTGCTTCGAAGATACTCGAAGCGATCTCGGGGTAGAGGTTTTGTAAACACATCTGCAATTTGCTCCTGAGTACAAACATAATTCAGCTTAACAACATTATTTGCAACTTGCTCCTTCAGATAGTGATACTTAATTGGAATGTGCTTCGTTCAAGAATGCATCACTGGATTATTCGAAATATCAATTGCGCTCGTGTTGTCACAGAAAATACAAATAGGATCAGTAAATACAAGCTTATAATCATGTAAAGTATTCTTCATCCAAATTACCTGAGTACAACATGAAACTGCTGCAACATATTCAGCTTTAGCTGTGGATAATGAAGTGCAAGATTTTTTTTGCTCAGCCACGAAACCAAACAGCCACCTAAAAAGAAGGCACACCCGCTAGTACTCTTCTTATCATCCATTGAACCTCCCCAATCTGCATTTGTATATGTTGTTAAAAGAAAATCAAAACTTTTTGGAAACCAAAGACCAAAATCAGCTGTACCTTTCAGATATTTAAAAATTCGTTTAACTGCTAAAACATGTGTTTGTTTAGGAGAAGCTTGAAATCTGGCTACATATCCAACAACTTGCATGATATCCGGTCTAGTGGCTGTCACAAACAGCAGACTCCCTACCATAGATCTATAAAAAGACTGATAAACTGAAAGAGACACATCTTCCTTACTCAGTTTACAATCGGTTTCCATAGGAGTGCTAACCGGATTACTATCTTCCATTTTAAATATTTTAAGCAACTCCCTAACATATTTGGCTTGGGAAATAAAAATACCTCTAGAGGACTGATTAATTTGCAGCCCAAGAAAATATGTCAACTCACCCATCATAGACATCTCGAACTCATTTTTCATGCATGCAGCAAATGTCTTGGACATTTTGACACAATCACTTCCAAAAACCAGATCATCAACATAAACAACAACAATAAGAATGCTGTTACCTTCCTCTTTAACATATAGGTTGCTGTCCACATATCCCTTCTTAAAGCCTTGCTGCTGTAAATAACAATTCAGCCTGTCATACCAAGCTCTAGGAGCTTGTTTTACTCCGTATAATGCCTTTTTCAGCTTGCATACGTAGTCAACATTTTCAGAAATCAGACCTTCCGGTTGTTCAACATAAATCTCTTCAACTAGATCACCATTTAAGAAAGCTGATTTAACATCCATTTGAAAAACTTTAAAGCCTTTGAAAGAAGCAAAAGCAAGAAAAATTCTGATTGCCTCTAACCTTGCAACCGGTGCAAAGGTTTCACTAAAATCCACACTTTCAATCTGAGAATAACCTTTACAAACCAAGCGTGCCTTGTTTCGAATAATCTTACCATCTTCATTTACCTTGTTCCGGTATACCCATTTTGTACCTATCACGTTCTTGTTGGTAGGTCTTGGAACAAGTTCCCAAGTATTGCTTTTTTTGATTTGATCCAACTCCTCTTTCATGGCAGCCACCCAATGTTTATCTACAGCTGCTTCTTCAAAACACTTAGGCTCAATCAAAGAGATAAGTGAGAAATCATCACCCTCAAAGTAATTGACATTTTTTCAAGCATTTCTAGTTTGCCTTTCACCTGTAACTTGATCAACAGGATGATTCTTTTGCACAAACTTTGAAGGAGTTTTAAATGTAGAAACATCATGTTCATCTTGAGAGTCATTTTCAAAATTATCATGTAGATTCTCAACATCAATAAAGATAGGGACTGATTCTTGATGAGCAGATTGCACTTTACCTTGGTCATTCTCACCACTCTTGCTAGCTGATCCAACATGAACGTGTGGAGGAGAAGAGGGTACAACAGTGCTGGATTTAATTTTAGGAGCCACCACAGTGCTGGTTTGAGCTTCACTTTCTTCGGGGCTGTCATCATTCTTATCAACTTGATTAGTAACTTCATGAACCTTAACATTTGCACTTTCAACTAATTTATGCAACCTCTTATTGTAGCATTTGTATGCTTTACTCTTAGAAGAATAACCAAGAAAGATGCCTTCATCAGCTCTAGATTCAAACTTACCAAAATTATCTTCATCTCTTCTAATGTAACATGGACTCCCAAAAATTTTAAAATACTTGACAGTTGCTGGTTTACCTTTCCAAAGTTCATAAGGAGTCTTTTTGAACTTTGGTCTCAACAAAGTTCTATTCTGAATATAAACTGCTGTGTGGACAGCCTCTCTCCAAAACACATCTTTTACCTTTCTTTCATTCATCATGCACCGTGCCATCTCTTGGATTGTTCTATTTTTTCTTTCCACAACACCATTTTGTTGTGGAGTCCTAGGAGTTGAAACCTGCTTCTTAATACTATGTAACTCACAAAATTTGATAAACTCATTAGAGGTAAATTCTCCCCCATTATCAGAACGTAAACATTTGATCTTCATGTCCATTTCATTTTCAACTAGACTCTTAAAAATCTTGAACTTCTCTAAAGCTTCTGATTTTTCCTTTAGGAATGTAACCCAAGTCATGCGTGTATAGTCATCAATTAGAAGCATAAAATATTTCTCACCTTGTAAGCTTGCTGCCTTTGTTGGTCCACAAAGATCCGTATGGATGAGCTCAAGTGGCCTACTGCTGAGTTCATCTTTTGGTTTGAAGGAAGCTCTAGTTTGTTTGCCTTCTTGACAATTTTTGCAAACAATATCTGCTGGTTTTTCTAGCATAGGCATGTCTCTAACAGCCTCCTTCTTGTTGATCTTAACAAGATTATCAAAATTAACATGCCAAAAATGCTTGTGCCAAAGCCAAGCATCTTCAACCTTACTTAAACAACAAGTCTCAACATTAGAATCATCAAGAATGTAAAGGTTATTTGCAGCTCTAGTAGCTTTAGCTGTAACATCAGTCCCCTTTTTAATAAGACAAGCATTAGAGTTAAAACTGAGATCATAACCTTGATCACATAGTTGACTCACACTTAGCAAATTATGCTTCAGCCCTTCAACATAAAGAACATTCTCTATAATAGTTTCATCATTGTTAATTAAGACTGTACCTATACCAGCAACTTTAGCAGAAGAGCTACCACCAAATCTAACTTTACCACCTTTCATCTTCTTAAGAGAATGAAACTTACTCAAGTCACCTGTCATGTGTTGGGAGCAGCCACTATCAACATACCAAATGTCCTTCTCATTGCTAGCTAGAAAGGCTATTCGAACAACAAGAGCTTTAAGAGGCATCTCTTCAACCTTTTTCCTCCAAACCTTAGTCACTTTAGCTCTTCTTTTAGGCTCAGTATTATAAAATGAATCTGCATAGTGACTGTTACAAAATCTAGATGTATGTCCAAATCTATTGCAGTTGTAACAAATCAGATTATACTTCCTAAAACCATTTCTATTATTCTGATAATAATTCTTGTAGGGGACATCATTACACTCAGCAGCCCTGTGTCCAAAATAGTTACATGCAAAACAATAGCCATAGAAGAAAGGTTTGTTTACCTTGACGGAAGTAGGTTGATTATTATCCGGTGGTGAAGTGCTTGATTTAGATTGTATGCCAATCCCACATTTCTCTTTGGTGGGTCTTTGAGAACCAAGAACATCATCTAAAGTGACTTTGCCATTATTGAAAGATAGCTCTTCACTAGAAAGCATAGAAGTTTTACCAATGTTTCTCATAGCAACAATTTCAGCTTCCAACTTAGCAATGTTATCTTCCTTCATTTGAATCTGATTTTCTAGATCTTCATGCATCTTTTTAGCCTCTTCATTCTGAATTTTAATATCAATATGCTGAGTTTCAGCTTCTTTGAGAGATGTAGCAATCTTTAATTTTTCAACACTTTCTACTTGAAGAAGATCTACAAGATTCAGATTTTTCTTTTTCAATTTTTTAATCTCAGAAAGAGCTGAGATCAATTCAAGCTCAAGGTCAACTTCATCATCTTCAGCATCTCCAATATCATCAGAACTAGCATCATCAATAGCTATATCATTAATGGCCATAAACATAACTTCACTTACCTGTGAATCACTCTCGCTGCTTGAAGAGTCATCTTTGTCATTTTTTGAAAACAACACCTTTTTACCCTTTCCGGACTTCCAATTTTTCTTGGTAAACTTTCTAGATTTCCGGGATTTGAAATCCTTTTCATCATTGCTGTCCTCATCTTTATCAAATGGACACTTAGAGGCAAAGTGACCAAGCTTTCCGCAGTTAAAACATTTCAGATCAGACTTGCCTCCCTTTTTAAAAAATCCTTTTTCAGCTTTCTAATAAGGTAGGCTAGTTCCTCATTTGAGTCCTCCTTCGAGCCTTCACTTAGACTTGTCTCTTTGTCCATGCTTCTTTTAGAAGCCTTAAATGCAGATTCAGCTTTAGAAGACCCTTCAATCGGGTCCTCATTTCATATGCAGTCAAGATGCCATGAAGCTTATCAACAGTAAATTTGTCTAAATCAGCTATTTCTTCAACTGCAGAGACTTTAGCATCAAGTCTCATGGGAAGAGATCGAAGAATCTTCTGAACTACAGTCTTCTCTTCAACATCTTCACTTAGACCTCTTAAAGCGTTGACAACTTCATCAACACGTAAAACATATGCAGCAATGTTTTCGCTGTCCTTCATTCGAAGACCTTAAAAAACAGCCCGGTGAGTTTGAACTTTGGCCTTTCTGACTTTGTCATCTCCATGATATGCGTTGTGCAATTTCTCCCAAATTTCCTTAGCTGATTCGCAATGCATGACCTTTACAAACTCAGCTTCAGTTAGACTACACAGAATTGCATTCATGGCCTTGGCATTATTCTCAAATTCTTTCTTATCATTAGCATCTTTTGGAGGAGTGGCAGGGATTTTATAGCCATTCTCAAGACTGAGGTACACGTCGCAGCCAAGAGACATAAGATAGGTTTTCATACGAAAACTCCAGAATGCAAAGTTATTTCCATCAAAGAGAGGAGCTCGGTTTGTTGTTAGACCTTCTAAGACACTCATTTTGGACACAAGGATCGAACTCTCAAGCTTTTAAGCACGTGGAGAGAGTGACCTGCTCTGATACAAATTGAAAAACGAACAATACTGAGAGGGGGAGGGGGTGAATCAGTATTGACACAAACTTTTAATTCTAAAACTGAAAACCAGAGAACACAAGACAAGGAGGACAGGACACACAAAATTATCTCGTGGAAACCCAAAACGGGAAAAACCACGGCATCACTATCCAGTGGGCAACAACCTGTTACAACTGAGAGCTACAACTCTCCTCAAAAACTTCAAGACTAGGCTCCAACCTGTCTCTTAAGGCTACAACCTTTTTACAAAAAGGATAACATCAGTGCATAACCAAAATTAAAACTATGTCTTTTCAGGAAAAGAAAAGACTCTTAAGATGACATAAAACTATCTCCCTTTTAAAACTCTTTAAGTGTTCTTCATTTTAAGAACTGATTCAGTCACTCAGTGATTTGTAAATCAAATGCAGTCCCCCTGTGTTCTGTTACAGCACGATTGTCATGCTATGTCTTCAAACTGGTGTTCAATATGCCTCCCTGTTCTTCACTGTTTATAAACACTCCACTTCTATGACTCACAGCAACTATTCAAGACTTCATCAATACATTTTACACCCTCTGGCTTCTTAGCATCCTTGTTTAATAACGTTCTGAAAAAGGATATTTGACCAGACTGGTATTATTTAAAAAACCGTTCCTCAGCTCACCCGCACTCTTCCAATGCTCTCACACGCCACACATTTCATTCATTGTCAGCTCCTATATTGAAAACGTCAGTCCTGCTCTGTGTATCTCCTGGCTAGACTTTTATGCTTGTTCAAGTCGCACACGCTGGTTCTAGTTCAAGAATCGCATATTATATGTGTATCCACATTCATTGTCGAGATTGTATGTTCCAGGTTGCATACATTACTTCCTCTTTTTCAAGTCTCTATTTTGACATAATCTCGTTCTTTTATTTAGCTTGCAATATGTCTCAAGACGCCAGTCTGCAATGATATCCAGGTGCCGTGTATATCTTGAAGTATTGAGACGCGGCTCTGGTATACCAGTCTAAACTCCACACTCGATAATCTCTATTTTTTCATATGCACAGCACACGATGATCTCATAACTATCTCAGTTGCCATTAGAAGGAGATTCTAGACCCGTCTGTTAACCGTTACCGCTCTGACTGTGTTTTTTTTAGCGGTAGGTGTATTCTATATATTAAAAAAAAATTCCCACTGTATTCTTCACTCATTAACTCATTTTCAGTACTCGTCTATTTCGTCCTACTTGCCTCCTTTGCTTAACCTCATTTTTTCTTTATCAAAACGGTCACTGTTGTAAGTGTACACCAGTGGATGGAATAATTATGGCAGCTTTTGTCAGTCTTTTTCTTCTCTTACAACTCCCGCTCTTCGTATAAGTTATACCGGCTCTGTCTACACACTTCTACGCGTGTGTCACCGTTAAACGTTTGTATTCATTCATCGCATTTGTCTTTTTCGACTGTATGCATCCACATAGGCAAAACTGCTGGCACAGTCAGTTTAGCGTTGGAAGTTGGCTCACGGCTCTACATGAGAGTTTTAGACACCTACTCACATTTTCATAACAGTTCAGGCACAGCCCGACACCTAGCTCCTTCCGCAGCAGAGCAGTGCATTAGTTCTGCAAATGACCTGTGCCGTTACAATCCGCATAACAGAGCTGTTACACTCCATACTGTTCGCATATCCCAACAGTCTCGGCAGCACCTAATCATCACGTTCAGTGCTGAAGCAAGGAATCTCAGACTAGAGACAAGGTAGACAGGAACAAATGTCATACAAGCAACTGCCATATAAATCCAACACACAGGGATACGGAAGCAGATGGCAACGCATTCACAGCCAAGAACATACAAAGAGAGGTTGACACATGTACAAAACGCAAAAGCTATGCCACCCAAAAAATGTCCAATGTATCATCAACGACAAAAACTAACAGATACAACACCCAGAGTTGTGAATTTACAACCAATCTGGGATAATAGGAGATGTTGTCATATATAATGTAATGAAAAAATATACAAAATGCAAGGAAAATAAAATGCACCAACATCCCTCCATAAGCATGGTATGGGTGGGTATGGATAGATGGATCTTAGCAAATATGCAGCCATCTTAGTTATCCATATGCAAAATGATGCCTTCTAGAGAACTGGGAAGGATAAAACCCCCGTGAAGAAAAATATTCCCCCTTAAAAGAGAGAGAGAGCAAGAGAGAACATGCAGCCCCCTGCATTGTGTAGTCTCTTGCACTGAAGGTGGATGCTTGACACTAAATACTGAAAATAATCTAGGATTCTTGAACGACATTTCTCCCCTTAAGAAGAAACAAACCCAAAGGTGGATGCATAAGATCTTCTTATTTCTAAAACAAAATATGAAGTACGAAAACAAAAAAGGAATATCTTTAGGAACTACTGAAATGTTGCCATGTAGGTACTAAAAGGTGTCCCAATCGAATTCGGAGTCCCAGGCCTAACTAAAGAAATTGATAATCTAGGAAACTGTGGAAATAGGTATAGAATGAGTGCCAAAGATGTAGATGAGGCATATAAAGGCAAGTACGGGGAGGTGAGAAGGTAAGAGTGAAAGTTTGACTACCCCTCCAAGAATGATTTGTAGGACTTTATGGATGAGCATAAGGACACTTGGTGAGTCCAATGAGGCAAGACAAAAGGTGAGATGTCTCTCAAGTGAGCTTAAGTGTAGTGTGAATATGACTCTTCTAGATACGCTAGAAGCTTACTAGTTTTGTAATAGCTCTTTTCACACTGAATATAAAAATTGTGTAGTAAACATTTCAACCGATAAATGCTAGGTTATGAAGTTTTGTCTTACCTCCCAATCATTTGCCCAAAAGTGTACTAGGTTGGGGAACAGGTCAAAATTGTTTTGCATTAAGCTTAACATGCATCTTGAACAAAGAGTAGTATAGATGTAAAATATTGCACATTTCTTAATTTTAGGGCTGCATTCGGCTGTCTGATAAGTTGAAGCAAATTAAAGTAAAATATTTTGCAGAAAATTTGATAGCAAATTGATTTATCTTTTTCAAGGAGATCTTAAAATCCCCAGTTTTCATGTTTTAGTCAAAGTTGGTTTGCATTAAAAGCTGAATAGAATCTTTAGCAGATCAGTGTATAAGTATAGTATTGGAGGTTAGTCAATTTTAGGGCTGCTTTTTGCTGTTACATAAGTCAGAGCAAATCAAAGTAAAATAAGTTATGCTGAAAAACCTGTAGTAAGGAAAAACATTTACTTTCAGATCAAATCACTGAGAATTAAACTGCCAAGATTTGCAATTTTAGTAAAGTTGTGTGATTGCTTTAACTTAGAAAAATCTTTAACAAGCTGCGATGTAAAAGGAAAATCAATTTTGTTGGAAGAGGGAAGCTGTTGAGTCATTTTCTCCCTAGTGATGCTGATGCTGATCCCACGAAAGATTAAGATGTGGCCCTTTGTTCCAGATATTTTAACCATTTCACAATCTGAATCTCTGAAGTCAAAAAGAAACTGGCCGCCTTGCCCTGCAAAAAGAAGGAAGAAAATCAAGATTGGAAAACTTGTGGAGGTATTGAGGTTGGTAATCAATGCCCTATTTACATTTTCTTTGTGGCTCATTCACAGGTCAAGGAGAATGTTCAGGTGGCTTCTGATGCTGACAAGTTTCTGATTCAAGATTCCTTTTTTGACCCCCTTTTTCTCAAATAAATGTAAAGGCAGCAAATCTGAAGCTGAAAGATTGTGTTTAGAAGCCATGTATATTCTATTTTTTTTTTGGAGTACAATGGACTACATAGTCTCTTCTTTCCTGCAATTGAAGGAGAATGACTTTGACCTGTGCACGATCATACATTCACTCCTGAAGGATTTTAGTAGTTTCTTGATTGCTTTTTCTCATTTTACTTCTTCTGTTGAAGGATTTTAGCGGTTTCTTGATCTTGTCTTCTCATTTCGGTTCTTCTATTGCTTTAGTGGCTGTTTCTTGGCTCTTAGGTGTTTCTTTCCCCGGTTTGTTCATGAAAGGGAGCTTCTGATGTATACTGTGATTTTGGTTTCTTTTCCTATGGAAGAGGGCTCCAATAGATCACCTCATCTTGCTTGATCAAAAAAACTAAAAGAAAATGAAAACTTATTGTCAAATTTAGGAGTGAATTAAGGTAAAATATCTTTGCAGCAAATTTTTAGAAAGCTGGGTATTTGTTTTCTGAACGGATCACTGGGAACTAAACTGATGAGCTATGCAATTATTAGTCAAAGTTGTCTTGCATTAATTCTAAGAGAAATCTTCAATATAAGGTAATGTAAAAGAAAAATACAAAATTAGTCCATATTTTTTGAAATCACAGTTATTAATCTTCTAATTAGGTTGGATTTGTAATTGGAACTATGCTAGAGGAAGGACTTTGTCCCATTTGTTGAAGTCTGAGTTTCATTCCTGGAGATTGAACTTAGCAATTTCCTCATGTTTGTCAGTATAGTAGTTCAAGAACCATTGAGCACCTTGAGAGTTCAATCCAAACTACCTTTACAGGTAAAAGGGCACAGGTTTAATGCCTTTGGGGTTCTAAGCCACTATTGGCAAAACCTCTGCATGCATGCAACTCACCAAAGGTTCCAGTTTTATATCCTTTCGGGTTTACATCTAGGAGTGAAGTGACGCAAGTTATAACAGATTTGACTGCAGAGCACAGATGTAACATGCAAAATAGTTAAACTTCTGCTGTGTTTTGATATACCTTTATAAAAGGGCAAGACTAACAATTAGTCAACTAGCCAAAAACATCCTTGACGGGTTCTTTTTCTGTAGATTAGAAATTTCCTAATAGTATTTCAACTGTTTTTGTGGAAAGAGCCTTGGATAGCTGCCTATATAAATAAGTAATTCACTGAGATTTTATAATTTTTTAAAAAATTTACCTTTCTGAGATCTCTTGTAAATTTATGTGTTTCAAGAAGGTGAACATAAATGAATTCTTCTTATTGTTTGTCTATCTAAGCATGCTTTGTGGTTATAATTATTTATCTGCCTGTCTGAATTATGTGTCTTGGTACATATTGATATTTCTAGGAAAAGAATTATAATGTTTGAATTTTATTTTCCCAAGTTGTGCTGAAATTACATGCTGTGTTATTTTGAGCAGAGGGGGGAAAACTCTAGGAAGTTATATAGGAGTGAGTCTGTGTATGTTGTTTTCTTTCTGTCAACTGATACATCTAACTAAAACAATACATGAGCATTTGACATGTGCATTAGCTACACTCTTCAAGAACTTCCTGGTGTACTAAAAGAAAAAGGTGAAACTAGAGAATTCAAGAAATACAGGCATCAGTTTGCCGAAAATCTTTGACATTTACAATTTACAGCTGCGAATGATTTTGTTTGTTGTCTTTCTTTGCCCGATGATGAGAAGCTATGATTTTCTGTAGTCAATATGAATATATTTCTCGTTGTCAGAGTCCTATATTATACAAAAACAAATTGGCAAACTGGGCATTCAACTTATCTTTGATTCATACTAATCTGCAAAACAGCCTTGAGAATAGTGATGTACAGATAGGTAAGTGTTGATTTTGTGACACTTCTCAACACATAATAAAGTACCAGGTATTCTATCCTCTCTTGAACAAGGAAACCTCAAATGCTAAGCAATATGACAATGTGTGATCAAATAAGGCAACCCCAAAGTTTACATTGCGAACTAGCGACTTTGTGTTGGATAAACTTAGTGGATTGATGTGATATTGCTTTTGTTCCTGTACTTAATCAATTCTTTCCCTCAAAGTAGCTGGAACTTGAATGCTTAACTGACTTGAACCTCAAAAGAGATAAAAAGGGACAAGAGTTTAGAAAAATTTAAGCTAATTCTAACACCTAAGGCAGAATAGCCGGAAACTTCTCTGTTCCTCCTTGGGTGTACATATCCCCATATTCTATTTGGATACGTATCCGATATGGCTTGGATACACATTGAATACTATACCCGTGTGTGCCCAAAAAACCTTGATTTTCCAACTGTGCCGAATACTATGTGATTTGATTTTTTATAAATCTGATCTAAATCTTCCCAAATTTAATTTAAAAAAACTTCATTCATGCAATTGTTTCAAAATTTTATGGTATAAATGAAACCCACACCAAATGAGAAAGACAAATGAAATGTTTTTCTATTTTAGCAACCCATTTTTTTGGGTTATTTTCCAATGCAATTCTTTTATTTTTGCATATTGTAAAGTGTTAAATTAACTTATAACTATTTATGTGTCTATATTGATTTTGAAGTAACTAAAATATCCTCTAATAACTTGTGTTAGATATATGTGTATGTGTATTTTATTGATGTCCCATCCAACCAGATCTATATTGGGGGTCTTAAAAAATAGCCGTATCCATATCCGATAACATATCTGTATTTGTATCCATATCTGTGGCCATGCAACTTTGATCTAAGGACAATAATTAGTGGACAATGCTTAGATAAATGGATTCCTTGAACCAAGCTTTGTGTAAGAACCCCAACAAGTTCTAACTCTGACAAACACCGAATTGCTTTACTTTTCAGATGTTTGACATTTTGCCAAACACTTTGCATGCAAGCTCTATCTTGCTGTCTTTTATTTTCAGATTATTTTTGCTTGCTTGGAGTGGTTTCAAATGAAGTTTAAATGCTTGCAAATGATTACTAAGATATCTAGGCAAAGAACTGAAATACAAATGCAATCCTTTCTGTCTTTTTGAATGCATACATATGATTTCTACATGTAAAATGTGCACCTACAACCAATGGACATTTTCACAAACACTTGGCATGGATCCTTTTCACAAACACTTGGCATGGACATTTTCACAAACACTTGGCATGGCACCTGCAGCTGGTATATCTCAGCCACTGTGAGCCACGTCTCCTAATGCTGGGTATTTATTATCAATAATCTGCTGCTGCTGATAAACAACACAAATCTGAAGTAGTTCCACACCAATCTCATCCAAGAAAGCTCAATGATGATTCCTGGTTGAAGTCATTCTAATTGCACAATTCATTGGGTGTTTCACCAATTCACTATGTTGAATTAACTTGGAAGAATTCACAATTCTTCAAGCTCGAAATCTGAAACCCATGTTTCAATTTCTTCTCCACATAAACAAAAGCAAATGCACAAGTCATAGAATGAATTCCAATTCTCTCGTCTCTTGGCTTTTATAATTCACAAGAAGAAATCAATCATGACTTCTTCAATACACTTCTCATGACTTATAAAATATTTAGCTTTTGTTGCACTTGCTTTTGATGTACTAGAAATATAATATTTAATTATATTTCCCTCCATTTGGTGCACAATGAAATAATATAAAATATATTTTAATAATCATTTATGTCTCCCTTTAAATTGACACTTCACATTATTCCTCATATGCACTTATAATTTAACTTTATGATTGTTAAATAACCCCTTTTTATAATAAAGTCATAATATTTAATGATATGCACTTTAAATTAATTATTAATAAAGTATTACTTTATTAATAATTTAAATGTCATAACTCCAAAGATACTCCTTATTTCTCGATTCTGTAAGAACTAGGAGTTAACCCATTGCATTCACTGCTAACCGAGGTGCCTTTCTAAAAATAGAAAGGTTCCATCTCTTTAATCCTTGATTTACGATAATTAGTAAATCTCTGAATACCTAATAAAAAAAGGTGCCAAAGTGCATTACTGTAAGTGAGGTTGGTTTAGGTGTCCTGCCAAATATAAAAACCCCGACTTTCCCAAAATAGACACTTATTATAAATAGTAAGTGTGCCAATTTGACTCAAACAAAGAGCAATCCTGAACATCCTAGACCACTGGAGTGGGAAACTAGCATCTGACTCAACCAACTGAGACACTCTATCCAACTGATTGGCCTACGAGGGTTAGGAAATATGCAATCCCTTGAACTCTGATGCTCACGAAAAGGGGACATTACATTTTGCTTCACCAGGAGGAAACAACTACACACATCTTGATGCAATCTCCAAAGGTAATGAAGGATTTTTATATTGTAAACACTCATCCAAATACCCAATACTAGCACAATCCAAATGAACATCCACAATCAAACTAGTGCTTAAGTGGGTTCAAAGTTCAAACTAACCATACACTGCAATTTGCAACCAATAAACTGCAAATGGTATGAACCAAGGAATTCATCACATATCGCCACATTTCTCCATTAATATCAATGAATAATGTAGAAACAACACACGACGATCCACCATATCTGCAGTGAGAATTGTATATTAACTTCTGTTAAAGTATTGTTCGTTTGTGTTTAATAATTGACGAGACAATCATGATATATATATATATATATATATATATATATATATATATATATATATATATATCATATAATAATTGAATATGTAACATATATTAATATGAAGTAATGCAAATATTATCGAATCGATTTAATTATCATTGAATCGACTAAATGGTCGAATATGATTATCGGCCAAGTATGCAAAGGAAGTCACGTATCGTGACTGATATATACAAACAATCACAATACTATCAGACTGTTAGTATATGATAGTCACGATAGTATCGTGAATGTCTGATTATATTAAACATGCCGTTCAATATATCGTTGGCTATGCGATTTGTTTACTGTGTGCATAAAAACGATAATCATAAGTTATACAATTTGTTAATATGAACAGTCATGACTTGTCATATAATTTAATATGATGAGTCATGTCTTTTCATGTTTACATCCTTTAGATTCAATATATATAGTTATTATATTTTGTAGAATCAATCAATAACCAAGGCAATTGTATTCTACTACATTACAGGCAGTGCTATTACATTTGCAGCGATCCTAAACCTTAACATGGTATCAGAGCCAGGTTTGGAATAAGATTCAGATCAGATTCTTATAATCTTATAGTGATATATTTATATACCAAAATTATATAAATATCTAGACATAGATTGGCATTTATACTTGCAAGAAAGTATGGTGAATGGATGGGAGATTAAGTTCATAAAATTAATAGAAGACCTCCATATTGAATACGATCCCGCTCGAATAAGTCAGAATTAGTTTTGTTGATTTGGATGACTCATGTAATATACGAAGAAAACCTTCTCGGAGATTGATGTCAAGCCGCTCCAGACTCGTGATATCTAAGCAACAAGGAATCCGTAACTACTCAATCAAGAACCCGAGTTGCTCTTTGTCAACAATTATTCATTGGAAGTTACTTGTTCGAAACTAATGTCATCGATAATATCTCAGAGATATTAAATGAATCTTTACGAGATCGAATCGCTATGGGCTCTAGCCGGTTCATGCGGAGGCGCTCTGTCAATGTCCGATCGTGGGATGCTATCAATGTTTCTAGACCGAGTGTAGTGCAATGTCGTCGGGTGCGGTACAGAATTTTGGTCGTAGGACACACAGTGGAGTGCAGGAAGCTCGGGCTTTAGAAGTCAATGTTTGGCATACGAGATGAAATGTTGTTGAGAAAGCGCATTGCAAGCAATGAGGAGATTTAAAAAGAGGGGGTGTCATCATCAAACAACCATTCTTGAAGATCACTGTCAATAACACATATCGCAAACAAAGGAGAGTAACTATTTATATTTGATGGCCATTGATTGTGGTCTACGGAAAATATTATCAGAGACATGAAGGATTTGCGTTAATACTATCAGCATGAGATTCGAGTATCCCCCTTGTTGTGCATATCCCATTCTAAAGTTTGATATCCATCGGGAAATGGATGTGTTAGTTGATGTTGTGTTACATTAGTAATGGGAGAAATATCTAAATGTTACGGTGCATGTACAGTATCTTTCAGAATTGTTGTACATAGAAGTTTTTTTTATTGGTGTGCGTTGCATATCACAAGCATGAGAAAGTACAACATATCAACATTTGCATTTTAATGATACCATCGAAAATCTTCAACAATGACAAGATTTGGAATATAAATAGGGAAATTCAAATATATATCTCCCTAACTACTACGGAATCTTCCATTCACTCATTTACGGGACTCAGGCATATAAATACATTTTCTATTGAGATAGTGCTGTTAGATTTGAGACATACGAATGTGAAAGAAGAAAATTGGTACAATCCTCTTATAATAGCAGAATGATTTAATTGGTCGACAAATCTATGATATAACTATTCGATGGGGAAATATCAACATTTCTAGGTTGATATTGATTGACAAATATTCTTGGATTCCATATCACGTAATCAGGTGGATTTCGATGCAGCATTTGTGTTCTAAAGAGTTGGTCATCAATTGCAAGACAATGTTGTGAATCACTGAACAACTTGTTGATGTCAGTTTTGTACCACTACATAACATATAGCAATTGAATACTTGATATAGCATACCAAACATTCAACCCTCTCTTGAAAAGTATATACTCATGAAGAACATGAGATAACTCCAAGGTTCCTTACACTTGTGGATACTAACTCAGTTATATTAATATGATTTGCTGGTTAATCACGTAGGCGGGCTTACATTGTTCATTCAAAGATAACTTGGTGGTACTTCGCTTGCTTGACTTGTTCTTTTCTTCTTGATCACTTTCACTTTCAACTACCCCTACCAATAACCGCTTACTGCTCTACTACTACTCCTATGAATGAAGAAATTAGCAAATGGACGGGGATCCAACTAACTGAAAGCTTGCTTGCGGCACTACCTCCATTGGTGCAATGATTCAAAGGGAATTGGACTAGATTACCACACAAGGCTTCCTAACAAGCCGCTAGGATGCTAGTGGCCTAGTATATAGATCCCTATCAAACATTCACTAACATCACCATACAACTAGCCATCTACTTCTACTCTAACAACATGAAATGAAATCCTACTTTAATTTGAGAGATGAGAAGAAACATGCAATACACCAAAATGATCATGTATATCCACCATGCAAACCACAGCAATGAATAGAGAACAATTTTGATAGTATTTTGGCAACAATTCTCCAACATAACTCCCTTTACAAATGATAACAAATGGCCTTATATAGAGGCTCAAAATTACGAGTGGCCAAGATTAAGGGGCAAAATCAAGGGCCAAGATTAAACCTTACAAACCCTAATTAGGGTTACCATCTTTCAACCAATTACATGAGGGCACCAACTTTGTGGGCCAATGAGAATTACAATAATCTGTCAACCAATGAGAACATAGGACACTTGGCATGATTTGATTGCATGCACATGAAATTGCCACCTCATCAACCTTATCTTATAAATTTATTTAATCTTTGAGATGAGGTGAAGCCTTGGATGCTTGAGCTCGTCCTTAGAAACTTTCTCATCACCACTTGAACTTGCTTGTACCTGATGTCCTAACCTTGAAAGGGTGAGGTCTCTATGCACTTGGGGTAATCTTGCCTTGGCCCCTTTGCTTAGTGAGATGGACTACCACTTATTTCTGCCTCTTCGTTACCTATGAGATGGACTACACTTATATCTCCCAACTTCTTTCCTAGGGGTGGGACTACCACTTATTTCTGCCTTTCTCCAAATCCTAAACGGAAACTACACTTATATCTCCCAACTTCAAGCCCTAATGAGATGATGAGGTGAGTGTTTGGTATGCTATATCAAGTATTCAATTGCTATATGTTATGTAGTGGTACAAAACTGACATCAACACAACTTAGCACATGTGAAGTGGGTAGTCGAGTATTCAATATACATTGTCAAAGTTGGAGACTTTGAGATTGGGGTTGTGAGGCACTCAGAACTGAATCCTCTAGGTTTTGACATCTATGGCTATTCCTGTGAAATTAACGAACCAAGATTCACCAGTGAAAAGTGTGAGCACTAAAGAACAGAAATAAGTTTTCCATATTTGATATGATGTAGAATTGTTCAAGAGTGGGAATTTTACATTGTGGGGGGAATAATAACCAATGTTGCATTCTCATTTGAACCATCCTTAGAGGGGAGATGTCAGAGAAGAGGCACTATCAGAGTTAAATTTTGAACCATCTTTAGTGGGGAGATGATTCAAAGGGGAGATGTCTCTCAAATAATCTGAGAAGGTGTTTTCTAATTTGATGTATATGGACCTTCATTGAAGCAATTTGTATCAAGGATGTTGATGCATAGATAAGTATTTATTATCCTTGAGTATTACATTTATCTACTCATTGTAGTCTCTCTCTTATTTGCATTTCTATACGTACTATAAGAGCTATTTGCCTTGATCTTTTTCGAGGATTCTCTTGCAGGAAAATAAGATTGATATCAGCTTCAGAGGGAGTCTAACAAATATTAGAAACAACCTTGAATGAGAAGGTCAGAAGGTTGATATCACATTTAGAAGAAGTCTGATGAACCAACAGAGGAAATCTTGGACGAGAAGGTTAAAAGTTGATGTTAGTACTTCAAGATTCAGAGGGAGTCAACACAACATCTAGAGGATATGCCTTATTTGATTTCCAAGGATCTTGGTCATATTGATACAGAGGGAGTAAACCATATTGAGATGGTTTCCCTAGTGACTAGGAAACTATAAAAGGAAAAAGAATTGTGATTCAAATGATGAAATTCCATGTATGTGAACTAGAAGGCTTTTATTCCGATATCTAGGTCATGATATTCCTAGATAGATGGTTGGAAATTCAAGATAAGAGCGTAATGCAGACTAAAGGACAAAGACACGACTTCCTCACAAAAGGTTGATATTAGATTCAGAGGGAGTATAATAGTTCATCTAAAACAACCTTGGACGAAGAGGTGAGGAGGTTGTTACAAAGACCTTAAAGGAAGCATCCAGAAGACTATGATCATGAGATTGAGTCTCATGTGTGCTGGCTAAAATACTTTTATGCTATCTCTTACATAACTTGGGGTTCACCTAGAGTGATGCAAACTATATAAGAGATATAGTGCACAAGTATGCTATTCAAGGTACATTATCCCTACAGAACATATGGCTGATATTCTCACCAAGTTTCTTGCTAGAGGTAAGGTTGTGTACCTTAGAGATAAACTTGGCATGTTGGAGAATGAAGCCTTAGATGAAAAGGAGTTTCATCTATCATCTTGTATGTTATTGCATTCTTCTCCTTGAGAGAGAAGTCTAAGGTGATTCCTCATATCAAGGTGGTATGAAAATTAGGTATCACGATCTAAGGTGATTCCTCATATCACATGTTAGGTGATATTGAAAATTGGGTATCACATGTTAGGTGATTCCCCATATCACATGTTAGGTGATATTGAAAACTGGGTATCACATGTTAGGTGATTCCTCATATCACATGTTAGGTGATATTGAAAATTGGGTATCACATGTCAGGTGATTCCTCACATCACATGTTAGGTGATATTGAAAATTGGGTATCACATGTTAGGTGATTCCTCACATCACATGTTAGGTGATATGTAAAACTTGATATCACATGTTAGGCTTGGTATCACATGTTAGGTGATATTTCATATCACGAATTATGTAATATATGATTTCTTAGTATCCATATGAATCATATTAGGATCCTTCTGAACTTAGTATTACATATTGATTAAACCCTATGAAACATATCACATAGTGACATGTCTCTATGTAAACTTAGTATCCACAATTGGTCAAAATTCATAGAGATCCCATATCACTATGTGAGAGATATGGTAGACAGGAAGATCATTAAATTGGTCTATATCAGTACTGAAGAACAAAATGCAGATATCTTTACTAAACCTCTTGCAAAAGTAAAGACAGATTTCTTCAGAAGGAAAATTGGTTTGATCAAAATATGAATGTAATTATTAATGTACATCTTTTTTGTTCATGAATAAAATATTGAAATATTTCAAAATTGTGAAGATGACGATCTTCTGTGTATATAGGTTACTATGTCAAGGTGACGATCTTGACAATAGTAACCAGGCTTCAAGATCGACTCCCGTAAGGGTTTGTCCCAGATAGGACCGGACATCTTGTTGCTTATGTTATTACTTGTTGGGTAATAAAATTGTTAGGATCGACTCCCGAAAGGGTTTGTCCCGGATAGGACCGGACATCTTAACTCTTACATTATTACTGTGTAATAACTCATCATGATCGACACCTTTTAAGTGTCTTGGATTGGGCCAGATATCATGATATGAAAAGTTCTACAAATTCTATTAAACTCTCTCTCAAGAGGGAGTGTTAAAGTATTGTTTGTTCGTGTTTAATAATCGACGAGACAATCATGATATATATATATCATATAATAATTGAATATGTAACATATATTAATATGAAGTAATGCAGATATTATTGAATCGATTTAATTATCATTGAATCGACTGAATGGTCGAATATGATTATCGGCCAAGTATGCAAAGGAAGTCACGTATCGTGACTGATATATACGAACAGTCAGGATACTATCGGACTGTTAGTATATGACAGTCACGATAGTATCGTGAATGTCTGATTATATTAAACATGCCATTCAATATATCGTTGGCTATGCGATTTGTTTACTGTGTGCATAAAAACGATAATCATAAGTTATACAATTTGTTAATATGAACAGTCATGACTTGTCATATAATTTAATATGATGAGTCATGTTTTTTCATATTTACATCCTTTAGATTCAATATATATAGTTATTATATTTTGTAGAATCAATCAATAACCAATGCAATTGTATTCTACTACATACATTACAGGCACTGCTATTACATTTGCAGCGATCCTAAACCTTAACAACTTCAACATAGTCTTGGCAACAATTTCTGATATCCTCTTACTGCTGCTTCAAATCTATGTCTAATCTTCTAATCTCCTCCAACACTTTTTGTGAATTTGATTTGATCCTTCTTTTGCTTTGGAACTTGATTTACTTGTATAAATTCACATTACTTGCTGTGAATTCACACCTCCTCTCTGATCTGATTTGAATTGATATAGAAATGGTCTTCCTTGTCTCACTTTTAGAGGTGCTCAATGAGGAGATTGTAATCATGCTTGATAGGATTGACCTTATTAAAAAATCTCATCAATTCAAACTTGCAAGGGATTTGTTTCATGTTCATCCTTTGGGTAGGAATTCATGATTCAGCTAGAATTGATAAATGCAAGGTGAGTGCATTTTCAAAGTTTAGGTGGAAATGAAGGCTTGAAGGAGGACTTGATTTCACCTTTTAGGTGGAAGTGTCAAGGAAAGTGAGCACAATTTTGAGTTTTAAGTGGAAATTCCTAATTCCTTTGAGCGCAAAATCATGTTTTAGGTGGAAATCCTCAAGATTTTGGGTGCAATTGAGAGTTTTAGGAGGAAATGCTCAATATTTTGTATTTTTCACTTGAAATCCATTTGAATTCTTTACATTTTTAACTAAGGATTTTTTCAAGTTTGAAATTTTTACGTATCATTTCCATTTAGCATTCTTTCATTTTCCCAAGCATTGAACCAACACTTTTCCACTTCGCCATTTTACAATTTACACACTCAACACATTGCCTCAACAACATTTTGACAACTTTGATGACATTTCACAACATTTTGACAGTTTTTACTCTTAGTGAAATATTCACAATATCGCCCTCAATTCCCAACTTTGACAATTCTTGCCTTTACAACTACACACCTATCAGCCAAGCTTCATGACCTCACTTTATTTCTCATCCTTAGATTTTTGCAATTTGGATAAGGGCTTTCCCTATTTTAATTTTGGGCTTCATACTACAAACATAGATTCTCAACTTATACAAGGATTGAAGGGGAACCTTGACCTAGAGGCATATTTCCTAAAGGAAATCCTTGTCAAACCTAGATGCAATTAATATTTGATCCTTGGGGAAGTTCTTCATCACAACATGGGAATTCTTGACTTGACAAGCCCATTCCTTAAGTACTCGGAAACTAAGAAACTTGAAAAAGTTGCCAACCTAAGGACTCTATGCTAAGCACTAAGCTAGAAAGCGAAAAAAAAGAGGGGGTCCCCATTTGCAACGAGGCATGTGTATTTACAACACAATAGTAAGCTACAACATAATACACTAGGTACTCTTGGACAAAGCATAACATGAACATTAGCTAAGTGTAACGTGAGTGAGTTTTTTTAGTCATGGGGTAGAAGAAAATTGTAATGTGAGCATCCAAATTACTCATAAGCTACTCATAATTGATGTAACACACCAAATCTAACTACTAGATAGTAAAATCAAATAATGAACAATTCCCGGGAAATAAAATTTTGCTTTTATTCTTAATAACAGAAGTAACTACTATCCTTTTCACTTGAACATGAATAACTCAAAGTCTGTTTGATGGAAAATTGTCATTGATGTCAAAAAGAATACTATACCATATAGCATATATCATATGTCATTGATGAAAAATAGCCATACATGAATATTATACCATATACAACATATACAGAAGCATGAAGCATATACACAGAGAATACATATACATACAGAGAATACCATATACAGCATACACGTACACAGCAAAGACAAACAGAGATTTATACATACATCTCAGTATGTATATTCAGTATATTCAGATTTATATACATCTCAGATTTATATACATATTCGGATTTATTATATGATTGCATATTCAGTATATCCAGATATATAATGACCAGCGTATACATATAGATATGTATAGTGATGAAGATATATGAAGATACGTATATAATACATACCTATATTACATACGTAAGTTTAAACAGAGTTTTTGATACAGCATAAAGAAATGATAGACAGCATGAACGGCATATATTATATGATATAAGCAAAGACGTATGCAAAAGATACGTATACATATAGCATGCAGAACAGTGAAGACATACAGTATAATAAATATATACAGAACGACAAATGATCAGAGATGATAGATGGTAGATACACAGCGACGTCAAAGGTTGAAAATATCATTATCGAAGGTTGAAGATATTAACGGAGGTTAATATTATATGCAGCGTTAACAAAATTATATGCAGCGATTGATATATATACCAAAGTTTTTAATAGAAGATTAAAGAAAGTTTGATATGTGATAAATGTTAGGCGTTAAAGTTTTTCAAGCCGATAAATGTTTCACAAAAGGCTTTCTATCGAAGAGTATATATTATATGTTGAAGGTTTTAATTGATAATACTATGATTAAAAAGATTAACTTATTTAAAGTTAATAATAATTTTTTTAAAAAGGGAGAGACACCTGTTTAGATTTGAAAAGTCATAACTCTTAAAAGAGACATATTGTTTCTTTAAGACATGAACATGTATATATTGAATCAATAATTTTTAAAAAGAAAGCAACTCAGCAATTGAAAATAAAAGAGAAGAAAAGCAGTGAGAAGATGATAAGAAAAAGAGAGAATTAAATATTTATATATACTCAGATTTTAATCTGATATATATTATGTATTTACACTTATAAAGATATATCTTTGAAAATAAGAGGAAAAGTAAAGTGTTATTGGCTGACTTATAGAGATAAAGGCCAGATAGTATCCATCATCAGTTGAAGAGAGCAACAGTATCAAGGTGGAAGGAAAATACATATACAGCGAGTTGGTGCTCAGAATCCAGACGGGGGAGTCGGCGCTTCCGGTAGGTCGGTGCTTGCGAAGTGTGGGAGTTGGAGCTTCCAGTGAGTCAGTGCTCATAAACATAGGGGTTGGAGCCTCTAGTAGGTTGGAGCCTACAAACTATTTGTAAAAGAACAATATTATATAAAACAAATTATTTTGTGGTTTTTTCCCATATTGGGTTTCCACGTAAATATTGTGTTCATGTGCATAATCGCTTATTTGAGTATTTGAAGTTATTTTTGATTAAAAGCTTTTAAAGTGAAAAATAGTTATTATACTGATTCACCCCCCCCTCTCAGTATAATTGTGTGCTCTTCAATTGGTATCAGAGCGGGTTCCTTCTATAAAGCCTAACCGCTTGAAGGTAGATTTAAAGAGCACAAATGGCTGAAAGTTTTCAAAACAAGACACCAACTTTTGATGGGACAAATTATGCATTTTGGAGTGTAAAGATGGAAGCATATTTAAATGCTATTGGATTCGATGTTTGGCAATCAGTACTAGATGGTTATACACCACCAGCGACACCACCAACAGATTCAGCCGGAAAGAAGAGAAGTGAAAATAATGCCAAAGCAAAACATGCTATTTTATGTAATCTAGCCGACTCGGAGTTCACAAAAGTTATGCATTGTAAATCTGCAAAAGAGATATGGGACAAGTTGAAAAATATATATGAAGGGACCGACAATGTAAAGAAAGCCAAACTTCAAACCCACCGAAGCACATTCGAAAGCCTGAAAATGAAGGAAGATGAAGACATAGCTTCATTTCTCTCTCGTGTTGATGAAGTGGTCAATTCAATAAAAGCCCTTGGAGAAGATGTAGAGGAACAGTTTGTGGTTGAAAAGATCTTGAGATCCCTACCCATTAAATTTGATTTTAAAGTGTCAGCAATCGAGGAGAGGAAAGATCTGGACAAACTTACAAAAGATGAGTTACATGGAATTCTTACCACTTATGAAATGAGGGTTGGAGGCAAGGAACCAAAAAAGGAAATATCATTCAAAGTATCTAAAAAGGGTAAAAGCAAAAAACAAATCTCAAGTGATAGCTCAAGCAACGAAACCGATGAAGCTGAAGCTCATTTCTTAAGAAAATTGAAAAAGGGAAGTGGAAAATATAAGGGGAAATTCCTTTTCAAATGCTTTAATTGTGGAAAGGTAGGACACTATGCTTCAAAATGTCCCCAAAATGATGATGATTCAAGTGAAGATGAAAAGCAAGCATACACTAAGAAAAAGTGGAAGAATAATAATAAATTTAATAAAAATAAAACATATCAAAGCAAAAATAAAAGGAGTTTTTATTCCAAAAAGGACAGCTCTTTAGATGTAAGCAGCGGAGAATGCCCAAGTGATGAGGAGGATGAAATTCTATTTATGGCTGAAGCAGACACAAGTGATAGTTATGAGGAAGAGGAAGACGAATCATGTAATGAGGAAGAGAATGTTGATCTCAAAGAAGAACTTCATTATGCATACGAACAAAATGAAGGACTGAAAAGAAAATTAGTGAAACTCAAAGAAGAAGCTATGGAGAATTTAGAAGTAGCAAAGAAATCCGATCAAACAATTGAAGATTTAAAAATCCAATTAGAAGAAACTAAACAAGCTGAAACTGATTTAAAACTACAAATTGAAAAATTAAAAAAGGAGTTCAAGGAATGCACCATCAATAGTCTCAAAATTGAAAAGAGTTCGGAAATCTTAAATGATATCATTGATAGTCAAAAGCCTTCTTCCAGCAAAATAGGGGTTGGTTTTGAAGGAAACTCAAACATTAACAATGCATTCAAAGGCTTCATAAAAGAAGGGAGCAAGACAGTCATAAATGAACCATCAAAAGAAGACAAGCTTAAAGAAAGGAACTACAAGAAGAATTAAGAGAATGGTGTTCATAAACCTCGTCATAACTTTCATGGATATTGCTACTATTGCAATTGTTTTGGTCACAAAGCACTAGAATGTAGAATACCAAAACAAAATACGAATGAATGAAAAAGGCCATATTATAGACAGCATTTTTCTTACCTATTCAATGGATATTGCTACTCTTGTAACAAATTTGGTCATAAAGCTCTAAACTGCAGAAGCAAAGAGAAGAACACTCAAAATTTCAGAACTCAAAATCCTTTTGCTCCATTGGTTAATTTTGATATTCTATGTTCAAAGTGTAACAATTTTGGACATGCAGCTCACAAATGTAGAACAATATTTCCTACAAATCAAGCAAAGAAAGATCCCCCTAAAAAGAAGGTTTGGAAAAAGAAAGAAAAATCGCTATTTGTTCAAATAGCTTTACATGCTCAAAATAAGAAAGATTGGTGGTATGTTGATAGTGGATGTTCTAAACACATGACAGGAGACGAGCAAATTCATCTCTTTTGAACCAGCTAATGGAGGATCAGTAAGATTTGGTGACAACTCAAAATGATATATAAAGGGAAAAGGAACTCTTAGTCTAGATCATGGAACAACAAAAACAACAGATGTGTGGTATGTAAAAGGGCTAAAAGAAAACTTACTAAGTGTAAGTCAGCTTTGTGATCAAGGGCATAATGTAACATTTTATCCTAAAGGTTGTGAAATTAAAAAGGATGGAAAATTAATAGCTAATGCTTGTAGGACTGCAAACAATTTGTATGTATTACAAGAAATGAATGATGAAAAATGTTTCTTTGTACAAGAAGATGAAAATTGGCTATGGCACAAAAGATTGGGGCACTTAAACTTTGACAACATTGTCAAAATCAGTCATAAAGGGGCTGTAAGAGATATACCAAAGTTATCAAAACCTACAAATATCATTTGCAAACAATGTCAACTAGGGAAGCAAACAAGATGTACATTCAAAACCAAGGAATACTCTACATCAAAACCACTTGAACTCATTCATTCAGACCTTTGCGGACGAACCAGGACAAAAAGCCTACAAGGAGAAAAATACTTCATACTATTTATTGATGACTACTCTAGGATGACTTGGGTAGCTTTCCTAAGAGAGAAATCAGAAGCTCTTGACAAGTTTAAAGCTTTCAAGGAACTAGTTGAAAATGAAATGGATACAAAAATAAAATGTCTTAGAATGGATAGAGGTGGAGAGTTTACTTCCCATGAATTTGATGAATATTGTGAAAAGAATGGTATAAAAAGACAACTTTCAGCACCTAGAACTCCCCAACAAAATGGAGTTGTAGAACGAAAGAATAGAACTGTTCAAGAAATGGCAAGGGCCTTATATTAAAGATCTAGACTAAGAGTTCCTTCAATTTGTGATGTCTATCTTTTCCCTTCAATTTGTCTTCAATTTCTCTATCTAACTTCAACCTTTCCTTCTTTATAAGAATTCACAAAGGATTCTAAATTAAAATAAGAAGTGTGTGGGATCATGAGGCTAAAAATTTGGTGGACAATAAAATGATAAGGGAAGGGAAATTTAAATTTTCTTGGTCCCAAATTGTAGGCAACAGTTAGTAAACAGTTCTTGATAACCATGTTCGATATTTAATATAAATGGAAAGGTTATGGATCAAAGAGAGTAAACTGCAGAACGACATGTTTACAAAGATTGAATGCAACCATTCAGGTGCTCCAAATAAACGAATATGCTTGCATGATGTTGGAATCACAAAATGGTGGAAGATGCGCACACAAACTATTTGAATTTCTATATGATACTCACTGTCTCATAGTCGTGCCAATATGAAAGTTTTGAAAGAAGGAATAGGAGTCCATTCAAGCACAAAGGTTAAACGGATATTGTTCGTTGGCATGTACGCAAAACGGGAATTGTAGACAAAGCACCTGAATTGTTCGATATAATTCCTCAAAGTTATATTATCTCGCAGAATGCAATGGTTACAAGCAATTTGAACCCAGGGAGATTGATTCCTGCATTGGTGTGTTATTTTAGAAAGCCACATACAAAAGATGAGGCACATGAGGTTATCAAGTATTTGGACCTTTGTGTCTGGGCTCCAAAATGAAGATCCTGCTGTGTATAACTTGTTACATTCCTTGTACGCAAAACGAAAAGATGAAAGGTGCAAGGACACAAATATCATAGTGGTGGCAGAGTTAATGTTGATGCAATAAACTAAGGAATATTCTTCGCGAGTGGGTAGAGTCCCTTGGTGACCATGGTGGTTGGCTTTTTCTTGAATATATGAACATATGCCACTTTATAATTTTCTTGTACATGTAAATTCACATCAAAAGGATCTTTTCATACTCAGGGAGGCCTTTTGTAATTTATTACTTCATTTCTTGATCATTTCAAGATTTGGTTAAAAGTAACCAAGGGGAAAGATAAAGTTTTCCTTCGATTATCATTAGTAAAAGTAAATTTTCAAGAAACGGTTACTGAAACTTAAAAGACAGATGGGGAGAATTCATATATATGCAATCAAAGAACAAAAAAAGGGTTGTATTCTGATCCCCTTTGTCCTTTGAGGCATGAGAGAGACTCGATCAAAGTTCAGGGCAATCTGGTTTTAGCTTTGTCAAAGGGGGAAACGACAGTGATATTCTTTACACATGTTTTGTTGTACAAGGGAAGAGGGCCTTTGAGCTTTCTAGTTTGATTAAGGTAATAAAGGAGATTTTTCTGAGGTTTTGTGCTCATTTGCATCTTCTTTCAAGTGTAATTTTCCTTTGTGTTTATGCAATCACTTCTTAATATGAATCACTTGTAATATCAGATCATGGTTATGTTGGCTATATGAGCTTAGGGTCATATGTCTGTTCATTTCATCCAAAAGACGTTGCTGTTGATTTCCTAATCATCCTTCGTGGTTGCTGGGTGACGATCTTTGTATCATTTATCCTTGTTTCCCTCTTTATTATGAATTTATAATCACATCTGTATCATGGTGATGAGTGGATGTTAGTTTGCCTTTCTTGCTTTCTAGTTAAAAGCATACCCAAGAAAACCAAAAATAGATCTTACGAGGGAGCTGTATCTCTAAAATTTAGATGAAGATTGCCTACGCAATAGGCAATCTCTCCAACAGTCAGTTATATATTGGTCTTCATATTTGGGATAAAGTGAGTCATTTTAATCATTATTCCTAAAAGGCCAACCTGTTAGCTAACAGAATTTTGTCGACACTATTGGGGAACGAATCGAAACGCTGGTGCTGTCATTTTCCTCATAAATTTGAAGGTGCCTCCTCGAGGATGGAGGTTGGCGACTTTGCTTTTTGAAACCTACAATGAAAAGCTTTTGGGTGGAAGAGGTCTAGTCTAATTGTCATGGCCTAGTTGTGAGCCAGCCATGGGGAACTCATTTCGGGCCTTTGGCCTTATCTTAGTATATAGCCCTACCCACAAGATCAAGAAAGAATTTTTGCCAGATTTGTTGGGGAGAAGATACAACCAGAGAGTCACATCTGAGCATTTAATGTTGCTTGTGGGATTCTTGGGGTTGAAGAAGATGTTTTCATTCATTTGTTTGTTGAAGCCCTTCTTGGAGCAGCTGCAGATTGGTTCCAGCACTTGGAAGATGGATGTATCACCAACTGGAATGCATTGAAAGACAAATTTCTTGTTGCCAAATTTAAACCAGCAGTTAATGTGGGCCCTTTGTTATGCCAATTTTTCCAAATTTAGAAGAAAGCAAATGAATGCATAAGGGATTTTATTGACCGTTTCAATCTATTATCAAACATTGAGGAAAGCTTCATATGCCAATCAGTCCTGCCAGGAAAATTTGTTGTCCATCTTTGTTGCAGCGATGCATCCAGAAGTCAAGTTCTACCTGAAGCAGAGCAAGGTATGTGATCTTGAAATTGCTAAGCCAGAAGCCATTAGAATAGAAGATGATTTGTTATTATCTGGCTGGTGTGAGAAAAATCAGATTATGAGAATTTTAAATAAAGACTCTGTGAACGATGATTCCAAAAGTTTTGAGAAGGCACAACCCTTGCTTTGCACTGCTGAATGTTCAAATCTTACAGTATTTGGGCAAGAACATTTCCAAAATCTTAAAGTTAGCAATTCAAAATCCAAAACTTATGTGGCTGAAATATATATTTCAATTATGAGGAAAATTCAAAGTACTCCTACCATTCCAGTGATGAAGAAGATTATGATTCCCAAGCCCCATCGAGAAATTCATCGACATTTTTGGCTTCAACATGCAATGATGCTAGAAAATCTTTTGATGATGTGCTTCACAATAAATAAGTAATGGTAAAGATTCAAGAGCAACCGGGAAGGCCCAAAGATAAAGAATGAATTAAGGGTATTGTAGCTGATTATGATAAAGAACAGCCTTCTGATAATGCGGCTCACAATAAAGAAAATGAAAGTGATGATGCATCTTTCTTGCAACTGGAATTTGAAGCATTCACCTTTGAAGACAGTAATGAACTGGCGAAAGATGTTGCAGCAATGATAAGAATCCATGAGCAGCCGGACGAGTTTGGGAATAAAATGTACAAAAGGGGTTAAGCAAAAATAATGCCTTATATCAACCAGCGATTGTGAAAAATTTGAGGTCAGTAATAACCCACTTTTTGAACCTTTTTTAGATGATATGAATTTATTTCTTCCTCCTTTTTATGATGCAGATGAACAAGGTGAACTTTCTTTTGACAATGGTTTCAAAAATATAATATGTAATGACAAATTTAAAATGAAAATTTGTGAGCAAAAGGAAAATAATCAATTAGATTTCAGATTAAATAGTGAGCATTATTATAGGCAAATAGAAGACAACAATCTTCATATTGCTGGCATCCCAAGTCAATGTTCAAAAAGTTCTGATAAATATGGAACTGTTTCGCCTTCTTTACAAATCATGAATGATAATTTTTCAGCTAACAGAGGTGGAAGTGCCCAATTTTTATTTAAGAATGACAAGGTGTTTGAAATGGCTGTTGCAAAATGTATTGGGTTCCAATCAGCCGAGAATGCATTTATGTCTACTGAGATTATTTCGACAGACAATAAATACATGTTTGCAAAGGCTAGTAATAATGAAGATTACTTTTCCAGAAATGATGCAAGTCAGAATTAACTCTTCTCAACTCCTATCATTATTGAGGAACTCATTCTAGATCTCAGATTGTTCGAAGTAACTTATGGAGGGATGACAGATAGTATGCATGACTGTGCAAGTGGAGGTTGTAGAGGCATATGATGAAAAATTGTTGTTTGGCTGTGAGTTTCTACGCAGGGGCTTCTTCCAAACAACAGGTCCTCATTGGGTCCACACACAACTCTTAGATTTACAGATGTTACATGGATATGCATCCCTCTTTCACTGCGGATCCTATTTCTCTCAATCCATCAATGGTTTCACATGAATATTTATGAAGTGTCTTTTTCAAGGTAGGGTCTCCCTGCCTGTATATATTTCGGCAATTTTGGTGTGCTCTTTGTTCTCTTTTTGGTTTTCGTCTCATTTTTGGTCTGTGCCCAGTTCCCCTCTACCCTTCTGCAAAGAAGCACCCTATCCTCCTCCTTTTTGACATTGTTGCCCAATGGCTAAAGCACTGATCCTTACCAGAAGCTCTAGGTTCTTTCTTCGTCCTTCACAGTCCTCATTTCCAATCAGAGCCAGCTGTTGCTTGCAATTTGGGAGCAAGAAATTTTAAATTTCCCCTCCCCTATCATTTTATGGTTCACCAAATTTTTAGCCTCATGATCCCACACACTTCTTAATTTAATTTAGAATCCTTTGTGAATTCTTATAAAGAAGGAAAGGTTTAAGTTAGAGAAATTGAAGACAAGTTGAAGGGAAAAGATAGACAAGCATGGAAATTTCAGTCAAAATGGTTTGCAAAATTTTCAAAACATTAACTCCAAAAATCTTATCAGCATTTAAATTCTGTCACACAAAACTGGATTTGTTTTATAGGAGATGCCTTCAATATGAGTGTATTCTACGTCACTAGTTGGTCACCGCTTGGTGGTAGCCATAGCTGGGAAGCAGATAAGTGTTTATGATCTTTTTAACATGTGGCAACCTGAAGAATGAAGGGAATCTTCTCTGAAATATCAAACCAAATGTGCTTGTTGCTATCCAAATGAAACAACAATAAGTGCTCCCATCTACACTCTTCATGACATCGGAGGCAACTAGGAAAACTCACAGTTCATCGGAAAAGCAATGTTGTTTATGAAGATTGGTGTGAAGGAATATGGAGACATTTTGTTCCTCAATTTATTGTCATCATTTTGAAGTCTTTCTTATTGACATATCATGTTAGTTCTAAAATTGTCATCGAGACCCGACACGTTGATTGGAACTACATCTTAAGGAGTAGTAAACATATTTCACCAGTTCCTAATTGAGCATTGGAGCCCGACTCACTGTTTAGAACTATAATAAAAGGTTTGACCTATTAGAAATAGGAAACAAAGTGAATAATTCATGTCCAAACAATGGGCCCCGACACTTTGACTTGAACCAATTAATAAGGAGAGAAAGTGAGTGTTCATAAGATCAGTGGTATTGTTATATTAGTTTTGAATTGGGAGTCGAAACCCGAAATGGGTCCTGGAACTTCTTCTTTGGCCTGTCATGTTATTGAGAAAAAGCAAAGTGAAAATTTCAAGGTGCTCGCAACATGCTTTACTAGTTCTGAAACAAGCCTCAGAGTCTGACATCATGTAAAGAATGCCACTTTTCATAAGCGAGCACTTTGAGCTATGTTAGAATTACTTGATAACTCAGTAAATGAGATAAATAATGGACCTACGTTTGTCAATACGGACAAGATAAAATGCCCATGGGATAGCAGTGTTGCTTTACTCATTTGGGATGATGAAGTAGGGCTGGATCCTGACGGCATACAACAATGCATGAGCTTGGGGTATTCGTGAAAGAACATTGACAATACGATTGGTTCATATGGAAATAGGTTCAAGACAAGCATGATGAGACTGGGACACGTGTGAGATCACAGGCAAGACCACTTTGTCCATGGATCATAATAGGATTGATAGTGATTCATTTTATGCTTTGCGGGTCTGGCAATACTACAATAGCGGCGACACCTCTACTCCCATAGTATTCACTTGTTTGAATAATGGCAACATCACAAGTGTGAAAGCAAACAACTATCATCTACAAATAACTGTGTTCGATATTTAAACTGCAGCGACATGTTTACAAAGATTGGATGCAACCATTCGGGTGTTCCAAATAAACGAATATGCTTGCATGATGTTGGAATCACAAAATGGTGGAAGATGCACACATGAACTATTTGAATTTCTATATGATGCCCATTGTCTCATAGTCGTGCCGATATGAAAGTTTGGAAATAAAGAATAGGAGTCCATTCAAGCATAAAAGGATAAATGGATATTGTTTGTTGGCATGTACACAAAACATGAATTGTAGACAACGCACCTGAATTGTTCGATATAATTCCTCAAAGTTATATCATCTCATGAAATGCAATGGTTAGAAGCAATTTGAACGCAGGGCGATTGATTCTTGCATTGATGCGTTATTCTAGTAAGCCCCATACAAAAGATGAGGCATGCAGGGTTATCAAGTATTTGGAACTCTATGTCCGGCGACTCCTAAATGAAGATCTTGTTGTGTATAACTTGTTACTTTCCTTGTACGCAAAACATAAAGATGAAAGGTGCAGGGACAATAATATCATAGTGGTGTTAATGTCGATGCAATAAACTAAGGAATATTCTTTGGCAAGTGGGTAGAGTCCCTTGGTGACCATGGTGATCGGCTTGTTCATGGATATATGAACATGTGTCATTTTATAATTTTCTTTCATACTCAGGGAGACCTTTTGTAATTTATTACTTCAATTTCTCGGTCAATTCAAGATTCGGTTACAAGTAACCAAGGGGAAAGATAAAGTTTTCCTTCGATTATCATTAGTAGAAGTAGATTTTCAAGAAGTGGTTTTTGAAACTAAAAAGACATAAGGAGAGAATTTATAAATATGTGATCAAAGAACAAAAAAATGGTTGCATTCTGATCCTCCTTGTCCTTTGAGGCATGAGAGCGACTCGATCAGAGTTCAAGGCAATTTGGTTTTAGCTTTGTCGAAGGGGTAAACAATAGTGATATTCTTTACGCATGTTTTATTGTACAGGGGAAGATGGCCTTTGAGATTTTGGTTTGATTAAGGGAATAACAAATATTTTTCTGAATTTTTGTCCTCATTTGCATCTTCTTTCGAGTGTAATTTTCCTTTGTGTTTATGCAATCATTGCTTAATATGAATCACTTGTAAGATCAGATCATGGGAATGTTGTCTATATGAGCTTTGAGTCACATGTCTATTCATGTCATCCAAAAGATGTTGTTGATTTCCTAATCGTCCTTCGTGGGTGCTGGGTGATGATCATTGTATCATTTATCCCCGTTTCCCTCTTTATTATGAATTTGTAGTCACATATGTATCATGCTGATTAGCGGATGTTAGTTTGCCCTTGTTTCTTTCTCATTAAAAGCATACCCAAGAAAACCAAAAAAATATCTTACGAGGGAGCTGTACCTCTAAAATTCAGAGTTAGATTGCTAACCCAATAGGCAATGTCTCCAACAGTCAGTTATATATTGGTCTTCATATCTGGGCTAAAGTGAGGTATTTTAATCATTATTCCTAAAAGACCAACTTGTTAACTAATACTAACTGAAAGAGAGAGTATTTCTTGGGTATCTAACTTCACATGAAAGATAGTTAAACTAACAATTTCCATTTCTCTAAAGTCGAAAGAAATACTTCAATAACTGATTTCACATTAAAAGGAAATTAACAATTTTTCCATTTTCTAATTACTGAAATAAAGAAAGCATTAACTGAAATAAGTGTCAAAGTATAAACATTAGAACTTGATAAGCTTTATGGTTCAATCTTGGTTTGTCCTTAAACTTTTGATCTCTTCAGGAGAAAGAAGAGTATCATCAGGGGTTTTACCACCCAACCATTGATCTTACAATCTTGACCCTAATGTTCTCCCCCACAGCTTCCTCATGGAAGTGGCTTGACCCTTCCCAAGGCAGTGCATGTTATTCCCAATCGGTTATTGAGAGGGGGGGGGGGGGTTGAATCAGTAAATACTTTTTCTATCTTCAATTAAACCTTGCATAAAGATTCTTGCAGAATAAACCACATGCAATTAACCATTCATAAACAGAAATAGAAATACTCAGATCAACACAACATATGTACGTGGAAACCCTTGGTTAGAAGGAAAAAACCACTTTGAGATAGAGCTCACAACTTCACTACTGCAGTAAGAAAGGTGCCCGGTTAAGAGCTTACAAAGCATTTGCAAGAGTGCTACCCGGTAAAGGGATTTGGTAGAAGATCGGTTAAGATCTTGACTTTGTTAGGAGCCGCCTTGTTAAAGGACTTTCAACATCAATTAAGATGCTACGCGGTTAAAGGATTTATACACAACCTATTAGGGTTCACCCTGATAGAGGGATTTAAATATGCTTTCACAGTATAAAAGCAATGATCATAATTGACACCCTCTGTCTAATTAGATCATACCTGTTGATCTTCCTGTTCTGCTGGTTGTTGATCCTCTCTGCCTTTCACCTCTGTGACTGTAGCTCTTCTTAGAAGATAACTCTCTCCTGCTCTGTATAATCAACAACTCTTCTTTTCGTGTCCTATAGCCTGTATATATAAGAAATTAATCTTGTTAAAACCTAACTCATAGAACCGCCAATCTGTAAACTCACCAAAAATTCATGCAGCAAAAAGCTTTGCGAGATGATCTTTAGTTTACCTTGAAACATTCGCGTAGAAACAAAACTAACTCCTGTTAAAAAGCTAACTCCAGTTCTAGACAGTGGATGCTCCGTATAATCCGGTTTTAAATTAGACAGCTCCGCATAATTTGGTGCGGATTATTATGCACTTGACTGGTATTAATCTTATACTCGGTTCATCCCCTGTATGCACTATAAGACCGGTACTATGTACTCTGTCAGGTCTATCGGTGCATATACTCTATTTAGTCTATCGGTGCCTATAAAGTAATATGAGTGATCTACCGGTGTACCTATAACGGTGGGAATGGTGTTTGCATCTAACTTCACCAATGACAACTTAAATTTGCCAACAATCTTCCCCTTCGGCATTGGTGTCAAAACGTCACTCACTCATCATAGTTAATTCCTTGCCCTGTAGACTTCTCCTGTGTGTGTGCGCTTTAGCTCTTCTGTTTGTAGACTTCCCCTGTTGTTGTGCTGCCTTCTGCTCTGTGGCTGAATCAACTCTATATGTATTCTGATCTTCTCCCCTTTCCCTGATGTCTTCTTCCCCTTTTTGCCTCCATAGGACAAAGGGTTATGTGGTACTGACTGGTTACTTCTGTAACTTTGTGAAGATGTCCTTGTACACTTTCTTCGTTGTATGAAGAAAAGGGTTCCATTGACTGGGGACATGTTCTATATTTTTCTGTGCTACTTTTAGAGAGACAATTATGTTCTCCATGTCCTATAGTTTTGTAGGCCGGTTCATTGATCAGATTCTCAGCTTCAGTTGCAGTCCTTTGCATTAAATCAAATGTTGGGGCCATAAATAATTGAAATCCAATAAGATCTTGGATTCTCTTGGTTTTCTCTTTAGATGCCTTTCTCAGAATGAGAGCTAGGCTTGTCATTTCTCTGCTGAAATCGGTTGCAGATGTGTTCTTTATGTTGAACTGGTAAGACAGAGCTCTTATGTCTTCAGAAGTCTTAGATGACTTCTATGTGATGTCTTGTACAAAAGTATCAAAATTTGAAGTCCTTGTCATCAGACTTCCTGCAACTTGTAATTGTTGTTGAAGTACCCTTATGTTGGTTGATACCGTTACCTTTATCTCTTCAACCTGTTTGTGGAGAATTTCTATTCTCTTCTTCTCATAGTGATCAATGACAATTGTCTCCGGATCGGTGACACCTTCTCCTATTGCTTCTGCCAAAATCTCCAATTGATCTATTACAGGTTCATCTTCATCTATGTCTGCATCCGGTACAAAGTTGTACAAGATGTTCTTTACACTTGTGAGGACCATGTCTTGTTTTCTCCTTGTCAGCTCCTTTAGCTGCCTTGTTGACATTTTGCTTATGTCAACCACAGTCTCGCTAGCCTTGCTCTTCTTGGCTTCTGTGTTTGATGCAAAGGATAACTTCCTCTTGAATGAGGATGAGCTTGGAACATCTACCTGTTCCTTTTACCTTGGCTCCTGTACCGGTTGTTCTTGCTCAATGCGTACAGGTAACTCTTGTTCCTATTCTTGTTTTTCTTCATTCCCCGGTTTTACCATCTCTTTTGGTATTCTTACCTCTTCTGGTCTTTCTTCCTCTTTTTGTACTTCCCCTTCCAGTTGTACCTCTACTTCTGGTTGTGCATCTTCTTCCTGTTGCAATTGCTCTTTTGGTGGGGCTTCTTCTTTGTGTTGCTCTTCAGCTGTATGTAGATCACCCACAACAATGTCTTCTTCATCAGCTGTGTTGTAGTCAGTAGTCATCTTGACCGATGACTCTCCCAGATTCACCTGTTCACCAGATGTGAACTATTCCTTAGGAATTTCCTGCTCACCGATTGTTGGTTCTTCACGAGTGGTGAATTGAACCGGTGGTTCTTGTGTTGTTTCAGGTTGATCCTGTGGACCTGTTGCCTCGAGAGCACTGAAATCATATTGTTGCCAGAAATCAAGTGTCTCTTTATAGACTTCGTTCTCATAACCATTTATTATTTTGGCAACCCTATTCTTGTATCCAGATTCATGGATACTTCCTCCATTAGAAGTTTAATTCTGTCTTCACTGAGACCAGGTTGCACTTGTGATAGTGTCTCCTTAACAATTCTATTGTTGGAGCCCAGACCGGTTCTCCATTTAGTCATTAATCTTGTATTTAGTTCAGGAGGAAATTTAGACCTATAGTCTCTTGGAGTTCTGTTGTAATCCAAGAAGGTTTGTAACAGAGCCACTATTATTGCTTGTTTATCTTCCTCTCCTAGCACACTGTACCATTTAGCCACATTGGCTACTTCTCCAAAATCCATTACTTGATCTACTATATCATTAACAGTCATAGTGCGAGCCTTACCTCTTTCTGGAGATACAAGAATGGTTGGAGGAGTTGGATCACCACCTTTGTCGTCAGTGATATTGACGATGACCGATTCAGTCGATACCTTAGCTTTCACTTGAACTTTGGCTCCCATAATTCCCTTTCCTTTACCGGTATCTTGGACCGGTGGCTCAGTGTTCTTTTGGCATGCTTCTTCTGCTTGTTGTTGGGTTTGAAGAAGCTTAGTCCATGTTGCCACACCTTTCTCATGAACTTTGTCAACTTCTCCAACAAGCATCTGACTGACCCTCTTTCTTAACATAAAGTTTTGCTTGTGCAATTCTGCTTGTTGAGTGGCCTCGTCCAGAGTGAGATAATTCTGAACCTCAAGCAGAGCTTTAATCCTTAGCTCCTTTTCTCTTTCCATTGAAGCTTTCCATCTTGCTTCAAGAATTTCTTGGAGATCGTCAGGGACGACCTTATGAAGTTCGGTAGGAGTTAGATTGAACTTGTGAATGCAATAGATTACCGCTTCCTCTATTTTCCTCTGGTTGTCTTCATTTACCAGATCATACCTCCTTCCTATTGATGCCATACCACCTGAATTCTTTAATGCTGCCATGTATTCATTGATTGTGGGCTTTCTTGCTTTCGGTGCATTTTCCTTCACTGGTTTAGTAGATTTCCTCTTGTGGACCAGAGGAGTTGGGTCCTCGGTTTCTGTTCCTTTTGTTTCTTCCCCTTGAGTGCTGGTCGCTTGTTGTGCTCTTTTTCTTTGGACTTTCGGTTGATCTGCTACCGGTTTCTTCTTTGGTGTAGGGGTCCTCTTGACATAAACATTCTTAATTGGTGCCCTTTTCTTCAGATTCTCCTGAATCTCTTCAAAGGTCCCAAATCGGTCAGCGGACAAGTCCAAATCACAGTCTTGCAAGACATCTGCATATGCCTTGGTTGTCTTTGCTGAGATCTCATACCCTAGTTTAGGAGCATGCTCGGTTCGTGGTTCCACTGCTTGAATGATGCAGTGATTGGTGGAGACCAAAAAACATACATCGTCTTTGTAGGAGTCAACCATAGTTGACGACACCCTCTCCTTGGCTTGCATTCTTAGCTGGAATGCCTCAAAGTATTTAGTCATGACTTTTCCGAATTGGTTTCCCAGTTGATTGGCCATATCAACTGATCTGGATCATGATAGGTCGATTGGTTCCCCAAGTCACCTTTACTATTCCCGGAAAGAAGTTAGAATAGTAAAAGTAAAGGCATACCAGTAGGGTTCCATACTTTAGGGATTTCTTCTTGACGATATCGAGCTTCTTCAGATTCTCAAAAATCCATCCTTGAAGCATTGTGCAAATATCGTATTGGGCATTGTCGTGCATTATCCGGTGAGCGACGTGAATGGCTCCTCCCAGTACGCTATTCAAGTTACTTGATTGATAGATTTTGTAACCTATCACTGCAGATGTGAACCGAACTCCATCTTCAATGTTGTTGACGGTCATTAGCCGACTGTCAGATTTCAATTTCGTCAATTTGGTGACCATGACATTGGAGATAGTTCTAAACGTGAGAGGTTCCCCTTGGTCGCTCTACCTGGTCACTCTGTGCAAGTCCTCCTTGGTGATTTATGTGCATGCTCCTTTTGCAAGCCAGAAACTAGGTTCATGCACACGACTGAGAACCAGTCATATCCAGTCAGGTTAGAAAATGGTTGGGTAACAAACTCCGTTAATCAGCCCTGAGGACACCAACTTCGCATATTTGTTTGGAAGCTTTCCGTCTGTGCACAGTGAGAGGTACTCGCTCTGGATGAAGGTTTCACCCAATTCTTCTTGTTTCGCATGAATGAAAGCGGTGATATCTTCTGTCATGAGAACTCCATCAGGCACAGATGACAGTGCACCAGACATGTTTTCCCTGTTTTGGACTACCGTGATGTCGTAGACAGGTCGGTCGAGTTGATTTGCTTGAATCAACTTGGAGACAGATGATGATGGTGCCATTGTTATCAACCGGTTTACTCAGAAAGTAGCTTGATCGGTCTTATAGAAAATATCTTATCGATGATGAAAGCACATTACTCAAGCATAAGAAATTGTTAATCACAAATTGCAAAGTAAAAGAAAATGAGTAATCCTCCTTTCTTTATATAGATTTAGGGCATAACGATAATTACCAAACGATAACTATTTGTTAACGACTATAGCATTAATTACCTTACCTAACATTTCTTTCCTTTTTCGCCAACTAGTATTCAGGCTTTTTCTTGTTTGAAGAAACCCCAGTTGATCAATGCTTACCTGTCCGGTTTAACTTACCGACTTAGTGAGTTTGATGCTCACCAGTCCTACCGGGAATCAGTAGACGGGCTACCGGGAATGAGTTAGACTTAGTGAGTTTGATGCTCACCAGTCCTACCGGGAATCAGTAGACAGGCTACCGGTTCCCTATAAGCCTTTTAGGTTCAGTTTGCTGAAGAGATATCACCATCAGCAGACGATGATCTTCCCTCTGTCTTCTCCTCAGCAGAGCTCTTTGATTCCTTCTTGAACCAAATCTTCTTGACTTCTTTCTCAGTCCTTTTTCCTCTATTGTTCTTCTCATTGGAAGACGAGGTCTTCATCGCTGGTTTGACCGATCCTTTTCTTTTGTTCATTGACCGATTCCTACAATCTTTGGCCAGGTGTCCAACTTTGTTGTAGGTGTAACAGACTATCCCGGTTGCCTTCCATGGATTTACCCTTATTTTGTTAGGTGAATTACACCAGGAGTCATTATGACTATGCATGCCACAGTTAGCACAGTTGGTTGTGCTCCGGTTCTTATTTTTTTTAGGGAATATCGGTCTCGGTGGGGATCTGAATGCCATTGTTTTGGATCTGCATTCATCAGCTTTGTGTCCAAACTTGCTGCATGCGTAGCAATAGCCCTTGAAGCTTCCCTTGCTTCCACTGGACACACTTGTCGGGCGAGACTAGCATTTAGTGGTCTTGTGGCCATACTTGCAATAGTTTTTGTAGTAACTGTTAGTTAGCTTTACCGATGCATTTCTACAGTTACTTGTTTTATGGCCCGGTTTTCCATAGTGATTGCAAGAAGTGTTCAAAGTCTTTTTAGCTTTTTGTTCTACTGGATTCTTCTTTTCCTTCTTGCTTTTGTTGTCTCCAGATGACTCACCGATTTCCTTGGTGTCTTGTCCGGTGAACTCAAGTCCTGTGGGATCTTTGTGCTTTCTTTGAGCTTTTAGTTGCTCATCAAGAGCTTTCGTTGTATCTTCTGAGGGTTTCATTTCTTTCTTCAAGTTCTTTCATCCGTTCCTTAAGTTGATATAGCTCAATTGCCAGCCTCTTGCATGCATCATCTTTATCATGCCAAATCTTTTGCATGTTGGCATTTTCTTGAGTGACTATTTGCATGTCTTCTTGAAGTTGCAGAACGACAAGATCACTTTCCTTTACAGCTTCTTCTGCTAGATTTCTTGCTCTCTTAGAGGCTGTTAATGATTTAACTGCAGTGTTTCTTTCATTTTCAGCTTTCCTCTTTTTCTCAATCAGTTCAGTCATGCTTAGGGCATTATCTTCCTGCTCCCTTTTTAGGTTGGAGATTTGATCTGTTAGGATCTGGTTTCTCTCCATGAGCTCAGAGATTGCCTCCTCAGCTTCATGTGATCCACTTTGCCCAGAGAGTTCATCAATTGTTTCATTGCTCTCACTCAACTGCAGAGCCAACTCTTTTCTTTTAGCAAGGGATCTTCTCAGCCTATTCTCAAGAGAGGCAATGATGTCATTGGCTTCCTCAAGCTGCTTTTGATACCTGTAACCCTCCATGATCTTTTTCTCAAGCGGTTAAACTTTATGTCTAAGAGAACTAAGCTCTGATACCAATTGTTATTCCCAACCGGTTACTGAGAGGGGGGTTGAATCAGTAAATACTATTTCTATCTTCAATTAAACCTTGTATAAAGATTCTTGCAGAATAAACAACATGCAATTAACCATTCATAAACAGAAATAGAAATACTCAGATCAACACAACATATGTAATTGGAAACCCTCGGTTAGAAGGAAAAAACCACGGTGAGACAGAGCTCACAACTTCACTACTGCAGTAACGAAGGTGCCCGGTTAAGAGCTTACAAAGCACTTGCAAGAGTGCTACCCGGTAAAGGGATATGGTAGAAGATCGGTTAAGATCTTGACTCTGTTAGGAGCCACCTTGTTAAAGGACTTTCAACATCAATTAAGATGGTACGTGGTTAAAGGATTTATACACATAACCTATTAGGTTTCACCCTGATAGAGGGATTTGAATATGCTTTAATAGAATAAAAGCAATGATCTGAATTGACATCTTCTGTCTGATTAGATCATACCTGTTAACCTTTCTGCTTTGCTTGGTTGTTGAACCTTTCTGCCTTTCACCTCTGGTGACCGTAGCTTCTCTCAGAAGATATCTCTCTCCTGCTCTGTATACTCAACAACTCTTCTTTTTGTATCCTATAGCCTGTATTTATAAGAAATTAATCTTATTAAAACCTAACTCATAGAACCACCAAGCTGTAAACTCACCCAAAAATCATGCAGCAAAAAGCTTTGCGAGATGATCTTGAGTTTACCTTGAAACATCCGCGTAGAAACAAAACGAACTCTTGTTAAAAAGCTAACTCCAGTTCTAGACGGTGGATGCTTCGTATGATCCGGTTTTAAATTAGACAGCTCCGCATAATCCGGTGCGGATTATTATGCACTAGACCGGTATTAATCTTATACCCGGCTCATCCCCTGTATGCACTATAAGACCGGTACTATGTACTCTGTTAGGTCTACCGGTGCATCTCCTCGGTTTAGTCTACTGGTGCATATACTCTATTTAGTCTACCGGTGCCTATAAAGTAATATGAGTGATCTACCGGTGTACCTATACCGGTGGGAATGGTGTTTGCATCTAACTTCACCAGTGACAACTTAAATTTGCCAACAGTGCAAACATGGGATTCGATTTTCATGCCATTTAAGACTTGGTGTAGAGTCCACAAGCGTCATAACCTGTCATCCCATAGATATCTTCGCTAAGTAGGGTAACCTTGCTAGCTTGACATTGTCCTACTGGTTCTAGTGGCTGACAGTTACTACTCGCATCATAGTACCACCTTGGCGAAGGTTCTACTAATGCAAGCACTGTATTTTGTGTTGACAATGTCACCACCAAACTTGTATCATTGAGCCCTTTAGACTCTTTAAGGTCTCCATGACCCATCCAAGACTTGTTTCCATTTCAGGCAATAATGGTATATTAACCTAGGAGTGGTAATATACTGGCACTAATTGAACTTATATGGTTTCCAAGGATCATGACCAATCTACAGGAAGTCCCTACTCTAACAATTCACAATTGTTATTCACATTTGAGTATGTTTGATATTAATAGTCCTTTCTATTTCCCATCCTAGGTTAGAAATGGACCCCTTCCTAGAAAAATCCACATTTATAATTGATCAGGCTCGATCTAGAATTTCAAGATGACATAACATTCTTATATGAGACATACTGTCATATTCTTATAATGATCTGATTTTAGCCAACCCAAGGATTGTTTGTCATCCCTGACATTTACTGTGTTATTAGGTTGTCAAAATGTTATTACAGATTGCTTAATGGCTAAGTATTATTCCATAGATGGCAATTCCTTGAGTAAATAGATTGTCCTAATGATAGAGACTGAGAGATGCATCCACCATGAATTTCTAAGAATGATTTAAATTGATAAACAGATTTCACAGGCTCACAGATTGTCTCAGAAATCCAGGTTCATGAAGATATAATAGGCTTCTATCAGAATGACAGAAATAATCTACTGATTCATACAGAATTACCAGTTCACAGATTCAATCAGGAATATAGAATTTACAAAGCAGAGAGAATTTCATTTGAGTTATGCACAATCCGGGTTTTACTCTTCTTTAGGTCTAGCCTGTCCTTAAGAACTTGCCTTCCAAACTGACAATTACATGGTCTGACTGACCAAGAGCCAAATGAACACCTTCCTGAACCACTAGGATGTTTTCTTTTTGGTCCATGCCCATGTATTTAAATTGAGGTCAAATTCGGTAACTTCCTAACCTTTGCTGGAGAAGAACACATTTTTTAACACCCTCACATCCATAACCCGGGTTTCTTTACATTGAAGCCCCCACAAATGAGCCAAGGTTTGTAAACATAAAAGGGCTTGGTCAACTCAAAACTCCTTTAATGATCCATTTCTATTTATTTGATTGATTAATCTTAATGATTTAAACTGACCCTAACTGCAGATTAAAGGCGTTCTCTAGTGTTAAACTATTATTTAAAGGAGACAACATGATTCATTAAAAAGAGCTCTATTCCTATAGTATGTAAAAAGATTCCATTATGATCGAGTGCTCAGAAACAAGTATTCTTTTGTATGCATAGTATGTATAAATAAACATATCTATTGCATGTACTTATCAAATGCACTAGAAACATATATTCCTATTGACTACAGAGGTAAACTCATTGAACGCAGAGATGTAATCATTTCTTAATGTATGCATCATAAGGCATTAAATTGAACGATACAAATATGTGCAACAAGGAATAGATAGGCATTGTAACTCTTCCTTTATTACGTGCATTACAAAGAAAGTCTAAGCTACTGCTAATGCTACACAATGAACCCGACTCCTCCTTATTTGAAGTATGAGACACAATGCAGATTTATAAATGAAATAAAGACATTTGCATCTGTTTTTGACACAACATCTCGAGTAATGAATCAGAAGGAAATTACTTGCCTGAAAATAGGCCATGATGGAATATGCCGTTAAGCACGTTAAGCAGTAATCTATTCGCTCCCGCATTCCTTACACCATACAGTGTGTTTAAAACTTGTCTTCTAGATTCCTCATCCTCTTTTCCCATGAATTCCGATTTAGAGTTCCCCAATATCAGAAGACATGATTGCTGTAAATCTCGTTTCTCTCAAAGAGTAGTAATTCCCTAGATAAGACAAAACATATAAAGATCTCCCCGTCCTTGAACCGGAAGATCCCCAACCGTTTTCAAGAACTCCCTCCCTTTGTATTTCCAATCTTTGCCATACCAAAAGAGAAGGATCTGTGATGTGGAAGATGGAAGAGTTCTTGTGTTTTTTTCTCTTTTTAAAAATAATTGATATGCCTCGACATCGAGATACTAGCCTTCATGGAAGGAATTACCAACTACAAATATATCTTGCTTTTGTTCTTCCTCACTGATAAAGGTTGAGGTGGCTGTGAGGCTTCAAATCTTTTGTATGTTAATATTGATGAAAGACATATGAAGACCTAACATGATTCTCACAGGGTTCAAAATTAATATTAGTCTTAATATTGATAGCTATGAGTATAAGTTCGTACTCAATCAATATGAAAATATATATTAATGTAAGAAGTTGCAATGATAGAAAGGTTGATTGAAAGATAAGGTATTTGTGTTTAAATTCATTGCTTATATGATTGTTAGCACATTTCGGTCTATAGCTGAGTAAGATAACTTGAATTAATATCATGATTTCAATATATATATATATATAGAGAGAGAGAGAGATCATCATAAGGTTGCTCCATTTAAATCGATCAACGAGATGCTCACGATTAAATCATTTCATTATAATATCAACATAAAATTCTTATTGAAGAAGATTCATTCATTTAATTAAATAACAAACAAGGCAAGGACCTCCTAACCCACCGAAAAAACTGGTAAAAATGGTCAACTAAACCCTAAGTCCCAGTGACTTGATGATCAGGATACTTAGGTATGGATTCCTGCTTGGATAGCATATCCAACTTTCACCACGTGTCCACATCCTCTCACTTTGATGATACTCTTTCCCTACTTGCGGAATTGATCTTCTCATACATCTGCTGACAAGGAAGGATTAGTCATCTTCATCATCATAATATTTTAAGCAATTAAATCATTTCTAGCATTGTAAAACATTATCCATCCGTGAATAATATTACTGACTAAATATTCCACATAAATTAAAGCATGATCATATTAATCATAATTCCTTAATCAATTATTGAAATCACTTAACTAACTTCACACTTCACATGAAGGAGTTATGAAAAATATTCTTAAGGAAAGGATGTAACAATTGACATATGTGGATAATTAATTAAAAAGCAGCAGATGAATTTTGACATGATTGCTTTACATTGCACTTGTTTTAGGTATCATACTGTTATCATGGTTATATATTTCTAATCCTTGTTTGATACACAGGTATCAAGCTAAAACAGGCAAGCCATACAGCAGGAGCATTTGTAGAAGAGGTTGCTAAGGATGCAGGGTCTAGTGTTGCAGAAGCAGCTGAACGTGCTGGAACTGCAGTAAGAACACGATGGTCTGTTCTTCAGCAAACAAGACAGCAGCAGCCTTCACCATTGTCACGTGATTCCATGCAGGAACGTATTCTTTCGGCTGCTGCTTCAACAAGTATACTGTTGAAGAAGAGCATATCAGAAACAAAAGAAAAAGTTGTTTCTGGAAGAGTAGTTGTGGGAGAGGTATGTGCTTCTTAAGCATCCTTCCCTTTAATACAGTGCTTATTATCCTTAACTGCCTTCTTTGCATCATCAGTGTTACCAACTCCATAGTGTTTGTCTTGAGCAGTTTGATAGACAATGTTCAACTTCTTCTTCATTATCTTGTGGCTGGACGTCAGCACTACAAGTTTTAACCATACAGTCCTTAACGAGCTCTTGAAATTCCTATGTTTTGGAGCAACTTTCTCTAGCTTTAGAGCTACAGATTGCTGAGAATAAATAATTTCCCCCTACTTAGAATATTCCACACAAGATCATCATGAGATGTTTCATTCGCAATAGTCCTCCTTTCCTTTGTCTTATCTGAATTTAGCTCCTTGTAGATTGTGGATGGGTGATCAATTTGTTCCTTTTTTCTTCAATCTCTTCATTGATGAAGCCTTTCCCCTTTTTATGCATAGGAGATGGGTTCTCTACCAGCACAGTGTTAAGATAAAATTTGAGATTTCCTTTAAAAACTTTACGAATCTTGAATACCCTCATCACTGTCAGACATAGGTGGTTCTTTGCAGTTGTAATTAAAAATATTATTAGCCTTCTGCTCAATTTGGATAGGCACCTGGTTGCTGCTTCTGTTTTTTGTTTTTTTGTTTGACTAAGGCTTCATTGGATAGGGCTCCAGCCTTCGCAAATTAATTCCTTTGTGTTGCAGCTTGTGGCATATGAATGCATATTTTCTCTGATATCATCTCTATTAGAATTTGTATGAACAGAAGCCTGCTCTGGACCAAACAAGTCATCCTGCTCATCAAGAAAGTCATAATTACTTACATAGGTAAAAGAAAAGTGCTGTTTACTGTGCTTAAAATTTCATTGCTGGCAAGTGCATTCAGTAGGTTTCTCTTTCTTTTTTAGATGTTCTTTCTATTCCTTCATTTTCACCGATGGCTTACATAAAGTTTGCAGACAAACCCAACTTGTTATTGTTATAAGAATATTAAAATTGGCTGACTTGGAAGAATCAACCATAATGAAGAGGAAAATAGGAGACTGGAGCGAAGCCATGGATGCTGCTGCAAAAGAGACCAACAGTTCACAAAGGAGTGCCACTAAACCCATAATCTGATCAAGAAACATGAAGGGGCTACAAATAGGTCTAGGTTAAGAAGCAGCAAGCAAAAGGAAATTATTAGTAGAGAATGAAGGTGACAAACACCGAAGGTAAGATTGCATGCTTTAAAATATTTCTATAGATACTCACACATTCAGTGAGTTGGTCATTGAAGCAGTTTTGAGTTGAACACAGCATAGTAGTCTGGGCCGAAAGGCGAAGGCAAAGAAGTCAGATTGAGTGTGGCACAACTCGCACTCAGTATAGAGTTGATATTGGCCTATGGTTTAGTTCAGAGTGGGGTTCACTTAGGAGAGCCTATGTGAATTGAGTTGCCTTAGTCCTTGGCTAATCCATAGGTACAATTAGGAGTGTTCTTTGTGACAGTCCCAACGGGTGCTGAGAGGGGAGGGGTGAATCAGCACAAAAAAAAACTTTTTCTTTTCCCTTTTTTTCTTTAAATGAGTGAAGTAAACTTACAGCACTTAAAGAAAACAGTTCTAAGCAAACAAAACAGTAAGTGAACAAGCACAGAGTGACATAGGATTTATCATGTGGAAACCCGGTTAGGGTGAAAACCACGGTGTGAGGAGACCTCACAATATTTGTACTCTTTTGAAGTATGCCCTGTTAAAGGCTTGCCTGGTCAAGGGATAAAACACACTTGCTAGGTGCGACCCGGTTAAGGGATTTATTACAGTAAGATCTGCTAAGACCTGCTCGGTTAAGGGACTTCAGACACCTTAAAAGATGTCACCTGGTTAAGGGATTTAGATACAAGGGACCTGTTAGAGTCCACCCAAATATTGAGATTTGTCTATTGTAGTTTGTTAGAAAACAATAGAAATAAGATTTTTACAGAAGGCTCTTCCTTAGTCAGATGTGATCTCTATTTGTGCTCCTCTGAGAATTATCACTGATTAACACAGGTGTATTCTCAACTATTGTTGTGCTAAATTGCACAACTTTTACTCTGTTGATTTTCTCCAACCCTTGATACTTTTCTAACCTTTGCTTCTGTAGCATATAGGCTCACTCTTTTTCTTGGCAGAATGAAGACAACTTTTATTCTTGACAGTCATAAGAATATATAGAGTTGTGTTGCTTTGACTGTGCCTGAAATGCACGACCTAATCTTGAGATCCTTTGATTACATTACCCAGCAGAGCACTGGTTCACTGAATAGACATCCGATACATTCTCTAGTTCTATGAAGAAAGCAATAGTTGCATGCCAGAGAACTTTCCTTCATAGGAGATAACTCCTTGAGTAAAAGCCACTGAATCCGGCCTTAAATCCTTCAGTCGCGCTACAAGAAACCATTGATTCAGGCTTTAACTCCTTTTACTTGCGCCTTAAACCGATCGCCAAGACAACTCGAGATCACACGGATTTACTGCAACAAATCCCGGTCAATCAGAGTTGGTTGGATCAGACAATTGACTATGACTTTCTCGGTTCATACCGGAGTCTTATGATATAGCGGTTGAGTTCTGTCTTCCTCGGTTCATACCAGGGTCTTATCATATATCGGTTTGAGTCTTTTATGCTAAATACCGAGTACATGCCCTTGGTGGAGTAGATTACCGGTTGCACTATTCTTACCGGTTGTGTTATAGACACTTGTTGGATATGCGGTTGTTTGTACTTGTCTATACCGGTTTGAGGGCGGTCGTTGGTTGATACTAGGATACACTCTTCTTTGTTGATGCTTAGTGTAGTGACCGGTTTCTCAGTCTTTCTTGGTGAAGAGTCCCCTCTATAATAGAGATCAAATCTCTCCTCTTTTGCCAAACAATGACAACACTTACACCGGTAGAGAACTTACCGGTTAGTGATGCTAACAATCTCCCCCTTTGGCATTGATGACAAAAATATGATAGATAATCATATTCTATTTTCCCCCCTTTTTGACAATAGAATGCCAAATGGCTTAATCAGGAAGATTTTCATACTCTGCTCCCCCTGCGAGCAGCAGTCCTTTTCATCAGTTCACAAAAGATAAGATGCGACCTTTTGAATCATAATGAACTGATGACTTCCTGTTGATAATTACTGATGATCGGAGAGGGGTACAAACCCCAGTCTACCTCTGAGATACTCAAAAGTACTCTTTGGCAATGACTTTGTAAATATATCAGCAATCTGTTCTTTGGTGGACACATACTCCAATTTCACTTTTTTATTCTGTACAAGTTCCCTCAAGTAGTGATACTCGATGGCAATATGCTTAGTCTTGGAGTGCATAACATGATTTTTGGATATGTTTATGGCACTGGTACTGTCACAATGAATTGCTATTGGTTCAGGTACTTGTTCCTGAATACCTTCCAGCAATTGTTTGATCCAGATCACCTGTGTGCAGTTTATTGCAGCAGCAACATATTCAGCTTCAGCAGTGGATTGAGAAATGCAATTCTGCTTCTTACTTGTCCATGATACTATTCTTTCACCCAGAAAGAATGCACCACCACTTGTGCTCTTTCTATCATCCACGTTGCCAGCCCAGTCTGCATCTGTGTAGACTTTAATTTGGAATCCACCCTTATGTGGAAACCATAAGCCATATTCCTCGGTTCCCTTTAGATATCTGAAGATTCTTTTTATTGTGATCAGATGTGTTTCTTTGGGATTAGCAGAGAATCTTGCCACTATGTTAGCTGCATGAGCAATATCCGGTCTGCTGTGAACAACATACTGCAATTTTCTTATCATAGACCGATACATTGTTTCATTTACTTCTTTGGCATCATCCTCCTTTGATAACTTAAGATTAGCTATCATTGGAGTTCCAACCAGTTTGGATTCTTCAAGTCCAAAAGTCTTGAGAATTTCTTTTATGTAGTTGGACTGAGAGATGAAGATGCCTTCCTTTAGCTGATGGATCTGTACTCCTATAAAGAATTTTATGGGCCCTATCATAGACATCTCAAATTCTTTCTTCATTTCTTCAGCAAATGCTTTGCTCATTTTGTCATCTCCTCCAAAGATGATGTCATCAACAAAGATTTCAGCAATTAGATTTCCATCCTTTCCGGTTTTAAGATATATATTGCTGTTGTCACCGGTTTTGATGAATCCAATTGTCAGAAGATACGAATGCAACTTTTCATACCAGGCCCTTGGGGCCTACTTGAGCCCATAAAGAGCCTTTTTGAGTTTGCAGACCATATCAGTCTTTTGAGTTCTGGTTGCTCAATGTAAACTTCTTCTAGTATTCCATTGAGGAATGCAGTCTTCACAACCATCTGGTACACTTTAGAGCCTTTGTGAGCTGCATAGGCCAGAAGAATTGTCACCCCTTCCAGTCTAGCTACTGGTGCAAAAGTTTCTCCATAGTCTAGACCAGCTTCTTGAGCATAGCCTTTGCAAACTAGGCTTGCTTTATTTCTGATGACATTACCATCCTCATTCAGTTTGTTTCTGTACACCCATTTGGTCCCAATGACATTTTTGTCATGAGGTCTTGACACCAGTTCCCATGTGTCATTCTTTTCTATTTGTTCGATTTCTTCGACCATGGCCTTGACCCAATTTTCATCTTCAAGGGCTTCTCTGGTGGTTTTTGGCTCAACACATGAGAGAAGACAGAGGTTCTCTTTGGCCTTCTTCCTGGTCAGGATGTTCCCATGTTTGTCACCAATTATATTGTCAGTAGAGTGATATGTGACATACCGCGGAAGAGCCGTCCTCAGTTCTTGGTCCCGTTCATCCTGTTGAGCAATATCTTCGTCAAGGATCTGAGCATCCACTTGTTCACCATCCTGAGGTGTCCTGTTGGCTTTGGGCACAATCTCTCGCTCTTGATTCCTGTCAGTGAGAGTTGTCTTCTCTTCTTCAGTTGTTGCTTCATTGATCTCAAAGACATCTCCTCCATCAGTAAATTTAAGTTTTTCATGATTGACATGTCCGGTCCTCTGGTTGGTTCTGATGATTCATCAATTTTTACATTGATGCTTTCAATTATCTTGCCTGTTCTTTTGTTCAGACACCGATAGGCTTTGCTTTTGGTAGAGTAACCCAAGAATGTTTCTTGTAGGTTTTAAGTTCTCTGTGAGTTAGTGAGTGTGTTTGTTTCTTGGTCTTTGTCGCTAAATTGCGGATCTTGTTAAAGGTTGAAGTGTTTTCCTTCGGAGATAGCGAGAATGTGCCAGGAGTCCATATTGCAACACATATTGAAGATCATATCTACGGTAGTTGTTGGCTTGCGAGGCATTAATGAATATTCCTTGGTCTCCGGGCAAGTTGACGAGAAGGTGCAACGTGGTAGATGCCTTAGGAAAGTTTGAAGTTAATTGCTAACTCGCGCAGTCCTTGAGCGGTCAAGGGAAATGGTTGGCGAGCTTGCGATGAAGGGAAAGGATAAGTGAAAATCTGTGTTACTGAGTCGCGGATGAAATAACCATTAAGTGAAATCAGTTGGCGACTTAGCGAGTGTGTAGCCGAGTTTCATCGCTAAGTCGCCGCGGTTAGTAGAATTTAATGATAAATGCTGGCAACTTGGCGAGTAGCGGTTTGGAAGAAGTTAATCGCTAACTCGCAGTTATAAAGCAAACATGACATTAAAAGTTGGCGATTTAGCGAAGGACAATATTTCTTTTGGTTGCTGGCTCGCGGATGGTAAGGGCATTAAGCATTGAAGGTTTGCGAGTTCGCGATGATGGTCTTGTTCGGCTTGTCGCTAGGTTGCAAGCTTTTTTGCCAAAGTGTCTGTCAATGTGGCGACTTAGCGATCGTTATGCATTGAGATGAAGAGGAAAAGGGGGTTTTAACTAATCATGTTTAGACATTTGGAGCTTCCCGTTATATGCATGGTTGTGCTCTTTGAATTTTTAAACAAAAAACTGAAGTTGTTATAGTGCATCAACTGGGCGATGACATTTATGAGGAGTAGATCGTTGTAGGGATTGCATGATGTCATAGACAGTGTGGCAAGGTGATGGCATGGAGGCAGCTCGAAAAGTTATAAAGGAATGTGTGCTGTCATTCTCTAAGTACTTTGCTATTGTGCTTTTTCAGTTAAGTTCACACGATGCTTGTGTTGTAGAGGAAAGGTTCAAAAAGTTGTAAAGAAGCTGTTCTAAGTTGCAAGTTGCAGAGCACGATAAAATAAGTCAACCAACAACATAATCGTTCAGCAAAAAGGAGAAAGGAAGTAGATTATCAGATGAATTCATCAAGTTGCTCCTTGCTAGTTCTAATTCAAATTCAGCCAATGAATATGCATGGCGAGATGTCTCTGGGTAAGTTAATTTGTCTAGATGTTTACATGGATGTAGATTTGCTAAGAGAGTTAGCAAAACATTATGATGCAGTCACTGGGGTAATTAGGAAGAAAGATAAGTTTGAACTGGTAAGGATTGATAGGGCTAGCTTTGTTGAGGCTTTTGGGATTACTGGTGCAATGTGCACCGAAATTTATCTAGATAAAGAAAAATAATAGTTTGAGAAATTTCACAAATTCATTAAGAAAAATGTTATGCCAAAGTTCATTTCTAGAGCTGATGGCAGGAGAGTGATAGTCCTAGATGACTTAATGCCTCCCTATGACTTGACAAAGTTCCACCATTTCTTCCAATGCACAGTGTATGGTTTTTGTAAGGTGCTAGGTGTAGAAGGTGACAAAAGTGTAACTGTAGATTTGCCCAACATGTCTATGGATATTCAGAATCCACATGTGAATAAGGATTATGATTATGTGGGCTGGATTGTGAATGAGATTCAGGAAGGCCTGAAGGAGATAGCAACAACTACGCAGCCCTCTGCTGTTAATTTCAAACATTTTTCAATTCTCATGCACTTGATTCTATATTATAACTACCAACACATGGATGATGAACTGGAGTTGAATAGGTTTGAATTTGATTGCCCACAACCAGTACAACGATGGACTCAGGTTTCAAATAGCTCTTCTCGCATGTCTAATTTCATTTGTTTTCAGAATTGGATCGTGCAACCCCTACATTTAATGTTGGGAACCCCTATTGAGAGGTTGTTTGGAGCATTTAGGAAGGTATTGAGACCTAGGCAGTACCTTGATGACTGGCCTCATGCACATAATTGGGGAGATTTCTATTATTTTGATAATGTCACAATCATCAAGGTTTATGGCTGCCCACAATCACCTCACATTTTACCTAGAATAGTGCCACCCATAATTGTATGGGTAGAATTCATTTGGCAATTAACTTAAACTGATAAGGACTTGTTGGAACGCCATAAGAAGGGTACTTTCTTACCTAGGTTATGGGGTGTTCATTTTTTCACAATAGGTAAGAAAGCTTTGGATCAAATGAATGAATTTTTGAGACAATTTAGGATGGCATGTGCTGTGCCAAGATATTGTGATTCAGAGGGTTTCATTAAGAAAGCCTGCAAAGTAATGATCCCTTTCTTTTAGAAGGTGAAAGATCATGAGCCCTTGGAGTATGAAGATTTAATAAGGAATAGGGTAAACATGGATGAGATAGCTGAGAGCCTGAGAGAAGCAGAATATGGGAAGATTTGTTGAGGGCTGAAAATGAATTGAAGGATGTGGATATGTCATTTTCTGGTTTTTTCCCTAACACCCCCTATTTGAGCAGGATTGATAGAATGATTGACACATATGACCAGTTGATGGCTCAAATGCCAAAAGCGGTTGTCATGCAAGAAACACCTGTGGATGTGGAGTCTGAAGAAGAGGTTAGAAGTGAGCAGAGGGAGGAAGCCACTTCTCTTGATCCATTGGAAGATGTTGAGAAGGTGAGAGGAGAGGAAAGAATTATGAAAAGCAGAGCAAGTGCATTGGTCCCAGGGCAGGGCTCTTATTTCAAAACTATAAGAAAACAATTGGCTAATATACCTTATGAGCAAGAGAAGGTTTCAGACACTGAACTCCCATTGGCTCTTAGACCTGATGAAAGGATATTGGAGGCTCAAAATGTCATGGAGTATGCACAGTTTATTAAAACCCCAGAATTCAAAAGCCTGTTGTATTGCCTTAAGGAAAAGGTACTAAGATCTACTCTTACTTTCGAGATTGGTGAACAAGAAAACAAGGAACAAATCATCAAGGCCCTGAAAGAGTATGATCCTAAGTCAGAACAAATTACTCAGGAGCAAGCCAGGGAATCGATGAGGAGAAGTGGTATGCTATTGTTACCAGATTGGGATTTACAATTTACTTTTGTGATTGATCAAATCAGACATAAACTTGATCCACTTTTCAAGACTGAGGTAGAGATTGGTGGCATTGTCAAGGGATCAGGATTTGATCCCAAATCCAAGACATTTGCACTATGGCAGTTGGCTCCATCAGTATAGAAGTTACATCTTGTTAATATTCAACAAGAGAGTAGAGCAGATAAAATCATTTGGAATCTGCAAAACACAGGTGATACAGAGGTTGCTTTTGCCTTGCAACAAATGTCTTTTTTGAATTTAGCCAAAACAGAGTAGATCTCCAAGAGATATACTGAAACATATAATCAGTTGACTGCTGTTGCAAAGAAATATGAAGAAGTCATAGTCAAGTGTGCGTACACACAAGAGCAGCTGGATCTAGCCAAGGAGAGGATTCGTGAGCTGACACAATCAACAGTTGGCAAAGAAAAGAAAGATGCTGCAGTTGAGGTACAAGCTGATCTCAATAGTGCTGAAATCCCTTCTAATGTGCAACAAGGGCTTAATGAATATGCACAGAAGATAAAAGACATAGAAGTTGAGAAAAATGATGTTGCTCTTGCTGCATTAATGAATATGCACAGAAGATAAAAGACATAGAAGTTGAGAAAAATGATGTTGCTCTTGCTGCATTAATGGATATCTTGCATCATAGGATGCAAATTATTAAGACAAAAATTGATATTGTGCACAATTCACATGGTGCGTTGCAACGAGCAGAGAAGGATATTATTGATGCTTTGGCTACTTTAGAGCCACTCTTCAATATTTGGTCATGCAGAAGTGCTTTATTTGAGAAAAAAGAAGCAAGGCAATAGTATAGACCTGATTTGCTTGAAACAATATCAGATACTAGGGAGATGATTGATGCTATCAATGTTTCTCTTTCATTTTTCAAAGGTAAGGCTAATCAGGTCAGGTTGAAGTTGAATATGTTTGTTTCTGGTTACAGTGCTTATGTACCTCCCATATATGATGACAAAGGAGAATTGAAAACTATGAATGTGTGGGGAGAAAAGTTTGATGCCATGTTGGCAAAGAGAGAATCATTTGTGTTTGCTGATAATTCTTTGTATTTGGACGCTTATAATGAAGTGTTGGATCTAATGTTTAAAGTTGAAGTGGATTTTGCAAGATTCGTATCAGACACAAGGGCCATAACTGATTCCAGGTAGGATAAATTAGTTAAACAGTTGGAGCAGATCAAATCCTTCTAGTGGCCATCCAATGAGGACATTGCTAAATGGGATGCCAGTTTCAAGAAGAAGAAGAGGAGGTTAGCTGTTGATGAACCACCACTAGAGATAGAGGAGTAAAGGACACACGGCGCCTGATCAATGAGCACATGGAGGTCAGTTATCTGAAAGCGGTTGAGGTCATTCAATACAATCAAAGAAGTTGTCCTGAATACTTCCAGACAAAGGCGCCATCTGCCATCTTGCAAAGTCGCTGTAAGTTGTTCCAAATGTGGTTGTAACAGTTTTTGTCATTATCCTAGCAATCCTAAGCTTGTTGCATCCTGGAATCATAACAGGATCCCAAGATTGCTATGGATATATATAGTTAAGAGACAATTGTTTACAAAAAAATAATGGAATGCAAGTTTTGGTCTGAGACTTTTTTTCTAAGTTTAGTACTTAGTCTTTTTTTGAATGTACTGAAGAAAAGGATATATCGATGAAAATACAGATTGAGCCCCTTTCCAATATATGATTGTCTTTATGTGTTTTTTCTGAGTTCTTGTGGATTAGAATTGTAAGGCACTTTTGATTCATCAGTTTATTAGGTAAATTGTGAAATGTGTTTTTAGGTTACTTTAAGGGAAGTGTAATTCCTGAGAATGATTTCAGAGGGTTTCAAAAAATGCATATGAATTTGATGATTATGTATTAAATTGTAGGAAGTAATATTCAAGGCATAATGATCTTTCATGGGTTTCAAATGTTTTCAGTGATATAATTGAGTGGATGTATGTTCATCAAGACTCTATACCCTAGGATTAGGCACTAGTCAAGTTCTAGAATTGTAGAAAGCCTTTAAAATAACTCAAATCTTTATTTACAGTTTCTATGTATGAATGTTGAATATTTGTGTCAAAAGGCACAAATCCACAGTATGATTTGCTGAAAGAAGTAAATCAAATAGGTACACTCGCCTGAGCATGTGGAGCTCAAAGTGCAGGAGGATCAAGTTCTCGTTAAGTTAGACTTTTACTTGCCAGATTTGGAGTTGGGTTGGAGAGAGTCATAGGCATATTTGCTATATAGAAATCTGCAAGAAAAAGTGCTAACATGGTAGATGCTACAGGGGTCATCCGTACGGTGGCAGCCATAAACACCGTATGGGAGAAAGAAGGATAGCTCATACGACCCGTAAGGAAGACTTACAAGTCAAAGGAAGAGAAGCCTACATGGTCTTTACGGATAGATATTGCATAGGAGGCATGGGGGCCGTACATTATACAGACAAGAAAGGAAAATTTAGCATAGCAACCGTACACTGTACGGTAGGCAGAATCAAGGAGCATTGCCAACATCCCCGTATGTACTAGGAGACACGACATATGACAAATACCAAACGCAAAGTGGTTGTACATCTTATGGATGGAAGGATGCATTGGAGGGTTGGACATAAATTCATACGACAACAATTCCTTGAGTTTCAATGTTGAAAAGTAAGAGATTTGGTAGTGGCAGCTACATTTTTTGGCTTAATTAGTATTGTTTTTGGTGTCTCAAAAAATCAGAAAAATGGTGTGCGCCATGGAGTTTAGTGTGACTTTGAAGGTAGCAATTTGGTCTTGGAAGAGGGGGTGCTACCCCTCGACCCCGCCCTGTATCGCGATAGGGAGCGCGTTTGGGGTGTTGTCCCCGGACCCTGCAAGGGGCACTACCTTCATATCCCCGCAAGGGGTGCTGCCCCTTGACCCCGTTGGGGTGATTGCCCCCAGAACCCATTTCATTTTTGAAGTACACTACAACTTTGAGTTTATGCAGTGCAAGTTATTATCTACACTCTTTTTATTAGTCTTCTTGGATATTACTTGATGTATACTTGTCGTCTAGAAGACATCCTTTTCTTTTGGGGGAATGATGTAAGCGACATAAAATGTGTATTGTTATGGTTGATAATATTGGTTATTCGTCAGTGTATTGATTGTTTGTATTAAATTTGTTAACACTCTCGTGTAGTTGTCGTATCGGTTGGTTGACGGTTGTGTCCCTCTTGGCAACCGTCAGGTCCTTTATATATGTCATGTACCACCAAGGAAGGCAACATGGTATGGTCAGGTAAATTGTAATCCTTGGTGGCCACCTTGGTCTTCTTCTCTGTAATGTATTTATGAGCTAATAAAGATATATTTTACTCCTATATCTGGTGCGCATTGCTGTCTGTATGATTATTCCATGTATGTAAATTACTAGGTATAGCAGTAAACAAAATATTTCCTACTTATCAATTGATGTGCTTAAGGGACTTTATAATGAATGGTTCATAAGGCACAACACTTGCTAAAGGTTTTGTAAATGGGGTTACAAGCAAAGTGACCTTAACCTTGGAGGAAACTCCGTGGTTAAGCGCGCTTGAGCTGAAGTAGTACTGGGATGGGTGACCTCCTAGGATGTCCCAGTGCTTCACCTAGATGCAATGAGTGTTAAGTGTTCCATTTAGTCTCATGAGAGATGGGTTCTTGTGAACCAGTACTCATGAAACTTGGGTCAATGAGTTTGACTCAAACTAAAAAGATGAATCCTGATAGCAATATCACAATTGGACCTATTGTGGAAAGTATCTTCTACTTATCAATTGATGAGCTTAAGGGGCTTTCTATTGAATGGTTTGCAAGGCACAACACTAGTTGAAGGTTTTGCAAATGGGGTTGCAAGCAAGTGGGTTTAACCTTTGAGGAAGCTTCATGGTTAAGCGTGCTTGTGTTGTAGTACTGCAATGGGTGACCTCCTAGGAAGTCCCAGTGCTTCACCCTTGTGAGCATCACATGGATGCAATGAGTGCTAAGTGTTCCATTCATTCTCATAAGAGATGGAATCTTGTAATCCTCTACTCATGAAACTTGGGTCAATGAGTTCAACTCAAAAACTACACAGATGAATCTTGATAGCAATATCACAAATGAATATGAAGATTTTCTTTTATTGACAATATGTTGTGAAGAAAATTTCATTCTAATTTTGAAAAATAAGAAAGCCCATATTATATTTTGGTGCTACTTCAAATCATAGTTTGATTGAAATTTATACAAACAATATCACTGTTAAAACTTTGAGTCCTCCAAGTTTAAAATATATTAGGAGCTTGTGCAAGTGCTTTGAATCATTATATAAGTCCTTTATCATCGATGCTATGGAAATGTCCTTTAATTTTTTTTAAAAATAGTTCTTTACTGTTTTTCTTCAATTTTTCAGATTTTTTTGTAAATCTGATTTTCCCTATTTTTCCCTATTTTTCCTTCATAGCTCCTTCAAAATCCGTTCTTGCTTCCTTCAATCTTTCTTTCTTTGTGCGAGGGTCAGGGTACGTGGCTTTTTTCACCTGCAACCTTGTGATTGCCAGGACTTCCTCTTCAAGACCTGTGATGTCTATCATGTTCACTCCCTTCTCCTTAGGGCAGTCATCATCCTCATGGTTGCCTGGACCACACCACTTGCACAACATCCTTCCGCCTCCTTGCCCACTCTGATAGTCCTACACAAAGTGGCCCCACTCTATACACGTTCGACACTGTATGATAGGGCGTCCTCTGGAGTTGTATTGTATTTGATTTCATTGTTGATTTCCATGACTGCTTGGTGATATATTTTGAGGTTTCAATGGAGTGGAATCTCCCTGTGCAAAGAGTACTTGTGTGCTTCTAGGCTTCAAATTATATGGACATTCCTTTATCGAATGACCCATTACTTACAAATCTCACAAACCATCATTTTAGGACAATTTCCTTTTGTGTGCCCTTCAATTTTGCACTCCTTACACCATAGTTCATTACTTTCTTTGCTGGTCCCTTTCTTAGATTTTAGTTCTTTCATCATTCTCATTAAGTCTCTTTGTAGGGCCTGGACTGTTATCATCATGTATTTTCCTCTTCCCTTGGAAGGATGTCTTGTTTTCACTCTTGATGTCCATCGCTCGATTGTAGGCATCAGCGTACGAGGGTGGAGGTGCCACTTTCATCTTCTCACGTAAGGAGGGAATCAACCCCTCAATGAACCACCTCTTCTTCAACCCGTCGGCTGGCTGATTCTCCAACTTGCCCAATAATTCCTTGAGCATAGGAATGTAAGCCCGTACACTCTCATTCTTCCTTTGTTTGGTTTTATAAATTTCAGCAACGATCTCATCGTCATGTTGTAAATTAAACTCAGCCTCAAATGCCCTCTTGAGCGCGTCCCAAGAAGCTATGAATGAAGCATCTAGTTCTATGAACCAGTCGATAGTTTTACCTTGTAGCTTTGCTGGAAACGCTCTCAGCCAATAGTCTTCGTCTTCCTAACCGTTTAATACCCAGAGAGTCTCACAAGTCTTTCAATGCCTCGTAGGGTCTTCCTACCCATTCCTCGTGAACTCCGATAGTTTTTGTCGACCCACATTTAAACTTGTCAAAGGAGTCACCATCTTTCTTGCCTAATTTCCCCCTTGTGCGTCAAACTTGGGTGGGCTGTTCCGATCGCTACATTTTGGTGCCTTCCTTGCATTCTCAGCCACGCGTGCATCTTCCACACGTCCACCTCCAGCATCCCCAACACATCGAGTACTTCCGTGCCTTGGTTTGTACTCCCTTCGTCCAAGGGTCCTCCTGAGATGGATAGGTTCTCAATGCCGTGAAATATGTTAGTCAGTTCAAGATTTTCTTCGCACTCCTCGTTTGATGACATTTGTACGAATAGTTGTCTTCTTCGTTCTCTTCATTCGACACTTCTTAAAGAGCACTTAATCACTTGGACTTGACCACTCAGTGGCCTCTTCTCGCCTTTATTGGGATCCAAGGGCATGAATCATGCAGTGCTGACCCGATTTCTTTTAAGGCAACGATGCCAAAATGTTTACTGCTATACTTGGTAATTTACATACATGGAATAATCATACAGAAGGCAGTGCGTACCATATATAGGAGTAAAATATATCTTTATTAGCTAATAAATACATTACAGAGAAGAAGACCAAGGTGGTCCGCCAAGGATTACAATTTACCTGACCATACCATGCTTCCTTCCTTGGCGGTACATGACATTTAAAGGACTCGACGATTGCCAAGAGGGACACAACCGTCAACCAACTGACATGACAACTACCCAAGAGTGTTAACAAATTTAATACAGACAATCAATACATTGATGGATAACCGATGTTATCAACCATAACAGTACGCATTTTATGCCCCCTACATATTTTCCATAGCAAGTCAAATAGTGATATTACTATTAGGATTCATCTGTGTAGTTTTTTGAGTCAAACTAATTGATCCAAGTTTCATGAGTAGTGGTTCACAAGAGCCCATCTCTCATGAGAATGAATGGAACACTTAGCACTCATTGCATCTAGGTGATGCTCACAGAAGTGAACCAATGTGACTTCCCGGAAGGTCACACATACCAGGACTACTCCAAATCAAGCGCACTTAACCATGGAGTTTCCTCCAAGGTTAAGCCCACTTTGCTTGCAACCCCATTTGCAAAACTTTCAGCAAGTGTTTGCCTTATGAACCACTGGAAGAAAACTTCATTGTACAACTGAGTGTAATCAATTCACACCAGATCAAGTTGTAGCAGCCAACACTAAACAAGACAATGGGTTCAAGTTTTATGAACACATGCAAAACACAGCTCCAGGATTTGAGTTTGACCAGTTGGTTGTAATTTCCGCTTTAGGATTAAGCAGTAGGCCGGGGAGCATGAAGCTTGGCCCAGCATCACTGCTTTTTTATTGGCCGGCCTGGAAGCGAGCCACATAATGGTTTCAGTACTGGATGAAGTATTGGAAATCTTAATCACTGGGGTCATTATTGTCAACTTTGGAAAAAGTTGGTGGGGAACATAGTTATTATTGTGTGTAAGGTACCGGTTGGGACAATTGAGCTGTGGCTTTCAGTGAGCAGCTTGGAGCACAGTAATTAGCCCCCCACCTGCTTTCCCTTACCTTTCCAAGGTCAAACTACCTACATGATTGCATGGGATAGGTTCTCTCTCGTGGCATTTATAGGGGTTAACCCTGGCCATGTCTCTACTCTGTTTCACATCCTTCAGTTGCTTATCTATCCCCAGTGGTTCCTTTTCCCTGTAGGTGACCTCGCTTAGATAATTTGTGAGGTTTTCTTTATGAAGACAAAACTACTGTGAAGTTGCCAAGGATTTGTGTTGAAATTTAGATGGGCCCGACCATATTAATTGACATGTCACATATGATCATGCTCCATGTTGCAGTGTTAATGACAATGCAGATATCTAAATGGAAGAAAACCATTTTTACTAGAAATCAAAGAAATAAATAAGATGGCTCTTTCCTTTGATCCATACTTATGCTGCTGGAAATTGTATCGCTGTTCATGCTGCAAGATATTTATGATACTTATTACAAACAATTCAAAGAAATAATTGAGAACTCTATTTTAATTATAGTTGCAATGAATTGATTCCTTAAATGACATGCAAATGTGGAGTTTGTTGAAAATGGGTGTTATGTGCAGGCAGCCAAGAAAACTGCACAGCGAAGCAAGACAATACTGAGCAACATTGAGAGATGGCAGAAGGTATGCTGCTGCAACTTGATCTGGTGTGTGCATGCGCTAGAAAATGTGTTAAATGTGCTATGTTTGTAGGTAAAGAAAAACTGCCAACTTTACCATTGCATCCTATATTGATTACACTAAAGTTAATTGTGAACTGAAGTATCCAGACTGTCATTACTCTAGAATAAGTCACCAACCTTGTTGTCTGAATATTGTGCAGGGAGTAGCACGAAATGATGGTGAGTCCAAGTTACAATTCTCCAACAAAAGTTCAAGTGATGGATTTGTTCATAAACTTGCAGATTATTTTAGAACCTTGTAATTTGTGCAAATTTTTACTTTGGAGTTACAAAATTTAAATGAAGGATTTGCTTATATTTAATGTTTTTGTTGGTAACATTTGTTATTCTCTCAAGATACTTAGGCTCTACTTTTATGTATATATTTGTATGAAGACAATTGATGGCTTAATTTCATGTTTTGTGATACCTTGACTCCCATTTTTTCCGAAGTCCTCTGTTATTGTGGATTAAGTTATAGAGGAAATTTTTTTTGGCAAATTTTCTTTTCTATAGCAATTTTTCCCTAGATTAGCCACACATAATGATTGTAATAATCGTTTTGCATGTTTTATTTTGCATATGTGCTGTTTACAATAAGCTTCTAACTGTCTAATTATATTGTTATGCACGTTTTCCGCTTGACTATAAATGGTAGTCATGATGAGCTAATAGGAATTAAAAAACATAATGGATGGTTTTACGAATTTGAGCATGAAATCTGATGGAGTGTGCACTGGTTGAACAACCTTCACTGCATTTCTCCAAAATGTGCCTTGATTAGTGTCAGAATACTGATCCCTATGTTAATAGAGAAAATCAATGAGAAACGTTAAAATCAAATAATATATATTTGAGCAAAATAATTCTGAAGGTAAAATCAAGATAAAGATGACAGAATTTGTTTAGAGCAATTATATGAAAACATGTAGCTTGCAATAATAACCAGTGACCATCATGTAGAAGTGGATTTTTTTATTTAGGACAATAAAAGTAGAAAATACAAGTGATAATATAATGTTCCCAATTGGTGGCTGGGTCGGCCAACACCAATAGCTTTAATAAAATAAGCAATAAAGTAGTAATTAAATAATAAATAAATGACTATTAATTTGGGCTGACTTTCCCAGCTGGTGCCTGACTTGCATTATTTAAAAGAATTAAATCTTTCTTTATCTTGGAGGCTGACTTGGATGAAATGATTTTAGGTCAGTTTTCTAATCTTGGCCGACATTGAATGGTTGTTGTAAGCCTCTCCTTGTGCATTCTTTCATCCTGATGAAAAAGTTTCACACACAATCGCAGAAGCAGCAAAAGGTCAACGTGGTTTTTTTCCTAGTACGAAGTACTCTGGTTGTTTTTGTTAAAATTGAGCTATATATTTCCTGATTGATCCCTACTTTAATTGCATTCTGCCATGTCCAAATGCTTGAAGATATAAAAGTTTGAGAGTGACCCCTTACTTTATAGCCAAGAGATGCTATCTGCTATGCTGATGACTTGGTCCTCATTTCCCTGTAAGCTATCTTTGTGTTTTGATGTGTGCATTGTTGGCAAAAAATGGTTAGTGAAAATAAATATAAATGTGAATTTTTGAAGTTGGAATTTAGGCTTGATTTTAGGGAGCCTAGTTCCTACCTTACATCACAACCTTCCCGCATATGTGCACTATACACGTGTGCTCAAACAGCTGCACACTCCTACCTCATATTTATGCTGATAGGTGTTCCTTTACTAGGAAGCACTTAGAAAAGTACACCCATGATCCCGAGTCACTAATCCATGATGCCACCAGTCATAGGTTGCTCCATCTAAATGCATAGTTGCAAACTTTACTACTTTTGCTTCCTTCATAGGCTTGAGAGTCAAGAAGGTGTCCAATTTATGAATCCAAGCCCTCGCACTTGTCTTTCCACTTCCATCAAATGTGGGAAGAGTCAATTTTTTGGTAGCATGTTTAAGGTCTTCGTTTTGATGCCTTGACCTTCTATCTTGCCTTGCTTTCACACTTTCCCTTTGTTTTCCCATGCATTGGATTAAGGGCAAATTTGCCTGAACATGTTCTGGAAGAAGACTCCACTCATCTTGCATGGTCATTACATTATTCAGGAATGCTATGTCTCCCTCAACATTGTCTACCTCTTCCTCTTCATTTCCAGCTAGGAAAGTTGGCATCAAAGGCCTATCTGCAGTGCATGTAGAAGCTCTCATCCCCATGTGGGGATCCAACCACACTGTCACCATCTGCTTGACTGCGCTGTGGTCTCCATGGTGAACACTAAATTGTTGGATGGCCATTATGAGTTGCTGTAATACACTAGCCTACTTTACTACTTTTGCTTCCTTCATCGGCTTGAGAGTCAAGAAGGTGTCCAATTTATGAATCCAAGCCCTCGCACTTGTCTTTCCGCTTCCATCAAATGTGGGAAGAGTCAATTTTTTGGTAGCATGTTTAAGGTCTTCGTTTTGATGCCTTGACCTTCTATCTTGCCTTGCTTTCACACTTTCCCTTTGTTTTCCCATGCATTGGATTAAGGGCAAATTTGCTGTAACATGTTCTGGAAGAAGACTCCACTCATCTTGCATGGTCATTACATTATTCAGGAATGCTATGTCTCCCTCAACATTGTCTACATCTTCCTCTTCGTTTCCAGCTAGGAAAGTTGGCATCAAAGGCCTATCTGCAGTGCATGTAGAAGCTCTCATCCCCATGTGGGGATCCAACCACACTGTCACCATCTGCTGGACTGCGCTGTGGTCTCCATGGTGAACACTAAATTGTTGGATGGCCATTATGAGTTGCTGTAATACACTAGCCACCTATTCCTGCCCTGTTTGAATTCGTCTCAAAGTTTCTCTTACTTCCTTGGCCTCATCACGTGGTGGACTGTTGCATCTTCTATCATCCATATCTTCAGCTTGCCCTGCACTGTTAGAAGATGAATCCTAATGAATACACAACAATCTGGATATTGTCTCCCTTCGAGGAACTGTTACCCAATTTTCACTGCAGCCCATTCAGGTGAGCTTATTTATTTCAAACTGAAGAAAAGAAGAGGGTACATTCTATCCTTTACTGATTTACATTCAAGTGCATAAACATAAATATAAAATTATCTGATTGTTTCATGCAATTACTCAAATGTGTGACAGCATGAAAGTATTGCATGTTTCTGTATGAAGATATTTTTATTCATCATAAAAAGAGAGTACAGTTATCTCACACAAGCCGTGAGACTAATCAACTTATTCAATTCAAATATAAGTAAGCATATATATGAATAAGTAAACAAGTGTAAACAGGAAATGAGACTAGTCATTGCCTGAATGACTGGTTCGTTGAGTTGCTTTGCTTGATGTTTTGTCCCGCTGCTCCAAATTGCTCCTAGAGCCTGCATATTAAATGAAAAGAATGATGTTAGATCAAAAAGATCTAAGCAATGGCAAGCCTCATGCATCCTCTGTACACTTATCCCTATGCATAGATATACTGACTCATATGTGCATTGAACAAGAAATGGAAATCAGCCAGTTCATCATACCATACTCATCTAAAATGTGCTTCTATTTTTCTAACTGGTTTGCTTTGTGTGCAGTTACAAGTGTCTATCCTATAGCATGTGGGGTAAAATGTGGCTCCCACAAGGGTTGAGCCTAGTGTGCTATAGGATAGCAAATTAACTACAGTGAGGCAATAGCATCAAGATAGTATACGACATAAGATAATCAAATCAAATTCCTCATGAGCCCAATTAACAACCTACAATGACAGTATCAATGAACAAGTACAAGTGCTGCTATAGAAAGGTGTGCTGCTACAAGATAAACACGAGTGTCAAAGTTTATCGCAATGTTAAGGAATAGTGAACTATGCATTTAAAACAATGAGATGGTTGAACATGGTGATTGGTGCATTCACAGTGATAAGAGATACAGTAATGTAGATATCATGACAACAGTTGTCTTTACATGGAGCAGCATACATGACAGTCAGTTGACATGAAAGAATATGAGACAAAGTGCTGCAAAGTATGCTTGATAGAACATCATATGCATTGACAAAGAAGGTGAGTTCATGGTATAGTTCATGTTTTCTTCAGGAAGAACAAATGTTAAATTAATATGACATCAAGTAGCAACTAGAGGGAACCTTTAAATCAAATGAGCTATGCTACTGTTTAAAGGTTGTTTATCTTATCTCAGAGGTATAAACAATATCATGCAGAGGTAATCAGATATGAATAGTCATGTTATCAAAGCAGGGACAAATGATGCAGTCCCATGACAGTGATTAGACTCATCTACAACACATTGCATATCATAAGGACAATATTGCTAATCATAATATAAAGTCAATTATTGAGCAGCCATCACAAGTCCTCATAAAACAAAACAATGAAGTAAAAAACATGGAGATTACAGTTAGGGGAGCAAGCAACAAAATGTATGAGAAGATACTCATAATGTTGGCATTACTGGTAAGGATGCAACTGGTAAATGGTGAAGTGGTGTTGTCATTGATGTCATTAAATGGCTAAGCTAAATTGTCCTAATACTAGGGAACATGTGACAATAGTAGTGAACAATTGAGAAGAGAAACTATTTAGGAAACCGGTAACCGATGACACGGTGATGAGCAGGAATGTCACTTATTGCTCTGAGAAGTAACCGGTGAAGTCACTAATCGGTGAAGACAGTGACCGGTAAGTATATGACCGGAGCAGTGACCGGTATAGACAGAGAACAGAGAAGTGATAGGTAATGACAAAGACCTGTACACTGCATAAGTAATGGTGTAAACCGATCATCTCTGATCGGTGAGATATCATTGAAACTGGTGAACCGGTGAAAGACACAATTGACTGACACTTAAGAGACTCTTCTATTGAGATTTGTTGCACAAATCACATAGGATTTTGTGTTACAGAAAAGATTGGTGAAAGATAGTCAAAGGATTTAATGTTGTGATTTATGGCACAAATCATGGCGGAATGTCATGTAAGGGAAAGTATGTGACACATATTTGATGTTTCCTTTACAAAACAGAAACACGACTTCATGGCGGATCTCTTGTTGAGAAAAAGATTGTGTTATGCATCTGATGTTTCCTCACTCGATTGGATGATGGATCCAAAGGAAATCTTCACGTAGATTGCAACATGCAAAATGCGGGAAGGGCAAGAAATTTTCTCCTAATCTACACGAACCCCCAGACACTGATGATGTGTCCCAAATACAATATCTCTGTCATTCCAAACTCACATTTGGAATTTTTGGCAAACAATGATTGTGACTCCATGATTCCTAGAACTTTGTCCAATGGCTGAGATGTTCCTCCCATGTCTTGCTGTAGATGAGTATGTCATCAAAGAACACCAACAAGAACTTGCGCAGCTATTTTTTGAAGATGTGGTTCATGCAGAATTGGAAGGTGGTCGGAGTGTTGGTCAACCCAAACGGCATGACCAAGAATTCATAGTGTCCATAATGGCAATAGAAGGCTGTTTTCTCCACGTCTCCTCCCTCATGCTGATCTAATGCTAGCCGAGTGGAGATCTATTTTGGAAAAATAGACCGTGTCATATAATTTGTCCCAGAACTCGTCGATCCTGGGGATGGGGTAACTATTTTTGACAGTCTTTTTATTCAATGCACGGTAGTCCACGCACATCTGGAGGGTCACGTCCTTATTTACCAGTACCACCGAGGATGAAAAGGACTTGAGCTGGGCCTGATCCATCCTTTATTGAGGAGTTCCTGGATTGTCTTCTCTATCTCTTCCTTGAACTTCGGATGGCGGTAGGGTGTGGTGATAACAAGTTTGGTTCCTTCCTCCAATTCGATGGTATGCTCAAAGCCTTGATGTGGGGGTATACTAGGTGGAATGTCGGCGAAAATCAAACTGTGCTTGCCCAACACCGCCTGAAGCTCGTCATCATGGTAGTATGCGTGTTGACTCCTCAAAGGTTCGGTCAAGACCAAGCAGTGTGTTGCCCAGACCACATCATCATGTCTAAAGATTGCCTCCATCTGTCGTGCCGAGATTGTCTTCAAACCGCTATTCAACATACCCCTCAGCATTACCTTTCTATCATCCACTTTGAAGGAGAACTCCATCCTCTTGAAACTTTGAGTACTCATCAAGAGTCTCCATCCATTGGATGCCCAATATGACCTCCATGTCATCCAGATCTACTTCAAAGAAGTCATTTGTCACCGTGTGGTTCCCCATGGTAATGCTCAATTGCAGAACCAAATGGGTACATGACAAGTGATTTCCTCCCGCCACCTTGACTTCGAAGCCTTGATGTGCCTCTGTACACAAACCCCTTTGGTTCACAAGTGATGAGTTGATGAAGTTGAGTGTGGCCCCACTATAGAGCATGACCACAACTCACTACCCTTGGAGTGTACCCTGCACCCGGAATATCGTGCACCTCAGAGTACTGGCAAGTGTCATGATGGCGCCTCCTCACCATATTAGTGTGTCAATCCTCTCCATGCGGTTCATGTTATTATCCTGGGAAGTTTGCTGACCATCTCCTTTAGGCTCAGTTTTCTCATGCTTCTCCTTGTCGTCAGACATCACCTCAATGTAATGGATTTTTCCTTTGCCTAAGCATTGGTGCCTTGGTTCCCATGACTCCTTACAGGTAAAACATAGTTTCTTTCTCTTGAGCTCTTGTTTGGTAGCCTCATCCAATGATGGCTTCTTTGGATGGGATTTGTTGTCTTTCTCCTTCGTAGCGAGGGGTGGCTTGGGGTGCGAATAACTCCTGGAGGAAGAAGAAGAGGATACTGCCATGTCACGTACCTTCTTAATTGCTTCGATGAGGGTGCCAGGGTTGAACCCTTTGACCCAACCTTTCAGGGGTTCCATCAATCCGTTCATGAACAACACAACAAGTCTCCTCTCTGAGATGTTAGTAATCAACATGAACAACCTCTGAAATTCAGTGATATAACTGTCCACTGGCCAGGTCTTCTTCAATTGAGCCAACTCTTTAAAATTGAGCTTTGGATCCTTTCTGTCAAAGCGGTCTATAAGTCTTTTCGTGAAGTCGGCATATGAAGTGACTCGATCATGACCGAGGGTGACCATCCCATGGTGCCACCATTTATGAGCGACTCCTTCCAAGTGAAGTGCTGCAAACTTGATTGTCTCTCCTTTAGGCATTGGGTTGAGCTGGAAGTAGGTATCAACTTTCTGTACTCATGCTTGTGGTGACATTTTCCTGGATCCATCAAAGGATGATAAATTTATCTTGTCAATCTTCCGTCTGATGTCATCATTGTAATGTTCTTGTCTCTTAGAATATCTCGCTCGCAAATCCACTTAATCCTTGAAGGGTAGTTCTGCTCCAAATTTGACATCAAACCAGTCTTGCCTAAACTGATTTTGCATCTCCAAGAGTGTAGGCTCTTGTTCTTCACATTGTTCAGTCCTTTGGGAAAATGTCGACATCATTGGCCGTGTGTGAGAATGCTCTGTATGAGGCTTCTCATTGACAGAATTGTCACCATGCCCATTGTGACCTCCATTTGTTCTTCCTTCTGCCAAAAGTTGAAGGGCTTCACCAATTTGTTGTTGTCCCTTCACCAAGGTCTCACCAACCTGTTGTTGTCCGTTCACCAAAGTCTCGCTGAGTTGCTGTTGTCCCCTTGTTATCTCTTGTAGCAATGTCATCATCTTAGTGCTTGATTCCCCCATCTTATCTATTGATTGCGATCTTGTCTACATCTAATGCTACCCAACAGGGTGGCAAGATCACCAACTCTTATATCACTGTAATGTCCCTCGACGCTGAATCTTCCCCTGAGACTGCTCACCACTCGCATACTCCTCCACGGACAATTTGTAAAGTACAAACTGCCAAACTCAGGAGTTGGGGCTATTTGATTTAGCCGTATGGCCAATCCAATACTCCGCACAGTAATGTCGTACAGCTAGTCGTGTGTGCCACTTCTTGTTGGCGTACAAAGCTCACTCAACCACTGTACAGTGGTCTTGAACGGTCACGAGTTCGACGCTTTGACTTCCCAATGACATAGTAACCTCCAGCCTCACCGTACGCTCTATACGATAGCTTGGTTCCTCCCTTTGTCCACCGTACGACAAACTACCCACACGACAAGGGTTACTTGCACAGAACAAGGATATCGTACGACAATTAGCAATGTGTCGGTACAACAATTATGAGATGCGTATGAGTTCTACTTTGTCGTCACGATTTTGGAATCCAAACCTTGGAATGGTAAGGTTGCCTTGTTATTATTGCTTGGAGTAATGCCAATAGAATGATGCTTTAGAACAATGTTTTGTACATAAATGAAGATCCAGATGAAATTGATATTCAATAATGATAGCACTTCAGATTACAACAATTTCGGACAAGAGCAGAATAGGGTGGGGAGTTACTCCTACCGAAACTACAAATACCAAATAGGGAGGATCATAGTTCAAAATATTGTAGATATATATCTACAATAAGTATACTTATCGCAATATTTTTTGTGTCCCGATAAACTATGTCAATTTATCGCAGAGAACTTATCGCAGTTAATTTGGAATTTATCGCCGAGAAAACAGGTAAATATCGGCAATATTTTGGTTATTTATCGTGGAATCAAGCATACTTTTTGCCCGCGGGCTTGTTATAGGTAGTGACGGGCCAAAAAAGCCAAAACACTTTTTTTATATTGGAAAAATAGATTTGGAGAGGAGAGAAAGGGCAAAGAGGAGAAAGAGAAGGGTGGATTCGTAGCGGGATTGGATGACATTCATGAGGAGAATGAGGGCACTGAGTCTGAGAGTGAGGAGGATACAGATGATGAGGAGTCATTGCTAGTGTCAACACCATCTACATCTAGGATGGAGCTCGAGTCACAACCACAACGGACTTCTACGGCTAGACCCCCTCCCATTCCAATAGTTTTTACTAGGGCTGCTTGGAGGGGGAAGAGGAAGATGTAGACTGTTTTGATATTGTTCTTGAGACTTGTATTTGCTTTTAGTTTTACAAAGACAATTTGCTATTTTTAGTTTCCTTTAGAGTTCAGACTATCAAACTCTGGCTATGAACCATCAACATTCCACACAAGGATGCGATTTTGTATCCTATTTGCATTTATAAATATCTAGATCAGCTTGTTTGGTTTGTTTACTCATTTATTGACTCAAAAGATGCATCTCCTTATTGACTTTTGGCAAAAATCTCCTGATATTTTCCCGAGAGTTTCCCGACTTATCTCCGATATTTGGTGATATCTTTTTTTTGCCCTTGCTGATAAGCTGTTGATAACAATATTTTGAACTATGGGGAGGATCTTTCACTTCCAAAATGGTAGATAACTGAATTCCAACTGGAATTTGCACATACAAAGAAAATACCAAATTCGCATACCTACAACAACTAACCCGACCTTATATTTGGCTTCGGGGAACTTCCCAAAGGATTACAAAAAGTGCCGACACGACCAACACACTACTGACAATAAAATAAAATAAGGGCCTGAGAGGTAATAAATTCAATTTCGGGGCCATACATACAAAATCATTAAATTAAATTATTTAATAATATCAGGGACATTACAAGGGATGGGGTGGGGACGTCCCTTGGCCGCCCCCAAGCCCCACAAATGTTTCTAGTACGAGGACGAGTTTTTAGGCCAATGACGCATCCCCCGGTAATACTGAATGTAATATTTCTTAAAGTGATATTGATCACTGTCTCTGATATAATCTCTCAATTATTGCAATGTCCGATGTGTATTATTTCCTATAGTGATATAGTTGTGTATGATTTAGATATATTAACTTGCAACAATAATGGTGATGGCGTGTTTGATATATGCTATTCTCCCTTGCAATAAATGGTGCTGTCTTAGGTGTAGAGTTATGCACTTCAGCTGATATAGCCAAGTAGGCTGATGCTCACAAGAGCAGATCCAATTAAGGATAAGAGATAAATAAGTTTCCAAGTCGATAATCTTGTTAGAATGATTGTGAATGCCTTATATCTTGTTTTTGGAATGATAAGTGACGTTGCAAAGACGTGACTCATGTATGTTCATAAATACCTTCTTTCCTTTTACTAAACACACCCTTTCATATGCAAATTGGTTAGTCATCTCCACTAATTAATCTCCTTTACCTATCTTCATGGCAATTTATCGCTGTCATTTATCATTCTCATAACAATGTAACTGTTACCTTAATATCGTTCCTCTTCAAGGATAGGTAATCATTCTTTCCTTAATAGATATTATGATCAATAGTTAACATCTAGTAGTTAACTATGTTTGCATTAGTTTGGGTATTGATTAGTGGATGATTAGCATCCTAGGCTGAATCGATTTATCATTCATTAGTCGATATGGTTAATATTATCGATGTCTTGAAGATACTGTTATCAACATGACTAATCTTTGTCTTCTCCTTAAATTGATGATCGCTCTATTAATTAATAGTGATCTTCATCATTAATTGATATTGCCTTCAAATAATAACATTATTAGTGTTATCTTCCCATCGATGCTTGGAGATTATATTAGTGTAACACTGGCGCTGGGGTATGTCGGGATGCTGGGACGAATTTTTGGGATGGGGGGACAAAGGTCCTCAATTTTGGGACGGAGGGGGGATGGTAGCGGGGGGCCGGGGGAGGGGGGCTGTTGTACACTGTACATATAGATAGAACTTGAAATGCTAGTTATGAAATGATGTTTCACTGTAACATACCAAATTGAAATGCTTGAACATAGTAAAATTGCAACATGAACTAGAACCATTGAACATTCAACATAGTAACATAGTACATACCCAATAGTAACATTCAAATATCAAAATTCAAGTATCCGTCTTGGTGGCAGCGTAGTTGCGGAATGGCTGAGGTGGGGGTAGTCGGGTACTCCAAGTACCCAGTGTGGGGACGCCCCGGGGACGGGTACTTCGAGGTTTTGGGGGGGGGGCATGAGTCCCCAGGTTTCATTGGATTATATTTATCTTTTGATTATTCTTCCTTCATATCAGTTATTGTCATTGATTTTGATGAAGTTACTTCCTCCTTGCTTACTATTCTTCACCATTCATCGATCTCCTTATTCTTCTGAGAGTTGTATCTCATATGATATCTTCAAGGTGATCATTATGTCTTGGATATCATTCCCTTCTTGGTCTGGCCTATTCTTATCATCTTTGTAGATCCAATGCCACTTTATAATCTTGATGCTTCTTTGATGATTAATTCTGAGATGCCATGCTGTTGTCCTCATATGTGCTTCCTCTTCACCCAATATATATTGCTGTGATTATCTCTGCAAATGTTGACTGACTGATCTACACAATGGTGATCAAAAGAATTCACGATGATGTCTTGAATGTAGCAATCTTGATGAAGCTGCTGATGATAGTGTCGATCCTTGTAGGTCTCCCATATAATATTGATTTTCTTATCCAATGGAGATACTTGGTGTGATCGACTTGTTGCTCCCTATCCTTCTTGGAAAGCTAATCATCATCTTGGACTGATCCTTATTCCTCCTAGTGTGATTACGAAAATCATCTTATTCATAAGACTTCATGATTTCCGAATATCTTATTTCTAATTGCTTATGTACGTTTACTTCTAACTATCAATTTGCTATGTATATCTACTTCTGCTAACTTCTAACTGGCTATAGGTGCTCAAGAACTGCCACTCCTTGATCACAGAAGTACTTTATTGTCTTTATGCTATTAGTTAAGGATGGGGACATCACAAATCGGGACTTCATAATATGCTAGAATTAGTATGTGATGGGATACTTAAACATTTAAAATAAATAAATATACTTTAGAAATATAGCACAAAAGCATCAAAGCACACAAATCATCAGACCAGCTCCAAAGTTTGAAATGGGACAAGTGTGAAACATATATCAAAGAACTAACCAGCCAGTCTACCCATCACACAGAGGAAATCATATATAATAGCCCAGATCAGCCCATTACAAAGGTCATCCATTACTTGCAAGAAGAAAACAGCCAGTAACAAGATTCTTCCAAAATCACTACTGGCTTGACCATTGTGGAAAGAACCAACATGATGGATGTCTATCAAGAATGAACCAATGATCCTCAATTTGTGACCTCAAATATTGGCCCAGTAAGCCACTTTAGTGATACTCATGATTGCAAGGTGTCGTATGCTTGTAAACGCTCCCATTATTTGTTCCATCTCTTATATTTGTCTGACCTCCTTATACCGAGCTTGGCAATTCTTCTGATAGCATGGAAGGCTTTGCAGAATTAGCTACCCAACCCTTCAACACCACATGGTCCTAGTAGTTTTACATCTAGGAAGGGTACAAAGTTATGCATATATCCTTTAATATGGTTCTCTTGGGGATGAATTTGTTTAGGCTCAAAACCTCAACATGATCCTCAGTTTGTGACCTTTTTCTCCCAAGCCTTCTGCTCAACATATTCCGCAAGAAAATGCTATTTGCTCTTGTTTCAAGGGTCCAATGAATGAAGTCCTTCGATTTTTTCCCGCAAAACCAAATATTATAAGAAATCTGACATATACCACAGATGCGATGGAGTTAAAAACTCACCTATGACAATATTCAATTATCCATAGTAAATACTATAGGAAGGGGAAGAAGTTATATGCAGTGGTTATAGAAGTTAATTTGGACAAGCAGTTTTGGCATGTTGTAGTTGATAATTTTATTTGCAATTTAATCAGCGATATATATCTATATATATATATATCTATCTATATATATACATATATATTTTGACATGTTGTAGTTGATAATTTTATTTGCAATTCAATCAGCAATATATATATATATATATATATTCTACAGTTCATGGGTTAAACTCTATTTTAGCTGCTCTCTATTTCTCTATGCTATGGAAATGCCTTAAAATTATAAGCAAGTAGTTTTTGTTTCTTTTTTCTACTTTATTTTATGTTTTTTTTTTAATTCAAAATTTCCCCCTTTTTTTTGAAAAAATCTTATAGTTTTGGTTTTTTGATTTCTTCCCCAAAAGATTTTTGCTGCTATGGTTGTAATTGAGCTAAAATGTGATTTTTTTTGGAAGGCTGAGACTCTGAAAGTGATCACAGTCACAAGGTGGAGAAAATATATTACTGTTGAGGGGGAAAAATGACTCTTTTGACTATATACGACACCTACAACACTTGCAACTGGGGATATGGTTGCACCTGTGCTAGAGATGGGAAATATGTCCAGGTTTTGTAGATGTGTTCCAGGGGGTTAGAGACGCGTCTCTCATAAGAACTTGTTGAGAATATGAGCTCTAGGTGGTTGTTAATAGGCACCGAGGATCATTGGATGATTTCTTGGAGTATCAACATTATCTGGCCCAGATCTATTGATTTCAATCCTGGAGTCCTAAACGATCTTTTATGAATAGAATTGGAAAGTGAACTTTGATGCCTGTGGCCTGCGTTGGGGTCTTGGAGAAGTCAAGTTGTTAGAATGACAAGCAAATGGGAGAAGTGAAATTGAAGGAATCATGGGTCAACTTGATATTTTTATCAACTCATGGAAGTGTATAAAAGTTTTGATATTTTGTTGAATTTTTGCCAGGCTCAAAAGTTGGTTGAGGCAAAAATCATGTTTGTTGCCATCCCAATTTGTAGGCATACTGTTTCTTTGTAATCCTATTAAATTATAAATCATTTATCTACATATGCTTCAGTTGCCTTACTTGATAATTGCTTCATTTTCTATATTAATTCTCATGGAAAATATGAAGAAACAGTTTAAAGCTATAATTTGATTCATGAAAGGTCCAAAATCATCTTGTGACAGAGAAAAACATGGAGTGAACAATTGCTAAGAACAATTATATTAGATGAATTGTCTTTGGAATATTACCATATTTTTATATAAAGACAATAATTTTGGATGTTGGTGAGCATTTATCCTTTGTTTGTATACTGTTGCCTTTGTTCAGTGATCAATCTATATGCCAATTGGTAGTAACCTGAAATTTAAACAACTACATTCACCTTTTTATGAAGAATTTAGCAACTAGCTGGTTTCCAAGTACGAGTCTTGTTTCACAAACTTAGATCTTACTCTTTACTTGATCACTTTTTGTTAAAATTTCAGTTTTTGGAGTGCCAATTGAGATTGTTGTACAGAGACAGAATTCTTCAAGGCATATTCCTCAATTATTGATAAAATGTGGCGATTACATTGTGCAATCAGGTCAGTCTCTCAGATCCTTAGACTTCAGATTTAATCCATTTCAGAAATTGTTTTCCCAAAAGGTAAAACGTGTAGAGATCTGAATCGAGTAGCAATCACCAGGACTAAATGCAGAATACATATTCAGGATTGAAGGAGATATAAAGGTTGTTCAAGGTCTGATTTCTTTGTATAATGAAGGTAACTGCTTTAAATCCCTTTGTTATTCAGTTGTCATGACATTGTTTACACCAAGCAAAACAATTTAGATAAACTGTGAGCTTATATAAGTGAAGATAGCTAATGCGATTTTTATGATATTCATATTTAAAAAATGATTTTTGCAGATGGGAACGCCTCATTGCCTGAGGGCACGAGTCCTATTGATGCAGCAGCTTTAGTGAAAATTTATCTTCTTAGTCTTCCTGAGCCAATTATTCCATTTGACCTATATGATGACATTAAAGATGCTAGAGGGAACACAAGACAACTTGGAATAATATTGAAAAGACTTCCACATGTGAACCATTCTACCCTCGAGTTTGTAACTGCTCTTCTTCTTCGGATCAGCGAAAAATCTGGCCTCAATAATGTAAGTTGTTCATTCTAGCTTGATCATTTAATTGTAATGATTTATAGAGTTTGATTATTGTGGTTTGAATAAATTGCACCTTAGTGATGAAGATGATTGTATTTAAGCCAACATGTGTGAACGGAAAATCTTTTGTTGTGAATATACCAAAAATTAGATATGGTGGATGGCTTACATACACTAACATACACTTACATACACTTACACTTACATAAACTTACATACACATGGGAGGGTATTAGAATAAATATTCTAACCATTAAGGGAGGGTATTAGAATAAATGTCTCCTTCAGTTAGTTAGTTTCTATTTTAATGGTCACTCTAGATTTCGTTAATATCTTGTAAATAAGTTCTTTCTATTTCTCAAATGTTTCTTTTTAGAAACATCTTGTTTGTACATTCTATAAGAACGTTTCCGTCAGACTTTTTGTTTTGAACGTTTCTGGCCTGTGTAACATGGGCAAGCACAGCGAATTGGGCAATTCTAAGTCAGACTTTTTGTTTTGAAACTGTTTTCATCATGATCATAGAGTTAGGTGGCTTTTTTCAATGTGTTTTTTGACTTCTGGAACATTGGAAAACCCTAAAGACTTTCATTACTCTCATTTGAAAAAGTTAGAATGTTTAGACAAAAGAGCTCGTGTGTTTGATGTACCGTAGGGAAAACTTGAACCTATAGGGCATTTCTAAGTCAGGCTTTTTGTTTTGAAGCTGTTTTGAAGCTGTTTTCATCACGATCATAGAGATAGGTGGCTTTTTTCAATGTTTTTTTTGACTTCTTGAACGATGGAAAACCCTAAAGACTTTCATTACTCTCATTTGAAAAAGTTAGAATGTCTTAGACAAAAGAGCTTGTGTGTTTGATGCACCGTAGGGAAAACTTGAACCTCTCAGACAATTAATTTTGTGCGTTTGCTTCTTGGTTGACATAGCGTTTAGCGTCACATTTATGCTCTCTTGCTGCTCAAGCCAATCTCAACAAACATTCACAAAGTAGGTAATTCCATTATTTATGTTTTTGTTGCTCGATTTGAGTCTTTGATTTCACCCAATCAAAACATAGTAATTACTTTGAAATTCACATCAGCTTAAGCATTTAAGGATATTTTAACATTGGTTCAGACAAATATGGAAGCAGGTTCCAAATTTAATGTCATGTTTTTCATTAAATTTAAAATTTGACTAGGAAGATTTTGCTACAATTTAAAATATTAAACTAAACTTTTGTATGATAAACATCAAATTTTAAAAACAATGTATAAATTTAATTTAAATAAAAACTGTATTAAATTGTATTCTAAACAATAGAAATATAACGATGACTATTTGTCATGACATGTAGGTTTGACAAATTGATGATAGATATCAAATTAGTATATTTATTGCGTAGTTATGAGACTTGGACTCGGCTCAAACTTGGGAAGCATGACTCGGACTCGAACTCGAACTCACGACTCGACAAAGTGAGAAACCCAAGAAATTTAGATATTTATAAGGATTTAAAAATTGTTTCATGCATCCTTTATTAAATAAACCTTCAAGACACATTAACATCATCAAATAGAAGCTAATGTGATCACAAATAAATGTATACATTGATCACATAAGGCTAAATGCAAATTGTAGGTGAAGGAAATAACACACATAGATACATAAATATTGTCAAATGTATACAAAACTCATGGAATATGAAATCCATGACATCAAATTTCCCAAACAAATATCAAAACGATAAGTAGAAGTCTATGGCTCAAAGGAGCCTCAATTCTTCCTACAAAGGTGTCTAAGGTCTTGGATGATTTAGCAACCATAATATATTTTCACCTATGAATATGCAAAGGTTTGTAGAATGGGATATGTATTATGTAGATTTTTGTGATCATGATTCATCATTGGCCTATTACTTGCTTAGACTTACAGTTTGATGAGGGTTTCGGAGCATCACCAAAACAAGGTTGAGGCACCACACGCGGGGGTATGAGGGTGTGAGAGTGTAATGTCCCCATTTTCGCGAGCATCAGAGTTTGAGGGATTAGCCTATTATTTGGCCCTCGTAGGCTAGTGTGGAGGATTAGAGGGTCCAATGTGGGCATTACAAAGGATTGCAATTGGCATTTGTCAGGCCTTGTTCAGGATTGTTCCTCGTTTGAGTTAGATTGACATACTATTTATAGTAAGTGATCATTTCAAGAAAGTTAGAGTTACTATTCTTAACAGGGGCACCTGAATAGTTTGGTAGCAGTACGGAGTTTGACTGGCGTCAACAGGGCTCATTATCAGAGACTTACTATTTATAGTAAGTCATTGCGTGGTTAGATACTATTTGTGGTAGGACATTCTGGCATTGGCTTTGTCTGGATATGCTGTGGAGTTTGACTTGGTCACTTGGCTATTTGATGGTTGATTTGATTAGTGGAATTAATGATAATTAAGTTTGACTTAATTAATTATAAAGTTTGAGACTTTATGTTATAGACCAAGTCATTAATTGCTCATTTAAGAGCTTATTATATGGTGCCAACTCAAGGAGGGAAGACATAATAGTTTATATCATAGTTACATTGTCGTCGGGGACGGGGGGATGTCGGAACGAGGGGACAAAGGGGCCTCAATTTGGGGATGGTGGGGGGACGACGACGGGAGACGGTAGGGGGGTTGTATATACTATATACTATTGTATAGTGGTGAAAAATGTGATGAGGGTAAGATATGTAATACACCACACTGTTCACACATATACACTCTATTTTATCCTCAAGAGGGGGCCACAAAGGAAGAGATCTCCCAAGCAAAGCCCCTAGTTGGATCCCAGTTAGATTAGCACAACCCAAGTGATTCAGGGGTACCAATTCAAAACAAGGATCTAACCAAGTTCTAAGTAGAGAGATGCTATTTTGTATGTGTCGGGTATAGTCAACTAGGAAGGTAAATACAATGCTAAAACCAATGAAATAGATCATATCTGATATAGAAATTCTCAAAATAACCAATGAAGTATGCCAACTCACCTTGAATACTCAGAATGTCTGCTCCAACTTAGATCTGAGATTTTGCTCCTAGACCAGATCAAAAAACTAAACAGGATCATATCTAGAACGAGAAACTTGTGATATGCAAAACCCAGAAATCTTTTTGCCTTTGGACTAGGTCGAATTGGAGGGGGTATGACGACTTGGAGGAAAATCCACCCAGGACTAGGCCGAAATCGACCTCCCTTTGATCTGTAAGTTTTTTCGGGATCTAGATCTATAATAGTAGATAGGTTTCGAAGGCTTAGGATCCAAATTTGCAAGTTTGAAAACCTGAATCTGCAAGAGAAAAATGTCTGTTTTTGTTGGGGAGGGGCTTGCCTCGGTCAAGCCCTGGTATAGGAATTAACCTTGATATGTAAATGTATGTAAAAGTAAAGCAAATGCATAAATTCACCTTACTTTGTAGAAACCCTCGTGGAGGATCCACATCCATAATCCACAATGATGTAAAAGTGCTCAATATTGTTCAATCTTATAGGATTGTTGGATATCTCATCAAAATGCAATAAATCGATCATACCAAGTTATGGATCCATGGATGTAGATGTACTCATGTGCTCAAATCGGATATGCAAATGCAAATGAAGAATGGATGAACAAACCCTTCCTTAAGGGCCAACTCCACTATCTTCAAAGAAGGAAGCTAGATCTTGAAAGGAACATGCATGATTATGGAAAGATGATGAAAAGACCTTCAATGAACTCCCTTAAAGCTCCTTGAATGGAAAAAATATTGAAAGGTTAAAGCCTTGAAAGGTTGCAAAAGGTCTTCTTCAATGCTCTTGAACGGAATATGAATGCTTGTATGCTTAATGGATAACTTGGATCTACAAAATGAAGTGAGTAGGCCTCCTTTTATACTAATTTCGCGACTGAAATTGAAAAGGGCCGACTGCACAAGGCGGGAAAAGAAATTGGAAACCTGAGATGGGCCCAAAATCCTGAGGCACCCAACCTCGGGGGGAGGCCAACCTCAGCCTATCCCCTGATGGGTCAGCTCATCAGGGGATGATTCGGGATCTCAGGGACAGAGAAAAGAACAACGGAAATGAGCAGAAAACAGGGGCCCGATCTGGCACAAAAGCAAAGGTACATCCATGGGTCTATAAAGGCATTTAAACTAGGTCCAAAGCATCCTACTAAGGAGGGCTAAAAATGTCTCAACATGGGTGTTTCCATTTTAAGACGATACAACTATACATGTGGTACTTAAAATGCTAGTTATGAAAAGATGTATAAGAGTTAAGACTATTAAGAAATAAATGCCAAATACTAAATACAAAAATAGTAAATACTTGAACATTGAAGATTCAACAATGAACATTGAAGTTTTCTCAGCTCTTCACTCTTCTTCTTTCTATAGCAATCAATTAGAAATGAAAATGTGAAATCAAATAAATCTTGGAGGCCTTTTGAAGGAATGGAAGACCGTAGATAGGCCCCACATACCCTTTAGGGTTCAAATAGAACCAAAGAAACAATTAAAAAATGTGTGTTTTTTTAAAAGATACTTTTTATGTTGCATAGTGAGGGACGCTCATGCGTCTCCCTCAGCGTTCCGGGGATACCGGGATGTCCCCACATTCTCAGCGGCAGGAGCAAAAAAGAGTGGCACAAAACAAAACAAAACTATAGAGTTCATTTCAATTTGTAAGATAAATAAAAAACAACAAAAAACCCTACCTCTTTTGTTGAAATCTTCCTCTACAATGTCTTTGAGAACAAATCAACACTTGCAAAGGCATAGAAATAGTACAAGAACTAGCTTTGGGCATGCAAAGATCAATCTTCAACTCTCTTTGTGCATAAATGAAATACGTTTTAATTTTTTGTTGTTTTCAATGGTGAAATTATGGTTGGGGGTGTTAGTATCATGAGTTCAATGTTGTCATTGATGTCAACTTGATGCAAAGGTGCATGAGTTTAGTATTGTGCTTGATGTAGAGACATATGAGAGAAGTGTTTAGTGTTGTCATGTGCTTGGTTATGGAAAGCTGAAATATGGAGAAATGAGTATTTGAAGTCTGGTATTGGATGATTAGATGTTGTTATGATGTTTAGTGATGATGAGAAGTTAGTATGTTGTATATTTGGAAGGTGACAAGTATGGGAAGCTGATATATGCAGGATAGAGTATTTGAAGTCCTTAGGGGAGAACACTTTGCATTGCTTTGCTTGATAAGATAGCGACTTGCAGTTTTAGTGCTATCATGTATGGTTTGTGAATGTTTCACTAGCCTTCTTTCAGGTCCACAGAAATTCAGAGTTATGTTTTTCTATTTGTTGATAGTGAGGCTGGTTGTTAGGAATAGTCAAGACAGGTTTGGAGATTGCTATGCATTGATGGTTCCAGGTGTGCAGTTTGGTGGACATGTTTCTAAGGTTTGTGCAGCGTTCTAGTTCATATATCTTATGTTGGTTTGCTTCACAAGTGAAGTTATGTTGTTCTAAGTGTGACATTGTTATCTATGTTGGTTTCAGATCGACTCCGTTGGTTGTGGTGACTTAATTTATGACTTATTGGTCCGAATATGCTTTGGAGGAAGAATTGAGAGGTTGATATTGATATTGATCTTGCCATGGTGTGTTGTGCTCATAAAGCAATGTGTATTGGAGATTGTTTTTGGGTTGACTGGTTAATGTGACTTGGCTATATCTTATGTTTGGCGGTGACTTTGGAGAGTGTTGTGGTGCTTCAAGTTTGGTTAAATTATTTATGGAAGATGCGTTATGATGTATTTGGGTCTCCTTTATCTCCTATGGTGGATCATATTGAGTGTTTGTGATTGTTGTGGTCGACTTTGTGTAAATGATGCTTATCTCTACCGTGGCCGACCTAGTTGCAATTTTGAATGATCAAGTTGATTTATATGGGTGTGGATGGTTGTATCGATGTGTGGATTGATTTGGATTGTATTGGGATTGAGTGTGAAGTTAGTGTGATGTAAATGTGAAAGAGTGAGTTGATAGAGTTGTTAGTGGTTGATTAGGAGATCCTACATCTTTTCAGCTCATTAATTTCTTGTGCTTGCAAGAAGACAGTGGCTCTTTTGGTATCTTGTGCAAACCTATATCTTGCCTTGAAAGAAGTGTTCCTTTCAATGATTGCAAGTCCTGTATCTTGCCTAAGGTTGGTGTCTTAGCCTATGGTTGGTACCTTAGTCTGCAAGTCCTTTTCAGGTGCATTGCGCTCCTTGGCCTGAGGCCTAAAACATTTGTAATCAGTGATTTATATTGTGAGTGTATTTTTCCCTGTAGTTTTTCTCACATTGGGTGTGGGTTTCCACATAAAAATTTGGTGTTCATGTGTTTGTGTTATCACAATATCTTTCTTTGGAGTTTAAGTTGGATAAAGATAATTAATAAGTGTGTGATATAAAAGTCTTAAGACTGATTCAACCCCCCTCATAGTCTTGTTGTGTATTCAACAAGGGGGGTCAAAATTGACTTTTTGCAAAAAACACTTAAAAAACTAAGTGTCAAATATGGCTGGAGTTCAGTTGACGGCTGATTCGACGGTGTAAAATCACTTAAGGTTTGCTCGGGTTTGGCAGGACTGAACCCATAGTCCGTGGGCGAGACCCTGCTTAGACCCACAACATAGTGACTATGAGGCCGGACTTGGTTCGAATCAGATTGGGACTTGGGGGTCAAGTGGAAGGATTGGTAGCCTTGCCAACATTAATAAGGTTAGGATGCAACTCTTAGACAATGCCTTCATAATGTAATGTCCCCTTTTCCAATACCCTAGTTTTTGCCCTAAAATTACAATCCCAAGTGAAACAAGAAATGGAAGAGTTACCGATATCATTTACCAATTGTGGAAAAGGATAGATCCTAGATGAGACCTTGCAATTATATTGGGTAATCATTGAAGCATAATCCATAAAATATATGTCCTACAAGAAACATTATCTCAATCAAAAGCATAGACCTTTCCTACTAGGATTAGGAACATTAAGTCAACCATATGATATAACTAATCTCATTGATGGAGTTCCTTGGAAAATCTTATAGGTGCTTGGAGCCTATTCCTTTCCATCAAGCGTAGGAGCATGGAATGACTCCCGACATTTGGCCTCCCAGCCTCACTTGGGGTTACTACCACTTGAATGGAACTTGGGTGCTACTTGCATCCCTTATATGTATTCCACCATAATATGCATGTGCAATCACCTTTAGACTTTTCCCAATAACCCATCTGCATTATGAAGTACCATGGAAGATAACACAAGGTGCCTCAAGCCTATTCATCAAGCGCAAGGGCACAAAATGACACTTGCCATTTGGCCTTCCAGCCTCACTTGGGATTACCACTACTTGAATGGTCCCTTATGCTACTTGCATTCCTTGTATGTACCATCTCCCCTCCATCGTGGGATGACAAATTCGTTTTAAGTTTTAAAGGAATCTTCATCATTGTTAATTATGCATACATTCTTGCTTCCTATCAAATGGAAGACAAATAATAAGTCAGCCAAATCAGAATGCACTAATGCCTTGAACAGTATTTAAATTGTTGTCTAATTTATTAACTGTGAGACTGCAGATCTCTCGCTTAATTGAAGCTTATTACCCTCCTTTTCTTGATTGATTGCCTTATTTTTTTCATGCTCTAAGTCTTCCTTTGACTTGATTTTATTAATAATGTCCCCTTCAATGCTTGGAATGAATTCTCCTTTATACCTTATTGGTGGAAGGGTCACCACCTTTCACAAGAGTTGAGTCATCACTTTGCATTGTTGCCTTTGAGAATAATATATTATTCTACAAATTGGTCTCCTCTTTTTATCTACTCCTCAAATGAAACCTTCTCCCCTTTATATCCTCCAATGTGGGTGAGGGTCACACCTCTTTGTAAAGGTTGCAATCTTTCAGAGTTACCACCATTCGAAAGGGTCACAACACTTCGTCATTGTTGCCGCTTTGAAAGAGTCACTTATCTTCTCATTCCTTTCTTCTTCCATTAATGCTTCCTTAATTCCTTTCCTCCCTCCTTTCTTCCTTTCTCAATAAACCCCTCTAAGTGAACTCTCCTCCCTTTTTATCTCATGTTTGAGGGAGTCACAACTCTTCATTTCATGCCTTTTGACCATTCATTAAATTTAATTATGATTTTATTCTATTATATTTTAATTCTATTATTATTTATTATTAAATCCTGTTTCAACAAGGGGACATTACACACAAAAGTATCACCAACTAGAGAATTTGGAGTAACTTTTGCAGCAAAAAGGTATTTGGCAATTTGCAAACTCACTATGTAATCTTTATGTCTAGCATCTAATATATTTGAGATTCAATACATGAAATGACAAGTGATTAACCACAAACCATGGACCGATACCATGACTCAAATATGGAACCCAAATCTAGGGCCCAATTTCCAATGCCACCTCCATTATGAGTCAACATCAAGAAAACAGAAGATGCTCATAGGTTGCCATAATGCCCAATAACTCCATCATAATCAACTCGCTAAATAGGGTGCTCCATTTTTGCCCCGTAGTCTCCTTCAAAAGATGCTTTGTGATGCATAATATAGTTGACCAAAATTCCTATTCAACAATGCAAGTCCCCTACATTCATGCTCTTGTAAGTTATATGTAATAATCTCTTATACCACTATCTTCATCACAGATGCTCTTAGACATCCTTTATGATAAGACATTCTCTTACACACGACATAATGACCAAGTCATAAGTGGAATACCCTTTTTCACATGGGCTCACAAATAATTTCTAAATTCAATAATAATTAACTAATCTTAAAGATTTGAATTACAATGTATGACACCTAGTCCAATAGCGTTGTCTAATGAATTTGGCCTGGACAATACATTGAGAAATTGTCCATTTGCACTAGATAATTGTCTTAACCCTTTCAACCTGAGCCCGGTCTCAAGAACCCAAGCTAGGGCCCCAAACATCAGATAGTCAAATTTATATAATGTTGTTGGCTTTCTTTCTTTCTGTCTCTAAAACTTGGATGATATCCTGGGCAGAGGGAATAGAAGAACCCAGAATCCACATATTCTACAACAGCAACCATGTGTCTGCTAGCCTGCGTGTAGTCTTCCAAAAGATACCTTATGCTCTGTTGGTGAAAACCAGAAAATGAGGTTGAGAGAAAATGGCATGTCTTCTCAGGTTGAGAGCATGATTATATATTATTGAACATTGCTAAAAATAGAAAGTAGTTAGTCTAAAAATAGACAGCAGTAAAAAAGTGCCACTGTTACAGTAACTGTATTAATTTATTAAAGACTCCTAGTTGCCACTAACAGGTAACTTATTAAATACATGTGTAAAGATACAGTTTATCATATTATTATACTAATATTGTACTAACTTCAGTGTATTCAGGAGGATATATTAGTGTGGAAAGCTACAAACACGGTGCATGCCCAGTAGCTATGACCTAGCAGAAAGTCAAGATACAAAATGGAGTGCTTATGCTTCAAAAATATCATGTGGCTTGTCATACATGGGAAACTTCTGACAGTTAATTGAGGAAAAAGAGGTTGGTTAGATTGGCCCAAACTTCTACCCCAACTTGAACTTCTACCCCAACTTGAAAAGAAGTGAAGAAACGATTTTACATCTCTTTAGAAGTTATCATATGTAAAAAGAATATAAGGACAGATAGCAGGAAAATTGATTCTTCAAGAATCGCCTGATCTTAATATCTAAGCACAACTTCAGTATTGGTCAATAATAAAAATACAGATGTGCCTATCATCACATAACTCTCTCACTCAGGTCTAGGACATCTTTTGGCATAATTAACTTGAGCGAAATCAGAGGGTTTTCATAAATACCATTCAAGATAGGAGCAAGTTATAAGATTAATTACAGCCCAAATCAATGGAACAACCCATACTAATAAAAATATCTTGGACATGGACATAGTAAAGCGATGGTATGCCCCGTCCAGATTCACCCAATATATATGTGACCCACCCGTGGAAGGTTGGCTGAAATTGAACTTTGAGAGGGCTTCTGTCTCCAATCAAAGGCTCATTAGAATTATGAAGGTCAACTGATTATTGCTTATAAAAAAGCTGTAGGTGTGCACACAAATAACGTGTCTGAATTTCAAGGCCTCAGTGGAGGAGTTTATGTATTAGCAAAATAAATCGTAGCAATGAAACTTATAGTCAACGGAGATTCAAATCTTATAATCCAGTAAATTGATAATGCCCAAAAGCCAAAGGACATACAGACCTTCAACTGGCAAACAGTGAATACAGTAAATTGTGTTTGAATCATCCTGATGTAGTTCTAATGGGTTCAATTACAGTCTGAGAAGAGGGACTGCAACCAGGCTAGTAGCACCCTAGCTAAAACAGTGGCCAAAGTCAATTGAAATGACATTCTAAGTCTACATTGACCCTTTTTATAGCTCACAGCCAAAAGTTATACTTACTCCCTTGTTTCAGGAAATATTCCAAATGGTATTCTCATTCATGTTTTCTATAGTTTGAGTATATTTATTACAGCCAAAACAAGGATACGGAAGTTAACAAAATGATTGAAATCTAGTTTCTTATAGCTTGACCTGGATGGCTGAAAAGATCTTGAGATGACTTTTGGTCTTTGTCTAGTCCAAAATGTGTATTCTTACAAAACTATTTCGTCTCTCTGTCTCAGTGATATTGCAATTCAACACCCATTATGGTACCATGGTATAAGTTTAAGCAGCTGCAATCACTTCAAACTGGCTGATTAGCTATGCAAATTACTTTCTCCAACAGTAAATGATTCTGCACATATCCAAAGCCATCGGCACCTGCAATATGTTAATGCAGGCCATAGTTGGAAATCCCAAGTCCCCCCACCGGTGCCTTTGTGCCACCATCTCGCCGCCGGGGGTTTCTGCAAGCAAAAAATGTAGCTGTGGCACTTGTGATAGAAAGGGGGTTTACTGGCTAACGTAAAAGTCACTGTTACACACACACACTACATGTGCATATTTATGAATGTATGTACATGATTTTCTACTTGTTTTGATATCATGGTACTCATTGTAATCATCTTTATGATATTTTTGATATTCATGTGCAATTTTGCTATGATCTAGTATTTGGTATTATAATTTATTAGTTTTTATACAATTATACATCATTTCATAACTAGCATTTCAAGTACTATATGTATAGTATATTACAGCAACCCCTCTTGTCCCTCCGCCACTGTCCCCCCGCCGTCCCCAAATTGAAGCCCTTTTTTTCCCATCTTGGAAACCCGTCCCGACGTCCCCCAGTGCCTGTGTTACACTTAAAAGTAGTCAAGTTTAATTACTATGTACAAGGCTCTTAGTTGGTCCTTGTTTGTGGCCATCATTTTCGTAATTTTATTTGTTCTTGTTAGTAGGAAGGAAGCATATTCTGTACCAAGATTGTGAACTACCAAGCTAAGATTGATCAAATTATTTATACTTTTAGTACAGGCAACTCAGTTTGTTTTTAACAATTTCATTAGTGATCTGGCTCATCTTTACATTTTTATAAATATTCTAGATATCATCAAATTGTATTTTGATTTCCTTTCATATAAGGTTTAATTTTATCAACATAATTAATTTGCTATGTTGCAAAATGTTGGATGTTAGATGGATGCTCATAGTCTTGCAGTTGAAATGGCTCCGACACTGCTATGCCGAAGGGATGAAAGGAAATTTAATTTTCAGCGACGGCAACTCCCTTTATGGCATACAAGCAGGATTTTTGGGCCAAGATCTTCACCACAAGCTTCAGATAGAAATTCAGATGGGACTTGGACTGGTGAACGTGGTTTTGATGACTTGCATGACCACTCGGGTAACTAGAAAGCTTGGTGTTGGCATTATCTATAATGATAACCTCTTTCATAGTGTTTATTTTTTGTGTCTAAGGTTGGTGATAGAATTTTCTCATGGCAATGATGCAGATGATGGCAACAGCTCAAATGGAGGGTTTGATGCTGCATCACAGATTCCTCTAGATGATGGCATTCCAGCTGTTGATTATGCTAGTGTGGAGGTTGTACAATGTTTGATTGAACAGCATAATACAATTTTCGCAGATGAAAGTGTGACCATCTGGTAATAAGTATTCATTGCTTTTAAAATCTTCCTTGGATTTTACAATTCTATGGTTAGATATTTAACATGGGCCTTTATTTGGCAGTTGTGCTACTTATTGCTAGATTATTCCTTGGATCCTATATTGGTGTGATTTGTTGGTCCATTGCTCATGTTTCTATCCTGTAGCAGTAATCATTTTAGTAGATAAAATTTAAATAAATATTAAATCGTTTTTTGAAACTAAGGCTACATTCAGAAGTGTCATTTTTTTATTCCATTTTGGCCCTTTGTATTCATGTCATGTTTACCATATATGCATGTTCTTCTAGCCTTGAAGTTAATTACAAGTCAATGGCCTAATAGTTGTTCCTTGGACTTCTAATAATCATGGGAAGATATACTGACTCATAATTCTCTTCTAGAGAGGAAACTGTTCTATGCATGATCATGGTAATACTCTCTGCTTTTTGCCGCTGCAATACCAGCTTCCTCATTCTTGGGAAAACATAAAGTATGTCCATGGACAAGTGTGTAATGCATAATGTGGAACTTTATTGTTGTAATACCTAGCTCATGCAATCAAAAATATTTTGGTTTCTAATAATCACAAACCTGTGGATTTAATTAACTTTGCTTGTTGCAGAAGGATTGCAGGTATATTAATGTAAAGTAGGCCACTTTTTAGCTTGTCTTGTAAAGGTTTTGTTTTTTATTTATTGTCTGGATTATTTGTGAGTGGTGCTATGAGTTTACCAGTCCAGAACAAAACTCGATGTAATAATTACAATCTTCTGGCCACCGTTCAAGGCAGTGGTACAATAAATACAATCTTTTTTTGTTAAGAATCAAGACCTAGCAGAATGTTGTCTGCTGGGTTGTGACTTGATTTGATTAAGGATTATACTACAACCATTTGGTTGTCTTTTTTCAGCTTGTTGCCAAATATGGGCTGAGAATGATTTTAAACAGATCTGGTGAGAATCTTTTTATAATTCAATATGATAATACTTCCGGTTCGCGGAGAATAATGTAGGGCGTATTTAAACTGTATCGTAAAGCGAGTAGTAATAAACTATTTCTGATTTTATTTTCCACAAATAGTTCCTGAAACTTCACAACAATTATTGGATAACATGCATTATATTGATAGCGTTTATTCTCGCCACAATTCAAAAGATCATTATTTTGGGAAGAATTGCTGTCACTTGTATTGTTCTAAATTTTAATTAAGTTCCTCGTTGGTATGTAATTGTTTTCTCAATTTATAACAGTGTGATTAAATGGTCTTCTTCACCTGAGCTTTTCGCTTTGGGCTTTATAGCACGCCTATCCCTATCGATTGTATATTCAAACAATACTAGAATGACCATCAGTGCAGTAATAAACTGTTAACAAGATGTTTCTATTGGCTTTGACAACTATGAGAAGATAAATTAGGGTGGTCATTTTGCATACAAATCAACTATTCAACGTTTCAACTTGGAACATCCACTGACATTGTAGTGCCCACTCCTTTACTATTATTTATGTTTATGATGTCAATCTATTTAGATCTTTTTTTATGAATATTAGATTTTACTTACATTTAATGATTCAGTGCTATGATATTTTAAATTGTTTGATTTATATCACATGTTAGTTAGATAATGATGATTAATCATATATGATGATGTTACTTATGTTATGATTTTTACTAACCTCATACTTGCATGTGTACGGTTGACATGTATGTTATATATTTTTGTTTGATGTGCCTGATGTAGTTGAGGGATGAAGTCGTAGTGGAAATGTATGTTATATATTTCTGTTATATAACATCAAGAAATCAAAACTCAACTCTAACCTCGTTAAATCAGAAATCGGGAATAAGTATTGATATTAATGAGGTTAGAGTTGAGTTCTGATTTTTGTGATTTTGAGTTAATTGTTTTATTGTTTTTAATAGTTGAGTTCTTATTTATGATTGTGAGTTGCATATTGAGTGGAGTTTGTTGGGTTTTCTATATTGGAGTCATTTTTGGTCATTCTTAGGAGCACAAATTTTGGAAGGTTTTATAAGTTTGACTCTGGATTAGAATTCAAAATTTTTTGGTAAAGCTTGGGATCTTGGAAGTTTTAAATTTGTGTTTTGGCCTTTGTGTGTTCTAGTTTCAGCTTATGGAATTAAGGTAGGGCTTGAAAACTTTTGAAAATATTTCTTTTTGAAAAGATTGTCCTCTTCGTGTCTTCCATATAATTATTATGTTTGGATTTATTTGAATGGATGTCTTTCTTTGTTTGTGGAAATTGAATGAATACCATTGTAGTTGTTTTATGTGTAAGAGATTTTATGATTGTTGAAAATTAGTTGAAAACCTTAAGCTCTCATTGAAATAAAATTGTACTAAAAAATAATTGAGAACTTTAGAATTCAATTAACTAAGGTTTGATTTAAATTCTTGTGAATATATCAAAATTGGAATTAGAAAATAGATTGGGTAAATTTGTATTTAAATTCAATTTATGAAAAGAATAAGAGAGAATATATATATATATATATATATATATATATATATATATATATATATATATATATATATATATATATATATATATATATAATTTATTAATTTTTAAAATTAACACAAATAAATAATTATTATTATTTATCAATTTTTAGAAATTATTATTATTATTATTATTTATTAACTTCATAATTTAAAAAAATTTAATTTAATTTATTGTAAATTGTTTTATGTGAAATTTATTAATGTGATTATTAATTAATATTTATATATTTTTTATTAATGGGTTTTATTGATGATTGATAGTGATTAAAAATAAGCACACACACGCACACACACACACACACACACACACATGCAAATGTGTAGTTTTAACACAAGTGTATGTGCATGCAATTTCATATCGATAAAAAAGAAGAACGAAGAGTCTAATTGGGCTACCGATAACAAAAAGGTATGTCATACTCAACTGGGACTTGAAGTTGAGATTTATTTTTATATAATATAATTATATTGTTGTTGAGTAATTATATTTAATAAGTTAATTTACATAAGAAACTTTATAAATTAATTTATAGAGGCAAATTTTATTGATGGTTATTGAAATTTAATTATATTGTCAATTAGTAATTATACTTAATAAATTAGTTTATATAACGAAAATTATAAATTAATTTATAAAAGCAAATTAAATGTTTGTTTTACTTTTAATGAAATTTTGATGTGGGTGTATTTATAATATAATGTTTTCTTATTGGAGTTTTATTTGGCCTTGTTGAATAAGGTCAGTTAGGATAGATTGATGCCATAGGTGAAAACTTATCTTTTGAACTTTATATTATTTTATGAAATTAATTCTTTTGCACTTGAGTTCATATGTAATAAATTTATAACCATTTTGGTATCTTGATTATAACAATATTATTTTGGGTTTGTCTGAGATTTATGTCAGGTTTCTATTATGTCCTCAATCTTTATGTTCTTTAACCACAAAAAGGCGATGACCATTATTTGTGTTGAGTCCTAATTAACTTGGTCACCTTGCTTCTACATTTATGATGATTATGTATTGGATTATGTTTTACTCCATGTTTGGAGAGAGATGCTTGATGTTTTTGATGATCTTTTGATCTTGCGATTTGAACTATGAGATTTGGTATTTGATTATTTAGATGTCCAGTATGAGATGGACAGTTTGGATCCTTCTATAGGATGAGATATTTGTTATGCTCTAGCACTTGTTTTGATGACATTCATGGTTACTAATTTATAGAAATCTTTTATGATTTTGGTTTTTGCTCTCTCTTTGGGTTTTTTTGCTGGGAGCATTAGGGTAGGTTATTCAGGAGCATAGAAGAGAAGTAAGTTGCTTTGGAGGCGTCAGAGCCATAAAGTGGCTATTTGGGTATCCTTTGTAAGTTGACTTAATAAGTGATAATTTAATAAAATTATTAGGATAGAAACATTAAAAAGATAATTGTGTCTCGCCCATGCCTTGACTACTAGTACATGCTAGGATGGGAGTGGGAGAAGATGCTTGTCTAGAGAGACGTTAAGGTCCGACATAGTTGGTTTTCATTGTTTGTACGAAAGGACTACTGATACCACATAAAATCACTAGGGGGTGGGGTCCAGAGAGACTACCAGGTGACCTTAGAGTTGACTCATGTGATGACATTTCCTTATATGTGTCCTAGGTTCCTACGTTGCATTGGGTACATCTGATTTGTGTCATGATCATTTTTACTTAATAACCTTATATCTCTTATTATCATTTTACCCTGTGTACCATTGCATTAGTCTTGCTTGTTTGAATGTTTCATTGAGTGAGGCCTGGTGCTATCTTCTCAACATGGTGGGAGTGGACTTCTTGGTTCCACGTGGTCGTGTGGTAGCGATTCTCTTACCATTGAGATCTAACGTTCGTGACTTTGTGCTTGGATGATCCTCGATGCTGCTTCTATCTTCTTGTTCTTGCTTGGAGACTTTATCACGAGATGTATATCTCGTATTCCATTTTATGTATTGGTTAGTGACATTGATTTTAGAAAATGCATATGTACTTGTATTGTATTATTTTTATCCCTGTGACATGTGTAGTGTAAGTTGTATTATTATGTATGCCATGATGTATCAGTTGTACTTTATAGATTGTATCTTTGGTTATATTGATGTAAAGAATGTATTTAGTTGAAATGAATATGCTAGTGTACTTCAAGATTTGCATTTTTTTCATTATGATTAAGTGAAGGACTAGGAATACTTCAATTTGGGTTTTGAAATGAACCTAAGGTATATCATGTGACTATGTTATGAATTGTTCTTAATAGATTAATTTATATATTCGTAGTTCTACGTCATCGAACCCTTGAGACTTGTAATCTATAAATGAGTTACATTTAGGAGTATGTAACGTCTTACATTATATTGCTTCCGCATTGTTATTCATCATTGATTGTAAACTCTTAAGAAAAAAATTATTCGATAAACTTAGTAACATGTTTTAGGTTAATTTCACCTGGGTTCCATGGCAGGGCATTATATACATTGCATCTTTATTGGCATTGCTTCTTTATTGAAGCTTGTTAAAAATAGAGAGAAGTTGCATATTTATTAACAAATGATAGCAATTTTTTTTTGAACAAGATGTATAGAAGACTCGAGATTAAAAAGAAAATGAATATTATTTGAACAATATTTTTAAGAACTCCTATCTAATTTTTTTTTGAAAACATTCATTCATTTGTGATTATCGCTAATAGGAGCACTTAGCACTCATTACATCTAGGTGATGCGCACATAGGTGAAACACTAGGACTTCCCGCTAGGTCACACATTCCAGTACTACTCAAGCTCAAGTGCGCTTTAGCATGGAGTTTCCTCCAAGGTTAAGTCCACTTTTCTTGCAACCCCATTTGCAAGACCTTCAACGCATGTTAAATCACCTAGATACAATGAGTGCTTAGTGTTCCATTCATTCTCATGAGAGATGAGTTCTTGTGAACCCCTACTCATGAAACATGGGGTCAATGAGTTTGACTCAAAACTACACAGTTGAATCCTAATAGCAATATCACAATATGACTTGCTATGGAAAATATCTTTGACTTATCGATTCATTCATTTACCAAATTGTGATCCAACTAACCATCCTAAGGGGGGTTTAAATGCATAAATATATCCGATTTCGTAACTTTTGAGCATTGGTGATAATGGTGCATATATGGGGTAGACATGGAACATCCAGTGACATTGTATATTTATCAACGAAGCTTGTTAAAAATAGAGAGAAGATGAACCATATCTTCATTTGTCAAATTGCCTTACTTAATTGTGATTAGATTAACCATCCCAAGGAAAAATCTAAGAGGCTAAAATGTAGAAATAAATTGCTATTTCAAGGGTATAATCAAGCCGATTTTGGGTGGATTGTAATGTACTCTTTTCTTAGGCTTTATATCTCTCATCAGCTGGGTAACTAAGAATAACGAGTTTTTTGATTTCTAATGGCCCATTGATTTCTTTTCTTTTGCAAATTTAATATAAATATTTTATCTTCTAATTCTCTAATTATTTTTTGTAATTGCTTTTATTTTGTAATTTGTACATCCATTCGCTATTTTTTTATTTGATCCATAGTCACTTCACCAATTTGGTATCAAAACAAGTGTTTTAAGTGTTGAAAGGTGAGCTTGTGAATGCTAATAACTATGATCATACTTGTGGGTCACGTTGTAAATGGTCCCTAAAATAATGGCTTATAGAGTTGACATTGTATGATGCCTATCTAGTTGACATTGTAAGAGCTATTCAAGTTAGCATTTAAGTCAATGAGGTTGCATAAAGATAATTAATAATTGTGATCAAAGATGTTAATGATAATATGATGATATACCATCTTGTGTAAGAGGGTGCTAGTGATTTTGTTGAGGAAATTCATAGACGAAAGATGTACAATTGTCTTGGTTTAGGTAGGAAGAAAGTGAAGGTTTGATCTCTCAAGTTACCTAAGGAGCTTTCATTCAAAATTATTGGATTGGGTCATGAAGATTGAAAAAATCAATATTAAATAAATTAAAGTTACTAAAAGAGTGTAGTATGATGCCATGAAGTTGAAAGACCATGCTTTCTTGTAGTGGGATTGTCTAAACAAACCTTATTCCATTGATCAACCAAAAGATCTTGTAATAAGATCTCATGATTACCAAGATTAAGGGGTAGTTTATGCCTACCAATTTCATGTTCAACTTGTTAAGGAGCTCCAAATATTGAACAAGAGGGAGAAAACTATGAAAGGGTTCATGGAGGAATTCTAAAAACTTGACATTCAAATTGGTTGAAAGAGCTAAAAATATTAATAATAGGAAGGGATGCATTGTCTTGCTTGTATTGAAAGAAACCTTTTACAATCTTTTTATAATGTTTAATAGTTGACCATTCTACTATTGTAGTACATAAATGATCGTTGCTAGATTTAATAGTAAATCATAAAATCACAAGAATTGAGATTGGTACAAAGGAGATAATATTTGGTAGGTGAAATAAAGGATATATGAAAACATAATTATAAAACCTAGAAAATAGTTTCTTCAATGTTAGAAATGAGTTGAGATGATTAAAGGAGGCCATAGGGTGAGTTTGGAAGCATTTTATAACAAATCATTATAAAAGGGTGTAGTTGTTCCCCATCCTAGGTGTTGGAGCTCCCCATATAGGCTGCTAGGCCCCTCTAAGATGTTAATGTCCTTTATGTTAAACTTGGGCTTTCTAGCAAGAATATGTGATTGTTTCTAGATACTTTTCGAACTTACAAAATCCTTTGCATGCTTTGATTTTTTTTTGTATGTACTCTACAATGTTGGAGATAGAGAAACTGGTTATGCATGCTTGAGAAACTACATTGGTTAGTCTCATAAGAGGTATTTTTTAACTGTCCACATTTGGATATGCAAAATTATAGGTGTTTGTAGATTTCAGTCTTATTTTGTTGTGTTGTGTGCCAGCTAATGTCTAAAGAAAAAAAATCTAGGAGGTTAGTGGTTGCTTGTGTGCGCCAAATGACGCCCACATTAAAAAACCTATGAGGTAATATCCCTTATGGTGTGTGCAAGTGATGAAGTGCAAAACAGATTACAAAAGTGATCGTGAGTATGCAAATCAAGGAAAATGCTTCAAACTAGGGAGGAAACACTTGGGACAAGGATTTCAATAGATATTGTTAGGAAATTGATGATTCTATTATTTTTAAAGGAAAAGTAGTTGATAGAGAATAGATAGAAATAAAATCTAGGAAGGATTTATGGAAGATAGGAAAGGGAGATACCCAACATTTGTTAGCTCTACATTTAGACTATTTTTCCTTCACAACTTTAAGAGAGATTTTTGGTACCTTTTTGGATGGTGTAATATTTCAAAACCAAATATCAACTTATAAATTGTTTAATAATCTCTTGAAAGGATGGAAAATCAGCTTAAGGAGGCCTTCATACTAGTAAAGACAAACTAAATTGTAGGGTGTAAGGGTACAAGTCAACAAAGCTAAGAATTTGAATAGGGGCCCTAGTGCCATGCTATGGCCAAAGCTCTTGCACTATGGTCCTAATATCCTTATAACTTTTCAGAGGTGGTCTAAGGTGTAGTTATAAGGTCTAGGGTGGTTGTAGAATCCTTTAGTGATCATCATGAATGCTAGGGAATATAAAATTTTCTCCAAAAACATATTAGGGGAATGGATGGTAAACACAAGGTAAGTAATTGCAAAGGAGGCAATTCTCGGTCCCTTATATTGGTCTCGTAGGATGTTGCCCAATTTCCAACCCTATTCAAAATTGGATTTCTAATGTCATTTTTCAAGTCCCTGTGACCATTTCTCTGAGTTTAGCAGTCTCTAAGGAAAGTTCCAAATCACCTGTCTAACTTTGACAAGTCATCTTGAACTACCCAAGTCTTTTCATGTCAGAATTTTTCAAGTTCCAGTGATTACTCCTCAAAATTTGCTTGAGAACAGACATCAAATTCTGACACAATATTTAGAACTACACAATTGATTGGGCTTTTATGCTTTACAATGGTTCCAAAAGTAATGTTGGGGCCCTAAGCAACTCTTAAATAAAAGTGTGCTTTTCGGTTATGAAATGTGCATAGAAACCACATGGAAGCTGAGACTTTACTTTCAAATCCAATATTGGTACCTAAAATGTTTGGCAAAACCACTCAATAAATCAAATTCCTTATTGACTTGGTGGTTATGAGAAACTGAAAAGAGAGAAGAATCTCAAGTTACTGAAATTTGCAAAGGATGGTGAAATCGACTTCAAAGTCCGCAAGAGGTACACATTTCTTTAGTTTTGAATTTTGGAACATCTCTAGGCACTTGTATTTCATCCTCGAACAGAGAAATTGCTAACTGTTCTGCCAATCAGGTTACATACATCATACTATGACCGAACCATTAGATATTGACAATGTAGAAGACTATTTAGAGTATACAAAGCATGATACTACATGCCGTTTGAATAATTGGTTCCAATTCAAAGATTTATTGCTCATTTCAAATTCGTGGAAGCACATATACTATCTACAAAAGAAGATGCACTCCATTTATAACCCAAGAAGGAACATATCACAATAGATCAAGATCAACCATCCAAAAATAAAGTTTCTCCATCATAACAAAATGCTATATGACATGTTCAAGTTCAATCTATGATGTCAGAGCCCGACATAACATTTTGAACTATGCATCCGTATGTTGTGAATGGGTTTTAAAATTATTTTCAGCTTTTGAGAATAGAAAAAGGTGAAATGTAGGCTCATGGAACTCTTGGGATAGTTGAGTTTTGTTCCGATCTAACTATGTAAAAACACGACATGGTGATTCACAAAAACATAGTTATGTGGAATCCACAGCCTTTTTGTGGGCTGCAAAACTGATATTCTTCATATTTTACACGTTCTATACAGTTCTTCCATATGCGTGACTTGCTTAGCCTATGCAGTGAAGTAGTTGCATAAAGAGCATCAAACTTGATAATGAACAAGGAGCATCGAACTGTCAAACTCCATATGTTCTCACAAGCAACTTGCCAATATTCCTTAGGGTGCGGTTGTTCAATGAATTTGAACTACTGTTAAGAAATGCAGTAAAAGCTATACATGTACTCCTATTTTGAGAAGAAAACCATGTGATGCATCAACTTCTTAACGAAAAACTAATAATTAGGAAAAGACTATATAACAATTCTCTTGATGGTTTAGCTCCTGATTTTATTGGATTTTAGTCTCAATGAATTGCTATTTTTTCCATAAAGAAAGTCGTAGGTTAGATTAAAAGAACATGTATTGTGTTGGCTAAAAATTTTGTAAGACACTAAAAATACAATTTATGAAATTGTAACTTTAGGCAATGTTTCATAAGATTTCTCTCTCCTCTCAGCAATAGGGGAGACTCCCTTCTTATTATAGGTGGCTTCAACAAAGGCCCAACTGAAATTAACAAAGGGTGATTCTTCTTAATCAATTCCTCTTTTTTCAAGAATGATTCATACACAACAACTCTCAAACTTAACAACAAATATCTATTGTTGTGATAATATCGGTGGCTCAGGGGTTGATGTAAGAACAACTCCAAAGACAACAGTCTACTTTTATATTTTGTGGAATAAGTATAGGAACCCAAATTCTCCTGTGATTATCTCGAACTAGGATTCAATTAGAATAACCAGTAAGGCACAAAGTATCTTATTGGTTATTCTCAAATTTAATAAAAACACTTACAACTGAAGTCCAAAGTCTTCGACTCTAAGTAATTGCAGCCACTACTAACTATAGCAATTTTATGTCCTACAACACAAAGTCTTCAAAATCTCAAATTGAATTATAACTCTAAATGAAATAGCTAGCTCAAAGTTTGCATGATTGAATTATAATCCCTCTTGAACAAAGCACCAAAAATCATAATCAACTTAAGAAAATATCGTCATATAACAAGTTGGATTGATGTAAAGTCTCAAAACAACCTGCCTCGTTTATTGAAAGCCATTCAAATTTACATCTAAGCTTAAAGTCTTATAATGCATATACAAACTGTCAGAATTTTGTTGCCTTGCCAAAAGATAAAGATTACAATGAGCACCCTCCTTTATTTATAGGTGAGGGGTTGAGAAAAAGGTGGAGAAAGAAGGGGAAACCCTTAACTACCTTTGATTTATTCAAGGCTACAAATTATGATGCACTTGTAGTTTGATTACATTTTACAACTTTGCATATGATACTATCACATGTAATTACAACTTGTTACCCAATTACATGTAATTTATCAACACAATTACACCTACTTATAAAGCATGTGAAAATGATTAAGTGTCTGACAAGACAAAAATTCTACTACATCATCCTTTATCGATCTCCATGCTACTATAGAATGCTTCGTGATTGATGTGCTCAGGTTTGGTGTAAACATCTTGAACTGGAATGGGAATTTGTACCCTTGATTATTCTGCATCACAATTACATCTTCCCATATCTGTCTTGAAAACATTCTATGTTGTCATTACTTTTTTCACCTCCTTGTAGGCTCCATCATGTGGTTATTCCTGCCTTGTGTCACTCTTTAGTCTTGGAATCTGTCTTCAAAATAAGACCAACAACATGATCTATTGATTGGGTACATCATACGGGAAAATTGAAGTCGTGAATCTTTCTCTTTTTCAAATTTGGAGCTATGCATGTTGGATATGACTGGAACGCCTTTTCAGAAGCAAAAGACAATGGATTTTGGGCAAAATCAACTCTTTAAATGAGGGAAAAACTCAAAAATAGGGTTTTTTGGAGGTATTGCATATGAGCGAACACGAAGCCTTGGGAGATGAAATGGAGTGTGTATGTGCATATTTACAAATAGGAAGTTCATTTACTCATAGGCGAGGTTTTTATATCCCACTACAAGTTATCCAGAAGGCACTTGATGCATACAAACAAGTTTTTCAAGTCCATTTACATGTGATCACATGCATGAAAAGTGTATGTAAAACGCTTGGAGGTGGGATTTTAACTTGCATTTACATGATGGGGAAGTAACTTGCTCTTTTTTTGGGTAAAACAATTTTAAAAACAAAGTTTTTGATCTCGACTGCATATGAAGGAAAAACACATACTTGGGATTTTTCTTTGTGGGAAGAACTTGCATCTCTTCTTACATCATTTTGGGAAGAACTTGGGGAAGATCATCACATTGTTTTTAAAAATCAATGTTCTCATTCAAAAGACCACATAAATCTAAAACTGATTTTTAAAAACAAAAACGTATGTACAAAACAAGAACAAAAACAAAGCAAAAGAAACCCTAGATTGCACCAAAAAGAATTAAAAAATGAAAGCACAAGTGTTATTGAGAGTGCAATGAAGAAGTCTTTAAAATCCTTGAAGAAATCTTCTCAAATCCTAAAGATTTCAAAATTGGAAATAAATCCCCAAACTTAAGCTACATAGGAAAAATAATTGATTAAGTCCTCTTGCTAAATTAATGCATTCTTGAGTCAAGAACAATTTCTTGACAAATGTCCACCATAGAGGATTGAAATGCAAAAGAATAGAAACTAGAGAGACTCAATCCAACTTGAAAATGCAAGAGAATGCAATGGACTCCAAAAATGGCGCCCTAGGAGAAAAACATGATTTATTATGATGATTACACGTTGCAAATGATAATGTCTATGCCCTAGTCATGATTCTTGCTGGACTTTGTAGGTTTTAAAACTTGTATTTGCCCATTCAAATGTCGTTTTAAGCTTTTGAATGCCGTATACGGGTTTTTAGAAATGTATCACAAGTTTAAAGAATGACATTTTTGTTAAAAAAATGACCCATATGGGCTTCTCTACTCACAATACATGCCTCCAAATGCATAATGATAGGTTTTGAAAATAATGATGCATCGAATTGCTGCTAGAGATAATGTTTTTAAAGAAAAAATGGGCTTTAGATGAGGCCTTACATTTCACTAAAATATTAGATTCATCTTTTACAATATGTAACTGCCTCCAAAATCACCATTTAAAGCTTGTATAAGGCCCGTTTGGTAGCGGGAATTAGCCTGGAATTGGCATTTGTTATTTTTGATTTTGTCGAATCCTCAATTTGGGAGTGCAATATGAAAATAGAATAGGAATATGTAAATGTTCATTTTGCCAAAAATGAGCATTTACATCTTCCATCTGAAAAGGTGGAATTGGAATTTGAATGGGGGAAAGCAAATTTTTAAATTTTTCATGTCTACACTTAATTTTTTATTTGTGTGGGGAGGGATTTAATTTATTTTTTATTTGTCTGGGTGGTTTGTAACTTTGTTATTTATTCTGAAAAAAATTCAATTTTTTTGCCGAAATTTTTTTCAAATTTTTTGATGATTTTTTTTTCAATTTGATTTTTTATTTTTTCAAATTTTTCTCGAATTTATTTTCCAATTTTTTTGTCAAATTGTTTTCAATTTTTGGTTGCAATGATTGTAACTTGGTTGCTTGACACCAACTTTGGCTGCCTAAAATGGTCTGCGATTCCATTTTAAATTCAATTCCATTAATAAAAATGAATTATTAAATTCAAAAATATTAAAACAATTCAATTTTTTTTTTAAAAAAAATCATACTCAAATTCCAATTCTAGTTTCAAAAAGTGGAACCAAATGGTCCAAACATAATCCAGAAATGAAAAACCGGATTATCAAATCCATGATTAGACCATCCAACATTTGATCAAATCCATCATTTCCTAATTCCCGCTACCAAACGGGCCCTAAAGAGTTTTGGAAAGAAGAAATCATGTGTTGGGACTGTATTTTGTGAAGTCATAGCTCATAACGCATTAAAACACATTTTAAAACCCCCAAATACACGTGCTGCAGTTATAACGGGCTTTGGAGATCAATTCTCATATAATGACATTTATTAAAAAATATATAATCACTTGAAAAATTGCCACCTTGAGTTATGACGGGCCTTTTGGAAGAGTTAGCATGTTATAAATTTGTTTAAAATATATTTAATGCCTACTAAAATCACCGCCATGAACTTTTGGGAATAAAATATATATCCAAACTTGATTACATGTTATTTAAGGCATGCAATAGCCCCCAAAATCACCATCCTTTGTGTATAGTTAATGTTTAAACACATGAGTTTTTCATGTGTAATTAGAAACAAATTTTAAAAGAGAAAACATGTAATCAAAGTTAAAAACCCACTTTTACATTATAAACTCATTAAAATTTCATACATCCTCGTGCAAATATATAAAAGATAGAGTTTTATTTCCATTTTGCATGTAAATAATAGCCATGATATTATACAATGGTTGACAAAAAGCCCACTTAAGCAAGCTTTAAAACAAGGAATGAAGACATGCAGTCAATCTTAAAAAGCACATTTGCAGTGTGCTTAATTCCTCTATATCTGTTGATATACAACTTTGATTAAGGCCTACGAAAGCTCAAAATGAGTGGAATTGAAAATGCCACCCTCCTAGGGTGAAAACAAAACCAAAACCAAACAAAATAATTAAGAAAATACCTTAGAGATTTTATCCTATGAAATTTTCCATAGGGTTGCCCCAATTTTGCGAATACAAAATTGAAGACAACAACTGGCTTTGACTGAGGACTGTAGTTCATTTGTTCTTAGAAACAACAAGGAATGTAGAATCTAGAATCTCCAAGTGCCTTAGTATTCATTGGGATACATAGTCAAGCATTAAAGACATAAAACACAAAAAAGGATGACGTGACTGACGCAAAGAAAAACCTATTTAAAATAAAAGAAACTTGTGCAAACACACTTATTGAAAACAAAGAAAACCTACCTAATTAAAACTAGCTGAAAATGCAACTTTTCAGATTAAACCATTTACTGGCTCAACAAAATAGTTACCTTTTTTTTAGTAGACTGCAATGCCTCGCATGTTTAAGGACAACTTTGTATAAATGAACCACGAACAACTAGAGAAATGATGTCAATGATTGATGCAATGCCTCTTGAAAGAGATGAACAAATTCACCTTCTTGAGATGAAACATATGTATTGCTTCCCTAAGATGAGTCCATGGATCAAGACTATTCCTACTGAATTGCAAATGCATGTTTAGCCTCTTCCTCAATTGTATCTTCATGCTCAGGCACAAGTGGAATATCCATCTTTTTGTTGACCTGCAACCAAGCAAGATGTCTTATAGGACATCCCCTTAATGGAATAAAGAATGAAATTTTCTTTCCTACTGCGACTTGCTTGACAAGTTCATCAACCATGACAACCTTAGGATGGTTGTGAAAACCTTGCTCATATGACTAAGGTGATGACATGAGTGAAGTGCATACCTTAGTATGTTGTTCACAAAATCAAGACTTGGGAAAGTATTGATTATTTATGAGAAGTCCCTTTTCAAGATCTGGGGTAGGATACTCATGCAAACTATATTCAAGTTCATGACCTTGAAATACAAGTGTATCATTTTTAGCTTGACTAGGACTTGCTTGCATTTCCATCTTTTCATGTATGATGGCATGATTGTATTTATTCATGTGAACATCAGAAGAATGAATTTCATCTTTCTTCTTTTCATTAACATCTTTATGAGACTCCATGAACTAGAAATAAGAGTCGCTGGCTATGTCTATTTTCTTTTCCTGGAAGAGAATAGAAAGATAAAAATCTTCAGATTCAGAATGCTTCATTGCTACCTTCACTGGTGGTGCCTCAATAGCAAGCTTCTTTGGTGATGAAGCTGGCTTATGTTGATTTCCATCTGTGGGACTATGAGAAAAATTTGGAAGATGTTTTCTCTGTACATCCTCATGAGGAACAAAGCACATACCTTGATCTATTTTCTTTTTGAGGGAAAGAAACTCATTTGCCAACCTCTACATGAAATGATCCATCCTTGTCATGGAAGAAAATGAATCCAAAGAAAAAGAAATTTCTTTAAACCCACTTGCTTCAATTCTTATCTTCCTGACAAGAATGAGATCATCTTCAATTCTAATTGCCAAAGTCTGTACAGTTGCAAGAGTAGCCAGGGCTTCTCTTCTCAACAGGAAACTGACTTCGGGAATCTAAGCGTTGATAAATAAACACTTTAAATTTGTAGTTATACGATAAGAAACAACTGGAATTCTTCGTATCAACTTGTTGAAATGAGCAATAAATTTAGGCATAGGCATATGAGATGCCTTCTTCACCTGAATGAGTTGGCCCAACAAAGCATGAGCATTTTCATGAGGTTTAAACCTTTCTTCAAACTTGGTTATGAGAGTAGCTCAGTTTGTGATAATCTATGGTTGTAGATGGTAAAACCAGTCAGTAGCAATGGCTTGGAGAATTTCCATGAACAACCTCACAGACACATCATGTTCAACTCCATGAACACCACATGCAATGTAGAAAGAATCAATATGCTCATCAAGATGTGGTTGTCCATCTCCAAAGAACATGAGAATTTTTTCTGTGAGCAATCAGGAAGATTATGTAGAGGTAAAGTGAAATTCAATGGACCAAAAGTATTTCCCCAAGGACCTTGGACAATCATTTACATGTCCCTGATAAAATATTGAAAAACTATAAGAAATACAAATTAAAAATGAATAACTACAATGAAAAAGACACAAGTATACTTCAAATGAAAGCATGCGGCTCTTGAATGTGTGTGGTGTCCTCAGCAAAGTTGCCAAAAACTATTGGCTAAAAGTTTTGTAAGTCACTAAAACTACAACTTACGAAACTGTAACTTTAGACAATGTCTCATGAGATTTATCTCTCCTCTCAACAATAGGGGAGGCTCCCTTCTTACTGTAGGTGGCTTCAATAGAGACCTGACTGAAACTAGAAAAGGATAGTTCTTCTTAATCAATTCCTCTTTTTTGAGGAATGATTCATACACAAAACATTTCCAAATTAAAAAAGGTATCTATTTCTATGATAATATTAGTGGCTCGAGGGTTGACGTAAGAACAACTCCAAAGACAACAATCTACTTTAATAGTTTGTGAAATAAGTACAGGAATCCAAAGTCTCCTGTGATTATTCCAAATTAGGATTCAATTAGAATAACTAGTAAGGCACAAAGTCTCTTACTGATTATTCTCAAAGTTCATAAACACACTTACAACTGAAGCCCAAAGTCATCAATTCTAAGTAATTGCAGCCACTACTAACTATAGCAATTTGACCTCCTACATCACAAAGTCTTCAAACACTCAAATTGAATTATAACTCTGAATGCAATAATAAACTCAAAGTCTTCACGATTGAATTCAAATCCCTTTTGAACAAATCACAAAAAATCGCAATCAATTTAAGAAAACATCGTCACATAACAACTTGGATTGGCACAAAGTATCAAAACAACTTGCCTCTTTTATTGAAAACCATTCAAATGTACATCTAAGCTCAAAGTCTTAGAGTGCATATACAAATTGACAGAATTTTATTACCTTGCCAAAAGATAAAGATTACAATGAGTACCCTCCTTTATTTATAAGTGAGGGGTTGAGAAAAAGGTGGAGAAAGAAGGGGAAACCCTTAACTACCTTTGATTTATTCAAGGCTACAAATTCTGATGCACTTGTAGTCTGATTACATTACATCTTTGCATGTGATACTATCACATGTAATTACAACTTGTTACCCAATTACATTTAATTTGTCAACAAAACTACACCTTCTTATAAAGCATGTGAAAATGATTAAGTGTCTAACAAGACACAACTTCTACTACATCATCCTTTATTGATCTTCATGCTACTATAGAATGCTTCATGATTGATGTGCTTAGGTTTGGTGTAAACATCTTGAATTGAAAAGGGAACCTGTACCCTTGATTATTCTGCATCACAATTACATCTTCCCATACTTGTCTTGAAAGTATCATATGTTGTCATCACTTTTTTCACCTCGTTGCAAGCTCCATCATGTTGTTATTCCTTCCTTGTGTCACTCTTTAGTCTTGGAATATGTTTGCAAAATAAGACCAATGACATGATCTATTGATTTGGTAGATCATACGGATAAACATAAGTCGTGAGTATTTCTCCTTCACAAATTTGGAGCTATGCATGTTGGATATGATTGGAAAGTCTTTTGAGCAGTGAAATCCAATGGATTTTGGGCAAGATCAGCTCTTTAAATGAGGGAAAAACTCAAAAAAGGGTTTTTTTGGAGGTACTGCATATGAGAAGACAACAAGCTTTGAGTAAGTAGATGGAGTGTTTATATGCAAATATACAAATAGGAAGTTCATTTACTCATAGGTGAGGTTTTTATGTCCCACTACAAGTTATCTGAAAGACACTTGATGCATACAAATGAGATTTTTAAGTCCATTTGCATGTGATCACATGCATGAAAAGTGTATGTAAAATGCTTGGAGGTGGGATTTTTTCTTGCATTACATGATGGAGAAGTAACTTGCTCTTTTTTTGGGTAAAACAATGTTAAAAAAGGGGTTTTTAATCCTGACCGCATATGAAGGAAAAACATATACTTGGGATTTTTATTTGATGGAAGAACTTGCATCTCTTCTTGCATCATTTTTGGAAGAACTTGGGGAAGATCATCACATTTTAAAAAAAAATCAATGTTCTCATTCAAAAGACCATACAAATCTAAAAATAATTTAACAAAAACAAAAACATATACAAAACAAGAACAAAAAAAACAAAAGAAACCCTAGCTTGCACCAAAAAGAGTTAAAAAATGAAAGCATAGCTCTTCTTGAGAATGCAATAAAAAAGTCTTTAAAATCCTTGAAGAAATTTTCTCAAATCTTAAAGATTTTGAAATTAGAAAGAAATCCCCAAACTTTAGCTATATAGGCAAAATAATTGATTAAGTCTTCTTGGTAAATTAATGCATTCTTGAATCAAGAATAATTTCTTGACAAATGTCCATAATAGAGGATTGAAACACAAAAGAATAGCAATTAGAAAGACTCAATCAAACTTGCAAATGCAAGATAATGCAATGAACTCCAAAAAGGGTTCCCTAGGAGAAAAACATGATTTAGTATGATGTTTACACACTGCAAATGATAGTGTCTATGCCCTAGATGAGCTTCTTATTGGAATTTGCAGGTTTAAAAACTTGTATTTTCCCCTTCAAATGTCATTTTATGCTTTTGAATGCCCTATATGAGCTTTTAGAAATGAATTGCAAGTTTAAAGAATGACAATTTTGCTAAAAAATGACCCATATGAGCTTCTTTAATCACGATACATGGCTTTAATGCCTAATGACTGGTTTTGAAAATAATGATGCATGAAATTATTGTCGGAGATAACATTTTAAAAGAAAAATAGGCTTTAGATGAGCCCTTACATCTCATACAACTGCTAGATTCAACTTTTACAATATGTACAAATGCCTCCATAATCATTGTTTTAAGCCTATAATGGGCTTTAGAAAGAAGAAAGCATGTGTTGGGACTGTATTTTGTCAAGTCGCAACTCATAATGCATTAAAATGTGTTTTAAAACCCCCAATACACATGCTCAAGTTATAACAGGCTTTGTAGATGAATTCACATATAATGACATGCATTAACAAACTTGAAATCACTTGAAAAATTGCCACCTTGAGTTATGACAGGCCTTTTGGAAGAGTTAGCATGTTATAACTTTGTTTAAAATACATGTAATGCCTATTGAAATTTCCAACATGAACGTTTGGGAATAAAATACATATCCAAACTTGATTAGATGTTATTTAAGACATGCAATAGCCCCCAAAATTGCCATCTTTTGTATATAGTTAATGTTTAAACACATATGGGTTTCTCATGTGTAATTACGAAAAAAATTAAAAGAGAAAACATGTAATCAGAGTTTAAAAACCCACTTTTACATTATAAACTCATTAAAAATTCATATATCCTCGTGCAAATATATAAAAGATGGGGTTTTATTTCTATTTTGCATGTAAATAACACCCATGATGTTATGCAATGGTTGATGAAAAAGGCCACTTAAACAAGATTTAAAACAAGGGATGAAGACACACAATCAGGGTTAAAAAGCCCACTTGCAGTGTACTTAATTCCTTTATATCTCTTGATATACAACTCTGATTGAGGCCTACATAGCTCGAAACGAGAAGAATTGAAAATTCCACAATCCTAGGGTGAAAAAAAACTAAAATCAAACAAAACAACTAGGAAAACACCTTAGAGAGTTAATCCTATAAAATTTTCCATAGGGTTGCCCCAATTTTGCGAATACAAAATTGAGGACAACATAATGGGCAATCAATGATCATATACTAGAATGAAATGCAATCTACTAGTTCATGTATTACTAGTTTAGAGAATAAACTGCTTACATCATAGAAATACCTATTCTTTCAATGAATAGGAATAAGTACTTGTAGATTTCTCAGCTTCTCTCTAATGTAAAGAAAACTAGAGGACATGAATCCCATTAGTATGTGTGAGCTGGAACTCTATGATGGTATTCCTATGCGTTTTATAGAGGCTTCAAGTTCTTATTTGGACAAACAAGATGATTTTGCAAACATGGTCATTACTTATTATTGATCAAATGCTGTCTACTTTTGTCAACTATTTATCCATTCCTGGATGTAATTAAAGACACATCTGTGTCCAGTGTGTACACTAATGTAACTGTGACGGTTCGAGATGCTTTGAAAAATACGTGTATGATTGAAGATGAATTCATTCAATCACAATCATTTCATGATAGTGAGAGTGACATTGTATGACCATTTGTCAATAAAAATGATATATAGAAATAAATAATTCCTTATATATGTGTATCTAATTCTTTTAAAGGAGAAGAAAAGTTATGGAAACTGAATGGAAGGGTTGCATTGGAATTTCTTTAAATATGTAAAGGAATAAAGAAGGAAGGAATTTTTTGTTTTCTTCCAAACCCCCATTTTCCTTTGAGGCAAGAGTGAGAATCAACCAAGAGGAGAAGGGATTTCATTTTCAATTCTATAAATAGGTAGTGAATAGGGGATTTTATTTCTGAACATAGTCTTTTGTAATGGAGGGGCTAAAATCTTTGTATTTCAATTTGATCATGAATAAACAAGAAACTTGAATATTTATGTTTAGTTGTTCTCTTTGCAATTGTAATTTTTCCTTTGTGAACTGCAATTGCACTTAACCTTTCATTCATTTCAATTTGATTGTGGGTACATGTATATCCTAGAACTTTTGAGTTATCATCTGCTTATACATATCTAAAGATGTCCCTTTTCATTTTCTTCATTGTAGTTATTTATGGTTTTTGGAGCAGATGATCTTTGTATCGTTTAATCCTTTTCAGTCTTATTGGAAATTCATAACTGCATCCATATCATGGGGATGAGTGGATGTTAGTTTTCCTTTTCTTCTTTCTGGTTAAAAGCATACCCAGAAAACCCAAATTTTGTACAAGGGATATGTACCTCTAAAATTCAGAGGAAGATCATTAACCCCATGATGATCTCTCAAAGTGTTGGTGCTTATTAGTCATTTCTAGGCATCTTGATTCATTTTATGCACTTTCTTTGAAGGACCAATTTGTTAACGAACATATTTTTGGAAACTCTTCTGGGGACACAAAGAGACCAATGCTTTCATTATTTTAGACAAATAATGATGCATTCCTAGAAAAGAAGGCATATGACTCTATTTTCTTAAGAATATTTCAGAAAAATGGTTCGATGCTAGACCCAACCAATAAAAAAATTTAGAAAAAGACTTGTAACATCAATTGAAGAAATAATTTCTAAAGATCATCAAGTACTTCAATACCTTTGTAATGCTTACAAAGAAAGTATCCATGAAGTTGAAAAGAAGAAGTTGAAACCATTTGAGGATCATGAATCTTCCCTGTTATTAAGAAATGTGCATCATAGATATTATCAACTCTAGAACATCAAACATGTGATTTACCAGTGACATGTTGTAGTAGAATGATTTAAAGAAAAATTAGAAAATAAAGAGTTGGTATCTTATAACTTCTCTTTCTTGGAGGATGAGATTCTATGCCAACATTGGTGGAAGCATTAGTGCTTTGGGGTCACAATGAACAAGAAAAAAGAAATATGCACCACACTAAAGATGAGAAGCCTAAATATTTTTCATCATGCATATAGATGGAGCAAAGTGAGCAATCATCTATTCGTTCTGAAGAAAGGGCACCACTAGATGAAAACAAGACTATCTATATCCCAAATTAGTTCTTGAAAGGTTCAAAGTGACTTTTGATATGGATTTGTGGATGACAATGGCCATATTACTAAATTGGGGATAGATGCATTCACTCGTGATTCTAACGATGTTGAAGGAGTTCTGAATGTACCATTATTTGAATCTTTTGATGAAAATCCTAAAGAAAACAACTCGCAAGAAGAAGTAATGCATGCACAAAGAATATTCTGGTCAAAGTTGGTGAAGGTATGGATTATTCATATTTTAGCCTACATGTACTCTAAATGAAGATTTTGTGTATGCAAGAAAAGGATGATTCCCTGCTATTAAGTTTGATCCCATGCTTTTAGAATGTAAAACTTAGAGGTCACACATGCACATGTTCCATTTCAATTGAAAAAATACAGAAAAAATATGTATTTTATGATGTTTCTCTTGTGTGTTCAAATAAAATCAAAATAATATGGAGTTTGAAAAGAATGTTACAACAAGTAGATAGCCGGGAGAGCCAAAGAATGAAATTAGTTGGAGAAAACTCAATGCATTATATTTTCCAATAGAATTTTGCAAAGAATCAAAGGTTAGAAAAAATTCTCTTTTTGAATTATATGATTCTAAATTAGTTGATGAAAACATTTTTTCTTCTCTTGACAAAGATGAGTTGGTAAAGTGTAAGGAAAATTCTGAAAAATGATTGTTTTGAAATTGTATTGCAAAAAGAGGTGAACCATTTGGATACTAAATCTGATGTCTTTGACCACTATAAAAAAATAGAAAATGGTCATAATTTTTTCATTTCAAATAAGTACTTGAAGGCTTCTGTTAATGATGAGAGAGGTGAGACAAAATCCATGGCCTCTGCGAGAGCTTCCATGAAATCAATGGCCTTGATGAGAGCTTCCACAAAATCCATGGCCTCGGCGAGACTTTCATCTCAATAGTCAAAGGCAATTAAGGAACGACTCTACACTTCGAGGTGATGGGTTTCAAGAATTAAAAAATGGCAAGAATGGCGAGCACTTTACAAGAAGGTAGCATAGTAGACACCATGAGGGACTTCTCAAGACACGGTCTTGGAGATAGGCTCCGAGAGACAAATTATGGCAGGTTCAGTTTCATTAGAACAAAGAAACATGGGAAGCCCACATAAATTTAAATTTTCACCAAATTAAAAATAAACGGTCATTTCTAGAACTTCCAAAGTTTGGGATCAGTGAGAGGAGTCAAATGATTGGACAAGAATTCACTAGGTAATCCATAGAAAAAATAATGAACTCCTCAGACAAAATAGAATTCTAGGATATCCTAAGAGAGTCAATGGGGCTCCTAGAGTATCTTCCAAAAATTGGAAACCAATACAGAAAAATCTTCAAGAGAAAACTCTTTCCACAAATCTACAAACTCTTTCCACAAATCTACATCCAGAGGGTTCATAGAGTGATCTTGTAATTCAAGCCATTTATCCACAGCTTCCTCCAATTAAGGATGACAGGCTAGAAAAAGAACAGGTACCTTCTATCACTTTCTCTGATGAAACTCTAAAACAAAGGAATTTTTTTTCTCTTACAACATGCAGTGATCTGAAAATTTTGGAATGCTAACTTGTCTTACGTTGAGTTCAATACCCGTGCTTCTGCAAACTGGCATAACATCATACAAATTGATTCTCTAGATAATGAATCAGGGTACTTTCTAGTCACATTTCAAGATAAACCCAACATAGACAAGATTTTCAAATGAAAAGGGTGGTTTGACAAAAAATCTGGTCTCCACATGCAACATTGGAGTCTAAATTTTGATAGTGTAAAAAATGTCATTAAGTTCATTCCTATGTGGATCACTTTACAAAATCTTCCAATGGAATACAAAGACAATGACATTATAAAAATTCTTGCCAACAAATTAGGAATCTATCTTAGTCACCACTTTGAAATGGCCTTGGCATCAATCATGATATGCTTTCTCATGAGTCTTGAGAAAGAGCTTCCCAAATCTATCAAAATCATATCAAAATTTGGAACTTGGGTTCAGACCATTTCATATTATCCCTGTAGGTATCCTCCCTCAGAGCAGGGTACTTCTGGAGCTGTAGATTTGACAGTCCCAGATATGCCCCCAATGCAAAATCTTAACCATCAGCCATCACCATCAGATCCTCTTCCAAAAATAGGAGCGTGGGTTTCTACGATCAGTAATAGGAGAGTACTGGTCCTAGACATGTTTTCAAAAAGTCTGAAACTTTTCCTCTGGCTTTTATACTGGAATGTTAAAAGATTCTTGAGCCCTCAATATGCACCTCACACATATCTTTTACCAACAAATTCTGCAAGGATGGAGGACCCCTTGGCCAACGAACCAATCTCGACATCAGTTTCCTCTTGGCAACCACCTATGGAAGGATTTTTGCAGAGTACAATCTCCTCAGCTAGATATTTCTTGACAAACATAAGATCTCTCAAAGTGGTATTTAGGAAAAGATGGTTAGCAGATAACTCTAATCCTCTCCCTTTAGAGAATGCTCTCATTCAATATGTCCCAAGATTCAACTACAAGATTATGGAACAAATAATATCTCACTGGTTTATGGAAGTCCAAATGGAAATGATAGAGAAAATTGCAGATCAAGTGCTTCGGGAAGATGCAACATCTAGTCCAGATAAGGATGGGACGTCTTCAAATGGTTTTCTTCCAAATGCCACTTTAACACCGACAATAGAGGATGATATTCTCAAAATAAGGCTACGTGATCTGAGAGACTCGACAAAGGCTAAAGTCTCTCCTTGCCCATTAACTACTTCACAATCTTCTCAGAATTCACAAAGTCCAGAGATTTATTGCTCTAAGACAAACTCAGGCTGTAGGAAGTCTTCCAGGCTAAGAAATAAAGAACAAAAAGACTTGAAGAAGTCCTCTCCACCCGATCAAGGGAATCACTCAAAAATAAATAAAATAAAAGGTGGCATTATCTCGCTCAAACCTTTAAAGCACAAATCTTAGGTTAGGAGTTCAGAGAGTTTCTCTAAAGAACTACCAAAGCCTTCCCAATTAGAGTCAGAGTCTCTGATTTCTCCAAGATTACAGGCAATGTATGACCTCTTCAGCTGTGCAACTAATGATTATCCCATGGATAATTCTCATTCATCCTCCTTTGTAGAAAGAATTTTAGAAGAAGATTATGTGGAAGAGGAAGAGAGATTAATTGATATTGAAGATCCAACAGGTTTTGGTGAACTCAGAGAGGAGTTACCTCTAGCCCTCTCTTTGGAAAATAGGCAATCAGATGGCTCCTTTAGCATCGCATTAAACAAGATCACCAATAATTTAAGTTTACAAAAATCAGCACACAAGAGCTCACTGGATTGTGGGGTGATTAAGAAAAAAGGGAGAGGAAGAAAATCCTTAGCTAACCCCAAAGCAGAAGATGGGGAAGATCATGATCAAACTAAAATCATAGCATACTTAAATGTAGGGATGAGGAAGTTCCTTCCCAAGTTACAATGAGAATCATATCATGGAATGTTAGGGGTCTCAATGCCCCTACCAAGCAACGGGTGGTGAAATGCTACATAATAACAACCAAAGCTGAGGTTATTTTTCTTCAAGAAACAAAAATGAGTAAGGATCAATTATCCAATTTTACAATGACTCTAGGTGATTGGAGAGCTGTAGGAGTCGAGGCGATAGGATCTTTAGGGGGGATGGCTATCTTATGGAACACAAGAATCTCTTCCTATATTCATTCAGAGAGCATCATGTGTTAGAATAATTGAGAGGGGGGTGAATCAGTTATCCATAGTCCCAAATCAAAATGTATAATCCAAAACAATTTACTTAAACTTCTGTAGCTCAGTAACATAAAATACTATACTGTCTGTGCTTTTACCGATTACCGGTCAAATAACATATAATGATTACCGATCAAATATAACATGTAATATGAAAAGTATGATAAAAAACAATCACCACAATGAACACATAACATAAAATATTTAATGTGGAAACCCTATGAAGGGAAAAACCATCTAGGATCGGCAACCCAAAAATTATTCACTCTTCTGAAGTGAGGTCAGTGAAGACCCAACCCTGTTAAAGGTTACAAACACACTGCGAGGTGTGACCTTGTTAGAGGATTTTAGACCAACCGTTATTGTCCAACAAACGTTCACTATGGGTTGACAGGATAACAATGTTCATTCTATGAATGATACATAAAAGACTTTCCTAGTCCACTCGGTTAAGAGATTTGTCTATATACAATGGTTAAACTGTAACAGTAGGTGATCTAATTACAATAAAACTTCAATTGCAGATGTTCAGATCTATATTATGCTCATTCAAATCCTCTGATCAATATATCAATTTTGTATAAAAAATAATCAATGACTTACTGTTGCTCGGTAATAGCTTTCTGATGTTCAGTAAACTCTGTAGTTTAGTTCTTCTTAACTAGTTTGATCAGGCATACATGAAGCTTGTTCATGTGATAAATCTATAGTCTCCTTCTTCCGGCATTAGTTTCATAACAAAACTCTAGTCTCTTAAATAGACAAGTAAACCATTTTCTTCTCCTCCATTAGATTTTTCTGCTTATTCTCCTTCATCCATTTTGTTGCTTAAACCTTTCTAGGCTGATGTGTCAGTAACACGTTTTGATTCCATCCTTTGGATCTTCCTTGAATTTTGTTAGCTGTCGGTCTTCACAACAAACTTTATCAACATCTCCTATCACGAGGTACTTTACAACTCATCAATGTTATTAGCTAAACTAATCATTTAGTTCCTTTCTCTTGCTTGGTTAACAAAGAAATGTGTCGATGAATACAAGCTCGATTTATACTATGCTTGGTATACACTACACTACTCAGTGTATACTATAATGCTTCATCAACCGACCACACTGCCATGTGTCTTTCAACTCTTTTCCTCATCATAGATGAATGAAACATAATCAATTCAATAACATAAGGTCATAGACTCATCAACAAGTTATCCAATGTATTCCTTATCCTCATCTGTCATATGCATCTTCCTCATGTAGATATTTCTGCTCTTCATCTCTCTTACTCCTTTTCTACATATGTTTAGGTATTGTAACTTACAAAATAAGTGTTGTCAAACTAGTTGACATCAATGATAACATATTACTAATTTAATTATATTACATATCTAATCAAAAACTTGGTGATCTCTAATCACAGATCTTCAATTAGGTTCTAAATCAGTTATAGTTCATCAATCTCTCCCTTTGGCATTGATGGCAACTCAAGAAATATGAAATATACCATACACATACCAAACATGTATTCTACAACTCTATGAACAAATGTTGTACAAGCTCTCCCTAGCTTAATATGTTTAATCACTACGTTACTCAACAACATTACCAATGCAGCTTTGACATTCTGCAGATATGATCTTTAAATCTCTCAGATTCCTTCTTTTGTTCTCAGTAACTGATCTTCAGTGCTCTCCCTTTCTTTCAGTTTGTCTCTCCCTTAGACAGATGTCAGTATTTTCATCGGTGCATATTGTTTCATATTGTTTATCTCTCCCTTTGACAACAATTCCAAAGAAATAAATAAACATACAACTCTGTAGTAGCCATGTAACTCTCTGTTGTCCAGTGCATACTCTGTATTTTTGTGTACTGATATGCCAATATGTTCCAATTCTCCAAACTTTTCACAACCTTAGACATGATCCAAAGTGTGAACTATGCTACATCAACATGAATGATCTTTTGATAAGATTAGGCTGATGCAACATCTAGATCACATTAGTGACCGGTAGACAAGGGATGAACCCCAAGTCTAGTCCTCAAGTATTCAAATGTATCCTTCTGTAGAGGCTTTGTAAATATGTCTGCAAGTTGTTCTTTAGATGTAACAAATTGTAGCTTCATTTGCTTCTCCTGTACTTGTTCTCTTAAGTAGTGATACTTAATAGATATATGCTTTATTTTAGAATGAATCACTGGATTCTTTGAAATGTTTATTGCACTCGTGTTGTCACAATATATAATCATTGGCTTAGTGATTATCTCATTCATACCTTCCAATACTTGCTTAATATATGCAATGTTTGAATAGTTTGTAGCAGCAACAACATACTCTGCTTCGGCTGTAGACTAAGAAATGCAAGCATGCTTCTTACTTGTCCATGTAACAAGTCTTTCACCAAAGAAAAATGCTCCTTCGATGGTACTTTTTTTGTCATCCACATTTCCAGCCCAATTAGTGTCGGTATAGACTCCGAGTTCAAATTTGCCTTCCTTAGGATACCATACTCCATAATCTTCTATTTTCTTCAAGTATCTTAAGATTCTCTTTGTAGCAACCATGTGTGACTCTCTAGGATTTGCAAAAAATCTTGCAACAATTCCCACAACATGTGCTATGTCTGGTCTACTGTGCACTACATACATTAACTTACCAATCATAGATTAGTACAGTGTCTGGTTCATTTCTGTAGTTTCATCTTCCTTAGTTAGTTTATATCCAGTAGCCATCGGTGTTCCCGCAGGTTTAGCATCTTCCATGCCAAATGTCTTCAATACTTCCTTGATATATTTGGATTGTGTGATGAATATACCATCACTCTACTGAATCACTTGTAGTCCTAGAAAGAACTTAATCTCCACAAACATAGACACTTCAAATTCACTTCTCATTTCATTAGCAAATGCCTTGCATATTTGATCTTGTCCTCCAAATATAATCTCATCCACAAATATTTCAGCAATAAGAATAGTATCATTAGTATCTCCTTTCATATACAAATTTATGTTCTCACTTGTTCTAAAAAATCCAATATTTAACAAATAAGTATGTAGCCTCTCATACCAGGCTTTTGGTGCTTGCTTCAAACCATATAATTCTTTATGTAATCTACATACCATATCTTTCTTGTCTGGATCCATGAACCCTTCAGGTTGTTCTATGTAGACTTCTTCTTCAAGTATTCCATTAAAAATGCTAACTTGACATCCATTTGGTAAACTTTGAACTTTTTGTGTACAATGTATGCAAGTAACATCCTGACTCCTAATCTAGCAATAGGTGCAAATGTTTCACCATAATCAATTCCTTCCTCCCGTGCATATCCTTTGCATAATAATCTAGCTTTATTTCTTGTTACCTCTCCATTTTCATTTTTTTTGTTTTTGAATATCCACTTAGTACCGATAACATTCTTATTTTTAGGTCTAGGTACTAAGGTCCAGGTTTTGTTGTTCTCTATCTATTCTATTTCCTCTTTCATTGCATTAACCCATTCATCATTTTCTAATGCAACTTTTACATTCTTTGGTTCATATTCACAAACTAGACATGTACCTTGTCTTGTCTTACTCCTTGTTTGCATGCCAGCTTGTCTGTCTCCAATGATTTGTGCCTCAGGATGATGTCTTCTGACAAAAATTTCCAATATCCAATTTCTTCTTTCTTGTTCATCTTGTGCAGGTTCATTTGCTTTCTCGATAGGTCCTTCCTGCTTGTCGGTTTCTTTTTCTTGTTCCTCAGTATTGTTTTCTTGCTAACCGGTTGTCACTGTCTATTGTGTTGGTAGGTACTCAGGTTGTTCAATGTAAGTGAATCTACTATAGTTCTTAGGTTCCTTTCTGCTTTCCTCTGCATTCTTATCATCAAACTCATCAACTCAAACATTAGTACTTTCAATCATTTTATTAGTAACTCTGTTTAGACACTTGTATGCTTTAATTTTACTGGAATATCCTAGAAATATCCCTTCTTCACCTTTTGAGTCAAACTTTCCATTTCTTTCATCTTTCAAAATAAAACATTTGCTTCCACAAATCCTGAAATAACTTACAGTGGGTTTGTGTCCAAACCATAAATCATAGGGTGTCTTATTAGTGTCCTTCTTCAGTTGCACTTGGTTCAGAACATAAACAGCTGTGCTGACAGCTTCTCTCCAGTATGTCTATGCAACATTTTTTTCTATCATTAATGTCCTTGTGTAATCAACAATTGACCTATTCCTCCTTTTAGCAATGTCATTCTATTGTGGTGTCCTCGGTGCAGAGACCTTTCTTTTAATACTATGCTCATTACAAAAATTAGTAAATTCATCAGAGATAAATTCACCTCCTCTATCAGATCTTAAGCATTTCAATTCTTTACCGATCTATTTTTCTACTTTTTCTTTATACCACTTGAACATCTTGAATGCCTCATATTTTTCTTTTAAGAACATGACAGTCATCAACCTAGTATAATCATCAACAAAAAGAATTAAATATCTGTCTCCATAATAACTCTGAGTTCTCATAGGACCACATAGGTTGGTATGAACCAACTTATCTTCTTTGTTGAATAATCTTTGCTTTTGAAGCTAGACTTAGTCATTTTACCTTTCTGACATTCATGACACATAACATGATCAGGCTTTGACAAGTTAGGCAGACCTCTAACTCTTTTCTTTTTACTGATCTTAATCGTGTTATCAAAATTCACATGGCATAACCTCTTATGCCACAACCATGCATCTTCATCTTTCATCAATAAACAAGAAGACTGATCATTATCAAGATAAAATAGATTACCTCTAGATTGTTTACCAGTTCCAACAAGTCTTCCTCCATCATCAAATATTTTCACCTTTTTGCTCTCAAAAGCAACTTGGTGGCTTGAATTGTTCAACTGTGCCACACTTAGCAAGTTATAGTTTAATCCTCTTACCCAATAAGTATTTTCACATTTTAGTCTATCATTTATCATCAGGGATCCTTTACCTCTTACCATACAGGGTGCATCATTACCCATTCTTACAGATCCTACATTGTATTCTTCAAGATAATCAAATTTTTCTTCATCACCAGTCATGTGATGTGTACAACCACTATCTATGATCCATGAATCATTTTTATTAACCTTAGAGATAAGTGTTGTCTCTACATACCTTTCATGTTCTTTGGAATCATCCTTCATTGCCACAAATAATACCTCCACATCATCATTAGTGTTGGTATCGGTGATATCTTCTTCCTCAGCAATGTAGCATACCTTCTTGCCTTTATCATTATTGTCCCGGTTGTCTCCATTGAAGCCTTTGTTGTATCTTCTCCCATAGCTTCCTTCAGATCGGTCTTTGGTTCTATCATCATCTTTCTTGTGTGGACATCTAGCAGCAATGTGACCAAATTCTTTACAGTTAAAGCATGCTAGAGGTAACTTGCCTCTATATCTTCCTTTTCCTTTAGATAACCTTCTGGCCATAAGAGCTTCAAGTTCATCAAGCTCATCATTAGTATTGCTATCACTATCATCATTCTTATTTCTACTACTAGACTTACCAATCTTCAAAGAAGTCATGAAAGATGATTCAACATTCGATACAACACTATTATCATAATTATTCAATTCAAATGTTGTAAGCTTTCCAATTAGATTATCAAGAGTGAGTGTGCTATTAGGTGCTGACCTATTTTCATGAATTGCAGATATTCTGATGGCATAGATAGGCAATAAGGTCCTTAGAATTTTTCTTACCACAGTGTCTTCATCAATAAGTCCATCTGATGCTCTAATAGCATGAACTACCTCCTTTATTATGTTTGTGTACTACACAATGTTTTCACCTTCTTTCATCTTCATGTCATCAAATCTTCCTCTTAAGATTTTTGCTCTTTCTCTCTTGACATTCGCATCACCACTATAAATTTGAGAAAGTTTATCCCACATCTTCTTAGCAGTAGTACAGTCCTTGATGTCTTCAAATTTGGCATCTGAACAGGCAGCAACAATTTCCATCATAGTAACATTATGTTCATGCCTATCTCTTAGTTGATCAAGGGTCAAGGGACCAGTGGGTGGTGCAAGGTATCTAGTCACCATTAGATCTAGGGCAGAATTCCCAATCCTAGATATATGTAGCTTCATTCGACTTTTCCATATTGTGAAGTTATCTTTGTTTAGCTTTGGCACTTCCCTTTTAAACATTTTGAGACCTTTGTGCTGAAGTCCTTAAAACTATGTTCCAAGAAACCACTGCTCTGATACCAATTGTTAGAATAACTGAGAGGGGGGTGAATCAGTTATCTACAGTCCCAAATCAAAATGTATAATCCAAAACAATTTACTTAAACTTCTGCAGCTCGGTAACATAAAATACTATACTTTCAGTGCTTTTATCGATTACCAATCAAATAACATATAGTGATTACCAATCAAATCTAACATGTAATATGCAAAGTATGATAAAAAACAATCACCACAATGAACACATAACATAAAGGATTTAACGTGGAAACCCTATGAAGGGAAAAACCACTTGGGACCGGCAACCCAAAAATTGTTCACTCTTCTGAAGTGAGGTCAGTGAAGACCCAACCCTATTAAAGGTTACAAACACACTGTGAGGTTACCAACCATTATCATCCAAACAACATTCACTATGGGGTTGACATGATAACAATGTGCATTCTATGAATGATACATAAAAGACTTTCCTAGTCCACTTGGTTAAGAGATTTGTCTGTATACAATGGTTAAACTGTAACAGTAGGTGATCTGATTAAAATACAACTTCAATTGCAGATGTTTAGATCTATATTATGCTTATTCAAATCCTTTGATCAATATATCAATTTTGTATCAACAATAATCAATGACTTACTATCGCTCGGTAATAGCTTTCTGACGCTCGGTAAACTCTAGAGTTCAGTTCTTCTTAACTAGTTTGGTCAGGCATACATTAAGCTTGTTCATGCGATAAATCTGTAGTCTCCTTCTTCCGGCATTAGTTTCATAACAAAACTCTAGTCTCTTAAATAGACAAGTAAACCATTTTCTTCTTCTCCATTAGATTTTTCCACTTATTCTCCTTTGTCCATTTTGCCGCTTAAACCTTTCTTGGCTGATGTGTCAGTAACACATTTTGATTCCATCCTTTGGATCTTCCTTGAATTTTTTTAGCTATCGATCTTCACAACAAACTTTATCAACATCTCCTATCACGAGGTACTTTACAACTCATCAATCTTATCGGCTAAACTAATCATTTAGTTCCTTTCTCTTGCTCGGTTAACAAAAAAATGTGTTAGTGAAAACAAGCTTGGTTTATACTATGCTCAGTATACACTACACTGCTCGGTGTATACTGTAATGCTTCATCAACCGACCACACTTCCATGTGTCTTTCAACTCTTTTCCTCATCATAGATGAATGAAAGATAATCAAGTCAATAACATAAGGTCATAGACTCATTAGCAGGTTACCCAATGTATTCCTTATCCTCATTTGTCATATGCATCTTCCTCATGTAGATATTTCTGCTCTTCCTCTCTCTTACTCCTTTTCTACAAATGTTTAGGTATTGTAACTTACAAAATAAGTGCTTTCAAACTAGTTGACATTAATGACAACATATTACTGATTTAATCATATTACATATCTAATTAGCAACTCAGTGATCTCTAATCACAAATCTTCAATTAGGTTGTAAATCAGTTGTAGTACATCAATGAACTGCATTGGAGGTAAAATTGTTAGCACTCGATCAAATCTTAATCTATACATTGTGAACATCCATGGCCCTATTTTGAGAAGAAAGAAACTAGAGTTTTGGAAGGAGATCAGTAGATGCTTCTCAATCTGCCCAGAAGGTAATTTCATATTGGGAGGGGAATTTAATGCCATCATTCACACATGTGATAAACTAGGAGGTTCTCTTAGAGTTTCTCAATCTCAAACAGATTTTAAATATTGGTTACAACTAGAAAATTTAATGGAAATTGAGCCTGAAAATGGTTCCTTTACCTGGTCAAATATAAGATTTGGGCTCAGTAATATCTCATAAAAGTTGGATAGATTTCTTTTTAGAGGAGATCTCACAAATTTTACTTTTGATTTAAAAGCCTCTATATCTCCTACCTTAGGTTCTGACCATTTTTCCATTCAACTAAATATATTGGAGGAAGATAAGCCTCCACGTTGTCCATTCAAATTTTAAAATATGTGGCTCAAAGAGGAGAAGTTTGTTGACATGGTAGTTGATTGGTGGTCGAAGGTCAAAGTGAAGGGATCTAAGTTATTCTACTTTGTATCCAAACTAAAATATATCAAACAAAATTTACTCATCTGGAGCAAAACACACTTCAAGAACATTTTCTCTTCAAAAGTGGATATAGAGAAAAAGCTTGAGGCATTGAATGAAACTATAATGCAATCTGGAATGAATCAAGATCTTTTCGTTGCTGAGAAAGCTTTGTTAAGGGACTTAGAAGATATTCTAACTAAAGAGGAAACCTTTTGGAAACAAAAATCAAGAGAAAATTGGTTGGCAGCAGGAGAAAAAAATACCAAGTTCTTCCATTCTAGCACTAAGCAACGTAGGAGTGTGAACAAGATTCTTCAAATTGTCAATTTGGAGGGTGCTCTTTTGCAAGATCAGAAAGATATCCATAAGGAAATAGTCAGCTTCTACACAAAACTATTGAACAATTCAGATTGCTCACCTCTCAAGACCCAACATGATTTATTCATTAACATCCCTAAGATCATATTTGATGCCGACAACCAAATGTTATCAAAGGAGTTCTCTAAAAGTTAAATTCCACAAACACTATCACAAATGGCTCCAGATAAAGCCCCTGGCCTTGATGGTTTCCCTCCTAGTTTCTTCTTGCACTGCTGGAGTGTTTTGGGGAAAGATCTCACTGCAGCTCTGGAGGTTGCCAAGTCATCAGGTAGATTCTTATATGAAATTAACAATACTTTCATTGCTCTAATTCCTAAAAAAGAACAAGATAATTGCATGGATGAATTTAGATCTATTTCTTTATGTAATACCATCTACAAGGTATTATCAAAGTCTTTAGCAAATAGATTAAAAATTATTCTTGGTAAGATTACCAGGGAAGAACAATTTAGTTTTGTGCCAGGGAGATCAATCACATATAACACAACCTAATATCATTTATCATTAAAAATTTCTTCAGAATTGATGATTATGAACTTAGAGAGGCATTCAAGAAAATATGCAGCAACATGGTGTTGAAATCAGAACACTAGAAGGTTGCCGAGCAAGGGTTGGTTCATGCCCTTAATTTTTCACAAAATTTCAAGTAGAATGGATCAATATTGTACTAAGCAGGGACCAATCCAAATCACCAAAGACATGATTCATCAGGTAACTGGATGCCCTAAACTCCCTGGGAAGAAAACAATGAGATGTCAAAGCAAGGAGGAAATTCAAGCAAACACATAGGCAGTATGGAACAACCGAGGCATGACTATTCATAATCATTGTTCAAGAATCTATTCATTCCATCCAATGAAATAAAAAACCCAGCATGATCATCAAATTAGACATCAAAAAGGCCTATGACAAAGTGAACTGGAGATTCTTAGCTAAATGCATGGAAAATTTTGGCTTTTCTAAGGCATGGATAAATTTGATATTCTATTGTATTTCCACTCCAAAATTTTCTATTCTAGTGAATGGATCTCCTCAAGGTTTTTTCGAAGGTTCCAATGGAATCAAACAAGGATATCCCCTATCCCCCTTTCTTTTCATCATTATGGAAGAATCTTTGGGTCGCAATTTAATTAGCCTTCAAGATTAAGAATGCATTAAAGGGATTGAAATACTTCCTCGGTAAGAGCAGGCACTCAAAAAATTTACAGATGACATTCTTCATTTGGTAAAGGAATTATTTGGGAGGCTATCCAGATCAAATTAGTACTTGAAAATTATGCTAAGGCTTCTAGTCAAGTAGCCAAGAAAGATAAATCAGTGATATTTTTCTTTCACACAAAAAAGAAAATTCAACAAAAAATATAAAAAGTATTGGCCTTTAAAATAGGCTCCCTCCCATGCTCTTACTTGGGAATCCCCATAGACAAAACCCTAAGGACCACATCAGTTTGGAAACCTATCAATGAAATAATGGATATAAAGATGGACAATTGGAAATCAAAATGGCTATCTTGGGCGGGCTATCTTGGGCGGGCAGAATTGTGATGATCAAAGCCACCTTTGCTGCAATTCCTATATTTCTAATGTATTTTATCTCTCTTTCCATGGGTGGCTATATGGACATTGTCAAGAAGTTAAGAAATTTTTTTTGGTAGGGAACATACACAAATAAGAAATTTTCTCTTATATCTTTATACAAGATTTGCAAACCAGTAAATGCAGGGGGCACTGGCATAAAAAATTATTTGTGGCAGAATCAAGCTCTTAGAGCTAAACTTTATTGGAAAATTATGAAGGATCAAAATCTCAAATGGGTTAGAATTTTAAGGGGGGAGTATCTTGGCAACAATATTGAAGCAGCGGTCTTTTGAATTAGGGATCTCCCTAGAGGATCCATAATTTTGAATTTCATTTCCAAGTCTAGAAACATTATGGATAACAAAATCACATAGAATATCAGAGAAGACAATTTAGCTCGGTTTTGGGAGGATTCATGGGGTGGGTGTCCAAGTATTAATCTGATGTTGGGGCAGAATCAAATGAGTCAGATTTGCTCAGCTTCTTGGGGACCATTTGTCAAAGACTACATTACTCCCGCTCCCTTGTCCTCAGCAAATGGCTCCTGGCAATGGAAATACTTTTCAGAACTCAGTCTTGATCTGTTGGAATTATTTAGATTGAAAATGCTTCTTAAAGATAGATCCTTCTTTCTCAATCAAGGGCTGGATGAAATCATTTGGAATGGGGCTAAATCAGGAATCTACAATTTTAAGGATGGTTATAATATTTTTTCAGGGCATATACAAACAAAGACAGACGCAATTCCAACACAATTATGTTGAAATAAGGTATGTCTTCCTAAGGCAAGTTTATTCACATGGGCAACTTCCCAAGGTAGAATTTTAACTTCAGATCATTTCCTTAAGATGAGCTAATATGGACCATCTAGATGCTCTCTATGTATCAAAAGTGAAGAGGATACCAATCACCTATTGCTATCATGTCCTTTCACCAATGAATGTTGAAACTGGCTGTGCACAAAATTAGGATCGTTTTCAGCCTTCCCTTAGGAGATCCTTTCTCTTTTGTTATCTTGGTCTAAGCTTTATGAAGATAGCTTATGTGGAAATTTATGAATTATCTCCCCATCCATATTGATATGGGAAATATGGAAAGAAAGAAATAGAAGACTTTTTCAAGATAAATCTATGGAAATTGCCTCTATTCTCAACACAATTGAAGTATTGATAGTAGAGGTCATGAATTTTGACATCCAATCTCAATCATCTCAACACAAGTTTTACACCAGTTGGGATGATCAAATGGTTAAAAAGTGGTATGGCCTTAAAACCCCAATCACTCTAGGTAGAGGCTGCTGTTGCCCTAATTTTCCTTCCATTCAAATTTGGCCCTAGTTTTTATGTCAGACCTTCATCTCCTTAGTCCTGTGAGAAACTCCAAAAATTTCATAGCTTTATCTACTTCCCTCTGGTCTCTGCAATTTTTTTTTAGGTCCTTGGCTAGGTGAAAAGTCCTTTAAAAATTCATAAAACTAGCCATTGTGTTAAAAAACCCTAGGGCTCTGTTCTAATTCTTTGTTACTTTATCGGCCACTTAAATCCCCAAAATGCATGTGCATTTTAAATTCCTTTAGTTACCAAATCTCCGATTCCTGGCGGTCAAAGCCCTAACACTTAGCGATTCGGCAAGCGGTTACCTTTTAAGTTGGCGGTCTTTGTTTCGTGGCTAAAGTCAAGATTCTACATCTGACGGTTGTCGCATGATCTCATGGCCTCAAAAGATTCCATGAGATCTTGCGATGACTGTCGATCTTCCTATCTACAGAGTTCACTTGTCAGTGGGTCCAACCATGTTGTCCGAGCTGTACACCTTTGATTGGTTAAAGACTTGTGATTTGGTGCCATGTCAGAGCGGGCCCGATGGTTGTCAGTCGATGATGATCTAACGGCTGGTGCATGATCTGAAGGAGCTTTTCTGACACATGAGATCATGCACCCATCGTTGATCTTACTTTATCTCTGGGCTTTTTCAGGTGGGTCCTCAGTTTCTCACATGCTCGTTCGTTATTGGTTGGCCAGATGACAGCTTGGATTTGTCAGTGGGACCGTGTCAGAAGGTCTGCAGATGTGTCAAAAAGGAAAAGATCTATGGTGGTCACATGATCTCATATAATCTTCTGACCCTATGAGATCATGCGATAACCATCCGATGAGAATCTTAGCGGGTCATGGGTCTGATGTGCTACCTAGCGCTAACATGCTTGCATTTGATTGGCTTTTGTGTGATGACGAGGATTTTTCAGAGGATCTGATGTGTCGTGGGGTCCCAGTTTTAAAAGGATCTATGGCTAGAGCATGATCGAAAGGAATATTCAAGGCACATGAGATCATTCGCTCACCATTGGATTTGAATCAACACTACAGCGGGTCCATTGTCAGAGCTTGCTGAGGTGTTTGCTGATGAGGTAGTCGAGGCGAATGAAAGATTGCTAGGTGGAAAATGGGCCCAAGGTTAGCAAGGTTCCACAAATTAGTGACTAAAGGTTTGTCTTTTATTCGCCAGACTTAACTAGGGCCAGCTAAAACAATTAGCGGTCCTACGACCAATGAGAAAAGGTAACCTCAGGTGAACTTGAGGTTAATTTTGCAGTCAAACAACACCCGGGTAAAAAAGGAAGATTTGACGGTCATGTTTTAAAATAAGATTGAGTTTTAAACGATGACCGTCGATGGAGAAAAAGTATGGCACCACCTGCTAGCTATTATTATTTAAATTCAAATATATTTCTCTGCAGGGGTTTTTGCCATGGTTTTGATCCAGTGATCATTTGCGACAAAATGGGTAGATAAAATTGATGTTCTCAAGACAGTTGCAGTTGGGAAAAAGGATGTAAAGACCTGCACAACCATCACATGTCATTTCTTGCTTCTTGAGAGTACCAATTTGAGCATTCATGGTGAATTCAAGTTGGAGATTGGTAGTTGGATCAAGTCGGTTGTGTCTGCAAGTGGACTCAGTAAGGAGATGTACATGCAAGGATATAGACATATTTGATCAGCTAGGATATTTTCATAATTACATGATGTAATTGTGCTAAAAAAGGTAGTTAGGGTTTGATTATTATATGTAGAATTATGTAACCCTAATTAGGTTTTGACTTCGGCCTGTGTGCCAATAGGAGATGTATATAGTTCTTTTTTGGAGCTTTTTTGCTAAGAGTTCACATTTTGTAAAGGAGAGAGTCCACTTTTGAAAGAAAGTCACCCTTTCTTAGAAAGCTATCTGTGGTATCTTCTTTACCCTCTGGTCTTCTACTCTTTGTAATCTCCCATTGATTATTCAGGCAACTTTAAGGTATTTGTGGCATTCTCTCTGTCCCTATCTTTTCATTGTTTGGATAATCTCTTAATGAATTGAAGTCTATGCATTTTTTCAATGACAACTTAGGGTTCTTGATCCCTCTTAATTTCTATAATTGTGTGTGTCATTGTGTTTGATCTGATTTAGATGTTTTTGTGGGTATGCTTCAACCCCCTAACAGTCTTGTCTCAATCCTACACTGAGTTGCAGAAGTGAATGTCTGCTTGCAGGTCATAGGTTGTGTCTTATGTTCAGGCCCTCCTATGAAACACTCATGCAAGCCTATTTAGTAATTTTAGACCTACTAGACCTAAGCCTTTCATTGATTCTACCCCTCTATGCTGCAATTCATACCCTAATTTTTGGTGTATCACCTAGTAGGTAGTTTGCTTTCAAGTTATTTCCCTTTCAAGTATTCCTTCTACCCCTTTCCCTCATAAGAGCTTTAATTTTCATGTCAAGAAGAAAATTAGGGTGATTATCCAAGAGGAACCAGCCTAGAACCTAGAGGTCTCATCTCAGTTAGCACAGGTCCCACAACCTAGAGATGATTCCCATGTTATACTAGGTTATCAAGACTACGAGAGCTTGAGACAAGGGTGCAAATTTAGTGTATAACAGATGCAAAGCCAATTCTATTCTTAGAGCTTCATGTGTGTGGGTGTCACCATCTCTGTGGTGGTTTAAACTCAATTTTGACAGAGCTTCCAAAGGAAATCCAGGTCCATTAGGGGTAGGTTGCATCATATACTCTTCAGATGGCAGGGTCATAAAGAAATTGGCTAAACCACTGGAAATAGATACCAATAACATGGTAGAATTCAAAGCTTTATTATATGGTCTTTCCCTTGCACATGATCTAGGCTTGGGAAAATTGGAGATTGAAGGAGACTCCATGATAAGTATAAATTCTATGAAAACATGGGCAACACCAAATTGGCGCTTACAAGCTTCCTTGGAAGTCATTTTGAAGTTGATAAGAAAATTTCAATCCATAACGGTTAATCATATTTTTCGTGAAGGAAATACCAAGGTAGATGAATTAGCCAATATTATAGCCAATGGTGTATTTTTGAAGACCATCCCAAGGGAGGTACAACCAAATCTTCTAGGACCTCAACTTCACAATATGTCTTAAATCCCACCATTTCCCAGCAATGGTCTTTAGTTTTCAAAATATGTTTGAATTCCCAAGGTTTTTCAACAACCTACTTCGAGCTTGGGTAATGTCTTATCAGCTATCCTATCATCTTGTCATCTCTCTTGAAGGTACATTGTTATGCTTTCCTTTCATATGTGGAAATCCAATTTGAAATCTACTGAGATTAGTCAGTGTACTTTAGCAGACATGAGGTGGCAAATACCTTTTTAGAGGAGTTGAGCAAGGTAAATTCTTCACCCTTTCTCATAAGGATGAGATGGTTGCTTGGTTCAAATGATTATAGTCCGTATCACATCTCGATCTCTTGGTCTCTTAATTTAACATATATTTCAAAATACGGTCTTCATTCTATCAATGTTCTGGCCGGTTTCCATCCTATCAGTGTTTCGACAAGTTACTATCTTTAATAGCTATATTGGTGGAGACCTTTAATGGTCTTATCACCAAATGAGTCAGGTGATAAACTCAAAGAAGTGTTCGATGATGGGCTGGAGCTACTCATTTCCATATGTGTAGAAAAGATGGTAGTCTTTTTTTAGTAAAAGAGTGAATATTGGGTGAAGTTGGATTCATTTCATTGCAACCAAACTAGATTCTCACTTTGTAAGCCTTATTTCTATGCTAAAATGGACTCTTCTATCAAACTAAATATGAGTGTGGAGAAAATAGCCTTTGATTCTCCTATCTATGCTGATAAATTGAAGGAAGTCTGCATATATCACCAAAGAGTGGCCTTACATGTAGTTAAGGAAATCCTGGGCACTAACTTTCTCTGAACTAACCACAGATTTAGAGTTAACATAGATATATGTTCTAGTTTCTTGGCAAGCATCCTAGTAGGTGGGGCTCATAAAAACTTGGTAGAGGAAATCTATGTGCATCTCTTTGATGTTAGGTATCTTCTAGGTCTACATAATGCAATTGTGGGCATTGATGATAATCTAAACACTTCATTTCCATGGGATCTCCCAATAGTAATGATTGTTAGCTCCCCCTTCCCTAGACTAGGTACCAACACTAAATGTAATTTCTATGGAGGTCCACCCAAAAGCTTTTTTATCCATTGGGGATGGGAATGGGAATATCAACCACTGAGGCTTTCAATGATGAAGAAGGGGCTAAAATTCCTTACCAAATTCTTGAGAATAGAAGAAGGTTTGGACTCTCCATACGAGGACAATTTGGATGAAGACTTGGATTGGGTATACAAGTATAGATATGATGAGAAAATGGATGGACTCGAGAGTGTTGATTCCTCAGATGCTGTTGAGGATGAGGAAGATGAATCAAAAGAGGTGGAGAAAGAAGCAATGGACTTGGAAGAAGAAGAAGAGGATGTGGCTGATGAAGAGGAGGGTGGTGCATATGATGAAGAGGAGGATGATAATGAACAAAAGTCTTCAGAGGAATAATTCATGGACCAAAGGAACAACTCTGGCTCCCAAAATGAAGAAGAGGACAGACATGACTCTTCCTCCAATAGCTCAGAGTAGGATTCAACCTCTACTTTGGACTAAGCAATGGTGCAACACTCCTTTATCTGCTTTCTTTTGTGTTTCATAGCTTATAGTTTCAGTTTAGTTTTATAGTTTTATCTAGATCTTCAGAATTTATTTTTTTGGATGTTTATGGAGGTGCTGAGAAATGTTGCTCATTCTCTTGGGGTACCCTTGATACTTTATTTGCATATTCTTCTACCTTGAACTTACTATTAGTTAACACTTAATATTATTAATAGAAATCCTTTGGCCTCGACCCCTTATCGATAAAAATAAAATAAAAATTGTTGCACCATGCTTCCAAACCATGGTTGGTGAATCTTCAGCTCATGAAGAAGAAAACAGAGAGTTGATGTTCAAAAGAGAAAGGTTAATTGAATTGGTGGTTGATGAAAATGATGAGATTTATCTAGTAAAAAATGATCCCATGTGTAATAATGCTGCCAAAAATATTGACATTTTGGGTTTTATTCAAGTGAAAGTTGATTTTAGGCAGGGTGTTTTTCAAGAAAAATCTTATTATTTCTTATTGCAAGCGGATGATGCTAATTTTTCTAAATGAAGTTATGAAGGAATGGATGGTTATGTCTAAGAAGTATATAATGTAGAATGGATATTTGGACACAAGTATATCTGCATAAAATCTTTGTATTCATGTGATCTGAGGTTTAGAACCAAAATAGTCGCCAAGTGGAAGAATCTTTCATTCACATCATATGGCCACAACATGTTCCGTAGAGGCTCATATTTTGCCTAGCCAATTAACAATTTTAGGTAATCAATCTTGAGCATACTTTGAGGTAGGATCTTATGACCATGTATATATTTATGAATTTTAGTGTGTTTTAGACTTAGTTTGGTCATGTTTGTGCTTTGTCTCTTTTTGGCTTGTTCAATTCTGGGTTGTGCCTAGTTCCCCTTTGTCCCTCTGCAAAGTAGAAACCTTTTATATTCTTATGCCTCTTGACTCTATTACCCAATACATTAAAGAACTATTCATGACTAGAGATTCTAGGTTCATTGCATTGTCCTTTGCAGTCCATGTCCCTAGTCAGAGCTAGTTGTTACCCAATTTCTAGCCCTATTCAACATTGGCTTTCCCATGTCATTTTTCAAGTCCCCGAGGCCATTTTTGAGTTTAGCAGTGTCAAAGGAAAGTTATAGATCATCTGTCTAAATTTGACAAGTCATCTTGAACTACCCAAGTCTTTTCCTGTGAGCATTTTTCAGGTTCCACTAATTACTCCCCAAAATTTTTTGCAGAACAAACTTTGAATTCTGACACCATATTTAGAACTACATAGTTGATTGGGGTTTTACGATTTACAATGGTTCCAAAAGTAATGGTGGGTCTTGAAGAAATACTTAAATAAAAGTGTCTTTTTCCATTATGAAATGTGCATAGAAACCACATGGAAGATGAGACTTTAATTTCAAATCCAATATTGGAACCTAAAATGTTTAACAAAACCACTCAATAAATAAAATCCCTTATTGACTTGGTGGTTATGAGAAACTAAAAAGGGAGAAGAATCTCAAGTTACTAGAATTTGTAAAGGATGGTGAAATCAAATTCAAAGTCTGCAAGAGGTACACATTTCTTCAGTTTTGGATTATGGAGCATCTCCAGGAACTTGTATTTCATTTGCGAATAGAGAAATTGCTAAGTTTTCTACCAATCAAGTTACATACATCATACTATGACCGAACCATTAAATGTTGACAAAACATACTACTACTGATATCAAAGATATGTAGAGCCTACAAAACATGATACCATATGATATTTGAAGAAAGTGGTTTCAATTCAAAGCTTTATTTCTCATTTCAAATTTGTGGAAGTACACATATTATCTACAAAAGAAAATGCACTTCATTTTTAACCCAAGAAGGAACCTATTGCAAAAGATCAAGATCAACCATCCAAAAATAAAGTTTCTCCATTGGAACAAAATGCTATATGATAGTGAGAACTACATTGTATGCCCATTCATAGATAAAAATGTAATATCTGAAGATATATATGATATTGTATCTATGGACTTGGATGGAGTTTATGGTGTAATTCAATATTTTTTCATTCTATGTTTTGGATTCACGCCCTGATAGGACATTGTTAAAAGTGGGAGTTGGTCATGAGATTATTAGATATTTTTAAGTTTCTTTTGAAATATTAAGAATTCCTTATTTATGTGTAACCAATTCTTTAAAATAAGAAGAGCGGTTATAGAAATAGATCAAAAGGGTCACTTTGGACTTTGTTTGAATATATAAAGGAATGAAGAATGAAAGACTTTTTTTTCTTCCAAACCCCCATTTCCCTTTGAGGCAAGAGTGAGGATCGACTAGGAGGAGAAGGGATTTGATTTTCAATTCTGTAAAGATGGAGTGAATATGGGATTTTATTTTTGAACTTAGTCTTTTGTAATGGAGGGGTTGAAATCTTTGTATTTCAGTTTGATCATGAATAAAGAAGAAACTTGAATCTTTGTGTATAGTTGTTCTCTCCACAATTTTAATTTTTACTTTGTGAAGTGCAATTGCACTTAATCTTCCCTTCATTTCAATCTGATTGTGGGTACATGTATGTCCTATAACTTTTGAGTTATCATTTTCTTGTACACATATGAAGAGGTCTTTGTTCATTTTCCTGGTTGTAGTCGTTTATGGGTTTTGGAGTAGATGATATTTGTATAGTTTAATCCTTTTCCCTCTTATTGCAAATTCATAGATGCATTCGTATCATGGTGATGAATGGATGTTAGTTTTCTTTTTCTTCTCTTTGGTTGAAAGCATACCCCAGAAAACCCAAATTATATCATATGAGAGAGCTATACCTCTAAAATTCAGAGGAAGTTCATTAACCCGATGATGATCTCTCCAACTTTTGGTTCTTATTAGTCCTTCTCCTTGGACATCTTGAATCATTTTCTACACTTTCTTTGAAGGACCAATCTATTGACCAACATAGAAGATGATGAAAAAAAGCCTCTAAGTATGTGAATAGTTTACAAATTATTTGGAATGGGAACACTGAGAGGGGGGGTGAATCGGTGTTCAATATATTATTACTTTTTTTGATATCTTGAAACTTAACTTAATTGCTTAAGTACTAAAATGAATATCAATGCAAGTAAGATAAACAACCATAACACATAACACCAAATATGATTACAGGGAAACCCAAATAGGTAAAAACCCTGGTGGGAATTGACACCCACTAAGAACTGCACTAGTGTATTATGATCCCTGTTAGAAGATCTTACAACCCTGTTAGGAGTTAATCTTTACAATGCATTAAGTACAGTGACCTGGTCAAGGGTCGGACCCTATTAGGAGTCTTTTACAATAACCCTGTTAGGGGTGGTGGCTCACTGCCAAAGCTCACTACTCAATGAGAAGGATACAACCTCCTAGTTATTAGATACACACTATATCTGCCAATGGTGAACTGCTTCTATGACACTGCTTGTCTGATCAGTTCCTTTTGTGCCCTGATGCTTTAACCTCTTGTAAAGATCTATAACATTCTAACTGCTCTTTGAACATACTTTTTCTCTGTTGCTATCAATTATATATCTCATCCCCATATCAAATACAAAGGCACATGTCTTATTTATATGCGCTAACAAAACTATTCACTAGGTCGGCCTTCAACCTATTACATACAACGCTTCCAAATGAATTGGCTCAAGCGTGTTTACATACAATGATATTAACATGTCTATAACCTAAATACAATTGGCGCATAGCCTTTACAAAAAAATATTATACACGCTAACGAAAATACCAATAGTCGACTCCATGCTCTGTTATGTTCTACCGCTCACTGTCTGTGTCACTTCATCTAGTTGTAACTTCTTCATACTAGCTTATATGATCATGCACTCTTAGAATTAGCATAATTACATACTCAAAATATTATCTTCAAGGGCACATGCCATAACTTGGTCATACGCATGTGCGTTGATGCTCTGTTCATCTGGTGCTTTGCTGACTATCCAGTCTTCCATACTTAGTCATTTTTTTGATCTTATGAGTAAGTGCGTTGACTCCAAAACTCTATATGACTTTTTTTCCATAATGAAAACATTTAATTATAGTCATATACAACAGTATAGTCAACTTTCCAACAATCTCCCCCTTTTTCATTAATGGCAACAAAGGAATATGGCGAAGTTACTAACTGTATCTTTATACAAAACTTTTTAACATATACTCTAGCTTATATCTCCCTTCTCCTATATAATCTAGTCCCCTTTACATCATATACATAGCTCCATATTCTCCCTTCTACTATATACTATACTCCCCCTTTGACATTAATGACAAAGGTGCACAAAAACTGAACTTCAAGTACTTACATTGATAATACATCATGATATGCAGTCTGAAGGTTTGTAATTTCTTGCTGCCAAAATGCCTTCAGTTCATCTACTATTTGGAGATGGGTGCACAAAGCATAAGTCAATTTTTCCATTTTCTCTAAATCTGAACTCAGAACTTGATCATATGTCACAATAGTGACATCGATCTCCTTGATGTTCTTGTTTAGCACATCCAATGAGGGCGCAAGAGCATTTCTTAGCCGAGTTTACCTTGCCCTTATCTTGGCCATTTCTTGTTATGAATTCTCTATTTCATCCAATTGTCCTTGGTAGACATTATTGCACATATTTACATATTTGGAGGGATCTTCTACTAATTTCCTTACTACCTCCATCATTGATTTAGCTTCCTAAATTTTCTTTGAGAGTTCTATAGTTAATTTGTCCTTGTCCATATAGTTAGCTATGATTTTTCTTCCTTTAGCTGCTATCTCCTTCAACAAAGCTTGACCAACTTTTAAAGAGCTAAGGTCAAGTGTGAAGTTGCCTATTAATTCACCTAGCCTCTTCTTGAGATACTTTTCTTCAACAACATGTGCTGCTAATTCTTCTAGGCTAGAGAAGTTTGTCTTGAAGATTGTTAGGATGGTATTGACATCATCCACTGAATGAACTTTTGTTACCTTCTTCTCTTCTAGCAGTATACTATTCATAATGTTGACTGACTCAACAAACAATCAATTTCTCATCACTTGTTTTTCCTTTGCCTTTTCCATTGCAAGCACATTGATCTTAATCAAGCGTTCTTCTCCCCATGAGTGTAAACTTGTTGTGTCAGGAGTCAAACTTGACAATAATGACATTAATGGCATATGAGTGAGAGGTGTGATATCCATCACTTTTGTCTTTACCCTTACATTCATTTCAATAGAGGGTTCATCTGCTGGTTCATTTTCCTTTTCTTTTTCTTTCTCCTCTTCTTATTCTTGTCCAATTATATCTTCAATGAGACCTTCTTCTTGCTTCTTGGGAATTTCTCCAACACATAAGATTTCTACTTCTTAGTGTTCACAAATGCTTCTTCAAAGTTATCCAAGTCCTTATCTCAGGCCACCATTGATATCTCTATATTATCTATCATAATTGTGTCCTCCTTGGCTTCAGGCATAGGCTCAGAATCCTGTGGACCTATGATAGGTGCATTTGGAGTCTCAGCTGCTTTTACTTGCTCAATGGGAATTTGGGTTGCAGGCGTTGATGATGGATGCATGTGTTGTTCCAAAAATACCTTCTCAAAGGCTTTTGCAGTCTCCTCAGCAACCAGTTCATAATCTTTATTCATAATCTGTAAAGTTCTCATCTTGGTTCTGAGGTGTGGCTTTACCAAATTCAATAACAAAGATTTTTCTTCAACTAAACATACTAGTAGGTTATCATCCAATGTCTTCTCTCTTATTCTGAAATCTTCTTCAATAGCTTGTCTTTTTAATGTATCCAAAATTTCCCAAACTTTATCTGGAATGACTATCTTAAGTTCCAGAACAGTCTTTTTAAACTTGATCATATGTTTGATTAACATATCATGGATCTCAAATTTGTCTATCTCATGATATTTGTCATAAAACTTAGTTATTTGATCAATTATTCCCTCATCTACTACTCTTGTTCTCAGTACTTGCATATTTGGTAGGAATCCTACCTCAGGAGGTGGTTGAACATTTCTGCCTCAGCTTCTTGTGGATCTAGTTGATGGATGGCTTGTGATAGTATGCTTCTTCCTCTTAGGTACCTTGCTTGTTTTAGGAGATGCTTCAATGGACTCCAAGTCAATTGTATTTGTGGGTGTAGGAGTGATATCATCTATCTTCTTCTTTTCCTTTGGATCATCTATTTTCTCAATTTTTACTTTCTTCTCCTTAGGGTCATCAATATTATCTATTTTTGCTTTAGAAGAGGGTGCGCTCTCAAGTTGCATTCCAATCTTGGCTTCCCTTGCCTTATCTAGGTCAACTTGAGTGACACCATGAATCTTTAGTATCTCAGAGGTGATCTTTGATGCCTTCCTCTTGGTCGCAGCACTGTTTAGGACTAAATCAACCCGTCTAGTCTTTTCTTTATAGGTACCCCATCTTGGTTCATTGGGATCCTTCGGTGCTAATAGGAGGACTTGTGCATAAGATTCCAAAACCTATTCTTCCACTTCATAACCAAGTGGATGGATCCACTTAGTTCTAGGCTCCATTACTTCCATGCATGTGATGTCTATCTCTACCATGAAGCAAATAGTATCCTTATACTTCTCAACTATGCTCTCAGGTATCCTATACCTTCTCTGCATCTTTATCCTAAATGTCTTGATCTCCAATTCCATGAAATCTCCCAGGGTACTCTCAGATGATGCCTTGAATGAAATTTGAGGTATTGTAGATAGGCTCCTATCTAGATAAAGATCTTATACTTTTCCAACTATATGGAAGTAAATATAGATTATCAGTGATCCAAACCTAAATAACTTACTCTTGTCATGTTTGATTGCCCTGATATTGTCCATTAACTATACGTGCAAGATCTCACACAAGTTGAAGTCTCCATTTTCTTTTACAATCCTTATGGTTGCTAGAATAGTGGCTACAAACACACTATTTACCATGTTTACATGTTGGAACCTATATCCAAGTATCATAGATATGCGATTGATGTCTTTCTCCTTAATCGGCTCAATGGTCATGCCACACTTATCACTACAAGACTTACAAGCTTGCTCTACTAGTTTTCTTACATCCTTGCCAGTGGGAAGGATGGCATCGGTCTTAGGTAATCCAGTCATCTCATGAATGAGAGTAGTAATTATTCGAATTGGAACTTATCCTATCCAAAATAGGGCATCATGAATTCTTCTTAATAATATCTTTATCCATTTGGATTCATAAAACTCATATGTTGCACGACATACTCAACAATAGGGTTGTCTTCCAAGTACGCGAACTCATCAGTGAATATTTTGTCTGGATTCATCAGGGTTTCTATGTGTGACCTGATTCTATCTAATCCAGCAGGGTCCTTCTTGCAATAAATATATGCGCGTATGTCCTCTATGTGCATAACTCCCATAGGAGTCCTCGAGAACTCTCCTTCCAAATCATCTAGGGTAGAGTTGAATGGATGCTTCTTAAATATGTATCTTTTCCTTTCGGCAACATCGAATATAACTGGAGTAGCCATAACTTTTTCAATCACTTCAAATGAGTTTCTAAGGGTTTCTGGATCATCGCGACCGAACTAGGGTTCCGCAACAATAGACACACTTCTTTGCTGATAATCCGACTGCAATTGTTCACAACTCAACTGCTTGAACTCTTGTGATCTTCAAACACTGAAACTTGAATGAAAATGTGTGAATAAAGTATCTTCAATGACTATAAAAACAACTTTCCTCCATTAATGCTTGTCGCATAAACACAGAATCCCATAGATAATTCTAATCTTTCTTTCTGTTGTCGATCAGGTAGTGTGCTCTTGCATACTGCATTTACTAGTCTCTAAACAGTTATAGCCAAAGGTGCATACTCTGAGAGTGAGTATACGAGCCGTGCAGGGGTTTAGAGCTAATCTAGCTCCCCCTATGACCATGATGGTCATTTAACCATCAATAGGAGGTGTGTCCATTGCGGATGCATCGTCAATTATTTATCAACATTATCCTTCTTTTCTTCTGTCCAAATCAAGTTCGCATCTTCTGTAGCTTGCACAAACTTGACTTCTCCTACTTCATCCAATATTGATCCTTCTGACTTTTTAGGGCTTTCTTGTCTTTGCACTTTTGATCTGCAAAACTTTGAGATATGTCCAGCCATGTTACAAGCGTGACAAATAATTGGGGGCCTTATATTCCTCAGCACATTGATGTGAGTTACCATTTTGCACTATCTAGCTGTGTGACCATTATAATTACATATTTGACATGTAATGTTCTTAGGACTTCTAACATTCTATTGTGGATGACTTCTTTGATTTTGCTGAGTCTGACTTCTTTGATTTGATCTACAATTCATAGCTCTATGACCAAACTTATTGCATGAATAACATTAAGCATTGAAAGGTCTTACCTCTTTACAATCTCTTGCTATGTGACCATGCTTGTTACAGGAATAAAAATTTTTGTTTACTGGCTTGCACTCATCTTTAGATGGTTCTGCTTTAGCTTCAGTAGAGTCTTTAGTCTTCTTAGCTTTTGTTGGTTCTTTAGGAGATTTCATTCTATCTCGCATAGCATCACTGAACTTGGCCTTCATTGAATCCAATACCAGAGGTATCTCCTTTAATATTTTGTGCATACAACTATGATTATATTAGATCCTTGCTTGTGTGCAATTTGTCAATATGATTCTTAGCTTCAGTCAATTTAGATTCCACTTGCTTCTTGATGTTCTCTAACTCCAAGATTTTCATGTTTGCTTGCCTCAGTTCTTCATCCAACTGCTTGTTTTCTTTGACCTGTTCTTCATAGGCTTCTTGATTGTTAAATATATTTTTATCCAACTCTTTAATCTGAGCCTTCAAAGATGTGTTTTCCTCATTCATCTTTTTGACCATTTTCCCTAAATCAGTGTTTGAACAATCCTTCAAATCTTTTCTTAGTTTCTTGATGAATACTTGAGAACCACTAACCTTTAATTTCAGTTCTTTAATTTCTTTCTCAGATCTATCAAGGTCTTCAAGAGCTGCTTCAAGATTCTTCTTCAGATGATTCACTTCTTTTGAACCCATGATCTTCTCAAGTGGTTAAACTTGTCTTCAGAGGACCAAAGATCTGATACCAATTATTAGGAATGGGAATACTAAGAGGGGAAGGGGGGCTGAATCAGTGTTCAATATATTATTACTTTTTCTGATATCTTGAAACTTAATTTAATTGCTTAAGTATTGAAATGAATATCAATGCAAGTAAGATAAAAAACCATAACACATAACACCAAATATGATTACGGGGAAACCCAAATAGGTAAAAACCCTAGTGGGAATTGACACCCACTAAGAACTGCACTAGTGTATTATGATCCCTGTTAGAAGATCTTACAACCCTGTTAGGAGTTGATCTTTATAATGCATTAAGTATAGTAACCTGGTCAAGGGTTGGACCCTACTAGGAGTCTTTTACAATAACCCTATTAGGGGTGGTGGCTCACTGCTCAATGAGAAGGCTACAACCTCCTGGTTATCAGATACACACTATATTTGCCAATGGCAAACTTCTGCTATGACACTGCTTGTCTGATCAGTTCCTTTTGTGCGCTGATGCTTTAACCTCTTGTAAAGCTCTATAACATTATAACTTCTCTTCGCATACTTTTTCTCTTTTGCTATCAACTCTATATCTGATCCCTGTGTCAAATACAAAGGCACATGTCTTATTTATATGCGCTAAAAAAACTATTTACTAGGTCGACCTTCAACCTATTACATACAATGCTTCCAAATGAATTGGCTCAAGTGTGTTTACATACAATGGTATTAACATGTCTATAACCTAAATACAATAGGCACATAGCCTTTACAAAGCAATATTATACACGCTAACCAAAATACCAATAGTCGGCTCCATGCTCTGTTCTGTTCTGTTGCTCACTGTCTGTGTCACTTCATCTGATTGTAACTTCTTCATACTAGCTTATATGATCATGCACTCTTAGACTTAGCATGATTACATACTCAGAAGCTTATCTTCAAGGGTGCATGCCATAACTCGGTCATACGCATGTGCACTGATGCTATGTTCATCTGGTGCTCTACTCACTATCCAGTCTTCCATACTTAGTCATTTTTCTGATCTTATGAGTAAGTGCGCTGACTCCAAAACTCTATATGACTTTGTTTCCATAATGACAACATTTAATTATAATCATATACAACAATATAGTCAACTTGCCAACACAAACTTCATTAAAAATTGTTTTTTTTTTAATGCATTCATTTCATGGAAGCCTCTTCATGCCTATTCAATGTAGAGAAGTTGACATGCAATGTAGAGGGATGGACATAAGAGTAGATTGAGTTGTTGAAGGGAAACATGTGTGCAAAGAGATTGTAGGGTCTAGTGGCACCACAAAAGCCTCAAAGGGTTACAAAAATTATAGCATAGGTTAGGGAAAATTTATAGAAGGATGCAAAAAAGGTTTTGACACAACTTTCTTTAGATGTGGGCAAGTAGGTCATTTGGTATTTGAGTGTCCAAACACTATATATGATCAAGGTTGTGTAGAATAGCTTGTGAATGTTGCACAAGGTGTTGATTATAGTCAACCTTGCATGCACTCAGACCTTTTTTATAAGAAATTATTATAATTACATAGGATACATCTCCACAGTGAATGTCAACCCCTTGAAGGGTAGTATTGCTAGAGGTGCATTGTGGATCTAAAAACACATTGATTCCTGCTATGGAAATGCATACATATAAACTTGTAGATTATAGTAGATGTGCAACCTCATACAAATGATATGTTGGACACAACATCTTAAGCTTCTATATTTAAATCACATTTTATTCTTCTATGTTTTAATCACTATATATTAAATACACTTGAATCATCCTTTCATAGAGGGGAAGGGTGTTTCTATAAACTCATCAGATAACTCCTTTTCCTACTCACCTAAATTTTCCACGTTATATGAATTCTCGCAACTCTCTATGTGTGCATGTGCATAGGACACATGCTAATATACATTCAAGGAACTCCTACAATTACAATAATATATTTCTTATAATAATCTCAAAATCATGTTGTTCTATGTGAAAGCACACTCATGCACATTCTTTTACTAAATATAGATTATTAATTGGCTTTATTTAAAGCAACCTGCTACACATACATCTTCCTAAATAGATAATAATTAATTAATAGTAATGCTACTAAAGTTCAATTTCCTTATTTTTGGTGGAAACAAGGCAAAGGTGTGGAGAACACAACTCTAGAGGATAATTTGATGTTCTGTAAAGTCCTCAAATATACAAGAGATGAACATGAATCATGGTTGGGGAAAAGTCATTTTTCACTATTTGCAAGTCAGGTGGAAAGTGTCGTAAGTTAACACTTAAACGATCTATTAGATGTGTACATTAAGAAACTGTTAAATTTTAGATTTAAGAAGAATGATTTAAAGGTTCAAACTTAATTTTTAACATTCTTATTCTTGCGACCATATTTCCTTCTAAGAACACATTTAATGATTGTGTAAAGCATTTCAACTTGAGTATCTCAGTGGATTGAATCATCTTGTTTGGTCATTTATTTATATTAGATCATGAGAGTGAAGTGAAATAAAAAATGATTGGTTGGTTAATGAATAATTAATTGACCGATACAACAATTGACAAAGTGCATAAGAATTTAGGTAGAGTTTCAAGAGAATAATCAATTAATTTTAGATAATCGTTTTACAATTTATATTTCACATTAAATTAAATAACTAAAAATAACACATTCCAACATTTCTAATAATCCATATATTTTTCCCTCAAAATTTAAATATAAATTTTTTTTTTGGAAATCCTAAATAACTTTTATATTATTTATATTAAAAACAATTCACATCTATTCAACAATTTCAAATCAAAGAAAAAACAAACAATCTACAAATTTCCACCCAAAACCATTGCTTCCAATTGCACACAAACAATCTACAAATTTCCACCCCAAACCATTCCTTCCAATTGCACGACCTTTGAGCTAAGGACAATTGTCAAAATTAAACACAACTCTTAAAAAAGGGCAAAAACAAACTAATCAAAATTTCCCATGAAATTGCAATTATGCTAATTTCCACCCTACCTCCTTATAGTGACCCACCATTAACCAATGAGATTGTTTCAACATTGAGGAGGATGTGCCCACAACATGTAGGTTGTTGTTTGCCCCATGTCCTGCCACATAAATCCACGCACCTCCATGACATTTGCACATTTCAACCATGCAACCTCTCAAGGACCCTTTGAATACAAAGATTAATGATGGTTGTGCCCCACAACTTCTAAAGCATTAAGTATAAAGATTAATGATGGTGCATCTTTCCCCCACATTTTCGGCCCATGATAGGACTGAAGAAAAAGATCTTCCCATCACCATGGGCATTGGAGGGGCCAACCTAGGTAGGTAAAGTGTTTTTATTCCGAAATTTCCTTGCACATGAGGTCAAATACCAAGAAAATAATGTTCCATTGAAAGAACATAATGAAGTGCCCATGCCAACGTGAGCATATATGTCCTTTTAAATGGCATTATCAACAATTTGAGTCAATCAAATATAAATTCCAAGTCAAAAGTTCATTTAGGTTCATCATTCTATCCCTACACTTTATTTATGGGTAGTGATTGGACTAATAAAAAAGAAAATTATTATTATTCTAACCATTGGTTGTAATTGAATGAGTGGTTTGTTAGCTTAGAGTTGTATGACAACTTTCTCTTTCTTGGATGTTTCATTAGTGTGATGCTCATCAAATAAAATTTGAGACTTTTCAAAATGGCCCTCCAAGTGTTGTATTCATATCCTTCAAGAGGCTTCTACAAATATGTACATGAGAGACTGATTTTAAGGTTGACAAACAACTACCTCATAAAAGAATTTAAAGCATTATGAGAAAAGTTCAATAACCATTAAGGGTACCCTAACACTTATGTTGCACTATCTCTTACGTTAGTGATTTAGATTTAAATCAATTCATTAAATAAGTTAGAAATTTAAGTAATTAAATAATAAATTAGATTTGGATTCAATTGTTTTAAAACGAGTAGTTACTTAGGGTAATAGGGTCTATTTTTGGATGAGGTGGTGATTTAATTTTTAATATTAATTTTTAATTTTATTATGAGTATAGTTTGAAGTTAGAATAGTGATCAAAATATTGGTCATAATTCTAGTAGTGTTTTAATTTATGTTGTTAGGGTCATATTGTGTTGTTTAGTTTATTTGACACATTCTATTCATATTCTAACGTGATTTGTACAATATATTATGAAGAATTTAATCTATTTTTGTTGCATTTCAATCTTCTAGATGATTAATGGATGAAATCACATTTATAATATAGGATGAAATCACATTTATAACATACTTACAATGTAAAATGTAAATGTTGGATGTCCTGATGTAATATTGTGATGTCTAAATTTAGAAATGCAACTCAAGATTCTTTCTAATCAAATCTATTTACAGAGTGGGTCTGGTTGACACTTGATGGTTGTGATTTATTGAGGAATGTCTATAAGTACAATTATTGAGTTGCTCAATTTGACATTTTTGTTGTCTAGGTTGACAAAACAATAGTTACTTTCTAAAACAGCTAGGCCCAAAGAAAGAAACTTGAATTTTGGGTGAATAGGGTTAGCTTGTGTCATGTTGACTAGTCCCAAGTGAGAAAAGCTTGTAGATAATGGTTGGCAATGGTTATGTTAATTGCTAATGGTATATGTTTGATGAGTTTTGGGGCAGCAATCAACTGGTATGTCAACTAGGCCAAACTAGGTAATATGATTACATATTTAATACATGTTGAAGGTGGTGTACAATGATGATATAAATGCATAGGGAATGCACATTTAGTCTTTACATTTTAGTCACATTTTAGTGTATGTGTGAATCTAAATGTCGCATGTATCCTAAAGTAAATAATATAGTAAAAGAAATAGGTAAGCGTAAAAGGATATGATATTGGATTTTAATATGATATCTTGATTCCACATGCATATAATCCAAACACCATGCTTTTGTACCTAAACCAAATAATGGAGTTTACTTGTTTTGTACATAAAATTTATAGTCATTATTCATTAAATAGAAAATACATGTGAAGTGGGACTTGTAGTAAGAATTGAAGATGGTGTTATTTTTGGGATGGATTTTAGGGAAATGTGGAGCTGGAACTATTATGGCCCTTATAAAGTATACGCCTAGTGAGTAGTGTAAAGGGATCATGACACAAAGAAATTGTATAGTTGAAACTAGAGTGTGCCTCACAATATATGTGCATAATTATTTTGTAAATATTTATTGTTGTAGACAAAATCAAGATGCATAAGGCAATAATAAAGTTGGAACTATTGTAGCTTCCCCCATGTATATGACCATGACACAATGCAAATATCTTGTAGATGGAATAATGAGGCATAAACCGAACGTGGAATTGAAATCAATGTATATATTATGATTTATGTGAACATACAAAACTAGTGTATATAGAATCATGAAACATCAGGAAATCATAAAATTGGAATTAGTGTGCATCCCATCACATATCTGTGCATAAAACTATATAAATTTGAGATGAAAAGGATCGAATTTCCCCATTAAAATAAAACATATGTTTGTGAAGTTGATTTGAGGAGAGAGAAGAGATATAATTCACTATGGCAATATAATGAACAAAAACTTTATAATAGTGGCCTTGGATTTGATTCATTTGATTTTATCATTAATACCATAACCATTTAAATGATAGGCACAAGGGTGACTCAAATATTTTAGCTATATGAGGTCAATAATAATGTGAAATGAATGACAATATGTCAGATATCATAGCATAACAATAATATAAGACTCATATAAGACATGTTTGTGAAGTAATAATATAATATTTGTCATGTAAGATGTTATAATATAAGAATGATGTAAGAGATTTTTCATTATGTGAAAATAATAAGATGCCATTGTAAATAAAAATATAATAAACTTAATGTAAAAATGATATAACAAATGTATCATATGCCAATATTTCATTGTAAAAAATAAATATAATAAATGCTATATAAGATGTTATCATGTAAGAAAGACATAGGAGATATTTCATTGCATGAAAATATTGTGAATGCATCATTGTGCAAAGGACATTATGAATGTATAATTTTGTGGAATAATATAAAAATGCAATTATGTAAAAACTAGGTGAAGGTGTCATCATGCGAAAATGATGTGTGCATCTCATCATGTGAAATTGATGAGATGGTTTCATTGTGTAAACATAATGAAAATGTGTCATTATGTCAACAGTGCTGTGAATATTTCATCATGTGAAAATAACATATGAAAATTTTATTATGTGAAAATAGTATGAATTTTTCATCCTATAAAATGATGTGAATGTGTTATTGTGTAAAAATAATGTAAAAAATTCATTACAAAATAACTTTGAAAGGAATTTTATGTAAGCTATTATCATTTAAAAAAACATATAAGGAAAGTTGTGTATGATGTAAACATGAAAAAGGAACACCATGCTAATTTTGATGACAAAAATGATGGCCTGATGTCACATTAAAGTGTCTATATACTTTTTTACACTAATGTTGTTCCCCTAGGGGAGATAAAGTGGCTTGTGTGCATCTTAAATTACAATAGATGCCACTCAATTAAGAAAATCAATTAAAATGTTATTTTTAAGAATTGGCCAAGTTCTATGATAACATTGTACAAAAGTAAATTACTGCCATTACAAGATATATTTATGCTATACAAGTGATTGGATGTTAAGAGAAAGTGACATTTTGTTGTGTTTAATGATGGAAAATGATGTGTAGGTGTAAAAAAGTCAATGTAAAATTTGAAAAAGTAAAAGGTAATTTGGTAGTTAAGGAAGTTACGGTCCATGAAATCATAAAGCGAATGAATTTTTTATGAAAATGTAAAGAAAACCATACCAAACAAGGTACAAACTAGAAAAAGGGGAGTTGATATTTTATTTTAATATAAATGAAGTATCTTGAGGGATGCTTGCATTTATTTGTGTTATACCAAGTCTGTAAGGGAAAAAAAAGTTAGTTTAATGATAAATAAAAGGTGTTAAAATAAATGTTTTGTGAAAAAAGGGAATGTTTATGACATGTTTTTCTTTCAAAAGGCACTAAGAATGTTGGATTTTCTAACATTTATAATAAACAATAATATGTGTATTTTGTAGATATTTGTGATAAGGGAATAGATCTCTAATGTAGGGTTATGAATCCATGGAATAGGGAGGGTGTTGAGGTACTTAGATAAAGAGTAAAGACTAATTATCTGAAATAGTGTCAATTGAAGTAGTTGGATGTAGGAGAGTTGATGGAAATAATTCCTTAAATATTCCATGCACACAAAAAAATAATTTCTTGTGAGATTTCTATATAAAATTTTATAAGTAGAGGGTGATCACCCAATAGCGTATCCCGGTTGTGGAATGGGCCAAAAAAATGAAATCAAAGAGCTAGAAATTATAAAACACCTTTAAATCAATATATATCTTCAAATCAAGGACCTTCATTTGAAGATGATGTCATCATGACCTTTGAATGAAGGAATTTTTTAATTTTTAATTTTTTCATGTTCAAAATGCTCCATGCAAGGGGACTTTGAATGAAGTTCAATCAAAGTTCTCTTTGATGTCATCACATTATTTTTGACAAAGTGTTCATAGAAAGTTTCTATTTCAATGTAGGAGTTGGACCATCAAACAAAGTGACCATGATTCATATGAAATTTTGCAAGATTGTAGGCCTCATAGTAATATTTTCAAAAGTATATTTAATATATTTAATTTAATTTTTTTTACTCAACATAAGATTTTTACTAACATAAGATATTAGAGTTGATGATTAAACAACCCACAACTCCCAAGAACACCTGCATGCAAACACCTGTTGCAGAAAGAGAGAAGAAAGAAGCTAGAGAGACCTGAACGCATGGATCCATGAAAGAGGAGACATTCTTGATGTGCAAGAAAAAAAGTTGCTATTCAATAAAATGAATGTTTCTCAATAAGATTACAAGAGAGATCAATCCTTATAAAAGGAGATCAAAACCCTAAAAGGGTGAACAAACCTAGGTTGCATGATAATAATTAATAAAATAATTAATTATTGTATGCCTAAAGTTTAGCTTAAGTAGAAAGAGATAATAAGTGACTTAGTAATTAAATCAAACATTATTTATTTAATAAGAAAACACTTTATTACTCTAACACCCCTCCTTAAGATAAACTTTGGGAGAAGCTAAAAAACTAGAAAAAAGTACTGAAAGCAAATGGGTCTCGACAACAAAAGGCCTGATCAGGTACCCAAGTACAAAAGAGAGAATCTCTGAAAAGTGGAGAAATAGAGATAACCACATGGGAAAAAAATGTACTCCAAAAAGAGACAAAGACTAGTCTGAAGGACTGAAGCAGCCTCCAAAACTAGGAATGTTCCATAAAATAGGAACAAGGATGAACATGTACAACATCACTAAAGCAAGAAGATGCAAACTTTGTCAAGAAGTAACTAATGATCTGAATATCCTCCACTGAACTATGACTAGGTAGAGAAGACTGTAATCTACATGAGTGCCCTCAAATGCCATTACTCGAATCAAGAGGCAAACAAAAGCAAACAATTGAAGTTGAAGATACAAAATACTATAATCTGCACGAGTGCCCTCAAATGACACTACTTGAATTAGGAGGCAAACAAAGGCAAACACCTAAACTTGAAAATACAGATGGCTTAAAAATACCAAAGTTTGAAGAGCTGATCAATCAAAGTTGGAAGAGTGCATCCAAAAATAGGAAAGAGAAGAGTGTCCATATGGTAAATGATCCATCTGAATGCATAGGTACCTAGCAACTACATCCGCCTAGTACATAGAATCAAATACTAAATACATAGCTCACACTATTGAACCAAGGAAGTAGTAGAACCAACAGTAGAAACCCCCCATAATGCTGACAAGGGAGTAATGAAAGGAACACTGAAAATATCATCCAATATGAACTTCATGATGAAGAAGAATCTGAAACATCAAAGGTGTAGAGAGAGTACAAACACATATAAAGATACCTAAGGCTAATGTTGTTGGAGGAATGCTCACATGAAAAAAGTAGATGGAAAACAAAGGAAAACATCAAACCCCCCTGTCACTTTATAATAGGGTGTGAGTACATAGAGCACGAACATGTGCAAGATCTCATACATGCAATAGAGTGACACTTTATCTCAATGCATGTGCATAAAAGAATGCTACAAAAGTGAAGTATACACTGCTCAAAGAAGAGAAAAGGCTGCTAAAACAAAAGAATAGCCTAAGACAAGCCACCCCTCAAAGGGAAGAGATCCCAAAACATGTAACATCCAAGATATCCACCGGATTGAAAAAATTCAAGAAGTTGAATTAGATACATAGATGTTGTCATTATGGCAACATATGATCTACATGAAGATCGCACAGGACAGAGAGCAAGTATGACAAAGCACAAAGCAAAATTGTCTAAATATGAGACAATATTTTTGCCAGTATACCCAGAGATAGTTTTGATTAGCGATGATGATTGGAGTAAGTTCAGTGCTTGCACACTTGAACATAGATACCATGGTGACTATAGAAGACTCACCTAAGAGCGCAAGTCATTACAACATGTACAAAAGAAATTATGATAGTTTTACTGAAAATAGTGTCTAGCCGACATGACAGAGTATGAAGACAAAATTGGTAAAGAGTTAAGGGATTATTTTGTTTACCAAAATAATGTCTTAACAATATAAAGGGATCACATCCTAGATGCTAACCCTTGAGTAAAGATATATTTTGTATAATGCTTATGACAAGATGACTGTAAGAGTTATTAGTGTTAATAACTTGTATAAAGAGATGTAATGATGTAATTGTAATTACACATGCACATAGAAGTAAGAGCAACAATGATAGTGAAAAAGCAAGTGAAGAGATATTGATGCAAAGTTGTAAGTAGCATAAGGTTATGTACCTTAACTTATTTTGTAATATGTAACTATTGTACATTACTTGTTTGGGTAGTGGGCTCATCTAGTAATCTCATTTTTTACTACCAACTCTTAGCAAGGTTGAGGCTTCTAACTAGGCCTAAAGTCCCTTAATAAGGACCGAGACACTATATGCATGTAATAGGCTCCTAACAGGGTCAACATCCTTAACATGATACTTTTGATTAGTGGATCTTTGTGGGTACCATCCCCACCAGGGTTTTCCCTTGGCCAGGGTTTCCTCGAGGACAAATAATGTGTTATGAGTTCATTTATTTTATAGCTATGCATGTTCTTTAGTTTACTATGTTATGCATGCATTAAGATAATCTATTATATCCATAATTGGACAAAAGTAAAAGTTTGTAGAATACTGATTTACACCCCCCTCTCAGTATTCCCTATTTCTAACAATTGGTATAAGAGCTTAGTTACTCAGAAAAGAATCATTCAAGGAAAGCCTAGCAGCTTGAGTAAGATCTCTATGGATATGGATCAACTACAGAAGAATCTTGAAGAATCTCTTGAACAGATTGATATGCTTACTGAAGAAAGAGACACTCTGAAAGGAAAATATGTTGATGCAAAGAACCTCATTGAGAAACTGAAAAACAAGTTGGAAGATCTGAAATCAAAAAAGGAATTTGAAATTCAAATTGAAGATTGTGATGACAACCTAGAAAAAGAGAATGAGATCCTTAAACATGAATTAAAGATAGAAAATTTGAAGTTAAGTCTGAAAGATGGAAATAACAAGAATGAAGAAAATCTAAAATTTGAGAATGAAAATCTAAAGCTTGATAATGAAGGGCTAAAATCTAAACTTGGTAAAGTGACATCAAAACTTGAGAAAGTCAATTTGCAGTATGCTAAACTTGAGAAATACAATACAATTGTGAAAGGTGAACTGACTCAATCTAAGCAGCAACTTGAAAGATTATATTCAACTAGTGAGAAGATTGATGAACAAATGTCTTATAAAAAACCATTCTATGATAAAACTGGTCTTGGATTCAACTCATCCAAAGTAAATGAAGAAAGCAAGGAACCAGATCTAAAAGTATCTGAACACTAGTACATTTGACCTAGTTTTTCTACCAAATTTTTTGACCATGAAATAAAAAAGTTTTGGTTGGTCAGATTATAAAAGGAAAACTTTCATTTTTTTTAATCCATGCCCGTGTTTGTCGAAAGTTTGACCAATACTATGTAGGTCAAAATTTTGATGACCATGGGCATAACTTAAAAAAAAAAAGATTTCATTTCATTATTACCACTTATATAATAAATAGAAGTAGGGTTTTGATTTCATTTCATTATTACCATGGTGTATTTTTTCAAGGTTGCAGTGCGTGAAACCTCATTGACACTGTGTATTGGAAGCTCATTGAGGTAACCTTCACTTTGGAGGGTGGACTCGGCATTGTGGATTTGGCATTGAGGTAACATGATTTTGTTTTCCTGACTCTTGTGAGAATTTGAATGCATCTATTTATTATGATAATGGAACTATATAACTTGAATTGTAACAATTGACTGTTATTCCTTCACATGACAAAATATGTATGTATAAACAAACTAGGGAACTTCACAAAGTTAAGAATGCATAATGAAATTCAAAACCCACACTTGTAAGAATAGTTTTATAGAGTTATTAAGTTCATTCATTCAATACCTAATCGATAGTACAAATCAGAAACAAGACAGTTCTAATGATTTTCACAACACTGTGTAAGCATAACAGTTCACTGTGATATTAAATCTATCTATAAAATTGATTTCATAACAAAGGTAAATGCCCTAGTTAGGCGTATGTTATGAGTTTAACTAGTGAAGCAAATAAATGTTTGAAGTAGTGTAATAAATAGAGATTTGAGGTTCATAGGAACATTGAAGACTTTTGTGATTGTATCCATTTTGGAGGACGACTGTCTCAAGGAGAGTGTCAAAGAATCCCAATAACACTTGGGGATTCTGTGGTAAAACTTGGTGTTAGATGCAGAAAGCCAAGTTTGCAGGCCTCAGAAGCACTCTGTACTAAAGTGACAACTGTGCCTTGAAAGGTTGATAGACTGGTCTAAGGGATTGGTTAGGCCATTGTAAGGTCACTTAGGTTGGGTATAGTAGTTAAGAAACAAATAAGAAAATATAATCTAGCTATGATTGAAAGTGGAGAAATGGTTTATAATGTGAAATTCAAGCCTATATATATTTTAACCTCTTGATAGAAATGTTGAATCAAATGTGCAACCTTTGGCATTTTCAAGAGTTGTTTATACACTACAAATTTAAGCCTATATATATTTTAACCTCTTTCTACTTAATGCATGTCAATATTCTACATAATGTCACTTCATTCTTGACTAGTCTCTATTCTCCTTGTTTGACATTAGTAACTTCCCTCCTGCAAGAGTCCAACAATTGATTTATTTGTTGTCATGGACTTTCCACTCATAGATACAAACAATATATTTTGAAATAGCCCAAGAATGAATGCTTCCATTGCTGACTTCGACTGAGCTCTACCCTTTCTTCTTAAAGATGTACACCATATAATATACACTAATTTCTAGGCAATGTCTGAAACTATTGAAGTGGCTATTAACTCTTTCTTGCATTTAACTTCTTTTTTGCTCTAATTGACATACATTAATAGTTCTTATCTTTATTCCTGAAAATAAGAAAACAAAAGGCTTAAACAAATAATTTGAGGCTTTGAATTGTGATAATTGGATTGGATCAAATCATGGAGTTTTGGATTAAAATTTATCATATGAATTTTTTTATATGTTTTTAACAAATATAACATTAGATTTATCCATTTGCATAGTTCCTAGAGGTTAAGTATCCTTTATCTATTGGTTAATTTCTTAATTAACATTTAATTGTTCAATAATCAATCCCACAACTATCATTTATTAAGTTTATGTGAAGTTGTATGCATATCATTTTAATAACTTGGATTAACATTAGGGAAAGTCATGTGGAAACTTAATAATTACTAGCCTAGTTGCAGATTCTCCTTTTTGGTTTGAGGAGGTGCATACTCCTAAACAGAAGGGATACGTCTTCCATTTCCTACGTTGCTTGCAATATTTTAAACTCTTTGCTATGGATATATTAGAAGGAAGTCCACATGATGCACCCTGCCACTACTCCATATCAGGGGGATTGGGAAATGATTTAGAATATCAAAATTCTTCTACTGTGAAGATAAAATACTCCCACACGAATTTCCACCTACACATTTGAAATCTAGCATTTTCATCAAGGGCTATGTAAATCATTTGTGAATGTTAAAGGTGCCTAAAAAGAAGCTATTCTAAAAATAATCAACGTTAACTGATTTCTCAAACAAATACAACTTCAGAATTTTCAAATAGTTCTTGCTCCTATTTTAGAACTTGGGTTTATTATGTGTTCTCTGTTCTTTATGTCTCCAAAAGACTTTGAGATCTGAAATTTCAAAACATAAATGTAGGAAATGTAACCAATGAATTTTTAGGACTTAAAAACCCTTTTGGAAACTGATGTTTACAGAACTTAAGATGCTTCAGAGAGTTGTCCAGTTACAAGTCATTTACATGGTTTAGTTTGTATCCCCATGTTTATATGAAATGCTAAAGAAAGATATAAAGGTATAGCAAGCAAATCAGATTTCTTGTTACCTAAAACTCATATCAGCTAACAAGAAGGGTTGTTTAGAAGATTGTGCAAGAAAATAAGTTGCAAAAATGTAGAGAAAAAGTAGGGTAGAATTGCACCATTATGAAGTCAACACCACAACCTATCTTTGTTGCTGCGTCTGGATGGTGAATAAGAACTCTTTCAAGAACTTCCCTTTCATCTTCAGGCCGTAATCTATCCCCACTTTTGTAGCTATCATAATTACCAAAGTTGATGTCAGGCAAAATGTGTAGAAACATGAAAAGAAAACATGTTAGCAATTCCATCATTTGTCTGTTGTTTGGGACAGTCACCATAGAATTATTTGGACTATCTCTCCTCTTGCCTTGTAAGGTTAAAATTACCTTTTTTTCTTCCCTCCATGAATAGACCCTTATCGTCTTGCACTTGTGCAATGATAGGACACCAATGTGTGCACATAACTATATCTTCTTCAATCACACTACTCTTCCAATTTTCCATCTTTTGTTCACTGTCATAATCATCACTTTTTGGAACCATTATTGATGCTCCAATCTTCTAATCCTCTTTCATAGACCTCTTCCTTGTGCGACTATTCAAATCAGCATACTCTTTCTTTCCAAAACAAATAACCCTTATCTCATATGAAGAATTATTTTTACAAAGGCTTGAGAATAAACTTGTTACCATCCTTATGAACAAGTATTCTTGTACCCATCATATTTTCCTTCTTAGGGAATGCCAAGGTCTTCATGTAAATTTCTATCAACCATGAGATATTCACATGCCACCACTTCAACTTCCAAATTTGTTACTTCTTCCAAAGAATCTTCTGCTGCAACACTTTGTTGTTTTGGTCAGGACATACTAGTAGCTCAGGACATACTGATTATAAGTAAACTAGTAAATCAAAGGACATGCTTTTACTACTAAGTCTCTATTTTTTGGGCATACTGATTATAATTACTTGACATATATCACAAATGTTGCTAATTAAGGTTGGCGGGATGATTACGCCTATCCTAAAAAAAGACTATCAAATCATTATGCTTTCAAATAAATTACCTATCAACGTATCCCTTGCAAGGGAGAGAAGCCAAACACATAAAGAACATGCACATAAACACGACAACTGAAAAAATTAAATGAAATACACCAAGAAGTACCAAATAATGAATGCTCAATTGTTGTAATGGCAAAGCAATATCAAAACTGTCCATTTCTAGAACTTGATTTTTCTATAGTCCTAATGATTTTTCTTATTTCTTGTCTATGCTTGGTGATAGGATTTTAAACATTGTTGACATACTTAAATGGAATACACAATACCAAATGATGAATGCTCAATTGTTGTAATGGAAAAGCATCAGAACCATCCATTTCTAAAATTTGATTTTGTGTAGTCTTAATTATTTTTCTATAGTCCTAATGATTTTGAAATTTTTTGACAAAGAGTGTTTCTTTTTTTTATTATAGTATAAATGATTTTTCTATAGTCGTAATGATGTTTCTTATTTCTTGTCTTTTGTCCCTTTTTTATTTCCTATGTCTGTGCTTCGTGACAGGATTTTGTCATCTTCTTTTGATGGTATATTTCATTCACTCTATGTGGAATACTATTTTGTTCACTATTTTATTTCAGCTTCATATTTCTTTCATTTTTCATATACACAGAGACTACACATGTTGATAAAAAATGACCTATTTGATTTAGGTTTACTTTTCATTATTGTAAATGGTTAATATTTTTGATGGTACTCCTTGATGTATTTCATATAAAAATAATAAATGTAGTAATGATGGTGCGGTGCATTATTGATATAGGCTTGATGACTCTTGTCAATGTGCCAAACTATCAATGTGGTGGTGGGCAGTGTATGTTGAAGACTTCACGGACACCAAAAAACCCTGGATGACAATTTTGGTGTTGCCCAAATAGAAAAAAGGTTACTAATGTGTATATATTTAAAGTTTCTAATATAAATACTATTCATTATAATATAAGAACTAATGTAGACTGGGTATCACAGGGAAATAATGGCTGCAGATACTTTAGTTGGGTCGTTGAAAACTCATCTACATCTATCCATCCATCTCCACTTATCCACGATGAAGGATTTGAGTGCAAAATGTGTCAGGCTAGGGCAAATTCTGAAATAAGATTACAATGCCTTGTCTGTATTGTAATCGCATATCTTTGTTGTGACCATATGCAGAGATGAACTCAGGAATTGGTTAGTTTAGTATTTTCATATTGTAACTAATATTTTAATATTGATATGACATAACTTCTCTTTGCCTCAGGTGCACATATATATGGTTTACATCTTTTTTTAGAATAATTCTTCATGTTTATGGCTCAGGTGAGCCCCAATCTACTATCAATCACATGATTTAATGTATAGTGTTTTCTTAGCTATTCCATTTGTTCCTTGACCTTGACTATGGATTGACTATCATTTTCAAGCTTGAGTGAGGCTTTGTACCATGCAACATCTGCAAATTTGTACGCGATGATGATTTATGCTAGAGGTAAACTACATGTGTCATGTAAACAACATGGTTGAATGCAATCTCTTTTGCGTGTTTTCAAGAGTTTTCCCACCAATACAAGCATAAATAACACATTGAACGTAATCTGCGGATGCTGCATGGTATGAAGTCTCATTGAAGTTTGAGCACAACGTGGTATGAAGTCTCCCTTTATAAACACGACAGCTAAGAAACATAAATGCAGATTTCACAACAGTTGAGAAACATAATTGTAGGCATCACGGTCACAATATTTTGGAGACAACGTAATTGAGTTGTATACCCAAGCGATGGAGTGTAACTTCTGCACCTCTGATTCCAAGTTGACACTACGGGATACAAAGACCATAGATAAGGAATAAATTTAGAGAGTGGAGGAGGTCCATAACAACCAAAATAATACAGGATGAACCTCAAGTTAAGTGAGGCAACTACAAACATTTTAATAGATTTTTATTATTAAATAATGAAATTTACATATACTAGTGTTCTAAGCCCCCTCATTACATGATTTATTATTGTAAGCCCCCTCTAACTTATGCATCTAGAAAATGAAACTACAACCTGTTGGGATTGAGACAAACCTTAGAGAACAACAGAAGCTAGGAATGATCGCTTTCCAACATCTGTTGAATACATCTATAGCTCATGAATACAAGGTGTAGCTCATGAATACAAGGTCCTCCAATAGATGTATTCAACAAATGTTGGAAAGTGATCCTTCCTAGCTGTTGTTGTTCTATAAGGTTTGTCTCAATCCCAATAGGTTGTAGTTTCATTTTCTAGATGCGTAAGTTAGAGGGGGCTTACAATAATAAATCATGTAATGAGGGGGCTTAAAACACTAGTATATGCAAATTTCATTATTTAATAATAAAAATCTATTAAAATATTTGCAGTTGCCTCATTTAACTTGAGGTTTGTCTTGTATTATTTTTGTCATTATGGCCCTCCTCCACTCTCTAAATTTATTCCTTATCTATGGTCTTTGAATCCCACAATGTCAATTTGGAATCGGAGGTGCAGAAGTTGCACTCCATTGTTTGGGTATACAACTCAATTACATTGTCTCTAAAAAGATGTGACCATGATGTCTACAATTATGTTTGTCAAATGTTGTGTCCTAGGACCCCTTATGACCCTTTACGACCATTTACAACCTCTAAGAATACATCTTAGAGGTCTTAAAATGTCGTAAAGGGTCATAAGAGGCTCCTAGGAGGGGCTAGATGAGCTTCCACCTTCACATGGTTGGCCCTGTTAAGTAGAGAATGTTAATTAAACTATTCTTGAAACAAAGAGAAGCTCAATAATTTAAGGTCTCACTCCATAGACAAATTAAATTAGACTTACTAAGCCTCTTATTGTAGTTTGTAATAAGATTGATTTGCAACCACTAGAGACTACTCTACAAGCTTGAAGAAATGGCATATTTTGGCAAATGAAGAGTGGAAAGAAGATGATATTCTTGAGATCATGGATGGAAGCAATGATGCAGACTGTATTGATCCAGATATCTTGCAGAGGCTTGAAGAACTGGAGAGGGAAGAAGGGCTTAGGATGGCAACTAAGGGTGATGAGGATTTCACAATAGCCAACAAACATAATTGTAGGCATCATGGTCACATTTTTTTAGAGACAACATAATTGAGTTGTATACCCAGATGAAGTGCAACTTCTACACCTCCGATTCGAAGTTGACACTATGGGATGGAGAACAAATTGGAACCGAAGGTGTAGAAGTTTCTCTCCATCGTCTGGGTATACCACTCAAAAAATGTGACCATGATGCCTACAATTATGTTTCTAAGAGAATGTTAAACTATTATCGAAACAAAGAGAAGCTCAATAATTTAAGGTCTCAGTATAAGCACTAGAATTGAGTTTTTTGGCATGGGCTGGGAAATTTTTTTATATCAACATGTGATAGAGTTTGGGAAAAAAACTCTATCTCATGTTGATATACAAAAATTTCCCAGTCGTGCTGAAAAACTCAATTCTAGTGCTTGTACTACATGACTAGTGCCAAAACAGGGCTCTCCCAATCACTGACTATGACCCGCTGGCAACAACCAATAGAATGAGTGTGGACACCTGAAGATAAATATCAAATAGGGTAAAATCACCTGGAGGCAATAGCTGTAGATACAGATGAGGATATCCCAAATCCATAATATAATAAATATGGTGAAGAAAAATAGTAATGTAGAAATTATTACTATTTTGGAAGATGTAAATCCAACCAAGGAGATGCTGAAGAGGACAGATGAATTGATGGTGCGAGCACATCATTTTGAAGTAAGCAGTATTTATTATATTAGGGATTTCTAGGATATCATCATCTGTATCTATAGCTATTGCCTCTATTGTTGCAGGTGCTTTCCCCCTATCTTGAACATCAAATTGTGACAAAAATATCAGTAAAACTATCATAATAACTCCATGAACATTGTTTTAAGTAATTATCTATGAATGTTGTGTATTAATATTGAATTATATGTCATGTTAATGAATATTGTTATGTGTTAATGGGGAATTTAGATTGATGTTAGGGGGAGTGGGGGTGAGGCTAGATGAGCTTCCACCTTCATGTGGTTGGCCTTGTTAAGTAGAGAATACTCAAGTATTCTCGAAACCAAGTGAAGATCAAACTAACATACCTTCATTATTTAATCAATTTCATTCATTCTAGGTCTTTGCTCATAAGTGCATTTTGAATGTGTCATTGTCAAGCAACTATCAAATAAAAAACTAGAACGACCAATAGTCAACTTCTCATTGTCATTGTTTGGCATGATTCGACTTCATTTTGTGTAAGTATTCTCGTATTGAATGTGTCAACCTATCTTGGGATAATGTGGATTATTTCATTGGTTTTTGTTTTTGAGTAGGTGAAGTGTTAAATCAGTTCCTTTATTCTATTCTTTATTTCTTCAAACTGTAGGAGGGCTTGACAGATATACTCAACATAGAATTGACTACTAGTTTGGACAATTGAACACACTGAGTCTTTGGCTTGAGAGAAAGAGTTTGGTAATGTTGTTTCTGGAGATCTATACAATTTTCCTCAGTGGCCCCTTTTAACAGGTATTTTTATATATATGTAGTGTACATGTTTTTTTTAATACAGATTCTTTTTGTGTATATGCTAGTGTTATGGAACCTAAATAAATAATTATAAATGTAATAGATAATGTCTTCGATGATGGAATTGATGTACCACATGTAAACCAAAATCCAAGCTTAATGGCATTTTGTGCAAAATGAGTTTGTCTATTAGTATATCAGATTTTGTTACACCCTTCATGACTGTAATGTTTAAGTTAAGTATCGATGCAATTTTCTAAAGTAGCAAGTTCTGTTTTCATTGTTTTTTTTCTAGTGGTTCTGAGGAGATCAAGAATTATCAAGGAAAGATATTGAAGTGGAAAGGAAAAGTTTCTGAGAGGTTACAAATATTGAGTCATCGATCAGGTATACTTCTTTTTAAGTAATTGCTACAGAAATGGTTAAGTTTTCCTGAATTTTTAAAATAAGTCATAATTATTCAGTATCATATTCTTAGTTGAAAGTTGCAGGTCTTCATACCATAAATTTTAGAGTACGATCATCCTCCCTTTATTCCAGTGAGGGATTGGAATGAGTTCATTTTGGATGCAAAGGAGAAAGGAGATGCTCAAAGAGGAATTACACCAAGAAGTGAGAGAAGAAGGTATGTAATAGTATTAACTACTAGTACAATGTAGTAATGTAATAATGGCATTTGAGACATACAAAAATTTTAAGGTTAGTAGATATTATATGATCTGAATTTAAGAAATTTCCCTCAACAATGTTACTATTGCAAGAATTTATATAAGAGATAATCAGATGATCAAGTAATCTTCATTACTCTTTCTTTTACACATAAATTAGTATTTAATTTTATTGGAGCAAAGTTAAGTAATCTACATCTTTAAAGTAGCACTAATTAACAATTATATCCATATCCATAGATGAGGAAGAATTTGAAGGGCTTCCAAAGGACAACTCAGAGATCATAAGGATTGCCATCTAGGTAGGGACCCCAAATGGATGTCCATGTTGCTTGCCACTGGGGCCAAAGTTCCACTCTTGGGCTTAGATAGGACAATCAAAGATCCTCTATTATGACCATCTCGCCAATTCCATAATAATGGTTACTGAGACTTAATGGTAAGGACCCCAAATTTTTGCTCTTGGGCTTAGTGTGAGATAGCTTCAGGCAAACCTATTGTGTTTCTTCTCTCATGTATTAGATGTAGCCATACATTAAGTTAATAATCAAATGACTATTGAATGAAGAATAGAGATGTATGGTAATATAATGTATAAAGATGGAGAAACAAATGTCAAAGAGACAAATACTTGGGAGCCAATGACAATGCAACTTTAGTATATGTTGTTGTTATAGAGAAATCGGTTAGAAACCCATCAATAATATATATATATATATATATATATATATATATATATATATATATATATATATATATATATATATATATATATATATATATATATATATATATATATATATATATATATATATATATATATATATATATATTTTGACAACATTATGGACCCTGATTGGTCACAATTTCGACGAACATTGGTTGCATAGATAAAAGGTTTGATCTAAAATTCTTCCAGGTAATTCGATTGGTAATTCAACCACTAAGGAGGTCAGAATTTTGACGATAGTTTTTCCTGTCGTATAATCGACGAGAAAAAGTTTGACAATAGTTTTGGTTGTCTGTTCAACCAATGAGTATCAAAAATTTGACTAATCCTCATTCGAAAAATAGGGTAAAATTTACTAGTGGAAAGTATAGATGAAAAGAAGGCTGATAAAGTTGACAAATCTGAAGATGCACCTAAAGAAGAAGAACCATCTAAGCAAGAGGAGTCATCTAAAGGTACACAAAGAGAATTTAATGGTAGATGCTTTGTTTGTAATACTTTTGTTCATATGAAGAAAGATTGCACAGGTAAGCAATTTAAACCCCTTAATGGTTATTGTTATAATTGTCATGGTTTTGGACATAGAGCTATGGAATGTAGAAAACCTAAATTTATTGAGAATAATAATAGTAGAAGAATGTTTAGAAATACTAACCATGCAAATAAAAGACCTACCAAAGATATGAACAGAAGAAATGGAGTAGTATGTTATAGATGCAACAAAGTTGGACACATTGCTAGAAACTACAGATCACAAATCAATCAGTCTGGACCAAGATATAGAAACAATGGAATAGTTTGTTAGATATGTAACAAGATTGGACATATAGGAAGGTTTTGTAGAATGAACAATAGGGTTTCTCATCCTAATCCTAGCCCTAGAAGTCATACAAGGAGAAATGAAAGTACAAGTAATAGTCAGAAATGATGTAGTAGTAATTCAGAAGAAGTGAAGTTTGTTAAAGCCACAGATCAAGGAGACATATTTAGCACTGAAGATAATCAGAAAGGTGAAGTATCAAATGGTAAGTGTGAATCTCTACCTAACCCTTCTAAAAGTACTTAATTCATGAAAAATACAGTAGAATAGGAACTTAGAATAGTGTAGAAGTTGATATATGATGAATTGAGTCTTGCAAAGTTAATGCAAGGTAGTATATGATGTATTGATGCTATGGTTAAGAGCACATAGAAAAATATTGTGTTATGCAAGATCGCAAGAAGTTTTAAGTTTTACAGGTAAGCAGAAACAACTTTTCAGAAAGAAGTAGCAAAGGAATTAAATGTGATGTCAGATTTATGTGAGATTGAAAGGATAAAAGGTTATGATCGGTATTATTTGATCTTCAAGGTGAATACAAGTGTTAAGGAGATCAAAGAGAAGTGATTGAAGGAAATTTTGCAAGGATTTGGTGAAGGATTTTCGTGTCGAATCTACGCAAGCCCTAAATCATGGAATCGAGGTATTTTACTTAGCAGATCTATAAATTGGTTAAAGAATTTGCAAAAGTCATGGATGTTTCATTGATTCATAATGTAAGAGATAAGTATAGACCTAAAATCAAAAGGGAACCCGTAGAACCCTTGGAGGAAGACCCTAAGTTAGCTTTATCATCCGTACCAGGTGGAGTTTTACACTTAGAAAATGTTAGAAGCTATTTGGGATGTAAAATTGAGACTCTTGGTGATAGTGATTTTATAGAAGAATATCAAAAGATTTACAGTCAAGATATTTCATTGAAAGTAGGGTTTGAACATTTGAAAGATAATGAGATCATTAAGTATTCTTTATAATATGAGTTTGATGATGAAGAATGCACCAAGATAATCTTAAGTAGAATTTACAATGGGAAGTTTTGGTTAGATGATAGAGTGATAGAAATCATAGCTGACCTAATTCATGAGGTAACTGGTCTATCTAAAATGGGAGCCATACCTTTGAATGAGAAAAATAGTTATAGACAACACAAAATCATCTTACAATGGCAGAGGAATAGTAATTAGCAAGATACAACAAGATGATGTTAGATATTTGTGCAAAATCCTTATAGCTAAGTTTTGTGCAAACTCAAGAGAAGATGACATGGTAGCTAGAATGATACATGTAGCCTACTTGATGTGTGTTGACAAAGTTCAAGTTGACATATGTGAAATTTTGAGAATTCAGTTGTTTGAAAACTTGGAGAAGATTAAGAAGACTAAGAACTCTCAGTTTAGATTCTCATCATTGATCACTTATATGTTTTTCCATTTGTTAAGAAGATTCCCTTACACTATTAGTGATGATTGGAATGATGGTAAAACTACAATGGAAAGGATTAACAAATTATACATGAGACATCTTATTGACAAAGTCAATGAGAGTGCAATATTGGTAATCAAAACATTTCATAATTTGATGACAAGTAGAACAAGGATCCCACAGTCTTTAGTAGAGAAGTATAAGAATGAGATATGCTTTATGGTTGATACTGACCTTACATTCATTGAAGCAGTAGAACTTAGAGTATAATTCATAGACCCTCTTGGCTATAAATTTTTTGGAACAAAGATAGAAGAGTATGTGAGCAGATTGCTTAAAAGTAAGTTGGACATTCACAACAATAGATTTGGAACCTTTGAGGAAAACTTTATCTCGGCAAAGACTATCTTAGAAGAAAAATAATCTAAGAAGAGAGTAGAAAGTACAATCAAGAAAATATTAAAGGACACAAGGATGACTGCACAAGAATTTTTGATAGCTAAGCAGACAGTAACAACAATTAGAGACATAGGACAAAAGGAAGTTTTGTCTATTCCACCTCTATCATCATTTGCAGTACAACAAGAAAACATACAGATCAAAGTAAAAGTGGAAGAAGCTGAGAATGACAAAGAAGCTAGAAAGTCCACTAGATCATCCTCTTCTACACCTAGTAAAAGAGTGAAATAGATTGCTACTGGACTGGGCAAAAGATAGAAAAATTTAGTGCCACTAGTACAAAGGAAGATTGTAGAAATAAAAGATGATGAAGAGACACCGGTAAAGAAGAAAACTTGGAAACCAAAGATAGAAAAAGTGAATGAATAGATCATACATGATGGAGACTTTTCAAAGATGAACAAGTACTATGATCTCTACAACTATTCAAAGAGATTGAACCTTGAAAATGCAGTTGGGAGACATATGATATTGACTGACAAGAAGTTTGACACAATTCAAGGAAAAATACTTGATGATTTATATGAAAAATTGGTAAACAGGAAGAAAAGGGCAACAGAAGAAGACATCAAAATCAGAGAAAATCTTGTTAGGAAGCTATGTGTTGTTAAGGATGAAGAACACTTCAAGCAGATCATGAAATATTTGAACACCCATTTGAGAACAAAGAAAAGAACTATTTAGATTATGGGAGGCAACTATGAGGAAATCAACAAGGAAACATACCAAGCAATAGTTAAAGTGATGACAAAAAGTGTTGGAAATCAATCAGATGCAGCAAAACCAACAAAGCAAGCAAAGGAAGCAGAACAGTTGAAAATTCCCTCTCCACCAGCTATTAACATTTAAGATGAGACAATGAATGTGGAAGGAACCAAAATCACTTTAGATAGTGATGATAATCTTTTTAAGAACCTTGAGAACATTGTTGACAATTCAGCTTTTGAAGAGCAGGATAGTGCTAGAGGAGAAGAATAGAGAGACACAAGAATTGAAGAGACTAAGGAGATAGAGAAGCAAGTAACAACCCCCAGTCAAGAAGAAATCAGTCTAACACTTGAGACTGGTAAGAAAACTCAAATTGGATCTATATTTGAAAGCTTGGGAAAAGAAGTAGATGATGATGATCAGATGGAATTGATCACATCTCTGAATAAGATTATTGGGAAGAATAAGAAGGTAAAACACCTTGAAGGATCCCTAAAGGAGTTAACTAAGAAGTTACAAAGTATTGTGACTACATAGATTGCAGAGGTAGGCCCACTTGAAAGAGAAAATAAATTAATGAATACATTTGATGATGAGTTTACCAACTTATTTGATATAGCTAAAGTGAAGGCACAAGTAGCCTATGAGGCCAAACTACTTCTGGACATAAGTTAGAATATTAGGAATGATATCAACAGTCTTGATAGCTATATAAAAGACTTGAGAAGGAACTTGGATAGAGGTAAAACTTTGTACATTCAATTTACAAATTCTGAGAACCTTATATTAGAAGAAATTCAAAAGATTATGATCAAAGAAGCAGAAATTCAAATAGAGGTAAATCTTCTTTGCAGCCCCAATGTGAAGATACTTGACAATGAGAAAAAAATTTGCAAGCTTTATGATGAAATAAGGATTCTACATGATGACAAGGACGGGAAGCTGAAAAGATTCGCTCTTCTAAGAGAGCATATTTCTATTAATTTGAGCATTGTTGAAGGACAATTGAAAGAATGTCTTTCATCAAAGACATCTTTGCAGAAGTTTAGTTTTGCAAACCTCCAAGCCTGTGAAATTGCATCTTATGGATTGTGCGCACTACTCAGTGTTGCAGATTCCATTAAGAAGGCACGGGAGAAAGAGATAGAGACCATGAAGATAAACTTTGCAGATTGTGTTGCAAGCCTACTGGCTTTGCAATATTCAATCAAGGTATAACATTTTTGTCTGAACACAATTTTGACACCCTCCTTACCTTTTCTTTTTGTCATTGTTGTCAAAGGGGGAGAGATATATAGTAGAAAATTGATAAATATGATAAGGATGTATACTCTTAGGGGGATTACAGTATATAGATAAGATATATGGAGTTATAAGGACATTATATACATATTTTTTTATTATGGCCACAATTTTGAGATTTTTTGAAGTCTTATGACTTAGCCAATTTTCTCATATGTTGCCACCAATGACAAAGGGGGAGATTGTTGGAAATTTGGCTGAGTTAGATACTTAGATGTTGTCATTATGGAAACATATGATCTACATGAAGATTGCATAGGATAGAGAGCAAGTATGACAGAGCGCAAAGCAAAATTATCTGAGATAGTATTTTTTCCAGTATACCTAGAGATAGTTTTGATTAGCAATGACGATTGGAGTAAGTTCAGTGCTTGCGCACTTGAACATAGATACCATGGTGACTATAGAAGACTCACCTAAGAGCGCAAGTCAGTACGACATGTACAAAAGAAGTTATGATAGTTTTACTGAAGACAGTGTCTAGCCGACATGACAGAGTATGAAGATAGAATTGGTAAAGAGTTAAGGGATTATTTTGTTTACCAAAATAATGTCTTAACAATATAAAGGGACAAAATCCTAGATGTTAACCCTTGATTAAAGATATATTCTATATAACTCTTATGACAAGATGAATATAAGAGTTATTAGTGTTAATAACTTGTATAAAGAGATGTAATGATGTAATTGTAATTACACATGCACATAGAAGTAAGAGCAACAATGATAGTGAAAAAGCAAGTGAAGAGATATTGATGCAAAGTTGTAAGTAGTATAAGGTTATGTACCTTGACTTATTTTGTAATTTTTAACTATTGTACATTACTTGTTTGGGTAGTGGGCTCATCTAGTAATCTCATTTTGTACTACCAACTCTTAGCAGGGTTGAGGCTTCTAACCAGGCCTAAAGTCCCTTAATCAGGACTGAGACACTATATGCATGTAATAGGCTCCTACCAGGGTCAACATCCTTAATAGGATACTTTTGATTAGTGGATCTTTGTGGGTAGCATCCCCACTGGGGTTTTCCCTTGGTCAGGGTTTCCTTGAGGACAAATAATGTGTTATGAGCTCATTTATTTTATTTCTATGCATGTTCTTTAGTTTACTGTGTTATGCATGCATTAAGATAATTTGTTATATCCATAATTGGGCAAAAGTAAAAGTTTGTAGAATACTGATTCACCCCCCCCTCTTAGTATTCCCTATTTCTAACAGTTACTTCTTTTTGGGCAATTTGAAAGTGTGAGTAATAGATTTAATACAGGAAGGAAAAAATGTAGAATGAGCTATGTGTTGTATAAATTTGGGTTTTTCATGATTGGAAAGGAGTGTTTATTTATTTGAGTGCTAAGGATGAGGCTTAAAGAGGCTAAAAAGGGGCTAGACCTAGCCATATTGCAAGAGATATACAAGGATCATGGTGGTGAACCAGTTGATAATACATTTTGGAATCATAGAGATACTAAAATTGACTTCGGTAATTATAGAGATACTAAAAGATCTGTACTTTTCTAAAAAATCTATCAACAACTTGCAAATTCCTCCAATCTCTCATATTACCACTTTGGTTCCATTTTCTAGGATGGAAGCAAAGAAAAATCTAGGTGTAGATATAAAATATGGGAGTTTGGAGTCATTTGTTTCTCCTTGTGTTGTATTTTCAAATCCATCTATTGCAAGGGAAGATGGTGAGAATTTTGACTCCTAGCATTTTATACCTCAAAACCCACCCATGGGTGATAACGACATGGTTAAAAACCCTAGTTGGATCATATGCCTCATGATAATAAGAACTCCATGGAGTCCTCTAGATTCACTCGAGGAAACAAGCATAGGTAACAACCTTTATTTGGAGAATATATTCTATCATCGACTAGTGGCAATTGGTAACATAATATAAAAGTGATACTCTATCCTACAACTTGTTGCATTCCTTGCATCTATAAAAGAATATCAAGGCCTATCTTATGAGTTCTAAAAACTCTTTGTACAGGGACAAGTAGAATAGTTTCTATAATAGGTCATTTTGTAGAAATAGGAATGACAAAGTCTTGTATTAAATGAAATATATGAATACTTTTGAAGAAATTAATTGAAAATATCATTTGAAGATTGTCTCCTACTCTGTTTTCTTTCTATTACATAACTTTGTTTGTTTAGAATATCCAAATTTGTCTTCATGATAATTTCATGAATATATAATGTATTTACTAGTTTTCTTCAAGGAAATAGTATTGAAGAAAAATGCTTGAAATAGATAATAGAAATGTAGTTCTTAGAAAACCATTGATCTGTACTTGGTCTAAAAAACACACTTTGTCTCATAATTATTTTTTAGTTTATGACCAGTCACCATGTGTGCACCAACTAGTTTATAGTCTTCCATTTCAAACTTTTTCAACATTTCTTTAAGATACTTAGTCTGAGAAATAAAAATGCCATTCTTTCTCTGATTTATTTGCAGTCCAAGAAAGAGTTTCATTTCTCCTATCATGGACATCTCAAATTCATTTTCCATCTCTTTAGAAAATTTCTCACACAATTCATCATTGCCTCCAAAGATAATATCATCAACAAAAACTTCTATTATCAAAATTCCATCTTCACTAGTTCTTAAATACAAGTTACTATCAACATTACCTTTTCTGAACCCAAGGTGAAGTAAGTATTTGTCTAACCTTTCATACCAAGCCCTTGGAGCTTTCTTTAGTCCGTGCAGTGCTTTCTTCAACTTGCATACCATGTCTTCATCTTCGGTCAGAGGAAATCCATCAGGTTGTTCTATGTATACTTCCTCTTCAAGATCTCCATTCAGAAATGCAGATTTTACATCCATCTAATATACTTTGAAGTCTTTATGTCCAACATAAGCCATAAATAATCTCATGGCTTCTATCCTAGCAACAGGAGCAAATGTCTCTTCAAAATCTATGCCTTCTTGTTGTGAATAACCTTTGCATACCAATCTTTCTATCTCTTACAACAAATCCTTCTTCATTCATTTTATTTCTGAAAACCCACTTAGTTCCTATTACATTTTTGTCTTTAGGTCTAGGAACCAATTCCCAAGTGTTAGTTTTATTTATCCGATCTAACTCTTCCTTCGTAGATTTGATCCAAGATTCATCTCTACAAGCTTCATCATTAGTCTTAGGTTCAACTTGAGAAATCAAACAAATTTCTTCCCTTTTCTTTGATTTAGTCATTACTCCTTGAATTGTATTACCAATATAATGATGACATTAACATATAATCTCTAATAGAGATGATATTACATGGTATACCATGAAGTCTAATAATATCTCGAAAGAATACTTGTGCCATTGCGGGTGTTGTGAAAGTGGTATAGATTAGTGAAAAGTGAGCCACTTTGGTCATCTTGTCAACTGTCACCATGATATCATCATGGTGGCAAGATGACATAGGTAGACTGGAAAAATCAAGTCCATGGATATGATGTTCCACTTCCACTCGGGTATATCATGAGGATGAAGGAGCCCACCAGGATGGCGGTGCTCTGCCTTAACCCTCTGACACTCTAGGAACTTGGCCACCATCTCAGCAATCCTTAATCTCATGCCTAGCCAATGATATAGTCAACTCAAATTGACATGCATCTTCTTTACTCTAGGATGCACTGCATAAGGATCTCTATGGGCCTCTAGTGTGATAATCTCATGTAATCCTCTGGAAGAAGGTACATATATGTGACCTTTATGGCGTAAGAGTCCATCGGGCTCCAAAGAATATTTTGAAAACCTTTCTCTAAAGGGTCTCTAAATTGGAACCAACTCACAAATCTCTGCATACATCCTATCCTGATGCAAATGATGAAGGATGTGATCCCTCAAATCTGTGCTATTAGTCATAGCAGAAATCTCATGTTTTCTTCTAGTCAGGGCATCTATGACTACGTTCTCCTTCCCCTTGATGTAATGAACATCAAAATCATACTCGCACAAGAACTCCATCCATCTCCTATGTCAAGCATTAAGATTTGGCCTAGTGAAGATATATTATGGGCTTTGGTGATCTGAATGAAGGTTGAACTGATGTCCTAAAAGAAAATGTCACAATCGTACTAAGGCGTGCACTATTGCTACAAGCTCAAGGTCATGGGTGGGGTAATTAAGCTCATTATTCTTCAATTTCCTAGACTCATATGCTATGGATTGACCACTCTGCATAAAGACTTCTCCTAGTCCATCTAAAGATGCATCAATGCATACTACAAAATTTGTAGAAGGATTAGGTACAACAAGGACATGTGCGCTAGTGAGTGCTCTCTTGAGATGTGATAGGGTGAGATACTCTGGAAAATCCTTCGAAAAACTACCTATAATATCTTGTTAAACTCATGAAGATCCTAAATTTAATCATAGTGTTAGGTGCCAGCCAATCCATAATAGCTCTAATCTTCGATGGGTCGACTGTGATCCCATCCCTTGATCTTAAACATTGCAAAACCCATCTCTAGTTCTCCTCATGCTCCTTCTCACCTTGCAAATAAATCAAAATGTCATCCAGGAATACTACAACAAATTTATACAAAAATGTATAGAATACTCTATTCATGAGGCTCATGAATACAGTTGGAGCATTCGTGAGGCCAAATGGAACCACAATAAATTTATAGTGGTCATACCTCGTATGAAAGGTGATGAACTACAACTGATTTAATACCTGAATGACTTGAAGATCAGTGATTAGAGATCATCAAGTTACTAAAATGATATGTAAGATAATTAAATCAGTCATTATGTTGTCATTGATGTCAACTAGTTTTGACAATACTTATCATGTAAGTTACAAATATCTAAACATCTATAAAAGAGAGAAAAGATGAAGAACTGAGATATCTACATGGAGAGAGATGGATATGACAGATGAGGATAAGGAATACTTTGGGTAACTTATTGATGATTCTATGATCTCATATTGTTGACTTGATTATTTTGCATTAATCTATTATGAGGAAGGAAGAAAAATTGTACAAGACAATGTGGTTGGTAAATGAAGCACTTTAGTATACACCAAGCTAGTGTAGTGTGTACCGAGTGATAGTATTAACTGAGCTTGTGTTCGCCAACGCATTTCTTTTTTAATTGAGTATGGATGAAAGTATTAAATGCTTAGTTCAGCTGACTGAATTTTATGATTTGGAAATTGTTATGATTTAGAGATTGAGGATAAATTTTTTTATGAGATCCATGACTGACAAAATTCAGAGAAGATCTAAAGGATGGAATTGAAATGTGTTATTGACACAACTGCCGAGGAAGGTTTAAGAGGCAAAATCAATGAAGAAGAAGCGGCAAAATCTAATGGTTGATATGAAAATGGTTTATCTGTCTATATAATAGATATGAGTTTCTTTATTGAAACATGCCCGAAGAAAGAAGACTACAGAGATTTTGCATGAATATAGTTTCATGCATGCTTGAGCAGACTGGTTGAAGGAGAACCAAACTGTAGAATAGTACTGAGCGTCAGAGAGCTATTACCAAGTGAAAGTAAGTTGAGGAAGTGAATTGAAATATTGATCAGAGGGTTTTTATGGGCTTAGAATAGATCTGAACATCTGCAAATTAAGTTGTATTGTCGTTAGATCAACTACTATTTTAGTTTAACCATTGATACAAAAAATCTCCTAACTGAGTGGACTTAACCATCTTATGTTATTCCCCTATGTCATTCAAGGAATGTATATTGTTATCTTATTGACCTCATAGTGAATGCTGGTCAAAATTTAACTGTTAGTCTTAAAGCCTCTAACAAAGTCACACTTAACAGTGTGTTTGTAACCTTTAATAGGGTTGGCTCTTCACCGAGCTCACTTCAAAAGAGTGAAAATTATTTTGGGGTACCGGTCCTAGGTGGTTTTTCCCTTAGCAAGGTTTCCACATTAAGTCATTGTGTTATGTGTTTCTATGATGATTGTTTTATTTTCATACTTTACATACTGCATATTTGATTTGGTCAGTAATCACAATGAGTTAATTAACTGGTAATTGGTAAAAGGCAGAGACAGTTTAATAGTTTATGTTACCGAGCTGCAAAATTTATTGAAATTGTTTTTGAGTGTTACATCTTTGTATTTGGGACTGTAGGATAAATGATCTAACTAATTCAACCCCCTCTTAGTTATTCTAACAATTGGTATCAGAGAATTGGTTGCTTGGAACAAAGTTTTAAGGACTTCAATAGAAAGATTACAAGATGTATAAGAGGGAAGTGTCGAAGCTGAATAAGGATAACTTAACTATATGGAAAAGTTGAATGAAACTTCACATATCCAGAATCAAAGATTTTTCCTTATATCTAATTGAACATGGCTACTTACAACCACCGACTGGACCTTTAACTCTTGATCATTTGAAAGATCAACATGAACACAACATGACTATGATATAGATTGTTGCTGCTTTATCTGATGCAAAATTTGAGGATGTCAAGACTTGCACTACTTCAAAGGAAATGTGGGATAAACTTGCTCTAGTCTATGGTGGTGATGCAAATTTGAAGAGAGCTAGAGCTGAAAGCTTAAAAGGCATATTTGATGATATGAAAATGAAGGAAGGAGAAAACATTACACAATATAGAAACTGAATCTAAGAGGTATTCAATGATATTTGAGGAGTTGGTGGTGTCATTGATGAAGATACAGTGGTAAGTAAGATTCTAAGAACTTTGTTGCCTACTTATGCAATCAGAATATATGTTATACATGAAATAAGGTCTGCACCTGGTAGCACTCTTACTCTTGATAGTCTGATTGGTAAGTTAACAACTTTTGAGTTGAACAATTTTGATAATAGTGTTGTACCATCCATTGAGTCTTCTTTTATGTCTTCTCTGAAGATCGGTAAATCTAGCAATAGACATAATATAAGGAATGAAAGTGATAGTAATATTGATGATGAGCTTGATGAAGTTGAATCTCTTATGGCCCAAAGACTACCTAAAGGTAAAGGTAGATATAAAGGTAAATTACCTTTAGCATGTTTTAACTGTAAATAAGTTGGCCATATTGGTGCTAGATGTTCCAACACGAAAGAGGAAGATAAATACCAAGACTGATCTGGTGATGGAAGCTATGGAAGAAGAAACAATAGAGGTACCGACACTACAATAGAAATAACTAAGATCACAAAGATAAGGGAAAAAAGGCATGTTATTTGGTTAAAGATGAGGAGATTGACACCGACATCGATGATGATGTTGAGGTAGTATTTGTTACAATGAAAGATGATTCAGAGGAAGAGGAAAGGTATGTAGAAATAACACTCATTTCTAAAGTTAGTAAAAATGATACTTGGATCATTGATAGTGGCTATACACATCACATGACTGGTGATGAAGATAAGTTTGACCATCTTGAGCATTATAATAGAGGATCAGTCAAACTAGGTAATGCTACATCTTGCATGGTTAAAGGAAAAGGATCTTTATTGATAAATGATAAAATTAGATGTGATAATGCTTATTGGGTAAAAGGATTGAATTACAATCTACTAAGTGTAGCACAACTTAACAACTCAGGTCACCGAGTGGTATTTGAATGCAAGAAGGTGAAGATATATGATGAGAGTGGAAAGCTTTTCATAACAGGAGGACAATCAAAAGGTAACTTATTCTATCTTGACAATGCTGAGACTTCTTGTTTACAGGTGAAAAATGAAGATGCATGGTTATGGCATAAAAGGTTATGTCATGTAAATTTTGATAACATGATTAAGATCAGTAGAAGAGAAAAGTTAGAGGACTACCTTGCCTAACTAAACTAGATCTTGTTATGTGTCATCAATGTCAGAAAGGGAAGATGACAAAACCAAGTTTTAAAAGTAAAGACTATTCAACAAAAAGAATCTTGGAGTTAGTTCACACCGACCTATGTGGTCCCATGAGAACTCAGAGCTACTATGGAGATAGATACTTTATTCTATTTGTTGATGACTATACTAGATTGATGACTGATATGTTTTTAAAAGAGAAATTTGAGGCATTTAAAATGTTTAAAAGGTAAAAGGCTAAAGTAGAAAAAGAAACTAGAAAAGAACTGAAATGCTTGAGGTTTGATAGAGGTGGTGATTTTATTTTTGATGAATTCACTAACTATTGTAATGAGCATGGCATCAAAAGACAAGTTTCTGCACCTAGAACACCGTAGTAGAATGGGATTGTTGAAAGGAGAAACAAATCTATAGTGGATTGTGCAAGACCACTGATGATAGAGAAAAAGGTTGCATAGATGTATTGGAGAGAAGCAGTTAGCACAACTGTATATGTCCTGAACTGAGTTCAATTAAAGAAAGACACAAACAAGACACCCTAGAGTTATGGTTTGGATACACACTGAGTGTAAGTTACTTTAGAATTTTTGGTAGCAAATGTTTTATTTTGAAAGATGATAGGAATGAGAAATTTGACTCAAAAGGGGATGAGGGAATATTTTTTGGATATTCTACTAAAAGTAAAGCTTACAAGTGTCTGAACAAAGTTACTAATAAGATGATTGAAAGTGCTAATGTTAGACTTGATGAATTTGCTAATAAAAATGATGATGAAAGCAATAAGGATTTGAAAGACTATGGTAGATTTTCTTATGTTGAAGATCCAGAGTATCTACCAAAGCCATAGGTTGAGTCGATTGAGCATCAGGAAAATAACACCGAGAAACAACAAAGGGAAACTTGTTAGGAATAACAGTCCACAATACAACTGAGAGGGGGGGTGAATCAGTTGTATAACAGATTATTAAACTTTAAACTTTAAGCAGCACAATATCATATCCAATGAACACAATGAATGCCACCACAATAACATAATATTTTGGTCTCGAGGAAACCCTGTTAAAGGTAAAAACCTCGGTGGGAATTAGCACCCACAAATAATGTACTAAGAGTATAGTTGTAGACACCTAAAAATCCTTTAGAAAATAAAGTATTTTTATTTTCTGAAAAATCCCCGATGACATCATCATTTATTAATTATTTATTTATTTAATTAATTAATTTATTTTTATGTCATTAAATCCCTTTTTCTTAATTAAAAATATTTAATTAAGAAATCCCTTCCAAAAATGTTTAAATCTTATTTAAACATTATCTCCTTATTTATTAATTATTTTACTTAATAAATTGACCAAAAATCCCAAAATAAATAATTTATTTATTTTTTGCCCAAAACTTGGCCAATTTCCTTTAGACCACTAACCTCTTCCAAAATCTTCTAATTCCTTCTTAATCTCGATTAAAAAGCTAATCCCATCTTTTCTAACCCTAATCCCAAGGCCAAATATTTAATTAAGATTAAATATTTAAATTTCATATTTATGAAAATATTTCAATAAATATTCCCAAAACTTAAGCTTTTGGAATGAATAAACTTTTATTCCATAAAACCAAGGAGAATTCTAGAATCTTCTCAAACCCAACCTCTTCACCCATCCTAATCCTAAGATTATCCTAATTCCTCCCTTAACCTTGTCACATTCCCTAAACAAGGTTAGCCAACTCTTAAGCTTACCCCAAAGTCAACAAAGAGGGCTTCCCTTTTTGAAATGCATTGAAGGCATTTAAGGCCTCCTTATCCCTCTTACATGCACTTATGGTGCATTTAAGAAGCCCCTCACCCCTTTCTTACACCCTTTGACCTTAGGCACATTTCCCAAATTGTGCACATTCCTCCCATCTTTCAATCCAATGCCCTTGTGACACTTGTCACAAGGAGGTGGTCCCTAAACTAGCACAATCCATGTGCTCCCCTTTGAATGAATTTTGGCCTCTCTTAAGGATTTCAATCCTGGCCACTCATTCTTCCTTCCCAAATCTTATAAATACCCCTCCTTTCAAGAGCAAAATCAATTAGCTTACTTTCATTCTCATGCACTGTTATGATGCCATTTTCATGTTAGATCTTAGCAAATCATTCTAATTTAGTTTACTTTCAAGCATTTTTAGCTCATCATAGCTTAGTAATAATGGATTAACATAGCTTTTCTTATTGTTTTTCATAGCATAGCATCATATCACATCTCTAATTTGGTCTAAAATCAATCCTAGATTACCCATCATGTAGCTTAATCTCCATTAAAGCATTTTTGGATCCTTGAGGCCTTAGGGGCAAATCAGGTGTTCTATACCTATTTTTGTGCCATTTTGGGGTTTTCATAGATTTCAATCCATCTTAGAATGCATTTAGAGTATGCTCCAAGTGCTTAGAGAGCACACCCACATCCCTCTTATCAGAGCAAATCAAACAGTGCTTGGGTGCACCTATTTTTGGCTCAATCTGAGGTGGCTAGCTTAGAGTTTCCTTTTTTTTGTCTTGATTGTATGCTAGATTAAACTCTTAATGTTTGATTGATTTGAGCCTTTCAAAATAGATAACAAGTACCCTCGAAAGCCTTGCTCACAATAGTTATCCTTGTTAGAAGATATAGCCCTGTTAGGAGCTTATTGAAACATTACAGTACATAGTCCTTGTTAGAGGACATACCCTATTAGGAGTCAAGAACAAAAAGGAGGGCTTTCCTAATTACAAACAATTACATAGACCCTTTCTAAGATACACACAGTATCTAAAACAAGTCTACAATGATAACATTACAACAATTAAGGACCGACATCCTTAATTCAAATTCTTCATCCATCATACACGCTACATCTCTATAGTCATCTTCCAAATAGATCACCTTCCAGAGTACACACCACAGCCAATGTCATCCTACATTCCGTACCTTGCATAGTTCATAGAACATTCTTCAATACTCTATCTTTCATCTCTAATGTTTGCATGCACTAATTCCACATCACCTGAGAGCTATACACAAAACTCAGAGACTAACTCTGTCATTTCTCACTATCATAGTCAGTGACCAGTCTTCACCAAAATATCTCTAACTCATCAAATATGAAACAATAAATGAGGTGATCTTGGATATAATATCAAAACATCCTCCTAAACTCTCATCTATCTTTATAGCATCTGAAACATCTGTATAGTGTCTGTACATTGTGATAACCAATCTGATTCCCTCACAGAAACATATGTTGACATCAGTGACAAAACACAAATGACAATAGTATGAGTTCCCATTTAGTAACGTAGTGATTAAACATATTAAATGTATTAATAACCTCCCCATGCATTAGCAATATCTGACAAAACTAAGGATCGGGAAGAAGCTGTCGAGAAAGGAAATGAACCTGAACAGAATGAAGAACAAAGAAGAGATCAAGTGCTAGCAAGATTTTTTAGAAGACATCATCCTAAGAACCAAATCATTGGAGATAAGCAAGTTGAGATACTGAAAATAAGTAAGTTAAGACAAAATGCATGCTTAGTTTGTGAGTTTGAATTGGAGAATGTTAAGGTTTCACTTGAGAATGATGAATGGATCAATGCTATGAATGAAGACATAGAAAAAATTGAGAAAAAAAGACATGAACTTTAGTACCTAGACCGAAAGATAAAAATGTTATCAGTACTAAATAGATTTTTAGAAATAAGCTAAATGAGAATGGAGACGTTACTAGGAACAAAGCTAGACTTGTTTGCAAGGGATATGCACAAGAAGAAGGTATTGATTATGGTGAAACTTTTGCACCTGATGCTAGACTAGAAGGAGTCCACATGTTACTTGCATATGTTGCACATAAGAAATTCAAGGTCTATCAAATGGATGTTAAGTCATCTTTTCTGAATGGAATACTAGAAGAGGAGGTCTACATAGAACAACCAAAAGGATTTGTAGATCTAAATCAGAAATACATGGTATGTAGACTACACAAAGATTTATATGGATTAAAGCAAGCACCGAGAGCATGGTATGAAAGGTTACATACTTATCTTTTAATTATTGGTTTTGTAAGAACTAGTGAAAACAATAATTTGTACATGAAAGGAGGATCTGATGATACTATTTTGATTGCTAAAATATTTGTGGACGATATAATCTTTGGAGGACATGATCATATTTGTAAATCATTTGTTGATGAGATGAAAAAGGAATTTGAAATGTCAATGATTGGAGAGATTAAATTCTTTCTAGGCTTACGAGTTATTCAGCAGAATGATGGAATTTTCATCACATGATCAAAGTACATTAAGGAAGTATTGAGAACATTTGGCATGGAAGATGCTAAACCAGTAGGAACACCGATGGTTATAGGCTGCAAATTGACAAAAGATTATAAATTTATAGAGGTAAATCGGACATTGTATCGATCTATGATTGGTAAACTAATGTATGTAGTACATAGTAGGCCTGATATTGCACAAGCAGTGGGGATTGTGGCTAGATTCTCTACCAATCCAAAGGATTCACATATGGTTGCAGTGAAAATAATCTTGAGATACCTGAAGAAAATAGAGGATTATGGTTTATGGTATCCTAAGGAAGGCAAATTTGAACTAAGAGTTTACACCAATGCAGATTGGGCTGGAAATATAGATGACAGAAAGAGCACAATCGGAGGAGCATTTTTCTTTGGTGAAAGACTTGTAACTTGGACAAGTAAGAAACAACCTTGTATTTTTCAGTCTACTATTGAAGTAGAGTATGTTGTTGCTACTACAAACTGTTCAAACATTGCTTATATCAAACAAGTGTTGAAAGGGTTGAATGAGGTAATCACTAAGCCAATGATTATGTATTGTGACAACACTGGTGCAATAAATATTTCTAAGAATCCTATAATTGATTCGAAGATAAAGAATATTTCAATTAAGTATCACTACTTAAGAGAACAAGTACAGGAGAAGCAAGTCAAACTGGAATATGTTACATCAAAGGAGCAACTTGCTAATATTTTTGCCAAGCCTCTACCGAATGACACTTTTGAATACTAGAGGAATAGACTTGGGGTTCGTCCCCTATCTACCAGTCACTAATGTGATCTAAGGTTGCATTAGCCTAATCTTATCATAAGATCATTCATGTTGATGCAACATAGCTCAGACTTTGGATCATGTCTAAGGTTGTGAAAGATTTGAGGAGCTAGAATAGAGATTTGCATATCAGTATACAGAGATACATTGTCTGCACCGTGTTATAAAGTAAAGACCACCAAGATAACTGAGAGGGGGGGGGGGTGAATCAGTTATCTAATAATTAAACCATTTATCAACATTAACTTCAATATCAACTTCAATAGCTTCAAACCATATAATTAATGCAGTAACCAACCATAGAAAGATAATCATACACAATGACACAATAACACAAGATATGTTAACTAGGGAACCTCTTGATCAAAGAGTAAACCCTGGTAGGAATGATGCCCACAAAATGATGCACTAATATGAAAGTTCCTTGTTAGAGGATGGACCTTGTTAGGAGTCTTATGAAATACATTTAGTACATATGAATCTCTGTTAGGAGATTTTGAATCCCTGTTAAAAGATTCTAACCCTGTTAGGAGTTATGGAAGATAGAAGGACCCATTGCCCAAACAGCTTCAAGGCAAGATCTCTGAACTCACTGTTCAATAGATCTTAGAATTATTCAATAGAATAATATGAAATATGTTACCTACTTCACTCTATTGTAAAACTGCACTCTCTGCTACACAAGATCACAAATCTAGATCTTTGTACTTCGCAAGTCTTCCTTCATCACTAAATTAGCTCTTTTCTTCACTTCATGCATACATTCGCATCACAACTTTCACAACTTCATATAAAAACTATGACAATCCTCTCATAACAAGGAAAAAATTCCTTCCTTTATACCACACTCAAATAATTACAAATGAGTTAGCATGCAAATACAAAATAATAATTTCAACACGCTACATCAAAATTACATAAAACTGTCGGCTTCTAGATACAATAACTTTCCAATCGTGTGACCTCAAAGTTTTCACTATGAACCACATCACCACCAATGAGTCTAGAACTTCCCTTTAACTGCGTAGAATTAGATTCCATCCTGGTTAGGAGATATCCTCCGATTACCAAAAACTGCTACACAGGAATACTGCTAGAATACCGCTTCCACCAAAATGCTTATAACTTTCATGAATAAATGAATTTATTTTTGCACTCTTAACCATAGGCTAATAACACACCAAATAACATACCATTAATTGTGCATAACTCAATCTATAATATAACATGTGTGCAAAACAAAATTGTGCTTGCTTTTCTGCTAAACTCCAGAATATCACTGTGTTGACATCAATGACAATCATAGTCATGAATACAACAACCACTGCTATAAAATGACTACCAAAGGCTTCAACATTCATTCCTAACAATCTCCCCCATTGGAATTGATGGCAACATAGATGAAAAATATCCAATTTTCCAAAAATCCAATCACTGCTGCTCATCATCAATCAAATCTTGCTTCGTTTTCCTATTCAATCTCTCTCTCAATGTTGTTCCTCAATGTTTTTCATGATTCTCTCCCCCATTTACATCAATGATAGAAATTTCATCATTATGTCAAACAATAGCTCAATGTCAAAAGACACTATTCAGAAAATACATTCACAAGAGTCCTCAATGACTCAGCTCAGATACACATACTCCCCCATAGAGGAAGTACCAACATCCAATCCAAAAAATAGATAGGGCCATAAACCACTGGATGGATGCAGCCAACTGCATCATTACTCAAAAGTAGGTTGGGGCATAACCCCAAGCATACCTCTCAGATACTCAAATGTATCCTTAGGCAAAGGCTTAGTAAATATATCTACTATCTACTCCTTTGTGCTTATGTACTCCAGTCTGACTTCTTTATCTGCAACTTTCTCTCTTACAACATGGTACTTGATCTCTATATGCTTTGTTTTAGAATGTAAAACCAGATTCTTAGACATATTGACTGTACTTGTATTGTCACAATATATGACAATAGGCTCATCAAACTTGATTCCAATGTCCATCAACATCTACTTCATCCAAATTATTTGATTACAATTGTTTACTGCTGCTAAATATTCTACTTCTATTGTACTCTGTGAGATACAATTCTTCTTTTTGCTCAACCAAGAAACTAATCTTCCTCCAGGAAAAAAGGCTCCACCACTAGTGTTTTTCTTGTCATCAACACTGCCTCCCCAATCAACATCAGTATATACACATAGGGTAAAATCATCAAAATTTTCATACCACAGTCCATAGTCCATTGTGCCTCTAAGATATCTCAATATCCTTTTTACTGCTGCAAAATGTGACTCTCTAGGTTCAGCTTGGAATCTTGCTACCATTCCAATTGAATGTTGTATATTTGTTCTAGTGTGTGTCAAGTACTGCAATCCACCAATCATAGATCTGTATTTCTTTTGCTCAACTTCTGGTGTCTCATCTTTACTAGATAGTTTATGTCCTGTAACCATAGGTGTTCCAACTAGTTTACAATTCTCCATACCGAATCTTTTCAAAAAATCATTCAAGTACTTTGTCTGACTTATAAAGATACCATCTTTGTTATGTGTTATCTGTAATCCCAAAAAGTATTTCATTTCTCCAATCATACTCATTTCAAATTCTGTCTTCATTTCATCATCAAATTTGTCACTAGCTTCATCTTCTCCTCCAAAAATAATGTCATCAACAAAAATAACCAAAAGTAACAATCCATTCTCAATTTGTTTTGTGTATAAGTTACTATTAGTTGTTCCTTTTGTAAATCCCAATTTTAACAAATACTTATCTAATCTAGCATACCAAGTTCTAGGTGCTTGCTTTAGTCCATACAATGCTTTCTTTAGTTTACATGCCATGTCTCCATCTTGAGTCAAAGGAAAACCTTCAGGCTGTTCAATGTAGACTTCTTCTTCTAATTCACCATTCAGAAATGCTCACTTCACATCCATCTGATACACTTTGAATTTCTTAAATGCTGCATAAGCCAAAAATATTCTTACTGCTTCAAGTCTTTCCACAGGGGAAAAATTCTCTTCATAGTCAATTCCTTCTTGCTGTGAGTATCCCTTACATACCAATCTTTCTTTATTTCTAATTACTTCTCCTTGTTCATTCATCTTGTTCTTGAATACCCATTTAGTTCCAATCACATTTTTTTCTTTAGGTCTACGGACCAATTCCCATGTCTTGTTCTTTTCAATCTGATCCAATTCTTCTTTCATAGCTTTAATCCAATGTTCATCTTCACAAGCTTCATTAGTAGACTTAGGTTCAATTTGAGAAATCAAACATAAATGTACCTTCTTTCTATTCATAACTCCTCTGTCCAAACTTCCAATAACTTTCTCAATATGATGATGTCTTGATATATACTTGTTAGGTGTCATAGTCACTGATCTTTCTTCAACTATAGATTCTTCTCTATTTTCTTCAACATGACTTTCATTCAACAATTCACTGTCAGTCTCAAAAAATTATTCAGTAGTTTCAATGTTAGGTTGAGGGTTAGTTCCTTCATCAGATTCATAATATATCATTCTTTCCTGAATTTTAAACTTCTCATCAACTTTTACATTTGCACTTTCAAAAATAGTTTTATTTCTCTTATTGTAACATATATATGCTTTGCTTTTCAAAGAATATCCAGGAAAAATTCCTTCATCGCTTCTAGGATCAAACTTTCCTATATCATCATCTCTCTTAATATAACATTTGCTTCCAAAAATTCTAAAATACTTAACTGAGGGTGCATGTCCAAACCACAATTCATAAGGTGTCTTGTCTGTGTCTGCTCTGATTTATACTTTGTTCATTGTATATACTATTGTATTCACTGCTTCTCTCCAAAATGTCTTTTCCAAATCACCTTCAAATAACATAGCTCTAGCTACTTCAGTCACTGATCTGTTCCTTCTTTCTGCAATACCATTTTGTTCAGGTGTTCTAGGGGCTGATAACTATCTCTTAATACCATTTACTTCACAAAAAGTGTTAAACTCTTTAGATGTAAATTCTCCACCTCTATCAGATCTCAAACATTTAATCCTCATTCCTGATTCATTCTCAACTTTATTCTTCATGACCTTAAACTTATCAAATGCTTCATATTTTTCTTTCAAAAATGCAATCCACATCATTCTTGTAAAATCATCAACAAGAATCATAAAATACCTTTCGCCATAGAATCCTCTAGTCCTAGTAGGACCACTCAAGTCTAGACAAAGTAGGTCTGATGCTAAGAGAACTGAATGTTGTCTCCATTCTAGGTAGTTCTCCTGATAATCTCAAATTCATCTCTGCTGCTTCCAATCTTCCAAGAAGAGTCTCTCTTGAAAATTTTGGTGTACAAGGTATCACTTGTTCAATCATTTGTGTAGTTTGCCTGAATACCGGTGTTAATGTTCTCAAAATCTTCCATATTACTTCATTCTCTATCTTTTCACCTCCACAAGACTTTATTCTTGCAACTATTTTTGACATCCTACCAATATAGCTTCTAACAGATTCATCTTCCATCATTCTTATGTCTTCAAATGCACAAATCCAATTATGTAACCTAGCTTTCTTTGCATGTTCATCACCTTCAAAAGTAGAATGTAAAGCTTTCCAAATATCATGAGATTTAGTTAAACCTTTTACCTGACTGTATTCATTCTCTATGTTGGTGTCCAAAATGATGCTTATGCTCTTAGGGCTGCTAGTATACCCTTAGATGGATTTTAGGAATGGTTAACTCCAAAATTGCTATGAGGTCTTAGGGTAGCTGGACCAACTATAGGGACAAGACTGCCCTCTTCTGCTTCTGGCTCTGCAAAACCAAGGCGGGTGCACCTAACCTAGTATAAAATAGACTTCATACACCAAGAACTAGGTTTGAATAACAGATAAGTGGATAGCAAGAAATTAATGAATGTTAACCACACACTCATTGACTCTTCTTCACTATGGGATAGGACCTCATACAACCAAATACTAAAAATCTAGTAATGGTTCTTAATCTTATATGTTTGAATCATAACAATCTAAGTCAGGATATGTCAACAAGGAAATACTCATCTAGGCCAGTGTCTCATCCATTGGACAAATTTTCTTAGATAGATCACACACACACACACACCAGAATTGTATCTAAGATTCAAAGCCATAAACACATCTATAATCTCCTTTACTACTTGTATGAAATCCTCACATAGACAAGAGATAGAACTATGTGTCATCTAAAGCATAATTTAATCTAATCCTTGATTAGAACTGAAGAATGAAGACACATACACAAACAAGTATGTAGTGAACTAGAAAGTTCAAAATCTATCTGCAATGACACAAAGCAAAGATAAGGATCATATATCTGTATTAAGTTTGAAGAATCCTTAAGTGCATACAATCCATCTAAACAAACAAGCTTGCAAACTACAGCTTAAACCTGCAACTTTCTCTCAATTGTTGACAAAAGCTAAATCAGAACATTACAATTCAGATTGGGTAGAGGACTCACAACCGAAAAGCTTGAATACCTCACTCCCAATGCCACAAAAATGATCATGAAAATCCCTTTATACCAGGGTTACATTACAAGCATAATGATCATTTCAAATTTGAAAATTTCAAAATCACCTAACCCCACCAAGAAATTAACATAGACATGACAAGGGGTTAAGCCATAGCAAGAAGCTCAAATAGTCCAATCAACCAGCTGCAAACACTTCTCAAGCCAAGAATGTAATCATTCCTCATGGTACAAATCCCTCTACAATCAACCATCAAGCACCCTGAACCACACTGCAAATCACTTCAGGGTACTATTTCATTTATGTTCCCATGGCAAGACATTCTTCTGCAACTACCATGGCAGCTTGGACCACGTCGTAATGCCTAGCAATCACATCCACCCACTTTGGCCACTCAAAAATTGATTTTTTGGTACTTCCTGGCTTGAAACCCTTTACAAAATTCAAATTTGAAACTACAACGGTCACATGCATTAGGCAGGCTTTAAGCCTTTTAACCATTTGCCCCAGTTGTGCAACCGCGCAGTCACAACTCACTGCCACAGGAAATGGGTTCCAAATTATGCTTGGTCGCATGATCGCATAACCCAGAAATGGGTTATGCGAACATGCGACAACCCGCTATCCACTTGCCTTATGCATAACCGCCGACACCAGACCGCTGCCACAAAAGGGCATGTCACATGTTCGCAAGCCAAAAAACTGGCTCACACGAACATGCGACAACCCACTAACATGCACCTTGTCGGCCGTCAAAACACCACCGAGAAACCCCCACTCAGGCCCGCGTTCAAATCTTAACATCCCGTTAGCACGGACCAACCGAAGATCACCACGACCTCAAGCCTATGGGACCACCAAACAACTACAGACGGGCCCCAGGGACATGTGGTGCCCTGTCGCATGATCACATAGCCCGAAAATGGGCTATGCGAACATGCGACAACCCGCAAACTGCTACCGTAACCGCCAGGCACACAGCCCCTCCGCCAATCGGCCACAAGGACATGTGGCAAGCGGTAGCATGATTGCATAGCCAAAAATTGGGCTATGCGATCATGCGACAGCCAATCACAAGCTGCCACATGTCGACTCCGGGACCACTGCCAAAGAAGCCAAACCCTTAGAAGATCGGATGGCTGTCACAAAAGCACATAGCCCTGACAAATCCTTTGTATTTTAACAACAACCGTTGATGCTCCAACACGTTAGGACCCTCTACCCAATCCACAAACTAGGTCCCACCACACATCGCGCTTGCACACTAAGGCAAAGTAGATCGCAAGCCGCTGAACAGAACTGGGACCCACCTGACTAGGTGGGAAGCGATCGCATGTCAGAAAAGTCTGACATGCGGCCATGTGATAGCCAATCAGGAAGAGCTCGGACCCACCATCCTGTCGGACATGCGCAGTTAAGACAAAGTCAAAAACACACAAAGTTTTCAGCATCAAAAGACAAGTGCATAAAAGCTTGAAGGCAAAGGGTCAAAAAAAACATAGGCTTTCAGCAAAAGATCGAAAACACACAGGAATAACAACAGATCGAAAGGTAACAGGGAAGCCGAAAACAACACGGGTTTTTGAAAACACTGCAGGTTTTCGACACTGTGGCAGAATTTTAAAGTTTGCTTCTCGTAGACCTCAAAATTTTAATAACTTTTTGGGTTTTGCACATTAAGAAACGTGACTTGGGCTGGAGCAAGGTGACAACACTAAAGAGCACAAGGCAGGACATGCACAGCATGAAATCAAGTGGATTTTCTTTGCAAGTTAGAACTGTGACTGCACGTCGAGCAGGGCAACCTCAAAATTTGCAGAGAAAAGGCCATTTTAAAGGATTTTGCAATGACTGGAAAAATGGCCTAACACTCCAAAAGTGCTGATAAAAGTGCTTCCCTTGCAAGTATGTTACACATAAATAGATCTACCTCATCTTTAGAACTTGTTTCAAGATTGTCTTCTTCAATTATAGTTCTTTCATTCTCTGTAATCAACCAATAACCTGGTCCTAAACACAAGAGATGTGTCTTCATCTTTTCTTTCCAGCTGTCAAAATTTACTCCATCAAACTTAGGGCTTTCTTTCCTAAAATTCACCATAGATCTTCTTAAGTTGTTAAAATTCTCTTTCAAGGACCTGCTGCTCTGATACCAATTGTTAGAAAGTAAAGACCACCAAGATAACTGAGAGGGGGGCGGGGGGGTGAATCAGTTATCTGATAATTAAACCATTTATCAACATTAACTTCAATATCAACTTCAACAGCTTCAAACCATATAATTAATGCAATAACCAACCATAGAAAGATAATCATACACAATGACACAATAACACAAGATATGTTAACTAGGGAACCTCTTGATCAAAGATTAAACCCCAGTGGGAATGATGCCCACAAAATGATGCACTAATATGAAAGTTCCTTGTTAGAGGATAGACCATGTTAGGAGTCTTATGAAATACATTCAATACATATGAATCTCTGTTAGGAGATTTTGAATCCCTGTTAAAAGATTCTAACCTTGTTAGGAGTTATGGAAGACAGAAGGACCCACTGCCCAAAAAGCTTCAAGGCAAGATCTCTGAACTCACTGTCCAATAGATCTTAGGATTATTCAATAGAATAATATGAAATATGGTACCTCCTTCACTCTATGCCAAAATCGCACTCTCTGCTACACAAGATCACAAATCCAGATCTTTGTACTTCGCAAGTCTTCCTTCATCACTAAATTAGCTCTTTTCTTCACTTCATGCATACATTTGCATCACAAATTTCACAACTTCATATCACAACTATTACAATCATCTCATAATAAGGAAAAAATTCCTTCCTTTATACCACACTCAAATAATTACAAATGAGTCAGCATGCAAATACAAAATAATAATTTCAACACACTAAATCAAAATTACATAAAACTGTCAACTTCCAGATACAATAACTTTCCAATCGTGTGACCTCAAAGTTTGTGCTATGAACCATGTCACCAAAAATGATTCTCAAACTTCCCTTTAACTGCATAGAATCAGATTCCATCCCAATTAGGAGATATCCTCCGATTACCAAAAACCGCTACACAGGAATACTGCCAGAATACTGCTTCCACCAAAATGCTTATAACTTTCATGAATAAATGAATTTCTTTTTGCACTCTTAACCATAGGCTAATAACACACCAAATAACATACCATTAATTGTGCATAACTCAATTTGCAATATAACATGTGCGCAAAACAAAACTGTGCCTGCTTTTCTGCTAAACTCTAGAATATCACTTTGTTGACATCAATGACAATCATAGTCATGAATGCAATAACCACTGCTATAGAATGACTTCCGAAGGCTTTAGCATTCATTCCTAACACACTAAACAATAGAGAGTTACTTGGATATTGCAGAGCTGTATGTTTTATGTTTTTCTTTGGCATTGTTGTGAAAGGGAGAGACAAACAGTGAGGAAAGATAAACAGAGAGATCGTGAAATATCCATCTATAGGAAAGATAATCTGAGAAAGTCAAGGATAGATTTAAATATTTGTTGCTGAGAATAGAAGGAATCTGAGAGATGAAAAGATCAATCCACAGAGGAGAGTCTGCACTTGTAATGTTGTTATGTAACGCAATGATTAAACATATTAAATATCAAGCTAGGGAGAGCTTATTGAGCTACATCATTTACTTACATAGTTGTAGAATACATGTTTGGTATGTGCATGGCATATTTTCATATTGCTTGTGTTTCCATTAATGCCAAAGGGAGAGATTGATGAACTACAATTGATTGAATACTTGAATCAGAGATCACCAAGTTACTGAAATGATATGTAAGATAATTAAATCAGTCATTATGTTGTCATTGATGTCAACTAGTTTTGGCAGTACTTATCATGTAAGTTACAAACATCATAACATCTGTAAAAGAGAGAAAAGATGAAGAACTAAGATATCTACATGGAGAGAGATGGATATGACAGATGAGGATAAGGAATACTTTGGGTAACTTATTAATGATTCTATGATCTCATATTGTTGACTTGATTATGTTGCATTAATCTATTATGAAGAAGGAAGAAAAATTGTACAAGACAATGTGGTCAGTAAATGAAGCACCTCAGTATACACTGAGCTAGTGTAGTGTATGCTGAGTGATAGTATTAACTGAGCTTGTGTTCACCGATGCATTTATTTGTTAACCGAGTATGGATGAAAGTATAAAATGCTTTGTTCAGCCGACTGAATTTGATGAGTTGGAAATTGTTATGATTTCAAGATTGAGGATAAATTTTGTTATGAGATCCATGGCTAACAAAATTCAGAGAAGATCTAAAGGATGGAATTGAAATGTGTTATTGACGCAACTGTCGAGGAAGGTTTAAGAGGCAAAATCAATGAAGAAGAATAAGCGAAAAAATTTGAAGGTTGATATGAAAATAATTTATCTATCTATATAAGATATATGAGTTTCTTTATTGAAACATACTGGAAGAAAGAAGATTGCAGAGATTTCACATGAATGCAGTTTCATGCATGTCTGATACGACTAGTTAAAGGAGAACCGAACTGCAGAATAGTACTGAGTGTCAGAGAGCTATTACCGAGTGAAAGTAAGTTGAGGAAGTGAATTGAAATGTTGATCAAAGGATTTTTATGGGCTTAGAATAGATCCGAACATCTAAAAATTAAGTTGTATTGTAATGAAATCAACTACTATTTTAGTTTAACCATTGATATAGAAAATATCCTAATCGAGTGGACTTAATCGTATTATGTTATGCCCCTATGTCATTCAAGGAATGTACATTGTTATCTTATTGACCCCATAGTGAATGTTGGACGAAAGTTAACAATTATTCTTAAATCTTCTAACAAGGTCACACCTAACAGTGTGTTTGTAACCTTTAACAAGGTTAGCTCTTCACCGAGCTCACTTCAGAAGAGTGAAAATTATTTTGGGTTACCGGTCCCAGGTGGTTTTTCCCTTAGCAGGGTTTCCATGTTAAATCATTGTGTTATATGTTTCTATGATGATTGTTTTATTGTCATAATTTACATACTGCATATTTTATTTGGTCGGTAATCACAGTGAGTTAATTAATTGGTAATTGGTAAAAGGCATAGACAATTTAATAGTTTATGTTACTGAGCTACATAATTTATTGAAATTGTTTTGAGTGTTACATCTTTGTATTTGGGACTATAGGATAATTGATCTAACTGATTCACCCCCCTCTCAATTATTCTAACAAAAGGAAGTCTTGTAGATATCACTCTCCATAATCCTCATCTGATGGTAACCCGACTTTAGATCTATCTTAAAAAACACTCAGGACCCCTGTAGCTAGTCAAATGAATCATCAATCCTACGAAGAAGATACCGATTCTTAATGGTTACTTTATTCAATTGACGGTAATCTATGCACAATGTAAGTGATTCATCCTTCTTCTTAACGAAGCTGACATGTGCTCCCCAAGGTGATACACTAGGAATAATATGCCCTTTCTCCAAGAGATCTTCCAACTAAATCTTGAGCTCATTGAGCTCATGGGTAGTCATCCTATAACGGGCTCTAGATATTGGCTGCACTCGTGGCACAAGATCTATATAAAATTCAAATTCCCTAGGTAGCAGCATGCTAAGTAACTCTATAGGAAATACATTTGAAAATTCCTACAGTAAAGGATGGCCATTGAGGGAAGTCTCCTTCTCCTCTTCCTCTTCCATGTCACTGATGGTTATGGAATATAACTAACATCCCTTACAAATTCTTTTCTTGAGCTTCATAGTGGAGATCGTATGAAGAGATACAAGTCTTTAAATCCTTGTGATCACTATTGCAGTTCCATCATCATCCAAACATTCTACCCTCTTATGTCGATAGTCTAATTTGGCTCTGTAGGTGTAAAGCCAATCCATACCAAGTACTATACCATAAGTTACCAGAGGAGTAATCTTGAGGTCTTCTATGGTGTTCATGATACCTACTTGAATCCAAAAATTTTCAACCAAAGAGGTGACTGCTACTCTAGATCCTAAGGCTAACTCTACCTCCCATTGATCTTCCTTCTTAGATGCCACTAGCCCACAACGTTCTACTACTAATGGTGAAATAAAGGAGTCAATTTCTCCTAAATCAAATAAAATAAAATAGTTGTTACCACAAATACTACCTGAAGCCTCTATAATGGTAGCCTAGTGCTCTACCTGGTAGTTATCAACCACTTCAAATAATCGGTGAGATCTTCCCATGTTTCCCACTGTAGGTTCTGAAGAGGTCCCCCTCTGACTGTCAGCTAGTTGTCCCATTAGAAAATTCCTAGCTATATGTCCCATGGCTCCACAAGTGAAACAAGGTCCTTGAGTCTATATTTGGATCCCTTGTGGCCTAGACTGATGTTTTCCCCTAGTTCTACTAGAACCACTAAAATCACCCCCATTGGGCTTCTAAGCCCCAATTGGAGATGAGTAAGGTGTCTGTGACCTTTGGTCTCATCTGGTTCTCTGGTTCTTCCATTGCTTGGGCTTAGAGCCCTGTTGTCCTTGTGGTGGCTTTTGTCTCTAATTTTGTTGAGTCTTCTATTGGGGATGAGGGGTTTTAAAAGTCTCTAATGAATGTATTTGATTCCCTTTCTAATGAGACTTCTAGTATCTGGATGCCCGAGATGTGGAATTATAGTTTTGAGACCTATTCTAGAACTCTTGTGATCTAATATGTATCTCTTCGACTATCATGGCCCTCTCAATGGTAAATCATAAATCTCCTAGAGGCAACATATGTACTCTATTTGATATGGCATGGTTCAATCCTCTAATAAAGCAATTGATTTGTAGATTCTTGTCCTTCATTTAATCGACAAATGGGAGAAGCTCGAGAAACTTGCTCTTAGATTGGGCCACTGTGAGTCCCCACTGCTGAAGGTCATGAAATTCATCAATACAACGTTGTTAGAAATTCTCTAACAGGTATCTGGTCCTGAATTTATCCAAAAATGTCTCTCATGTGAGGTTTTCTATAGCCAGGTGATTCTTAAACTCCTACTGTTATACACTGGATTTGCACCTCTGATCTCAAGCTCTCGTAGTCTTGATAATCCAGTATAACATGGGAATCATCTCAAGGTTGTGGGACCTTTTGCTAACCGAGATGAGACCTCTAGATTTGAGGCTAGTTCCTCTTAGATAATCACCTTGATTTGCTTTTAAATAGGAAAGTAAAACTTTTGAGGGGAAGGGATAGAAGGAATGCATGAAAGGGAAATGACAGGAAGCAAATCTATCCTACTAGGTGATACACCAAAGCTAGGTTTTGGATCTCAATATAGAGGAATGAAACCAATGAGAGGCTTAGGTCTGGGAGATCACAACTTATTGAATATGCCTACATAAGTGTTTCATGGAAGGGTCTGCAAACAAAAGAGGATGTTTAGGGAAAGAGAAAGATTCTTTCACAACAACAAGACTCTCAGGATTAGACATCAATCCATGACCTGCAAACAAGCATTCACTCCTATAACTTGGTATATGATTGAGACAAGACTTTTAGGGGCTGAAATATACCCACAAAACATCTAAATTAGATCAAACACAATAACACACACAATTACAGAAAATAAGAAGAATCAGGGAAACTAAGATATCATTGAAAACATGCATACACTTTGATCCAATAAGAGATAACCCAGACAAGAAAGCATAAGGACAACAAGAATGTCACAAAAATACTTTGCAATATCTGAACAATCAATGAAAATTTTACAATTGCAGAAAGCCAAAGGGCAAGAAAATGCCACAAATTGCTCTCTGAGAAAGGAAACCTTCTTTTTATAATTGCTGGATTTTGAGCACTACAGGCTCCAAAAAACATTATATACATCACTCAACTGCACACAGGCAGGAGTCAAAAATTAACCAGGGTATAGATTTTTCAATTTAATAACCAACCCTAGCAATCAAATCTGATTATAAATGAATATGTAAATATCTCAATAGATCAGATATTTCTCCTTGCGTGCCCATGCCTGTACTGATCATGCCTGTAGATCAACAACCTTGATCCATCTACCTCTCTGCAAGTCGGGCTCTCATGAATGCTCAAATCTGATCAGATACTGGAAAGGACCCAAAACGGCGGCCTAAAATCTCTGCAAAATCTCCCAACTGCAACTGCCTCTGAAATCATCAATCCCTAGCTACCCGCACTTGCAAGTGTTCACTGCAGAAAAAAGCCCACCAACAAAGTTGCACCACCTTTGAAAAAGTACTAGTCACATGATTGCATGAGCTAAAAAAACCTCATGCGATCATGTGACAAGATTCGCTAAATCACCATCTGGTCACGCAAGACACCTCGAGCTCACTCTCCCTTTGGTCACCAAGTCGCTTTTACTTTTCTTAACCCCAGGCTCCACTCAGCGACCACACGAAACATGCTAACCACGCAACCGTACTCTTTGCCAAGTCTGGAGGCCTGCTAAATCATGTCTGTGAACATGCGAACAAAGAAACCCTTTATCGGACACCGCCAAGTTAGAAGAGAAAAGAATGACCTCCTCTAAACCTCCACCATTAAAATTTGGCCCCACGAAAAAAGTAGTTGCACCAGTTTTGAAAAAGTCAACAGTCGCGTGATCACATGAGCTTGAAAGGCTTCATGTGATCATGTGACAACCCTTTGAGAATCTTCCTCTGCTTGCCACATAGATGCTCAGGCCTGTAAAATATGCCACCTCAGTCAATCCCATGACAGCACTACAAGAAACACCAGAAGAATCTGATGGTAGTCGCATGATCGCATGAGCTCAAAAGATCTCATGCGAACATGCAACCACCGTAGATCTTGCACCTACGGGGCCCATGCCATACCTTTGGCCCACTACAATTCAGACACGTCACAACCCACCGAAGCCCTACTGGCTGCTAGAGGCTTGTCACATGGTCACATGTGGTTAGGAAGCCGCATGCGATCATGCGACCAGCCTGGAACTGTTATGCCGACCACCACCTCGTTTAAGAAATTTGGACCCACTGAAACCGTTGATGGTTTGTCGCATGGTCGCATGGGCTCGGAAGAGCCAGCCACTGACTGCCAGATGAATCTTTTGACCGTCGATCCTTGCTGATACCGCATCAATGGTTGTTGTATGATCTCATGGGATAGGAAGATCCCATGCGATCATGCGATAGTCATCAGATCTTCACTACACTGGCACGACTTTGAGGAACTAGGACCCACCTGTCGGAGTTGCGCACTTAGGGTCAAAAACACACCAAGCTTTCAAAGCGGAGGTTGAAAACACACTGAGCTTTCAGACCAAAAGGAAAAAACATCCTGAGCCTTCAGAGAGGAGATCGAAAACACACCGAGTTTTTGACACTTGAGCATTTCTTTGGAAAATAGGACTATGGCCAAAAATGAATGATAGGGAATTTTTGGGTAACATTTTGGCGACCTTTGCAGGATGTCAGCCCGCTAGACATTTAGACCAGTTGCCTTGACAATCCATTGGGCATAGGAGTCATTCAAGCACAAAACTGGACAAAGACAAAACTGAACCAGCAAGACAAATTATGCATGGGCACTTCTTGCAAAATAGGAAAAGACTAAACTAGAAAACTGGAAGAAAGCAGGAAACGTATCCTATCCTAAACTAACTAGTGCAGAGACTTGGTTAAACAAAACCATTCACTAGTTGGCTGAAGTAGCTACCCTTCCTCAATAAGACATTTTGCATCAGATGCATGAGGATAGCTACAAGGATATGAGGCATAGAAAAGATTGACAAATGGTTATGGACCACCTCTACAAAAACAAGATCAAGTTCACTAACCTCAAAAGGATCATATGGAGGTGTCTCAGTGAAGTCCTTCTAGGCCAAGTATCTGATGGGGCAGCCTCTTGAAAGTTTGAAGGCAGGATCTTCCTTGATTGCTTCTTCTTTATCTTCATGGTTACCTTCCATCATGAACAGCCATGACAACTCCTCATCCACAGCTAGGGGACTATCATCCTCTTCTTTTAAACCAGCCAAGAGCTCATTACAATCAGGCTCCATATACAAGCCATCTATGATGCTTCCCAAATAATCCTTGTCAGGGCTCTGGTTATCTTCTATATATTGGGAAGCCTCCTCCTCAAAGATGAGATCAAGCTCATGAATTAACATATCTTCAGGATCAACCTCCTCTAGCTATTGCAATTTCAAAGAGGTGGCTATGATCACATCTTTATCTCCCTGCTCAACAAAACTAGGAAGCTCATCCATTAAGGGCATGGCATCCATCATAGAATCAACTTCTTGTTGATAATAGACCTTTTGTTCTGATTGACCTTTAGCCATAGGAAATGACATGGTCTCTTCTGCATCATCAAAAAAAAGAGGGAGCCCGTCATACAAATCAACCAAGAGCTCAGGCTGAGCACCAATGTCCACCTCCACACCTTGCTGCTCCATTTCACCATAGTCATCACTCTGTACTGATACCTCAGACTTCTTCCCCTCCTTGTCACATGAAAGCTCATTCACCACAGGTCCTTGCTCTGACACCAGACTAGTGTCCTTGCAAAGGCTTGGCATTTGACAACCAGGAGGTAGAGTCCATTGGGGTATCCATATTACTTCATCATCCTAAGAAACCAGAGGGGCCTCTTGGGATGAAATTTTTTCTTGAACAGGCTGCTCTTACAAAGTGGTAGGTTGAATCTCAAGCATAGGCTTTTGAAAAGAATTTTTTGCCTTAGAACTTGGGATATGAAACTGAGGGGGAGAGGGGGGAGACAAAGAAGGCATAGCTACTTTAAAGCTTGGAAATGAATGTTTTTTTTGCTCTTCATGTGTAGGCTCTTGAGACAGATGGGCCCTCCAGCTTGGAATTTTAGGCCTAGAAGCCTCTTGTTGAGCAATTAGTGATCTCAACCTTGCTGTCTCAATGTCAGCTTAGCATCTAATCTCCTCTTGAAACTCTCTTGCTTGTTGCTCATCAACAAGAGTTTCTGCCGCTTGGTAAGGAATGAACCCTTGCTCATAGCTTTGGGCTTCCATCTCCTGGTAGGGAGATGACTCCTCTTCATAATAACTTTGAGCCTCCTGCTCTCTCTGCTCCCTGAGCTCAGACACTTTCTTAACTAAATCAAGCAACAGACTCTTTGCCTCCTGCATCTCCTTGAAGTCTGAGCTCAGAGTCTGCATCTATTGCTGAATAGGCTGAGAAGGGGAAGGTGGGTGATAAGCATGATGGGGAAGTTGGCTTTGCATTTTCTATTGTGCCTCTTGTGCCCATGATCCATCTTGCCTAAGAGCCCACTCATAACTTTGCACAAGGGCAAACTCATTTGGGGTATATTGGATATATTGATACCCTTGAGAAGTATAATAGCTTGGGGTAAAAGGAGGCTTTGGGTGGCTTTGGTAAGGCTGAAAACTAGCCAGTTGAGCATTACTCTCACAATAGGATGGTGATTAACATGACTGTCCATAGTAACTTGACATGTCTACTCATGCAATTAGCTAGAATCTAAATATGAAAGATTGAAAACATACCAGCACTTGACCTTTGAAACCAGTAGACCTTCTGGAGTCGCCAAATATGCAAAAAAAAAGACCTCTTCTAGGTCTGTAATATGTTATCAGCATATCAGAGATACCATATTATTTTCAAGTAGACTTCTTTTGTGGTCCCACCGGGCATGCCAGAAATGTTATACACTATATTTGCGCCTCTGATCTCAAGCTCTCATAGTCTTGATAATCCAGTATAACATGGGAATCATCTCAAGGTTGTGGGACCTTTTGCTAACCGAGATGAGACCTCCAAATTCTAGGCTGGTTCCTCTTGGATAATCACCTTGATTTCCTTTTAAATAGGAAAGTAAAACTTTTGAGGGAAAGGGATAGAAGGAATGCATGAAAGGAAAATGACAGGAAGCAAATCTATCCTACTAGGTGATACACCAAAACTAGGGTTTGAATCTCAGTATAGAGGAATGAAACCAATGAGAGGCTTAGGTCTGGGAGATCACAACTTACTGAATAGGCCTGCATAAGTGTTTCATGGAAGGGTCTGCAAACAAAAGAGGATGTTCAGGGAAAGAGAAAGATTCTTTCACAACAACAAGACTCTCAGGATTAGACATCAATCCATGACCTGCAAACAAACATTCACTCCTATAACTCGGTGTAGGATTGAGACAAGACTGTTAGGGGCTGAAATATACCCACAAAACATCTAAATCAGATCAAACACAATAACACACACAGTTACAGAAAATAAGAAGAATCAGGGAAACTAAGATATCATTGAAAACATGCATACACTTTGATCCAATAAGAGATAACCCAGACAAGAAAGCATAAGGACAACAAGAATGTCACAAAAATACTTTGCAATATCTGAACAATCAATGAAAATTTTACAATTGCAGAAAGCCAAAGGGCAAGAAAATGCCACAAATTGCTCTCTGAGAGAGGAAACCTTCTTTTTACAATTGCTAGATTCTGAGCACTACAGGCTCCAAAAAACATTATATACATCACTCAACTGCACACAGGCAAGAGTCAAAAATTAACCAGGGTATAGATTTTTCAATTTAATAACCAACCCTAGCAGTCAAATCTAATTATAAATGAATCTGTAAATATCTCAACAGATCAGATATTTCTCCTTGCGTGCCCATGCCTGCACTGATCATGCCTGCAGATCAACAACCTTGATCCATCTACCTCTCTGCAAGTCAGGCTCTCATGAATGCTCAAATCTGATCAGATACTGGAAAGGACCCAAAACGGCGGCCTAAAATCTTTGCAAAATCTCCCAACTACAACCACCTCTGAAATCATCAATCCCTAGCTACCCGCACTCGCAAGTGTTCACTGCAGAAAAAAGCCTGCCAACAAAGTTGCACCACCTTTGAAAAAGTACTGGTCGCATGAGCTAAAAAAACCTCATGCGATCATGTGACAAGCTTCACTGAATCACCATCTGGTCACGCAAGACACCTCGGGCTCACTCTCCCTTTGGTCGCCAAGTCGCTTTTACTTTTCTTAACCCCAAGCTCCACTCAGCGACCACACAAAACATGCTAACCGTGTAACCACGCTCTTTGCCAAGTCTGGAGGCCTGCTAAATCATGTCCGTGAACATGTGAACAAAGAAACCCTTTATCAAACACTGCCAAGTTAGAAGAGAAAAGAATGACCTCCTCTAAACCTCTGCCATTAAAATCCAGCCCCATGAAAAAAGTAGTTGCACCGCTTTTGAAAAAGTCAACGGTCGCGTGATCGCATGAGCCCGAAAGGGTTCATGTGATCATGCGACAACCCTTTGAGAATCTACCTCCACTTGCCACATAGACACTCAGGCCCACAAAATATGCCACCTCAGTCAATCCCACGATAGCACTACAAGAAACGCCAGAAGAATTTGACGATAGTCGCATGATCGCATGAGCTCAAAAGATCCCATGTGAACATGTGACCATCGTAGATCTTGCACCTATGGGGCCCATGCCATACCTTCAGCCCACCGCAAACCAGACATGTCACCACCCACCAAAGCCCTGCTGGCCGCTAGAGGCTTGTTGCATGGTCGCATGCAGTTAGGAAGCCGCATGCGATCATGTGACCAGCCTGGAACTGTTACACTGATTGCCACCTCGTTTAAGAAATTTGAACCCACCGAAACCGTTGATGGTTTGTTGCATGGGCTCAGAAGAGCCCATGTGATCATGCGACCAACCATAAGATGTTAGCCACTAACCGCCAGATGAATCTTTTAACCGTCGATCCTTGCTGATACCGCATCAATGGTTGTCGTATGATCTCATGGAATCGTAAGATCCCATGCGATCATGCGATAGTCATCAGATCTTCACTACACTGGCATGACTTTGAGGAACTAGGACCCACCTGTCGAAGTTGCGCACTTAGGGTCAAAAACACAGAAGGTTTTCGAGCGAAGGTTGAAAACACACCAAGCTTTCAAAGTGGAGGTCAAAAACACATCGAGCTTTTAGACCAAAAGGCAGAAACATCCTGAGCCTTCAGAGAGGAGGTCAAAAACACACCGAGTTTTCGACACTTGAGCATTTCTTTGGAAAACAGGACTGTGGCCAAAAATGAATGATAGAGAATTTTTGGGTAACACCTACCTCCACCATGTAGAAGTAGTCCCTCAAAGAAAATGTACAAAAACTCAGGCCTTTAGATTGCTCCCATGAAGACGCAACCCAAAGCACCACTCTAAGCTTAGGAACCAAGCCTCAGCTTAGTTCTATCTCTGGATCCTGTGAAGGGTGGTGGTTGGAGACATAGTAGCTCCCTTATATGATCTCCTATATCACAGGGCACTCATTGATCTACTACAAGTAGTGGCTCTACCTCATGATCTTCTTGGTCTTCTACCTATCTAGGAGGAGGTCTCCTACTCTATTCTCGGGTTGTTGTCTATTGGCCTCTTGGTGGTAACCTATCTATGATGATTCCAACAAGATTATGGAGGGAATTCAATACCTTCTATTTTGGGTTGGGTGACTACTCAGGAGGAGATCTCTACTCCTCTTTGTCACCTTCTACTACAGTGCTAGCACTTCGCCTATGTTGGTGAGCATTACATGTAACCACTAGCATCCTACACAAAGTAGAAAAGGTGATGAGTTGAAACGCAATGGGTTAGGCACCTAGAGTTGAAACTTGCTTTGATACTAAAATGTCATGCCCAAAATATAGAGGCAATATACACATCGAAACAAACCAACTTTTTATTTAAACATTAGAGATTTTATAATCTTAATCCACCCATATAAATAACAATAAACATTAAAGTTTGTTACATTATCCAACCATATTGATTAACAATGTTAAAAAATCATATTACACCACAAAGAAATGAATTTAGAAATCACATGCCGCAGTTGCAAAGTCCAATTAGAATTCCCAATCACATAAGACAATTCCTGAAATGAGCTACAACCTAACAATAGGTTGAAAAGAGCTCATGCTTTTCCACTAGCTAGGTTTCGCAGTGGATCAATATGAATTCCAAAATGTTGGTCAGGTTTTGCAGGGAGTCAGTGTGAGTCCTAAAAGGTGAAGACTTAGTCAAGATAATGATACATGGAAGAACATTTACGAATTCTAATCAGAAAAATAGCCATAAGGTGCAAATCCTGAATGATGAGCTACATTCTGAACAAAATCAGAAAAAAACCTAAGAAATATCGAGGGTCAGGTTTCACAAGGGAACAATGTGATTTTTGAAATGCTTTTCAGATTTTGCAGGGAGTCTATGTGATTCCCAAAAGTAAGGACTTAACCAAGATATCATTTATCGGAAGAAAGAGTCGTCAACATTTTCTTTGGGAAATGAGGAGGAGAGGTGCAAAGTCCAACAACTGAAGAAAGAAGATAGTCAGGCTTCACACCTACCAACGTCAATTCCTGATCATGCCAAAAGAAGAAGTCAACCTTCAGAAATATGAACTCTAAGTGCGGGGTTTCAGAAAAGAAGCTAGGAAGGTGATTTTCTAAAAAATTGAAGGAAAGGTTTCAAGAAAAAGGGAGTTAAGACAATCATAAAATGGAAAGATCTCATCAACCACTAGGGGTTTGTGTATTCATGAAGGAAACTTAACTAGAGGAATGTGGAATAGTTTGGAGAGAAGCATGAGTAGCTCCTTTTCAAATTTTTGACAATGAAAGAAAATGTAAGACACAAGCAAAAAGGAAAGTGCAAACAATGAAAAAGAAGTTGAGTCCTACCTACGCAAGTTCATGAGAGGAACATCAAGATTTCAGGAAAGAATTCCCTTAGGTACTTCTTTGAAATCCTATCTAATTACTAAGGTTTTCTCAAGGGAGAGATAAAGTTTTGAGGGTAAAAGTTAGGAGCATCTTCCTTTCAGAAAGATAGTCGTTGGCAAGCGATTCTTTGAAAAAGAATCATAGGGGGTGCGATTTTGAATTCTCGATACCAAGGGATTTACAAGTTCAAACTTTCGGTAGAAAGTAACACCATTCTCCTGACGGAAATACAATAATTTGAGGGCGGAATATTGAAAAGGATGAGGAGATGATACATTTTTGGTATTCCATCCATTGAGTTAAAAGAAAGGTCCGACAAAGTAAAGGGGCAGAAAACTTAAGATTCCACTACTCTGTGGAGTATTACCAAACTAAAAGCAAGGCAAAAAGATAGGGTGGAAGGGACAAACTCAAAATCCTGACAAGAAGGATGAACGATAAGTAATTCAAGGAATAGAAGACCTAACTCATTCAAACCAAAGTTTCCACAAATTAAGGAATGTAAGGAACGAAAAAATATATCTATATCTTACAGTCACTAAATAGAGAAATCTTTTGTAAGAGGAAACATAAACTACATAACCAAGTCATGCTTGACCAAATTAATCAAATTCTAGTTTTCTGGTAAATGCAAGTGATCGGGATTAAATTGGGACAATACTGAAATCTAATTTTTCAAATTTTTCTATATTTTAGTAAACTACATTTTTTAAGGTCTTTAGAGCATTTATGGGCTTGGATGGTGCCTGGAGATATCACCTCAAAAATTTGATTTGAGATTTATTGAATACCTTTCCAATGAAGTAAACGGTTTGCAATTCGGAGCTAGGACTAGAAAGTTGTGCCTTCTCCAAGTGGACCTATTTTTTATATATAGTTTTTTGATAAATTTTGATAGTTTTAATAGTTTATTTGTAATAATCATTATGAAGAATCTTCATTTCATTTCCAAGGGATTCTTGTGACCCTTAGGATCCATTAGATTTGTATAAACTCTAATTTTGAATAGAATGGATCACTTTTTGGCTTGCAATCTTGTTGTTAATCTTCTTAGTTTTTATGTTGAATTTAACAGTACTACAAGTTTCACACCAGGTATTGTAATCTGATTTCATAATTCAGATCAACAAGACTAATATATGAGAATGTTTTAAAAACAAGGCATGCTCAATATTTCCTTTTTAATTAACTTTCCAAATAATCAAAAACCAATTACAGACCTTCTCAAAAAGAGATATCATAAAACAACTTAAGCTTAACAATTTTTTGATCAATCAGTTACAATTAGATTTTGAAATACATTGATAAAGCATGGATAAAATAACAACATAAAATACTCTTAAATATAGTTACAAATTACATCATTGAGGAACATAGACCCTTTAAACATACAAATTACTCTTCAGCATTTGAAAAAACTACAATTTAGAAATTATCTCCATTGTCACATAACAAAATTTCAGAAGACTTATGAGTTCAAGCTGCTTCTATTGGAAATTAATCCATACACCAGATATAAAATAAAACTATACATTGTCAATTATTTGGCTCCACAAAGGCTCTTCCTTTCTTGGATCATCTTGTAGCAAGAACCTGCAATAAAACTTAGTTGATCATGGAGGCCCACCTCTTAACCTAGGCCTTTACAAGGCCACCCCCGAGCTTGGGGAAACAAGTATGGATATGTGACAATCATTACCAGCACACACAATCAATAGACAGATGCAAAAAAATTTCCCAACCCAAGGTTTGCACAAGGGATCTCCTTGGACCCACAAAGAGGTGAAGGTGAAACATGAACCCAGATAGGAGAATGTCATGAACAAAAAATAATTCTCTATAACACATCAATGCCTTCACAAGGCCCAAATTTTCATCCCAATTATCACACTTCACCATTCACCAACTTTCTCTCCTTATGACTCCCAAAAATATAAAATAGAATGATGACAACATGGAGCCCATACTCCATGTTGTATCCTTCTCCTCCAAAAGGGAAAGGCTCTACCACTATATGGGCATTCCCAATTTCCCTTCACCCACAAGGCTCTCTTCCCTCCCAAGGGTGAGTATAGCCTTGCACTCCCCAAACATACACAAAGACAACCAAAAATAAACCAGGAAAAATACAAGAAAACAAAACTTAAGAATCAACACAAATCACATTAAACAAAAATTTGCAAATCAAACAAACACTTAGAATCATGAACTTCATAAATGATACACCAACCTTCCTTCAAGGCAAAAATGGTAGGTTGAAATTGAGACTCAGATTAAAGTCCTTCCTTAGCTTTTCTCCTTGGTAAATCTCTCTCTTCTTACTCCAAAACTAGAAGTCTCCCAAAAGGGAGAGTGGGCAATCAACCCATAACAACTCCAAAAAATTTCCTAAAAAGGGAAACTCTCACCAACCATCCACCTACCCAATTAATGAGATAGGACTCATGAATTATTGTCTTCCATCTTGTCCGGTCCCTTCCCAAAATAAGAAATGAAACCAAGAAATGAGGAGAAGGAATGGATTAGACTTCCTACAATTTTGTCACTTCCAATAAAAAAACTTTTTGAAAGGCCATGATTATGTTTTGGGCATTAATGTGGGCAAAATTTAACCCCAAAGCCATAGTATGCCTATTGGGATAGCTAAATTTACCCTTAACCACTCCTTAAGGCTCCTTTTAACCTCCCAAAAACCCACTTGAAGTTAACCTACAGAATTATACAAGATGACTCTAGGGTAGTGTATAATCCCACTAACCCACTTGGGCATGCCAACACACATAAACAAGTGTCAAGTGACACAACAAAGAAACACATCACTTCCCTTTACTTAACACATGGCATGCAAAATGGAAAGTCTCAATTTAAAATTAACCAAATTACATAACATTCATACATCACATATACAAAATATAAAACACATAACAATGAGGTTATTTCTCTTTACAGAGTTAAGCTTGGCCTTTTTTCCACATAGATCAATACTTGTTTCCTCGCTTTTAGTACCATGGTCATAATCCTACACACTTAATCAGAATATCAGTACCTCATGAATAAACCACTTATACATATACATATATATATAATAATGCAGCATCCATGCTAACCTTCAAACATGTATTCATAAGCAACTTCAATTCACAGTTTGTCTTATTTTGAAACAACATCATAAATTCCATAATCCATATCTAATTTTAAATTTCTACTTCCTATGTTATCCCAATTCATTTGCAAAATCAAATCTTACGACAATTTGACATCCTATACATTCCAATTTCTATTTCATAAGTCATTGTAAATCACACTATGAGATTTAGAATTCAATTGTCCATTTTAACATAGAATCAAGTTCATTCAAACATTAGCATAAAAAGATACATCTAACATCTTCATCCACATAATCATATATGAAAATCATCACATATTGTCTAATGGTACGAAATCATTCATCAAAAAGATTCTATTATATTATAATAGTGTGACATCAAGATAGTCAAAGTGAGAAATGTTTGTTGTGCTAAGATGGATCGGGATTGGACTTCACAAGACAAGTGCTTGAGTGTGGAGGAAATTAAATAATCAAAACTATTTAATTTTACATGCAAGGATAAATAAACAAAAGAAATATTTTATTTGTGTTCGACTAAAAAGAAATGCTAGTTAATTAATAATTAAAACAATAATTTAATTATAAAAGATGAAATGAGTACAAAAGAATTAAAGAATTAAAAATTATTTAATAAAGATTGGAAGAATGTAAAATAATTAAATAATTGTAGACACCGGAAAATCTTTCAGAAAATAAATTATTTTTGTTTTCTGAAAATCTTTGATGACATCATCATTTATTAATTAATTAATTAATTAATTAATTAATTTATTTTTATGGCATTAAATCCATCTCTCTTAATTAAAAATCTTTAATTAAGGAATCTAGCCTAAAAATGTCATTTGGACATTATCCCTAATTTATTAATTATTTAATTAATAAATTGACCAAAAACTTCAAAAAATAAATTAATTTATTTTTTATCCCAAACTTGGCCAATTTCCTTAAGACCACTAACCTCTTCCAAAATCTTCTAATCCCTTCTTAATTTCGATTAAAAGGCTAATCCCATCTTTTCTAACCCTAATCCCAAGGTTAAATATTTAATTAAGGTTAAATATTTAATTTTCATATTTATTGAAAATATTTTAATGAATATTCCTAAAACTTAAGCTTTTGGAATGAATAACTTTTATTCCATGAAACTAAGGAGAAATCTAGACTCTTCTAGAATCTTCTCAAATCCACCCTCTTCACCCATCCTAATCCTTTTTTTTGTCCTAATCTAATCCTAATCCTACCCTTAAACCTTTGTGCAATCCTAACCAAGCTTAAGACTTTCCTAAACCAAAGCAAAGTCTTTCCTTCCAAATATCTCAACCACAAAGCATTTATTGCTTCCCCAAAGTCTTCAAAGCCTTTTAAAGCCCATTCATTGCTCTTACAAGCATTTATTTGGAGAGTTATGAGCTTGGAGCCCCCTTTGTTGACTCCTCTTTGCCCTTCCCTTCATCCACTCACCTTGTGACATGTGTCACCTCTTGATTGGCTGAGAACTAGCACAATCCATGTGCTTCCCTTTGAGTGAATCTTGGCCTCTCTTAAGGATTTCAATCCTGGCCATTCATTCCTCCTACCCCAAGCCTTTAGAAATCCTATAAATACCCTCACTTCCTAAGGCAAATCATCTTTCAATTCTCAAACTCAATAGCAAAGTTATAATGCCATTTTCATTCTAGCATAAGCATAAACTCATCATTTTAGATCATTTTCAAGCTTAAATCACATCTAAATTAGCTTAAATGGATTAACATAGATTCATTTCTTGTTTAATCAATCTTAGTTCATCTTTAAGCTTTGCATATTTGTGTGTTCTTGAGGCCTTTGAGGCAAAATAGGTTCCTCATACCTATTTTGTGTCACTTTGGGTCTTCTTGATCCTCAAATCATCTTATTTTGCATGCTCCAAGTGCTTGAGTTTGCACACCCACATCCATCTATATCTAAGCATATCAAACGGTGCATGGGCGCATCCGTTTTAGGCTTAAACTGAGGTGGCTTTGATTTTAGTTTGTTTACCATTAAATTTGATTTGATTATATGCTATGACGTTTGTTTGTCTTTGGCCTTCAAAATAGGTTTAGGTGCACGCTCAAATCCTAGTCTACATTCTGGCACGCCCGGTGGGACACAAAGCACAATCATTTTGATGAAATTATACTTTATATGCTTATATTTTGCAGGAAATAAAAGAAATGTCGCCTTCATGAAAAGAAATGTTGCCTACAAAGAATTCAGTCATGCCTTCATGCAATTAAATCACGCCTTTGAGGAAAGAAATGACGCCTATGAGCTCTGTTTTCACACCTGCATAACTGAGATTTTCCTGTTGTCGATAACTTCTGTTACGTCCCAGAATTCTTCTTCTGTCGCCTGCATATAAAGAAATCACGCCTGTAACGAAATAAATCACGCTTGTGGTTTTTTGTCTGTCGCCTTTTGAGATACAGAATGTCGCCTGTAAGAATTGAATGTCGCCTCTGAACTTTCCAGCGTCGCCTATAAGCTGGACAGTGTCACTTTTTGGTTTTTTTTTGTCTTGAGGTTCTTAGGACTATTTTTTTTTTTTTTTAAATTTATTTCTTACAGCAAAGGTCAAACTCAATCTTGAATGAAACTAAAGGAAAGAACTTAGGTCCTAAGTGTCATTGTCATTTTGAAAAGCTAACTCAATCTCGAATGCACTAAAGGAACGAACAACTCTATTCCCTCATCTGTTTCAGATTTCAAAGCAAGCAAACAAATTCAATCTTGAGTGATCTAAGGGATAAAACAAAGCTTTTTCAAAGTTCTTAAATCAACTCGCTAATCAAATCTTGAATGCACAAAAGGAAAGAACTTGCAAACGTTCAATTCATTTACATTTTGAGGAAAAGAACAAATCAAAATCTAATCACGAGTGTCTTCATTTCAAAGTTCAAACATCACTTAATCAAATTTGGGAAAATGAACAAAATCTGCTTGATGTGCATGTAGGAGTTTTTCAATTCTTGCATAATCCTTGTTAGAGTAAACAACGTGGAACATTTGAACTTGGACAAGTTCACCTATTCTGCTTTTAGCGAGGCCTGTCCAAGGAGAAGCGCTTCCTCCTCGGAGAACGACCTCAAACCGGTATCCCCTCCGGCCGGTATATAAATAAGTGAAGTCCAAAAGAATCACTTACATCTCCTAATCGCCGGGCGTTCGTGCCAAACACGTGTCTGGGGATGGTAAACATTCCTCTCCCCCAGCATAATTGGCAAGGCTCTTAAGTGAGTCACGGATGATCAGCAAAATCGGGTATGGAGACACCACAGAACTATTAAAAACCTGATAAAATAGAGGCTACCCTATCTACATCCGAAAGTATCAAAATCCTTGTGCAAGGACCGATTCCAAGGGGTTTACCGGGTCGCCTCAAGATTACTCACCATTTGTATTCCCTTCTGGGGGATACCAAGCTGTGGGCAAGCGATTTTGATACTCACCTTCCTTAGGTAGATCTGTTTGAAGTGCTTGACAGTCAAAGACTCCGTGAAAACACTTGTTGAAACATACACTTTCAAAGCTTTGTCAGAGTCAGTTGCCTTTGTTTGTATCCCGCAAGGTTGCTTTGTCCCTTGCGGGGATTGCTTTGACTGTAACTTTTGCCATTGGAAACCTTTGCCTCAAAATCAGAAGCCTCTTTTCTAAGTGATGCCCAGCAAGAACAAACATCCTAAAGCAAAGTTGCCCAAATCCCAAGCCTATCAAGAGCGAAAAGTTATCAAGAAGAACACCAAGACCTATCAATCCATTATCCAAGCAACCCAAGCAGAGGAGAAGTCCCAAACCAGACTTGAGAACATTGCCCATAACACTCGCATCAAACAGTTTGCCTTCCATTTCTGAGTTAACCATCACTTTGTCAACCTTGAGCCAGAAGATTAGCCATTTCCTTGTTCATGTCTTTTTCCATCTTCAGATCTTGAAATCTTGTCTCCAACAGCCTTGCATCTTAGTTTCATCCTAGTTTCACCCTTTGCATCAGCATCAAAACCTTAGTTGCATTTCAAAACATCATAAAGTTGCATATGCATTCATCCTCCTACCAGCATTCTAGAATCAATCTTTGTCATTTGCATTATCCCTTTAGATAGAGCATTGTCCCTTCACCCTTCAATACCTTTTCCACCAGCATCCCCCCATCAGCTTTCCATATCTTTCCGGCAGATCCATCATCTTTTTCTCCAAATCCAGAGATCCACCAGCACTTAGTGTTTACCCTTTTTGAGTTGTTCCTATCCCTTATCCAAGATCAAAGACCATCATCCTCTTTTTTGACACAATGTGTTGTCATAAAGAAATCAAAACCTTGTCCTTGCATAGCCATCATCTCGAGCAAGAGATTGAAGTGTATTGATAAGAAACTTGTTGACCGAAGATCATCAGTCTATCTTAGGTTGACCCCATCATATCTCTGATCCTCCATTTGGGAAAAAACAGCAGCTCATTTGTTGACCACTCAGTAATCTTTCACCAGCTTTCCACCAGCAACCTATCCTTCCTCAACCGTCTTGATCCATATCCATTCCATCCAGCTTCCATCATCGCCATCTTGATCCCTGTCATTGCATTTGCATCTTAGAAGTTATCATCTTTAGAAGTTCATCAACTTTGCATCCATCAACATCTTTTAGCCAAACATCTTGCATCCATTTAGCACTTGCATCTCCATGCCTGTTGAGACCAGATCTCGGAAAAGAAGAAGCATGAATCCTTATCCACCAACAACCTCATCCGATCCCAAACTTTTCACCAACGCCATGATGACCTACAATCCCCACATCCAAGCCAGTAACCCATGTGAAGATCCAAACATCCCTTCATCCCCCTTGGCAAACCAAGCATTTGTAAATCCTCCAGAAATCCCACCAGCGACCAATGCCCTTGTACCGCAACATCAGCAAAGCACATTTGCCCACTATCTGCCAGAAAGTACCTCCATCCCACCATCTCTCTATCCACGCATCCCCATCAAAACTATCCAAGTTCCAGCACAAGCGTATTCTCCGTTTGTCCAATCATTTCCCGATCCTATCATGCAAACACCCCAAGAGCTTTCCACCATTCCCCTTTTCTTGCAAGGAAGCCTCGCCAGTCCCACAACACAAGCTGCAGTGCCATCCGCTCCATCTCCTACCCCTTTTGCTTCATCATCTGCTATGGCTGCCCAAGCCCAAATCCAAACCCAAAGTCAGCTTCCACCTCTCACACAAGCTTTTACACCACCGCCATCCGCAAGTCAAGCAACGCCTTTCACCATCAAAGGAGCACCGTCACCCTTCACCCCCCAAGCACCCGTACCTTCTTCTTTGGGGTTAGCGCAATCACTTCCCATTCCGACCTCATCTTTCTCTTGGGTGTTTCCTTCATTTTCCTCCTCACAAGCATCCGCTCAACCACAACCTCAACAAGTTCCTTTCTCTCAACCATCATTCGTGTCCCAAGCTCCCGTTGCTGCTACCATTCCATCATCCACTGCAGTGCACCCTAACGCAAGCTCTCAGTGGGGCCTTACACAAGAAGAAATGAAGGCATGGGGGATCCCATCTCAGTCCCCTACATCTATGGTTGCAAGTCAACAAACCACCTTCGTCCAAGCAACACAGCAGCAACTACCCCAAACACCGCCAGCTTCGAGCTATTCGTCCCAAATCTCAAATACCTTCCAGCAAGTTCCACCACCTCAACAGCCAACTTTCCCCAACTATCTTAACCCATCACCCTTTGCTTCTAGCTTCCCCACATCTGTTCCACCTCTAAGTAATGCAGGCATGCACCCAGCTTATATCAGCCAAACCAAAAGCCAACCTCAGCAATTACCACCATCATACCCGCAAGTAGCATCGTTCCAACAGCCTCCCCAACAGCAACCACATGTCCCATTTCAGCAAACACCCATCATTCCTCAACAACAGCAAGTCCCTTGCTATCAGCCTCAGCAACAAAACCCTATCATCCCCCAGCAACAACAAGTTCCCACCCATCAGTTGCAACAGCAAGTTCCAAATGTCCAAAATCAGCAAGCAGTCCCACAACAACCGCCAGTTCAACAACAGCAAGTAGCCCAACAACATCAAGCGGTCCCATATCAATATCCCCCTATGCCACATCAGCAATATCCCCAGCAACCACTACCCCAAAATCAGTTCCAACCCATTTATCCACAGCAAGCGCCATATCTAGTTCCACAGCTTCCATCACAAGCAGAAGTCCCAGTTCCCTCGCCACTCAATGCTGAGTGGGAAGCAATGAAAAATGCTCTAAAAGAGCTACAAAGTGGAACAAAGAATAAAACGTACAAGTTCGAAGAGGTGTGCTCATATCCCTTCGATTGGTCCATAGCAACTATCCCTTTCCCTAAGCACTTTGAGATGCCCAAGTTCGACAAGTATCGGGGGAAAGGAGATCCAGTAAACCATATCAAAGAGTTCTACATGGCGTGCCAAGAAGTGGCTTACAGTGATAACTATCTCCTGCGTCTGTTTCCCAAAAGCTTGGGAGGAACTGTTGTTGAGTGGTTTTACAAAATACCACATGGGACAATAAAAACCTTTGCTGAACTCTCTGAGAAGTTCATCACACACTATGCCCATAATGTGAAGAATGAGTTGTCCTTGCTAGACCTATGCAACTCAAAGTAGAAAGACGGAGAAAGCCTTGCAGAATACTTGCAAAGATGGCAGAATCTTACAACCAGGTTATCATATCAGCCGCCAGAGAAGCATCTAACAAAGATCTTCATTGATAACCTGCATCCAAAGCTATCCCATCACATGCGAATGAACTGTCTCCAGACATACCAAGACATCAAGAGCAAAGGCATAGGCATCGAGAAAGCTCTCCTAGATGAAGGCACTATTCGTCACTTCAAGGATGATTCCAAGAACAAACCCAACAATGATAAATTCCGTTACTGGAATCGTAACAAGAATGTTGTTACAGATGGAGCCACTGACACTAAGAATGTACAATTCATTGTGGCTAGTCCTACACCAGCTCAAACATACCAACCGCCACAAGTGCCCATCTATCAGCAACCACCAGCTCCCGCATATCAAGCACCTATTTATCAGCAGCCTCCTCAAGCTCATCAACCACCTGTGCAACAGTATCAGCAACAATACCAACAGCAGCAGCCAGCACGTCAAGGCAATCCTGTTAATGCAGTTAACGTTGCCCCAAGGCAGAACAAACCCAACAATCAGAATAATCCAAAGAGGACTTTTACACCTTTGGGTGAGCCTCTGGATCAAATCTTTTATCAGCTAGCCAAGGCAAATATGATCACATATCCGCCCATCCCACCGAAGGATGACAATGCACCAAAGTCTGATTGGTATAAAGAACATGAATACTGTGATTACCATCGTGTGAAGGGGCACACAACATTGAAGTGCATGCGGCTTAAGAACTACATCCAAGATCTCATTGATCGCAAGGAGATCCAGGTCGATGCACCAGCTCAAGCTTCACCCAACGTCGGTTTGCAAATATATCAAAATGTGTTCCCTCAACACGATACTGGGAAGAATCAAGCCAACGCCAATCAGCCCCAAAATCATGGCAAAGGCAAGCAAGAAGATCACACAGCGGCCTACATCAACTATGACAAGTATGTCGGATGCATAACTCAAGTTGAGCCCATCCAAGATGAGCCCACCATCAATACCATCCATGTCAGAGGGCCAGATCGACAATGTGCTGCAACTACCCGCAGTGGTAGGATAACTGTTGCCGGTGCTCCTCCGAGGTCAACTGCTCCTCCAAGGCCAACATCTACTGCATCCACAGCACAGTCTAACACCAGGCCAGCATCAAATGCATGCGCAACACAGCATAATGCACCAAGAGCACAATACAATATCATAGAGCATCTTGGGAACATGCCAGCCCAAATATCTATTTTGGATTTGCTCCACACATCACCCATCCATCAGGAGATCCTGGACAAAGCTCTAAAAGAAGGTCATGTCCCCACGAACATTAACACAACTCAGTTTGAAACTCTTGTGGGACACCTATCAGCAGCATGTGCCTTGTCCTTCAAAGAATCTGATATACCAGATGTCACTCCTGACCATACTCTCCCTCTCCGCATTGCTGTCATGGTCAGAGATTTCACCATCAAACGAGTTCTAGTGGATAATGGCTCAGCCCTCAACTTGTGCACATTAAAATTCATCAAGAAGATCGGGTTCACGGAGGCCAACATACAACATGAGCAAATCACTATCAAAGCATATGATAACTTGGAGCGTACCTCTGAAGGTACTATAACTTTGCCTATCCAGCTAGGCCCAGCAACGCAAGATACTCTCTGCCACGTTGTTGATCTTGACCTACCGTTCAATATCCTCCTCGGTCGTCCATGGATCCATTCCATTAAGGCCGTGCCATCTACTTACCATCAGTGCATCAAGTTTCCACATCAAGGCACTGAGGTTACCATCCACGCTGATCCAAACCCCTTCGCATACTGCCTTGCGATGGAAGCATCTTTCCCTCATTCTACTCATTGTCCTGGAACCGATATTGGTACTTCTATTGCTAGCTCATCCCGATCCCATCGCGATCCAGAGACCATCCTCTCTTCCACCTTATCATCCGTCAAGATCAACAACCAGGGTTGTGGCGAATACAGCCTCAGTGATGCATTTGCTGTAGGAGCTCTTCCACGTGATCCACATACTCAAGGGCGCCCAAGTTGTCAAAACAAGCCTGTTGAAGAACATTATAAGCTCAAGCAAATCGGAAACATGACTTTTGAGTCTCATGGTACCATCAACAGCAAAGAAATGGATCCAGATATTAACAAATGGTTATACAAAGATCCCCCATCACGTGACACCCAACTTCTTGAGTACTTCAAAAAGAAATACCCAATCCCCTACAAAAATGTCACAGAACACTATAACTATCAAGGTGGTGGTCTAGGACCACAAGAGGATGGAAATTTGTTTCCTATCATACCATCCCAGAATCCAGAACAGCAAGGACTTGGCTTTAATACCCCTCACCTGCTTGAACAAGAGCCCAATACCACAACTGAGCGCACTAACATGACCAATGTGAACTTTTCGAATAGCCAGGATGACCTCGTGGAAATTGAAGACATCCCCGAAGAGAAAGACATCCGATCCTATGACGATATCTTTGCCGACGACACCCCCCTGGGGACTTCTATTCTCCAACAACTCTCCATTAACCTCATAGATCTTCCCCTCACAAACCCCGACCTCATAGATTGGGACCAACCAAGCATCACACACATCGATGAGTTCCAAAGCGCACAAGCACTCTTAGAATTCATGGGGGCATCATATCCAGCAGTCAACCAGGATCCAACATCGACATCTGTCTATCAGCTTCACCCAGAAGGATATTTTGGGGAAGAGGCAAGCTTTAGTCACAAAAATGAAATAGCAAGAGAACATCATGAGTCTTTATGTGAAAACCCCCTTGGGGCACATTCTGATTCCAAAATAGTAAAAATAAAGGGCGTATCTTCTAGTGAAAACCTGGCAATTCAGGCGCTAGAAGATGAAGCCTTGCCTCTTCCCCCTATCCAAGATTATAGACCAGAGTAGTCGCCAATCATCATAGAGGAAACCAAGCCAATCAACTTGGGAACAGAAGAATGTCCAAAGATCACCTACATTGCAGTCAACCTAACAGAAGGAGAAGAAATCGCTCTCAGTGCCTTGCTCAAGGAATCCATCATCAACTTTGCATGGTCATACGCCCACATGCCTGGGCTTGATCCAAACCTTGTTGTTCATCATCTATCAGTAGATCCAAACGTTAAGCCAGTGAAGCAGAAGCTAAGGAAAATGCATCCAAAGGTAGCATTGCTCGTCAAAGTAGAGCTTGAGAAGCTCCTCCAAGCTAAGATCATCAGAGCAATAGATTATTCAGAGTGGATCTCTAACATGGTGCCAGTCACAAAGCCTTCTGGCGACATCAGAATCCGTACTGATTTCAGGGACTTGAACAAGGCATGCCCTAAGGATGACTTCCCATTGCCAAACATAAACATGCTTGTAGACCTCACAGCGGGTCACGAAATGCTATCACTCATGGATGGCTTTTCCGGCTAGAATCAGATTCATATAGCAGAAGCAGATCAACATAAAATAGCATTCACAACCCCATGGGGTACCTTCTGCTACAACATGATGCCATTTGGGCTAAAGAATGTAGGGGCCACATATCAGAGAGCAATGACAACGATTTTTCATGACATGATCCACAAGATCCTTGAGGACTATGTGGACGATATCCTTGCAAAATCTAAAACAAGAGATGAGCACCTCAACATCCTAGAGCGTGTATTTGATCGTCTGAATCATTATGGCTTAAAGCTTAATCCTAAGAAATGTGTCTTTGGTGTTACATCTGGCAAGCTTCTAGGCTTCATCGTCTCTAGACGAGGCATAGAGATCGATCCTAAAAAGGTAAAAGCAATAACGGAGATGCCTCCACCAAGAAATCTCAAACAGCTCAGAAGCCTACAGGGCAAGCTTCAATCAGTACGGCGGTTCATCTCGCAACTAGCAGACAAGTGCCAACCATTCTCACATCTCTTATGCAAAGACACCAACTTCAAGTGGGATCCCATATGTCAAAGAAGCTTTGATAAGCTTAAGGAGTATCTAGCTAATGCTCCAATCCTAGTACCACCGGTTCCAGGATGCCCACTCATCCTTTACATCTCAACAACAGCTACAGCACTAGGGGCACTCCTAGCACAGCATGATGATGAAAATAGAGAACGAGCTATCTACTACATCAGTCGCACTCTTGTGGGCTATGAGCTTAACTATTCACCCATGGAGAAAGCATGCTTAGCAGTGGTCTTTGCCACTCAAAAACTTAGACATTACATGCTTAGCCACACAATCAAGCTCATATCAAAGGTGGACCCTCTTAAGTATCTGTTATCAAGGACAACCCTCACAGGCCGTATGGCAAAATGGGTCATGTTACTCAGTGAATTTGACATTCAGTATGTAGATCGCAAAGCAATCAAAGGGCAAGTCATTGCCGATCAACTAGCAGAAGCACCACTGGTGGATGCCTATCCACTAATCATGGAATTCCCCGATGAACACTTATGCATGATTGAAGAGCAGCCCATGTGGAAACTATACTTTGATGGTTCCAACACATCCCATAGCTCTGGGGCAGGAATCCTATTCGTCACACCTCAAGGTGACTATATTCCAAAATCATTCAAGTTGGGATTCCCCTGTACCAACAATATTGCAGAATATGAGGCACTCATCTTAGGTCTCAAAACAGCTATCCAATGGAACATCACAGAATTACAAGTATTTGGAGATTCACAGCTGATTATCAAACAAGTCCTAGATGAATATCAGACAAAGGATGACAAATTGCTACCCTACAAGCAACTGGTGGATAAACTGAAAGAGCATTTCCTACATCTACAATTCAATCAGATCCCAAGGCTTCAGAACAAAGCAGCAGATGCAATGGCAACCATCGGATCCTTATTGGAAATACCACGAGACGCATCACAGTATGAATTTCTAGTCGAGCAGCTACATTCACCAGCTTATGAGAACGCCGATGCAGACATGGTGTGTGTCTTGGTTGGTTCTCAATCCCCATGGTACCATGACATCCATGCATATCTAAAAAATGGTATCATATCTCCCCATCTCACCAATAACCAACGCCAAAACCTTATTCGCAGAGCTTCCCGCTACACTCTTGTAGCCAACACCTTATATCGTCGCGGGTATCATAATGTCCTATCTAGATGTTTAGACTCAAACGAGGTCGTCTTGGCCTTACAAGAAGTTCACGCTGGAATTTGCGGTGCCCACACGAGTGGCATGGTTCTAGCAAAGCAGCTGCTTAGAGTTGGATATTATTGGCCAACAATGGAACATGATGCGTGTGAATTTGTCAAGAAATGTCTCCCATGTCAACAGCATGCCAATTTGATACATGCACCAGCACAGGATCTACAGCCTATTGCACCACCGTGGCCTTTTTCATGTTGGGGCCTTGACCTCGTTGGCTTGATCACCCCCCTCTCTTCGGATGGACACAAGTATATCATAACAGCCACAGAGTACTTTACCAAATGGGTTGAAGCGATTCCGCTCACCCTAACCACTGGCATCCAAATATCCAAGTTCATCCTTTACCACATCATTTGCCGCTTCGGCATACCATCTACCATTTTCACAGACCATGGCACACCTTTTGAAAACCAGCATGTGGATGATCTGTGTGCCAGACTCCACATCCATCACCGTTTCTCCAGTCCATATTTCCCTCAAGGAAATGGCCAAGCTGAGGCAACCAACAAAACTATCTTGAAAATCCTCAAGAAGGTTGTCAATGATTCTGGTCGTCACTGGCACCTCCAAATCAATCCCGCCCTCTGGGCCTATCGCACTTCTTATCGTACTCCCACAGGCACCACCCCATACTCCCTTGTATATGGTGCTGAAGCCGTTCTGCCGATCGAGGTCGAGCTTCCATCCTTGCGCGTCTCCATGAAGAACTATACAACTGATGAAGACTATCGTGTGGCCCGGCTCACACAGCTAGATCTGCTAGATGAAAAGAGACAGCAAGCTTATGATCATTTGGTGGCATACCAAAATCGACTTAAAAGGAGTTATAACAAAAAGGTCCATCCTAGACAATTCCAAGTTGGTGACATGGTTCTTAAAGAAAATCAGAAGGTCCTAGCAAATAGAGAAAAGAAAGGCAAGTTTGAGCCTACTTGGTTGGGCCCCTATGTTGTCACCGCATCCTTTGGCTCAGGAGCCTATCAGCTATCAACACCAGAAGGCGAGCCCTTGAATGATCCTATCAACATCATCCATCTGAAGAGGTTCTATGCCTGAACTTGATCCTGCATATATCAGAAAATCCAAAAACATTCAAAAAAGTAAAAAAAGCAAAAAAGCAAAAAAGCAAAAAGAAGAAAAGAGAAAGAGAAAATAATCATCCAACGGTGAAAACTTGGCAATTCAAGCGCCTTGGACAAGTATGTTGGTGAAAACCTGGCAAACAGGCGCCAACATAGTAAACTGAGCTCTTTATCTATTCAGTAGTCCTTTCAGTTACCGTCCTCTTCCTCCATCCATAACAGATCTCCCAGCAGTTCCATCTCCCCTATTTTCCAAGCATTCAGCTTCCATCTTCCTCCAACTCATCTGCAATCCATATCCTATTCCAAAGCTTTGTACCATATCCCTTTCCCTTTCCTATACAGCGCTTTCCTCCCTGTATTTATCCTTCTTGTCTCCGTCCTAGTGAGAGTCCCGCCGAGTGTGATCTTCCTATCCCCAATCCTGAGCTTCTGTACATATCCCTTGTGCATATCGTTCCTCCTTGTTGTACATAACCTTTGTCCGTCCTGCAGTAGCATTTGATCAAATATCTTGTCCCATCCCCAGCCTCAGAAAATTTGTAGTCCCACTCAGGCCTTGTGCTTCAGCAACATCAATTGTCGACTTATCCTTGCTCATCCTGATTATTCCTTGAACTTCAGCTTTTGCCAGCGAACAACTACACTTATTCTCTCACCAACCCATGGGTCCTTGAGGATATATCATTCCTCCTGTCCGACCTAATCTTCCATCCTGGTCCTTGAGGATATATCGTTCCTCCTGTCCGACTAATCTTCCCACCATCAATCAAACCTAATCTCTCTCCTTGGCAAAGGATGTCTTTTTGGAATTCTCATTTTGATCTTGGATTTTTGTCCTTTGGGTCTTGTTAATCTTTTTGGCTTCTCATTATCCCACCAGGGTCACCACGATTCATTATATCACGGTGTGCTGCGTGTGCGGATAATCTGGGGCAAGGTCTTTTGATCTTTCACTTCTGCCTGTGAGTCAGTTGTGTGTTTGTGGTTCCTTCAGCATCGGATCCGCCATGTCGCCTCTGCACTTCATGTGTGATGTTGGGGCAACCCTGCGTGTTTGTTTAGCGTCAGTCCTCTGCGACGTTATTGACAGGCCTCGTGATCCTAGTATCCTTGGCAGGTCTCTAACATAGCTATATTAAATCTAGGTTGTGCACTCCCGTTTGCACTTGGAGCTATCTGGTCCCTTGCATTTATCATATAGATTAATCTTGCATCTTTGCATACAGCTGCATCTTGCATCTTGCATTTCCATCTCATCTTGCATATCATCCATGTTTGTTCTTAGAAGTGAGGTTATTTATCTCCCCTTTCTTCCTAACCCCTCTTCCTTCCTCGTCCCGCCGGGCACACTCTGTCCCAGGGCGTAATCCCTCTTTCTCCTTGTCCCACTGGGTGCATCTTCCATGATTTTGTCCCACCGGGGCATGTATCCTCTTTCTTCTAGTCCACCCGGGCGTTACCCTCTTCTTCTGATTCTAGCCTCGGCATCTTGTTTTCTTGTCTTTGATGCCATGCCACTTGCAGCATCGCATCAAAGAGGGGCAAAATGTAGACACCGGAAAATCCTTCAGAAAATAAATTATTTTTATTTTCTGAAAATCCTTGATGACATCATCATTTATTAATTAATTAATTAATTTATTTTTATGGCATTAAATCCCTCTCTCTTAATTAAAAATCTTTAATTAAGGAATCTAGCCTAAAAATGTCATTTGGACATTATCCCTAATTTATTAATTATTTAATTAATAAATTGACCAAAAACTTCAAAAAATAAATTAATTTATTTTTTATCCCAAACTTGGCCAATTTCCTTAAGACCACTAACCTCTTCCAAAATCTTCTAATCCCTTCTTAATTTCGATTAAAAGGCTAATCCCATCTTTTCTAACCCTAATCCCAAGGTTAAATATTTAATTAAGGTTAAATATTTAATTTTCATATTTATTGAAAATATTTTAATGAATATTCCTAAAACTTAAGCTTTTGGAATGAATAACTTTTATTCCATGAAACTAAAGAGAAATCTAGACTCTTCTATAATCTTCTCAAATCCACCCTCTTCACCCATCCTAATCCTTTTTTTTGTCCTAATCTAATCCTAATCCCACCCTTAAACCTTTGTGCAATCCTAACCAAGCTTAAGACTTTCCTAAACCAAAGCAAAGTCTTTTCTTCCAAATATCTCAACCACAAAGCATTTATTGCTTCCCCAAAGTCTTCAAAGCCTTTTAAAGCCCATTCATTGCTCTTACAAGCATTTATTTGGAGAGTTATGAGCTTGGAGCCCCCTTTGTTGACTCCTCTTTGCCCTTCCCTTCATCCACTCACCTTGTGACATGTGTCACCTCCTGATTGGTTGAGAACTAGCACAATCCATGTGCTTCCCTTTGAGTGAATCTTGGCCTCTCTTAAGGATTTCAATCCTGACCATTCATTCCTCCTACCCCAAGCCTTTAGAAATCCTATAAATACCCTCACTTCCTAAGGCAAATCATCTTTCAATTCTCAAACTTAATAGCAAAGTTATAATGCCATTTTCATTCTAACATAAGCATAAACTCATCATTTTAGATCATTTTCAAGCTTAAATCACATCTAAATTAGCTTAAATGGATTAACATAGATTCATTTATTGTTTAATCAATCTTAGTTCATCTTTAAGCTTTGCATATTTGTGTGTTCTTGAGGCCTTTGAGGCAAAATAGGTTCCTCATACCTATTTTGTGTCACTTTGGGTCTTCTTGATCCTCAAATCATCCTATTTTGCATGCTCCAAGTGCTTGAGTTTGCACACCCACATCCATCTATATCTAAGCATATCAAACGGTGCATGGGCGCATCCGTTTTAGGCTTAAACTGAGGTGGCTTTGATTTTAGTTTGTTTACCATTAAATTTGATTTGATTATATGCTATGACGTTTGTTTGTCTTTGGCCTTCAAAACAGGTTTAGGTGCACGCTCAAATCCTAGTCTACAATAATTACAAATAATTTAATTATCTATCAAAAAGGAATGGCAAGAAAACCAATTAAGAAAAAGATAAATTTGAAAGTCTACATTTAACAACATTCTTCTATTTATCTATTTTAGAAGTCAAAATATTATTAACCTTACTAATTGTTGTGTATCTTTACTTAAAACATTATATTTTCTCATTTCTAATTAAAATCAATTATATACATCAATCTATTTTTAAAAATGTATATTTTTAAATATCCATTACTTACACACTTTTAACTATTCTAATTTAAAATATCCATCATATCTAAAAGTTCATATAGAGGCCTCACAATCAACTACATAACCTATTCTTTAAAAAACATAATGCACTGACTTTAAAAATGTATGGAGTTTTTAAATGGTGAATACATTTTAATATTAAGTGAAATGACATCTATACTAGAAAGGTTTGAGACACTTAACAAACATTACATTTTAAAAAGAGAACCCCCATCTTACCTTCTATGCAATTATTACTTTTATAAGAAATAAATTCTATCGCATCTCCACAAACTATTGCAATACACATAAGCCCAAAACCGAAAGAGCTCGTGTCATCCACATTTCCTATTTAATATAATACATACGGCTAGAAAAAGACACAATAGAATCTCATTTTTATTCACTTCATATGTGTAATGGAATAATTTGTCACTCTATCATTTTTTTTAAAATGCAAATTTACATATTTTATTTCTTTTTTTGTTTTTTACCACTAGAGATATATATCAACTTTCAGTTTGAAAGCTTCCAAATTTTTATTTGAGGATTGATATATTTAATTTATTTTCCTTTCATGAATTATTTTTAAGTAATAGGAATGTTCTATTTGTATATAATATTTAATTTTATTTTTAAAAATGTTATTGTTTGGTGGTTGTTTTTTTTAATTTTAAATAGTGTTGTAAGTATTATATGCTAAAATGTTAATTTTCAATAGTATTTTTGGTTGGCATTAATATATATTTTTAAAATATTATCTTTTTATATTTTGAGTATAAGTGTCAATTCTAAATAATATTTTTCATAATATCTCTTAACTAATCATTTTGGATTTAAGGATTTGAAATTGACAAATAGTAATGTAAAAATAATATAAATATACTAGAAATTATACAAATAATTTGTATTAAACTTTTAATTTGATGGCGAAATGAATGTTTTTATTTTATTAGATCATTTGTTATTGTACTTAGAAATTTAGATTTTTTATTTGATAATCTTAAGGGGAAACAATTAAATTTAATTTAAAATTTAGGGAAAAACTTATAGATTTAATCATCATAGGTACAAAAGTGAGCTTTCCTTATGAAAATGACCTAATAAAATCTTAAGTAGAAAAGCTTTACCTCAACCTAATATTCTATGTTTGAAACATGCAATTTCTATAGACATGGTCAAGGAACTTGATCTTTAATCAAGTCCCTAAGTAAATTCATTCAATTGCAATGGATCAATATTGAGGATAAAGAGAAGTTGATGATGCAATAAGGATGCAATTGATACTCCTAAGAGTTATTTTGTTGTCATTAGTTATGAGGAAGTCACATTGATTGTCAAAGTCATTCGGTAAAGAAGGAAAGACAAGTCGGTAAAGCACAGAAGCTATTCGATAAAAGGAAATAAGGGAACATGTAATTTTGGTAAAGGCAAAGCAAGTTTAGACACCGAGCACCGAGTTATACCGAGCTACAACATCAACAGAACTGAGATATAAGTCAGTTGCCAAGCAAGATGAAAACGTGTTACCGAGCAAGACAGACTGACACAAGGAGAATCTCTAGATACATTGAATCTGGACACCGAACATAAAATGGTTTACAAATCTCGAAGAGATTGTATCACAAAGCATTAGAGACTTAAACATGATGATTATGCATGATTACAAGGTGAGATCTACGAATGAGAATTAAGTATGTTATATGCATTAGAGGAGTAACCAATGCTAGCACCGCTTGAAGAGATGATTCTAGAACATGTAGCACTGCTTTTAGAATTGTATATAAATGGATCAGAGTGTGAAGATCAGTACGCATGTGAAAGGAGATTGCTTGTGCGAAGCAAAGATTGCAGAAAGAAGGTGATGAGCAGAGAAGCCACTGAGTAACAGAGCAATAAAGAGAAGAGAGACGTAATTGTGATTTAGAATTGAATCTACCGAGTATTGAATTGTTATTGCGAGAGGTACACAGTATTAGGTAATAAGTTAGTGAGCATAAAGAGTCTGATATGCATATGATTGATCCAAGTTTGTGTTACTAATTAAAGAGTAATCATAATTGTAAAGTCTCTTAACCGAGCAGATCCTAACAGATCGTATATTGTAAATAGTTTAACCAAGTACAGTTCTTAGATTAGAATTGTAAAATCCTTTAGCAAGGTAGACTTAACATGTCTTAAGACTCTTAACCGGGTTAATACTCTTAACAGAGTAAGCTATCAAAAATAGCTAATAGTGTAGCTCTAACCAAGCAAACTTTTTACTGTAGTACAGTGAAGTCTTGTGAGTGTCATCCCCATCGCAATTTTTATCCTCTAACAAGGATTTCTATGATACCAAAATGAATGTGTTATGAGTTATGTTTTATATATTTTATGTGATGCATGCAAAAGTTATGGAATCTGTAAATGATTAAGGAAGAAAGCTCAAATAGTTTAAAAGTGTTTTACAGTACTGATTCACCAGGCTCCCCTCTCAGTACTCACCTTTCCATACCTAATCCAACAACAATGTGTTACTATTACGATTTACATTCAATTAATACTCTTTTGATGACTCATGGATTGTTCATAAATTAATAATGAATGTCCTTCAATATGATGTGAAATGAAAACATGCAAACATGTACTCCATAATGGCTAGTAGAAAAGTCAACACAGGTTTTAATTTATTTCTTAGAATTAGAACTTCAAGATTTACATCCCTCCATGACAAAGTGGATAATAGGAGATCTATATATAAATTATGAAGGAGATGAGAATGTCATATGAATCAATTGTAACGTAACAATGTCTTATTTGTAGACTTGGTATCGCATAAAGAGACTCCAAATATTTCTAATATTGTTGCATACATTACAACTTAAAGTTCAAATTGTGTGCTATAAATGTGTCACACTTCTATAGATCATTACATGCAAGGAAACTCAAGAATGAGCCCTCACAAATCGATCCATAGCTCCCTAGGCATGGAGTGCTATAAATGTGTCACACTTCTATGGATCATTACATGCAAGGAAACTCAAGAATGAGCCCTCAAAAATCGATCCATAGCTCCCTAGGCATGGAGTGCAAGGGTTTTTAAGAATGCTCTCAGCTAGAGCTATTTAGCCTATAACCTTGCTAGTAAACCATGCAATGGGAGATTCAATGAAGACAAGGGCAAGAATGTCAATATCCTCAAGAATCAAGAATGAAAATGCAATGCAATGCTATGCTAGAAATGGAAATGCAAGCTAAGCTATGAAAGGAAATATGCAAGTGTTACAACCCAAGCTAATTAATCTATGTGAGCTAATCTAGAGCATAGAAATGAAGCTAATCTAAGAAAGCATAAATATGAAGCTAAGCTAAGAATGCAAGAATGAGATGTAGAATGCAAGAATGAGATGTAGATGCTAAGAATGCTCCAAATCTTCAAAAGCTCCAAAGTGTACCTAGAAAACCTGCAGCATAATATTAGCATAAAAAGTTGGGGTTCTTGGAATGAAGAAGAGAGCTCTCCTTTTATAAGAAATGAAAAGGAATGGACCATGGAGATTAAGAGGCAAAATATTTAATCAAGGGTGGAGCTTAAAAGAGGAGCAATCCATGTGCACAAATATCCTCCAATGAGAAAATAGGAGTTGACTTTTGTGTCCATATGAGACAAAAAGTGCTTTTTCCCTTTTTATAAAATAAGAATAATGGTTTATTTGTGCAACTTAGGATAAGAGGAAAAGTGGGGGGGCTTTTTATTTATTAAAAGGGGAGGAAATATTCCTTTTAAATAAATAAAGACTTAGGATAAGATGGTTAGCCCATAGAAAATAATCGAATAAATGATGAGCTAGGATTTGATCAAGAGCAAGCAATTTATGATTTAGCAAAAGGGGCTAATAGTCTAGATGACTATTTTTAGGTGTATACATTTGCCCCTCTTTGACTAATGTGTGATCGATCTGGGAACACATGTAGTCAAAGAATGAAGTTGAAATGTGAGATCGATTTGGGATCACAAAGAAACTCAGATCAACCAACAAAGCAAGCAGATAGCCAAGAAGGCAAGCAAATAGCGATCTGACTCCAAAGAATGAAGTGCAAAGAGATAGCAAATCCTGCATGGTCAGCCTAGTAGCGACAGTACTGAACACTTAGGAAAGAGATAGCCAATAAGATATGATGTGTCTGCCCCCTCGGGATCAAAAGTGAAATCCGGGTAGAGGGAATGTAGAAGCAAGAGAGACATGATCAAATCACTAGAAATCATAATCGAAGCTGAAGAGAATAGAATAACCATCAAGTAGTGAAGATATGCCCCACACATGGGATACGGGGCACAAACCTAGAGGTCCCTCAACTCGTAAACATCATGGAGGGGGATTGGAACTTGGGATGTGAAAGTGAATGAAAGACTAGAAGTTTGAAAGAGATGGAGATGAAGAGGTGAAGAATGCCCCAGCGAAGATCAAAGGATCAGGCCTCAAAAGGTCAGCCAACTGCGTAGAAGAAGGAGAAAGGCAATTTGGGTGATCTAGGTGAACTCGAATTTCAGTTTGGATCCCGAAATGAATAGAAAATGATGTGATATGAAAGACAAGAACTGAAAGACATGATCAGGAAGAAGCGAAAGGTGAGCGCAGTTGATTAACAAGTCCATGAAAGATGAAAGGAAAGCTCTCTCCATATGCAAGATGCAAAACTAAACTAACATGAACTTAATAATGCAAACTACATGAAAAATGGTTTACTTGCAAGGTTACAAAGCCAATAGACATCTAATTATCATCATCGAGCATTAGGTAGCACCGTAAGATCATATAATGCACACTAGCATAACTATGTGGATATGAATGTGATCTTTATCAGATAGAAATATGGAAATCCCGCCTAGGCATCAAAGACATGTAGGTCAAGAGGACTAGTGTAGTGAGATTACCTAAGTTTGATATAGAAAGATTATGCTTGCATCAAGACACAAGAAAGTCAGGATGGCTATAAGCATGCACTTGCGAAACAGTCAAGGATAATACCTTATAGGTCCATAGTGTCAAGTAAGACTAGCATAAATGCTCATGACAGTTAGGACCAACAAAATATACCCACAAGCAGAAAAAGTAATAAAATATATTCTCATTCCCTCAGTCTTCTAGCTATGCATCATCAAAAATGATCATAGGGGGAGAACACTCAGCAAAGAAATCATCACAGACAACACATAAAGAAATAAAGTCAAACAAGTCTCAGCGAGTCAAGTGCGTGTGTGTAGGTCATAGAGTCAAGCTTTGAGTATCGCATCTGCCAGTAAGAAATATTGCATCATCTAGACTGCAAGTAGGATATCTGATAAGTGTTGAGAAACACTCGACACTAGGGTAGTGTTGAAAAACATAGTTGGGGTGGTGTTGAAAAACACCGTTGGAACCAAGTTGCCTAAGAAACCCTGACGCACAAAGAGACTCAAGATAAGCTAGACTACCATATGCCCCCTAGCCTAAGACAAGAGTCAATTCCAGGCTAGGAGAGGCAAAGTGAGAAGTGGAGCGAAGGAGCGCCACACAAGACTGATAGACATAGGTGCAGAGGGTCTCAAGCAGCGCCTATTTCTAGGTTTTCACCACTTGATAGATTTATTGCAATTTTTTCAAGACTTTTTATAATTTTTTTTGTATTTTTGCTACCAAGGCACTTTTTCAATTTTTTTTTGAATTTTTTTTGAATTTTTTGATTTTTTTGTATTTTTTCAGGACTATATATACTTTTTAGGATTTTTTTCAACATCATATATGAATTTTTTTAAAATTTTTTCAGGATCAATAAAATATGTACAAAGGATGCCCCAAACAGAAATAGGGATCAAGAATCTACTTCCTCTAATGTAGAGAACTGATAGGCCCCAGGCCCAAATGCTGCAGCTACTATGATAGAAGGTCTCAACCAGTTCGACCAATAATAACCAGCCCGAAGCAATGTCTGAGCTAGCAGAGGATCGTTAGAATGTGATCCACATATGCCATTGTGGATTTCAGCTAGCACTTTTTCTAACTCCTCTATTTCTAGACACTTAAGGAGAGTTTCGTCTAGACCCTTCCTATACAAGTCACCAGAGACAAAGGCAAAGTGTAAGGGATGGCAAGAAGAATGGAGTGGTGGATTTTTAGGAGGGATATGAGGTGGAAGGTAGGAGCGTAATTCATCCACCAGGAACTTGAAGCAAATTTTATGCTTTTTCATTTGTAAGATGGATGTCAAAGTGACCAAGGCATTAGCAACTTTATTCTCAGCTCTAGGAATGGGCTAAAGTATAACAGATATGAGATCATGCTTGAAGTAGTGCACCATTTTTTTGTAGAGAATCAGCTTGTCATCTTTTGTTTGAGAATCATTATTTTTTAGCAGATTTTTATTTTTACTTTTCTTAGGTGCGGATACCGCCATAATGTGGTTTTCGCCATCTGACCATTGCTCTTTTCTTTTGACGTGATGACTGTGATACTTGATTGTTGATTCAATCTTTTTTGTTGCTAGTTCGCTAGTGGAAGAAGTAACAGGTGTTGATGCGAGATGAAATGAAGTGACTGGTTCAATAGTATTTATGTGAAGGATATCATCTCTGGTGACAAGAGAGGTCAAGCCTATAGGGTAAGCTCCAAAAGCATTAAGATCTAGACTTGTCATAGAAGGACCAACGTGATCCACTAAAGCAATACATGGAACAAACTCATCAGACCCGACATGAGACTCATCAACTATGTCAGGTGGGTTACGAGAGGTATGAACCACATCAACATCTATATCTGGCATGGGAGGATCTTCTGGAAGAGGCTTAAGATGCTGAGAAGTAGAGATACTCATGTCATTATGTGAGAGATCACCTCTTTGTAGCAGTCATGCAATGTTGCGACGTTGTCTATCATAGTTCAATGATTCTTTAGGCACATAGGTTCTAGACATAGAGGCCTCAGCTATATCATCAGTAGATATACATTCTTCTCCCCAAAGAAGTGAAGTAGAAGGAAGATCATCTCCCATGTGAGCCATAGTGTGTAGTGGTGACTCATCTATATCTGTGTCTGAATTACTGAGTATGGGAGTATTTCTAGAATCCTCTCTGTAGATCCACTCTTGAATAGCTTGTTCTTCTCTGTCTGCTTCTAAAGGAACGGATGAAGGAACAAAAGTACCAAAGATCACCATAGCAGAAGTGGAAGGCTTCATGTTATCAGAAGGTTTCCCATATGACCTAGGAGAAATAGGTATAGAAGCAAAGGAATCCAACGTATATTCACCCATACCAAGGCTCATCATCTTAAGTGATTTCTCAGCAGCAACTAGAGACATACTAGGATCAATAGAAGGTGCATTGTGAGGAACAAATTTTTCAGTAGCAGCAAGAGCATTGATAGCAATAGTATGGTCTCCATGAATCACAACTTCAGTGCCATTGTATGGAAATTTGACGCACTGATGATAAGTGGAAGGAATAGCCTGCATGTCATGGATCCAAGGATGACCCAAAAGAATGTCATATGTGAGTGGGATGTCCAATACTTGGAAGCTAATATCTTTCATGATAGGACCCACTCAGATAGGCAGTGTGACAAGACCTTTGGAAGATCTTTCCACTTCATCGTAAGCTTTTATAGTAATCTTCTTCTTAGAATCCACAGAAAATTCTGACAAACCCAACTGTTGTATAACATTGAAAGAAACAATATTTAACCCTGCACCATTGTCTATCAGGACTCGGCGGACTCGGGTATTGTAGACTAGAACTTCAATGTGTAAAGCTAGATTATGCGGGTGAGCAATAGATATGTCATCTTCTATAGAAAAGGAGAGAGATAGCGGAGATGAAATGTGGTTGACCATAGCCTGAAATTGATTTGGATCAATGTCATTGGGAACACATGTTGTACGTAAAGCCTCATCAAGAATCTCTCTATGCGAAGGGGATAACCGAAGCAACTCAAGGATAGATATCTGAGCTAGTGTCTTTTGCAAATGTTGGACAAGATCATAGCTAGGGGTGGCTGAAGGAGCCACATGTTTGGAAGGCAAAGCTTGTTTGGGATCTTGCGCAATTTTAAGGACAACCTTGGCTTGCCCCCTAGTAACAACATTCAATATCTCACTTCGGGAAGATGAACTATCACATGTTTGCAAGACCAACTTTGGCTTACCATAATTGGCTTTATTATCATCTTGAGACCTCATCATTAGAACACTCTCAACGGGCTCTACCATGTTAATCACAAGTGTATTAGAAGGATACGTGTAATTGATCTTTGCATCATGATTCTTCTTATGTGTTTGAGAGGTTTCCCCCTTATCATGCTTAGGTAGAGGATCTTTGAAAGCTGTGTGATCAGAATTTTTAGTTAAGCCATCAGTGGAGATTGTGTTGTTATCAATGAGGTCTTGAATATCATCCTTAAGCCTAAAAAAATTATCTGTCGGATGTCCCTTGTTTCTATGATAATGGCAGTAATGATCCTCTCTCCACCAATCTGGCTTATTTATTGGATCCCAGTTACCAGGTTTATCAAGAAGCGTAAGATATCCATTGTCAACCAAAGTCTTAATGATCACATCGTAAGGTTCTGCCAACTTGGTATAGACTTGCTTTCGAAGTGACTTCTTAGGCTTATCTGCATATTGAGGTTTAGGAGCATTGTGAGCGTTGCCAGCTTCTTGTTGTTTTGCTGCATAGATAGCGTTGGAGAGATTGAAAGCGGGCTCTTTAACTTTAGGAGCATCAACAACCCCATCATTAACAACATACTTGTTTTTATTCTAAGGTTTGTTCTTGTCTTTGCCATTGCCTTTAGCATCTTTATTAATAACAATATCCCCTTTTATTATAGCTACATCCTCAATTCGATATGCACTTTCAACCATGTCATTGAAAGAGGAGAACAGTTGCTTCCTTAGATCATAAAATAGCTCAAGCACAAGTGTGTTGACGAAAATGTCAATCTTTTCTCTTTCAGGTTGCGGACGAGGATATCTAGAATACAATGACCTCCAACGTTGTAAGTAAGTTGAAAATGGCTCACCTTGATGTTGTCTTAGATTACCGAGATCTATCATGGTGACAGGTTGTTGGATGTTGTAAGAATAATGCTGGGTAAATCACTGAGCCAACTCATCAAAAGTCTTAAGAGGTGGTGTCAATTTCGCAAACCATTCTAAAGCTTGGCCTCTTAAGCTTCGAGGGAACAGTCGTAGAAGAAATGTGTCTTCATGAAGAAAGTCCATGCTAAGAGCGTAAAAGTGACGCACATGGTCATGGGGGTCACCATTTCCATCATACTTGTCATATTTGGGAACCTCAATATCCCTAAGAAATGGGGCCATGTATAGACTTTTATCAAAAGGAAGAGCACAAATTGATTCTACAAAAGAGACCTTTGGAGGCTCTCTTTCTAATGCCATTTGGGTAAGGCGTTGATTTGTCGGACGTAGTTCTTCCTGAAGGACTTCCAATTCAGTTGGTACTCTTTGTTGGACAATTTGTCTGACATCATAGCCGGGAGGAAGCTTGTATCCTCTAGAAGTCATATATTGAAAATATTGATCGCCATTACGCTCTAAAAGCTTATGCATCATTCGTTGAGAGACCACATCTTGTTCAAATCGCATAAGATCCTCACTAGAAATCTCATCATCAGCCTCTGCCTCATGTTGAGAGGGAGGAGGCCTAGGAGGTGAAGAAGGCATACCAAAAGTAGGTCTTGGAGGAGATCTTGGTGGCGTGTTGTTGCCATTGTTGCCATTGATAAAAAGAGATCTATGCTCATGATTACTAGTCTCAGGTTGCTCATGAAATGTCCCTCTATAAGCCATGTGCCTAGCAGCATCCATCTTTTGTTGATTGTGTTCTTTGTCTAAGCGCGCTTGGTTATCTTTATGCTCAAAATGTTCTTGCAAACGTTAAAATTTTTCTTGTTCAGTCAAAGTAAGTGAGACACTGTCCATGTTTTTGGGGGTCTTGAATGCGAAAAAGAGGAAACCTCCTTTGTACCACGGGGTAGCCTTAGAATCCTCAGATTGGTTAGAACTAGAATTGTTGTTGCTAATGGGTGCTTGTGAGCATCTAGTTGGAGAAGGTAACTATGTATAATTGAACAGAGGATGACTCTCCTGTTCAAATTGAGACTGAGTTGTAACTGGCATGAAAAGAGATGTTGGTTGACTAATAGAATGAGACAAAGTTTCTCAGATATGAGATAAGCAAAAGCTAATAAAGATCACTTGTCAAAGTAGAACAATAGAGAGATGGCTCGTCAAAAGTGCTCAAGCATTTACAGCAATCAATTGACTAAAGCCGAGCAACGAGCAAGAAGCTCAATAAGCAAGTAACTAGAGAGGTAACCGTGATGCGACAAGTGATCAAGAGTAGCATTTGTTAAACTCAAATCCAATAGTTTTAGCTCATTTGTTTCAGTCTAGAACAAATCTAAGCATGTAGATAACAAGCCAGCTTCAGGTAAGAACAGAAAAAGACATTCTACGACAGGTTAAAGTGCAAGTTTAGCAACTCCGAATTGCAGCAATGATAGGACAGTAGAAATGACCCAAGCGATAGTTCTCAGGCAAACAGGGCGATACTTCTCAATCGGGCGATACTTCGCCTTATACTAGGTGACAGAGCTTAATATACCAGAGCGATAGACTTCAGGCAAAGTAAGCGATAGACAGCAGGCACGAACTATCGCGCGATATTTCTCAATAAGGCGTGTGATACTGTTGCAGATTTGGGTGATTCTTTGACCAGTGAACATAAAAATCTCAGTTTTGAAGCGTTTGGACCAAATTTGTGGATTGAACAGTGCAATTTCTCTGTTTGACAAGCAGTAGCAGCAGATAAAAGATAGGTTTGCAAATAGTATGGGATCAAACATGTCATAGAACACTTGAAACAAGGGCAAAAGCAACCTTGCCAAGACAAGCACTTGTGATATCAAAATAGAGAACCTTATGAATGCTACCGTTTGTTTGAATGTTGAGAATGTTTACACTGGTATAGCACAATCAAAGACAATTCAAGCAATTACTACCTAGAAGGATAAGGCTCATTACTTAGCAACGTAGCCCACAACTTGGTGCTCCCTTGCCTCACACCAAGTGGTTGCCCACAAGAGATATTGGCATTGTCATGGAAGTGTCAAAAAATACAACCAAAGGAACACATATGGTGAGTGTCTTGGGGTGATCCGGGTAAGTCCACTTGGATCAATCTTTGCACCAAGAAGCTAAGCGGCTAAAATAGGGTGGCCTTTAACCAATGGTTCGTAGTAAAGATTTCCGTTCATAACACCCCTCTTGCTCCTCATAAAGGACTAGGACCTCGCGGCCTCAAGAGTACCTTAAGCATTCTTGCTCAATATTTTTCCCATGGTCACAATCCCATGAGCTACTAACATCAAGCGAAGACAAGTGTTATGTCTACCAAGGTTTTGTGTCCTTGATAGCCTTGAGATTATAGTGAGTTGGAATCACTTGCCACCAAAGAAAATGATGAGAAGGTTGTCCCCACTTGGGTCGTTCCTCTTGATTGCTCAAGAGCAGGCCCGCTAAAGGATTCTAAATCTAAATAAAAAGTGGATCAATTCTTGAGGTTCAAGGTTTTTGGTTCACCACAAGGGTGAAGAGCATACTCTCCTATCTCAAAAATTTCACCCAAACACACCAAGCAAAGATTTAGTTACCCCCTTGCTTTCAAAATCTCAAGATGGGTCAAGATTTCTATTTCACCACAAGGGTGAAGAGCATACTCTCCTACCACCTTAAAATTCCTACAACAAGGTATTAAGTGCCCAATAAAGGAAACAACTAGTATATGCCGCACTTAATAAAGAAAGCAATTGAACAAGCACTTGATTTGATTTTTATACTTAGGGCAGCCCTGCAAAAATCATTAGTAGCCCTCTTTGACATGCGTTCTTTTGGCAAAATATCTCAAGCAAGAGGCACCTACAACCACAACTTGTTAGACCAACAAGAGTTAGGAGAATCAAAATCCAAAATCTAACAATGATTAGTACATGAAAAATTAGATAATCTGCAAAAATAACTGATCAAATGATAAAATCTGAAAATGAAACCATCATGGTTGGATTAGGCTTAGAAAGACCTTTCCAATGATATATCACACTTAAACTTTTGATACTATTTGCAAAATTTCAAAAAAAAATGGGCACCCATTTTATAGAATTCACAATAGCCAGGCAATACTTTTGACAGGCGAAGTATTGCGCGCACATACAGAGAAGTATCGCGCGATACTTCTGGAAAGTATCGTATGATAGTCTGAGAAAAAAAATAGAGATCAAAAATTAAGCTAAAAACTTGCTGAAAAATTGATGAAAAATGACGAAAATGTAAAAAAAGAAGGGACAAAGCTAGTCTACTCTGCCCCACGGTGGGCGCGAAAAATGTGTGCTATAAATGTGTCACACTTCTATGGATCATTACATGCAAGGAAACTCAAGAATGAGCCCTCACAAATCGATCCATAGCTCTCTAGGCATGGAGTGCAAGGGTTTTTAAGAATGCTCTCAGCCAGAGCTATTTAGCTTATAACCTTGCTAGTAAACCATGCAATGAGAGATTCAATGAAGACAAGGGCAAGAATGTCAATATCCTCAAGAATCAAGAATGAAAATGCAATGCAATGCTATGCTAGAAATGGAAATGCAAGCTAAGCTATGAAAGGAAATATGCAAGTGTTACAACCCAAGCTAATTAATCTATGTGAGCTAATCTAGAGCATATAAATGAAGCTAATCTAAGAAAGCATAAATATGAAGCTAAGCTAAGAATGCAAGAATGAGATGTAGATGCTAAGAATGCTCCAAATCTTCAAAAGCTCCAAAGTGTACTTAGAAAACCTGCAGCATAATATTAGCATAAAAAGTTGGGGTTCTTGGAATGAAGAAGAGAGCTCTCATTTTATAAGAAATGAAAAGGAATGGACCATGGAGATTAAGAGGCAAAAGATTTAATCAAGGGTGGAGTTTAAAAAAGGAGCAATCCATGTGCACAAATATCCTCTAATAAGAAAATAGGAGTTGACTTTTGTGTTCATATGAGACAAAAAGTATTTTTTCCTTTTTTATAAAATAAGAATAATATTTTATTTGTGCAACTTAGGATAAGAGGAAAAGTGGGAGAGCTTTTTATTTATTAAAAGGGGAGGAAATATTCCTTTTAAATAAATAAAGACTTAGGATAAAATGGTTAGCCCATAGAAAATAATCGAATAAATGATAGAGCTAGGATTTGATCAAGAGCAAGCAATTTATGATTTAGCAAAAGGGGCTAATAGTCTAGATGACCATTTTTAGGTGTATACACAAATTACTTTTTAAAAATAAATAAATCTTTTTTTTTTCAATCAAAATTAGATTTAATGAATAGAACAAATAATAATATCCAATTAAAAGTATTCAAAGTTGTAATAGATAATACAATATTTTTTTGGGAAAACTAGAAATTAAAGGGAGTGCAAGTATTTACATATTTTGAAATGTTAATAATTGTTGGATAATGACAATAATTAGAAAAATAGAAATATCTCATCTTCACATTACAATATTTCTTTATGTAGAAGTTTATGTTTTATTTTTAGATATTTCCTTAACATTTTGCAAAGATTTTATCACATAAATCTATGTTATGTGTGTTGTTGTGGTATTCCATTTCTTTTCTTAAATATTTTTTTATATCTAATGAAATTTTCGCTTCATACCCAACAATAATTAGTTATTCACAATTGATCATAATTTCAAAAAAAAAGTAGCTAAGATTTTCTAATTCTAAAATACATTGGAAGAAAAATGATAATATCATGCTAAGTCATTATTAAACTTTGACAAGAATCAAATACGTGTAAATGAACCAAATCGTATAGACATAAACCATAGAACATAAATCAACATTGGCTGCAAATATGAAATACATTAAATATCAAATAGTAGAATATCTCGAACATGACTGGTACTAATTAAAATAAATAAATAAAGATAAGAATGAAACTAAGAACCATTATTCTCCACATAATCGCAACTGCAAGTCGTAATCATTTAATCCGCTTTTAGACTTTCACCAATGTCCACGTGTCAACACGACTTTTTAGACTTTAACAAACCTCCACGTGTCACGACTTCTCGCGGGACGGTAAAATCTACAGACTTCATTCAGCGTGAGGATGTGTGTGGCAAACAAACCTTAGTGCATGGCCCCCTCAATCCTCCCACGTCATGCTGCATGCCTCCACGTGCCCTCAACATTCTATTAATCGATTGAAATAAATTACAAGACCATTAATAAACATGTGTTAAAATAAAATTTAAAAAGATTGGGGTAGTCTAAAATTTGGTGCAATATGGACTTTGACTATGAAAACATAACTAGTATTTATTTTAACCCATTTTTTATTGTTTCTAGAAGTATTTTCTAAATAAATTTTTTAAAAAATTTTTAAGTTGTTGATCTTTCCTTCTTTTCTTCCTAGATTCAATTTTTTGACAAAAATTATATTAATACAGACTTTTCATATTTGATTGTTACTCTTTATTTAATATATTTTAACTTATCTACTACACATGAGATAAAAGAAGTGTTTAAAGACGGGGAACGCAACATGAGAAGTAAAGATCATGTAAGAGAGTAATGATGAATGTAGCATGTTATCCCTTATGTGGACAATAAATGGTGATGTCGACCTTAATGGCCAAAGCACTTACTGCAAGTATAAAAGTATAAAATGTTCCTAATGTGGCATTTAAGGTCATGAGCACACAAAGTTATAAGCAAACTAACAAGTCTATAGTGCTATAATGGAAATGGAAATGGAAATAATAGTATGGGATTCCAATTATTGTTAATAATGTTGAAGATGACTAAAATTATTTTGTTTATTATTATGATTATTTACTCTATAATTGATCGATTATATTTGATCAATTATTTAATTCGCATTTTATTATTATTAGTTAAATTACATATTAATTATTTAAGTAATAATTACTTTATTCTTTCAGTTTCATTCATCATCTAAAATCATTTGGTTTCCCCTTCTTGTATGGTCTAGCTCTCATTCTATTATTATTAGTTAAATTACATATTAATTATTTAAGTAAAATTACTTTATTCTTTCAATTTCATTCATCATCTAAAATTATTTGGTTTCTCCTTCTTGTATGGTCCAGAGAGAGAGCATTTCATTTCCCATTAAAATAAATAAATAGACAATTGTTTTAAGTTGATTTACTATTTTTATGCATTTTAATTATTCATCTAATTTTTTGTTTTTAAAATAAGTGTCTAGTAAACTTTTTAACATGATTGATGACACTGACATGACATGCCCTCGAGCTGCACTTGAGATTTTTTTGACTCGAAGGTATGAATCAACTAGGTCACAAACAAAGGACTCATTCCCAATTATAAGAGTCGAGACTCAAACTCGCAAGCATGTTGGATCAATGAAAGCACAACCTTGCAATCACAATAGCCCAATGGGGGTTTGAATCTTGGTGGCCACAATAACAACATCATCACTTAACCAACACACTATGGGAACAACCCTTAATTAGTCATCTAATTTTTACTTAAACCTATTCATAATTATTTGCACATAAATAACTAATAAATAATCAAGGCTTATTTCACAATTTCTAATTTGCACATAATGATGTACATCTTGTCATGAATTGGGCTATGGGCCAAATCATCCTTTCTTCCTAAATCATAAATCTGAACTCTTCTCATATAATTGAAAGATGAGACATGCACAATTTTAAATTCACCTCATGTACTTGAGGTAAGGGAAGACTCCCAAAGTACCTCAATATCCTCACCATTCACCTTATCAAAAAGCTCGCATCACACCATTAATCTTCCACCACTCTTTGAAGACTCAATCCTCACTAATCAAAATGTGTCATTTTTCATCTCTCCATCCTCCAATGTGTCTCATGCAATATAAACCAATTGTTATTTTCTATATTGAATAAAGAAACAAGAAGAAAATAATAATGCATTGAGGACAGTTATAATTACGAAACCATCACAGTTCAAATGTCCAAAAAAATTCCACTAGAGAATACATCATAAAACCAAATAAAAAGTAACCCAATTGTTATAAACCTATTTTTATTTTTAATCCTCGGCCTCCATCTCTTGAGCCTAAACACAATTAATTGAGAGCTCCCTTTACCATTACCATCAAGTGTTTTGAATGTAGTGTTATATTTTTATTTTGAGCACTTAACATGTCAAAAAAAGTTCATCAAATATGTACTCTTTAGGCATGTCCACCTCATGTTGGTGAAACAAGAAGACATAGCTTTAAGGTATAATTGCACGACTTGTCTTTGTGTGTTTTCTTATCAAGCCTTGTCTTGAGTGTTGCATTTGATGGTAAGTTGGGTAGTTTAAATTGATTTAGGCTACTTTCTTAAATGATAATTTTTTGGACATAAATATATAATAAAAAATATTATTCCTTAATTATTATAATTCCAATTAATAGCTAAAATATATGAATTTATAGAAATGGAATTAAAGCAATAAAATATGGAATACCACGAGAACATTGATATATGTGGTGAAACTCTTCAGAGTATAAAACAACCACTAAAGAGAGTACAAGCTTTTATGATCTTGAACATAGTAATGTACTTCCCCACTTTAGTCCAATAGCATTTTGGTAGCATAAAAACATAACTTGTAAAAGATTTAAACAACTTATCCATACCTTCAATAAATAGGAAAATGTAATTTAGGAGATCATAAATGATTCATATCATGAGACAAGCAATCAAAATACATAAAACACCTTATGACATGTGTATAAGAGTTACAAGCATCTTTTTAGAAATTGCAATACCTTCTCATGAGCTTTGTTGTCCAACCTTACTAGAGGATAAAAACCTCCTAAATGATAAAATAATAACTATTTGATTCCAAAAAGATGACCAAATTCGTACACTTTTGTGATATGCTTTCTTACATTTTATGGTGTCATGCATTCCCTTCCACTTCATGTCAAGTGCCAATGATACCTTGCAATGCTTTTTCCCACATTATACCCCTTACGTACTTATTCCAAGTCACCTAGAAAATAATAATTAATCATAAACACCCTCGACCTCATGGGTTTATTCACTAATATGGGTAAGCAAAAAGTAGTCACCCAACTTTGGACCTCCAAGAGACCATAACGTAAGTGTATTATAAACACTTGTGTGTTATCATCAATTTGACCATAAAAACATAAGCATTCCTATAGCTCCTCATTTACAAACTTGTGTCTTGCTAGTTGCTTTAAGCATGATCACATTTTTGGAGACCCTTTTTTCAACATCCATTTGCTAGATCATCATCTAAAATCCTCCAGAAGAATGTCGAGGTCGAAGAGTTAAGCATTTATTTTCTATTGTAAATTTGAATAAATATAAAGATTCAAATAGATTTTTAATAGAATTTGATTAAGTTTCTAGGATTCAAGAATGCACCCCCAAATGATCAAAACCTTGACTCATCTTCTCATCAAAACCCTATTGAAGATCCACAAAATATCGGAACCCCACTTTCAATACCTCAACATCATTTGGGGATGCAAGAAAATATATTAAGTCAAATAGAAAGTGATAAAAGAGAACTTGAGGCTTTAATTATAAGATTTAAATATATCAATGATAACAAAGTCACATAGGTCCACCTTCATTTAATCAATACAATCCCTTATCTCTCGCTTACTCTTACTAAGACAATTTAAGGAGATAAACTATTTTTGAGTAAGTTAAACAAAAAACTAAAATTTGACTTATGCGCATTGTTCACCGAACCAAAAATGAGTGAACACATGCATTATTCTTGAAGGTGGTTCCCAATCCATTGTTTTCACCACCAAGGGATAAGGAATAGATATCTAGATATGTGGTGGATGGTTTTTGAACATCCTCCATGCAATAAAAATTATGTTCATAATACTTATTGAGGAAACTCTATTGCAAGTTTGTCCTCAATGAGATCTCTAATTACTTTGACATGTAGGAACTCCAAGGTAGAGGTGGGAGCTCCACACATGACAAAGTGGGGGCACAATGTGCCAAAAACTAGGTTCCAAGACCCTTAGCCAGGTCATAATTCAAGCATGTCACTACTACTTATGTTGTTAAGGACAATGCATGAGGTGGAGACCTTAGAATCCATTATACCACTAATTCAGACCCTTATATAGCACACCAAGACTCTACCATGGGGTGATGTGGACAATTCTTTGGGTAATGTTATCCTTTGTATGGGCAATAAAATGGTGATGTTGATCTCAATGGCCAAAAAATGTGAAAATATAGAAGGCACTTCAATAAAAATATGTTCCTAATGTGACATGCATCTAAAGACATAAGAACACAAAGGTATAAGCAATAAGTCCCTAGTGAAAATGGAAATAATGGTAAAGGATTGAATTTATTGTTAATAATATGGGTAAATATTGAAGACACCTAAAATTATCATGTTTGTAATTATGATTATTTCCTTCATACATTTGATTGAATATATTTGATCAATTATTTAATTATCTCTCTATTATTAATTAAATTATATGTTAATTATTTAAATAATAATACATTATTCTTATCGAACAAAAATAATAATTACCTTATTCTTTCTACTTCATTCATCATCTAAAATCAATTATTTTCCCTTAATATTTATTCATTTCATTTCCCATCCAAAAACTAAATATATAGTTTTAATTTAATTTTCTATTTTGTACATTTTAATTAGTCATTCATAATTATTTGCACATGAATAATCAATAAATAGTTTGAGCTTATTTGTACATTTTTCAATGTCAATTTACTTGACATGAAATTGGCATGATATGTACATCTTGTACCTATCATCCTTTCTCATAAATCATAATTTTCAATTTCTCATATAAGTGAGAGATGGGAAATGCACAATTTTAAATTCACCCCATGTATTTTAAGCATGGGAAGACTCCAAAAGTACCTATATCAAAAACCTCACCATTTACCTATATCAAAAACCTCATCTCCCACCATTAATCCTCCACCAATCTTCGAAGACTACTTCCTCACTAATCAAAATGCATTATTTCTCATGCAATATGAACCCATCTTTATTTTTAATCCACACCCTCCATCTCTTGTACCCAAAATCTATTCATTGAGATCCCCCTTTACCATTGTTATCAAGTGTTTTGAATGTAGTGTTATATAGTTATTTTGAGCACTTAACATATTAAAGAAAAATCATCAAATCTACTCTTTAGGCATGCCCACCTCATGTTGGTGAAACAAAGCGACACATCTAAGGTCTAATAGTTTTTTTTGTTTGTATTGTCTTATTAAGCCTTATTTCGACTGTTGCATTTGATGGTAAATTGGATAGTTCAAATTAATTAAGCCTTAGAAACTAGTGTATTAAATTATTCTTCACTAAGATTCTCTAATCCCTTAGATTTGGAATCTCACCCAAGTCATCTTAGTCTTAGTGTTCATGAAAAAATTCATTTTATTGAAAAGGCTTTACAAAATTTGAAGGTATGAATCTAACTCCAAACTTGTATATATGTTTCTACTAAAAAATGAGCATGAAACAATTGAGAACTCTAATCATTTGTAATACAATAGGTAAATAGATGAATGAAAATTCTAAAGTAAAATTAAACAAATCACAAGTTTGATTGAAATAAAGATTTGTATGTAAGTTTAATTTTTGAGTGATAATTCATATTTTAATAAAATAATTTGATTAGACATACATAAACTAAATGTCTTTTTGTATACTTTATTTCACTACGTCTTCAATGAGTATTATTTAAATTAAAGATAGCAAATTTCCACAATCCACGGGTTGTTGTTGTTTTGCTTCTGGGTAAGATTGTGTGAAATTGTTTTACATTGACGTTTTAGATCATACTACATGATCCATCATCAAGATGAGAGAGTTAAGAATGCAAAAAGATGATGTTGTTATGCTTTTGGGCAAGATTGTGTGAATTTTTTTTACATTGATGTAAAAAAAATTCACACAATCTTGCCCAACAGCATAATCACACAATCTTGCCCAAAAGCATAACAATAATTATTTAAATTTACAAATTTAATTTAATTTTGACTATGGGGATATTCATTTTATTTTATTTTAGGATGCAAGTTGAATCTTTCAATAATCATTCAAATTTATTTTGATAACTTGATTAAACATGAAAAAAGTAAATATTTTTTCTATATTTTATTTCATCATGTTTACAATATATATTATTTGAATTTACAGATTTTATTCATGTTAATTTGATTTTAGATATTTGAAATGTGAAATTCATTTGACTTTTTATATGAGAATATACATTTGATGTAGGTTCAATATGGGTATTCCCTTTGAATTGGGTTTATTGCTTTCATATTTATGGAAATGGTTAATTACTAAGCTAAAAAATAAACTTTTGAATTGGGGAAATAAATATGTGTCCTTGGTTGACAAGATTCAAGTTGTGAATTAGACATTTCTTCCTTTTTAGGTATAATATTTCTCTTGTTAGATGCCCTCCAAGAAGAGATATAAAGACTTAACCAAAATCATTTGTCAATTTTTGTGGTCCAAGTGGGACAGAAAAGATGGTTTTAAAGCTACCTCATGGTTGTGGTACATTCAACCTAAAACCAAAGGTGGGTTAGGGCTTCTTGATCACAATTTACAAGAGATTTGCATTTCTACCTAATGGATAGTTAGGATTGTTGAGAGAGAGGAACCTTGGAAATGTTTGGTTTGACATACAATTAACCTTTCTTCTGTTAAAATACATGACATGAGGTGAGATGGGTTGAAAAACTACTACTTGCTCCATTTTTTTGTATGAGAGCTTCCTTTCCTCTACAATCCATCTAGAAGGCTTGCAATTAGTTTACAAGTTCCTAAATTGGAAAAACTTCTCCTTACAACACATTTCAACTTTGTTTCCTCATCCATTTGGTGGAATAGTTTAATATAATATAATCACCAACCCCTTATTGTTGCATTTCCTAAAAAAGAATATTTTTTATTTAATTTAAATGAGTGACAAAGTTCAGTTATATATATATGTGATTTTGACACAATAGATTGGGCCTCTTGGCAGAAAATGCATAGAAGAATTTAGTTAAGCAACAGGTCTAAAGGGTTCTTAAGTTTTGTCATATATTTGGTGCCAATTGAGTTGACAATGAAGTTTTTCACTCTGTTACAATGCAATTTTTGTGAAGATTGGTCGTGGATTTCTAACTTATCATTTCTACTACTTCCCTCTCAAGAAAATTTACATGAACCTTCTTCTAAAGACATGACTACACCCAAGGTTAAATTGGAAATGGAACTACAAATTCCATGAAAATACATTAAGGAAGTTGGGTACCCAAATATTGAAGTCTAAAACTGAGGCTAATGCTCGAATGTTGGCTTGGAAAATCCTACATTTCAAACAACCTGTTGGGGATAGGTTTAGATGTATGATGGTTAACCAATTAAGTGATTGTTTTGTTAGCATCATAAGAGTCTTAAACACATTTTTGGGGATTGTCCCTATGCTTAGAAAAATGGAAGCTATTGTCAATCATTTTTTTTCTTTATCATGGTTTAAGTTGGAAAGCTGCAATTTTGGGTTATGTCTTCATATTAATGTGGTGGTAGATTCTTTGAGGCACACTCTTCTACTTAATATATAGAAAGGTAGATGTTTTGTTATTTTATCTAATCATTCAGCTCACCTAGAAACAAAATTTTAATGTTTTACTTTGATATATTATTTCAAATTGTCTCGCTTGTTTTTCACCTATAGGTAAGATCAAACTCTAATTGCTTCAACTACACAAAAAGAGACATGTTCTAGACAACTGCAAAGTTTTTTAAAGTTTAGATTGTAATATTTGTTGTTGATTTTGAATAGTTCTTTATATAGGCCTTTGGCTAGTTGTTTATCTATTGCAGTTGTTTGGACAAATTGTAGTTATTTGATTTATTCTTCCTCTTTGACTATTTATTAATAGCACTCCTTTGTAATTTTCTTCGTGCATTTTCCATACAAAAGAAAAAAAAACCTTCACTAATCATATAAATTCATTTTGATAACTTGATTAAACATAAAAAAAAATATACCTTTTCTATAGTTTATTTCATCATCATGTGTGCAATAAATATCATTCAAATTTACAAATTTTATTTGTTTTTGAATACTTGGAATATGAAACTGATTTAATTTAGACATGAAAACATATATTACATTTTATATTTAAAATAAATTATATTAATTATCATATATCTAATAATAAGAAAATAAATTCTAATAACTAATATTTTATTTTCAATATTGCTAATTACAATTATAAAATAAAATAGAATAAAATGATTGATTTGTTGTTGCTATGTTTCTGGAAACATTGTGTGCAATTTTTTAACATCAATGTTTTGAATCATATTCTATTATCCATTATCTATGTTCTTAAACTCTCACATCATGATGATGAATAATAGAATATGATTCGAAACAATCAATAACTCATATTATATATGTACATGGTTTTAGAAAGAATTAAGATACCAAAAACTTAAATATCTCTACCATTAGCAGATTCTAATAAAATAAAGATAAACATGAAACTAAGAAACTAACATTCCCTACATAATCGTAACGTATCCAAACAGGAATTGAATGGGATGTTCGAGCAGTCAAAACAAAATCTGGTGGGACCGACACGTAGAAAGTGCTACCTATTCTGGACACCAACTTCAAGTCACAATCCGCTTTAAGACTTTCACCAACCTCCACGTGTCAGCAAGACTTTTCAGAGTTTTACCGGCGTGAGGATGTGTGTGGCAAACAAACCCTAGAGCATGGCCACTTCCATCTTTCCACGCGCCCCCACGCCATTTGTATGTTTTCACTTCCAGAATTTCCTTGCTTTTAATTCAAAACATCTTGCAATCAATTCAAAATGAAGAAAAGTTGTAATTTTGTCATTCCAAACATCTTGCAACCAATTTCAAAGGTGTACTATTGGTAGTACTAGTACAATCTTTTAGTTGATTGTAGTGATTAGATTAGGTTGATTTGGAAGGTTAGATCTATTTTTAAGTGTATTAGATTAGTTTTCTTATTATAGATCTAACCTTTAAAATCAATCTAATTAAGTGATATTGATAGATTAGTTTTCTTATTAATAGTATAATATGCTTTATCTAAATGTAAGTTGTTAGTTAGATGTGTGATCCTTGTCATCTTTTAGTTTGCCGTGTAAAGTTAAGGATAAAGATATCGATTTGATATTTTTTAATTTGCCATTAAAGATAAAAATGTTGATATCTATGTATTTTTTCATTTTAAATTTGTATTTATAATTTTGATTGCCTTTATATTTTGTTACTTAAAAGTGGTAAAGATGAAGTGTATTGTGATTTTATCTGTATTAAGGTGTATAAGTTTTGAGAGGAAAGTTGGATTTTTTCTGAGTTGTCATTATATTTGGTTATTTAAATGAGTGGTAATGATAGAATATTATGGTAATAATGTTTCATATAATTTTTACTCATATTTGTAAGAAATTACATAAAGATACTTGTTTGATGTTTTGTATTCATGATGACTAAGTTTGTTGAGTTTTATTTCTCTCATTTCATACCATGTGATTGAGTTGGGTTTAGTTTTAAGATGATATTGATAGATGGTAGTACAACTAATTTTTATATAATCGAAATAAGTTGACTTTGAAATGTAATGAGATTCAAGTGATATTGGTCTAGATTAATTCTCTTATTGAAATTGGTTGACTTTGGAATGTAATGGGATTCAAGTGATATTGTTAGATTAATTTTCTTATTAGTAGCACAAGGATAAGTTTTTTTTGTTAGATGTATACTTTGAACATCTTGTAATTTGTCATATAAAAATAAAGATGTCAATATTTATGTATTTTTTTATTTTATTTTTTAAAAATATTTTATTTTTTTTATTTTGTTGTTCAAGTAGTGGTAAAGATGGAATGTAGATATCTATGTTTTTTTTTTAAATTTCTCCATTTTAAATGTCTTTATATTTTGTTATTTAAGGAGTGGTAAAGATGGAGTGGAAGTGTCATAATGTCTATATTTAGGTGTATATGTTTTTTTTTCTATTGCATATAATTTAAAAAATGTTTAGTATAAAAAGTAACGAATCAAAGTATGTAAGGTGTTACAAAACTTCTCAGTACTATTGAGTAAAACATTCGATTTACATTTATATATTAACTAGAGTAGATATGCAAAAACAAAGAGCAACTGCTAGGTCAAGAGGGGCTGTCTCCCTCCTCTTCTTCTTCATCATTAGTATCTGGGGAGACAGAGTTGTATCCCAGGACTCTGAAGTCTTTATCCCCTATGTTCCTCATGTCTCTATGAAGTTGATCATGTTTCAGCTGCTGGATGAACTCCCTAAGGGTGAACTTGAATTCATCCTTTTCTTTCATTGTGGTGTATCCATATGCCACTTCTGATTTCTCCATGGTAGCCCTCCCATCTCTTAGCACTTGCACGAACTTGCTCTCTTTCACTTTCAAGATCACTGTGACCTACAAGGAAATATTAGAATATATGAGTCTCTTGCGAGACTCAGTAAGGTTCATGTTCTTACCTGCAAGTACATCATTATTTCGAGCCTTCTAGATGAACCATAAAACAATAGAGGAAAGCAAGGACCAGAAAGAGTTACAAAATTTGCTGCAGTTGATAGTACCAGATACAACATTCAATGCATTAAAATGGGTTTTGTATGACAGTCCAAAGATATTCCAGACTTCAGAAGCAAAAAAATATTCAAAGAAAACATGACTGACAGATTCAGGTTGTCTACAAATAGAACAGATATTAGGTTTGTAATACCCCAAAAATGGGCTATAAGTTCATTAATATCCTGTATCTACATATCGAACGAAATCGACATCAAAGTCCTAACCTAAGGCACATCTAAACATCATCGAATCATAATTGATTATCTTAAATTCTGCATCAGGGAATATTCCTAGTAATATTCCTAATCATCTTAATTATCTTTAATTTAATGATTATTTGGCAATAAATCACATTTATCCTAAAGTTTGATTAATTGAATATTTTCATATTTAATTAATTAGATTTAATATTTGCCACTTAATTGTGTAATTAAATTTAATTATATCTAATATTAATTGTATTATTTAATTTTGACAATAAATCAAAATTCTTATGAATAATTGATTAAATTCTTATTTAATTAATTAAAGCATGTTGTCATTATTTAATAATATAGTTTTTAATAAAAATTTGATTAAATAATTGATTAACCCATAAATCAATTGTTTTATTTTTAAAATCAGTTAAGTTGGAAATAAATCACTTTATTATTAAATTAATTCATAAATAAAACATGCACAATCATAAAAGCAAACAACTATCAATTATCAATTAAAGCTAAACTCTATTTTGAGTTAAAGCTTAGCTTTTGCATGTTTTTGTGAGTTAATTATCCTTTATTTAAAAATAACTCAAAAATCAACCTGAGTTATTTGAGTGATTTATGGCTTTTTTTTCATGCACCTCCAAAGCCCTAGATTTCTATAAAAACAAGGCTCATCTCTCAATCAAAAAAAATAAAAAATTTGCATCCAATCATCTCATATTTTGCACAATCACGCTGGAGAATTGGAATTGAAGAATCAAAGCTCTTGCGAATCGACATCTTTGTGAGATCAATCTTATTTTTGCGTTCATATTACATATCATTGTTAGATTAGCATAGCATATCAGTTTTCATATAGATTAATTTCATATCAGTTTTTCATTCATTCTTATTGCATAGAAAATATAAAAAAAATATAGAATAATTGCATTCAATCTCATATCTAGATCAGTTGCATTCAAATCCTTCATTTAGGTGTCGTCTAGGTCACTGATCTCGATTACAGTCTGAGAACATTAATCTCGCACCTACTAGAAGGCAGTAAATCGCTTGGTTAGATAGCTTTCAATTTTGCACGATTTTGATTATAGCTAACCTCTAATGTTTTACTGAGTGTTGTGTCTACAGATTAGGTACAATTTTCACACACACATTTCTAGCGCTCACCGTGGGGCAACCCACCTTTGCATGCTGGTTTTGATTTTTTTGGGAGCTAAAACCCCAAAGTTTCAAAGATTTAATTTTATCTCTCAAACGGCTTTGAATTTTGGTCTGAAATTTTTTTTTCAAGTTTGTGACATTTCAGGGAAGCTACAATAAAAAATTTAGAATTTTCTAAGATTTTTTGAATTTTTAATAATTTTTTTCTTGAAATTTTGGAAAAAATTAATATCTGACGCAAATCAGCATATTTTTTGGAAATTTTTATATTTTCAGAAATCTCTTTAAATTTTACAGGGGGTCCATTCTTTGTGTTTTAAATTTGGACATGATATCATAGCTCAAATAGTCAATTTATAAAAATTGGTCTATTTTGATAAAATGGGTCTCTAGGGCACAAATGAAGAGATTTTTCTAAAATTTTTGCATTTTTGGAAAGCTCTCTGTTTTTTAGTAGAGGTCTTTATTCTGAATTTCTATTTTTGTAGCCAAAATCATATCAAAAAAATTAGATCTTGTTGACTAGGTCAAATGCAGCAAAAAAAATAAAGTTTTGTGATGGGTATGCACTTATTTTTTTACATGGTTCAATGAATGATATGAGTTGTCATTTGGGTTAATTGCTGGTTATTATTACTAATAATAATTGATTTTTAGAGCTAACCCTATGGTTTTCATAAGTTGAATATATTTTGCATATCTTGTTTGCTTGTTTGCTTGTTGGAGAGTTTGTCACTTGCTTGCATGGAAAAGCTCAACAAAAATTGCTAAAAATCAAGTAAAATCTACTAAGCGCATTGTGAGGATCCTAGGTATTCTCCTTCATCTAATAATATTTTGATTTGGGACTTAAAATAAATCTCTTATGTGTCAAGCTTGTGTGCATCTTTTCATGCTTTTGATCTATTTCTACACACTTGCATAATTGATACTAGGTTGTGAACCCTTAAGGATTCATTAAGTAGTCTTAGAATACTTGTGATTGATCTTGATTGCTATCTTGGGTTATTGGACTCGCTAATCCGCAGGCCCCTCATTTCCGCCCCGTGGTTGCAATCTCAGCGCCATAAAGGGGAGGGGTCAACAGGACAGAAGCGTTAAGTGTTCCACTTGGCAACCCTTTTGTGCTTTTAGGAACTCACTTATTTTCTAAGTTGGGGACTCATTTTCAGCTTGTGTGAGGTGTTAAGTGTTCCACCTTGTGGACTCATCTCATATTCACTTTAAATGTTAAGTGTTCCTCTTTCTACTTTTTGGATGCTTTTGGTAGATTTGCTTTCGGGAATATATCTGTGCTCACATAGTAATTAGGCCCTATGAACACTATTTGTGATTCTTGAGAGATTGGATTCCTAGCGAAATCCTTCCTTGATGATGGAATCCTTGTAGGTAGGGAGGATACTTAGTGCGTTTCACATTCATCTTGGTTAGTGCATCCTCTCTTATTGATCGACACATTCTCTCTTCGGAGAGGTTGATAGATCACGTAGGGTTGATATCACGAGCTTTGGTGAATCAAAATTGGTTAGTGTGTCTTCTCTTATTGATTGATACATTCTCTCCCCGGAGAGGTTGATAGATCACGTGGAGTTGATATCACAGACCTTGGTGGAACAAAACTTTGTCTTAGCGTGTCGGATTAATCTGCTTGCTTTGTTTGGGTTAAAAGTGAAGAGGTGTCAAAACCTTGAATCTGGAGCCAAGTCGCCTTGTGGTATAAATCTGTGAGTCATCTTTAGAGAGGGTTAACTGTAGCGGATAATCCCTTCACAGGGCAAACTGCGTTGACGGAACCTCAAGCGGTAATAGCCATTTTCACCATGGTAGTGACAGCCGCTATATAAATGTCCTTGTGGAAGAAATCTCCACGGGTATGGTTCATTGTTGGGTTGTCAGATCTCCCTAGCAGCTCTTGAAGATTAAGTTCTCAGACTGTGTCAAAACCCTGGTGCCCCGGGATTGGAGTTCACCCCTTTGAATCATAAAAGTTGCAGAGTCAAACCATTACTAAAAACCCTAGAGAGGCCAATTTTTCACTTTCAGGTATATGTGCGTTATTGCAAAACTTTTCAGAACATACACAATTAGTACTCTCAGGGATTAGCACAATTTGGTCACTTGATTGTTCATGCGTAAGGTTGCTTTTTCCCTTGTTCATTGTTTTCAGACGTGCTTGGAATCACTTGTTTGCTATTCTGTGTGCTTATTTACCTACTTGGCTATTAAAAATGATCAAATCTGGTATAACCTTCAAAATCTGGACAATACAATTTGCAAACAATCCAAAACTAAAGACCTTACATTTTGCAAAAATTGACGTAAAATCTTTTCTGGAGTCAAAAGTCATTTCAGGAAGTCAAAAGTCGTACGAGTTTTGTCAAGTGTCGTTTCAGTATTACCCAACTATCGTATGAGTTTAGCAACTATCGTTTCATAGACTACCTAGTGTTGTATGAGTCTGCAGAGTGTCGTTTGGAAAAATTTGAGAGAGTTGTCAGAAATTGTCAAATTGCAAGATATCCAATGTTTCCAGCCTAGTTCTAGAATCTGTCAAAAATATCATTGTGTCAAGAACAGAGCAGTAGCTATTGAGAATCCGTACACATGTCTCAAAGAATCAGTACACATGAGGAAGAAATTTTGATCGCCGCTATGAGGAAACAGCTGCATGCTATGCAAGTTGAACTTAACAATCTTAAGAAAGAGAAGGAATCTAAAAAGTTCTCCATGGAGTCTCTATACTCTTTTCCATTTGATAAAGACTTGTACATGTCACCATGCCCCCGGAAAAAAATTGAGCAATATGATACCTCTTCCACGGAGAGTGACACATCTAGCTTTGAAAACTATGATGACTATGATGACAGACAATGTAATGATACCTATGACACCTCTATTCCTAAGAGTCCTCCTCATCGTCCATTCCTGCTTACTACAAAGGGGCCGTCACATTGGATAGATCGTGAGGGTGATCCATATGATTCTAATTATGAAAGAGACTTTGATGATTTCTATGCACAATACCTAGATGATCCATCTGTTTCACTTGAGGAAGAGAAAGTTTACCACACTAATTATAAACATGCATACTATAAGGATCTCTCCTCTAAGAACTCTCAGGCTGAAAATAAAGATTACACTCTCAAGCAAGATCATGTTAATGTTGGACCTTTGTCTTGTGATGGTTCCCTTCCATCCCCTACTTCCTCCAATACCCATACATTTCCTAAAGCTTCCGAGTCTTTCAAATCTTTCATAGAACCTTCATCTGACACAAGCCCTGATACTTTTCATGTGGTTCCCTATAGTTATCCTCCAGGGCTACCTCTTAAAGAAACTCAAGCTAACCTTCACTTGGCTGCAAATACTTTCAATAATGATAAACCTAAAGAGCCTAAGCCTTCATATGCTATAATGCCTACTTCAGCTAGTCCTCCACCATCTCTTCCAAAGTCATCCATACAATCCCAACATGCTTCCTTGTCCTTAGAAGTGGCTCCATGTCAAGAGGACTCTAAAAATGATAAAGAAAAGAACATAAAGAAAGATCAAGATCAAGAACCCTCCATGTCATCCACTCTTTTTCCCGATGTCTCTTATCTGCTTCATGGTTCTTTTGATCCCGCACACCCTTTTTCATGCATTCCACCATGTCTTAAGTCTTCTCCTAAGCAAGATCAAGCTACTACTTACACTATTGAGCTTATTGACAATCAAAATAGCCTTACTACACTTGCACTTTCCAAAGATGATACTTCCATTAAGGTTGGTAAAAATGGTGTTGTTACTTCCAATGTTAAGCCTATTGAAAATCAAGAGACAAATTATGAGCTTATGCTATCCAAAGATCCTTGTCAAGATCAAAGTCTTCCATCTTCTTGTTCTACCATTCCATGTTCACTTTCACTTTCTACTCTTCCTAAGTCTTTGCAAGCTTTGAACAATCCTATCAAAGAAGGTGCTCATATTCAAGATGTCCATGATTCTATTGAAGATCCTAATGCTCACTCTAAAGATGCTGATATCCTTGGTTGTCAGATAGATGCTGATGAACTTATTGATTATCCTTTTGCATCTTCCACTTCCATCCTTGGACCTCCTCCATCACTACTAAGGGCTTCACGTCTGCCTTCCATCTTGGGTCCTTATGTTCCTTCACTTTCCCCACCTAACTCTCCTAATTTGCCATCCATCTTGGGTCCCTACATCCCTCCATCTCCCATCTTTCCTCAAGATCAACATAGATGCATACCTTTGAATCCTTTTCATCCACCCACCCATCTAAACCAGTCACATCCTCCTCCTTCTTCCACAAGTCCCAAGTCTTTTGGAAGTAACTTGAATGTTCAATATAAGAAAAAGAAGAAATACAAAAATCCATCAAAAGAAAATCACCATGTCTCCTCTAATCGACATGGAGGCATAAAGTCAAAAGAGATATCTAAGAAAAAAATTACAAGACAAGTATTGGTTCCAAAATCCATCATTAAAGATATTCTTTCCAAATTACCAAAAAGAAATGAAAAGCCTATGGCTATATGGATTCCAAAGTCTCTCTTGAAAGAGTCTGGTGTTGAGCAAAAAGTTAAGTTGACATTCAAGCTTCCAAGGACTTCCACTTCATCTTCTTCCAAAAGCATGCCTCCATTCCATGCACCTAAACCACAACCTCTGCTATCCATTTGCCATATTCCTTCACGTATTCCCTCATTCACATTTCCTCCACCCTCTCACCACCCTTCAAGGTATGTGTTGATGTTGAGCTTGCCTTCCTTTCCACCTACCCTTTTATAATCCTTCCATGCATTATCCTTCTACCTTCTATCATTTTTTCTCATTTGCCTATTCCTCCTATCTTCCAACCTCACTCGCTTTACATAAAACCTTATCCTCCATTTTTCTCTTCCATCTCCCTTTCCCTATCAGCATCTTTGAGCATATCATTTGAATCCTTGGCATATCATGGTTTATCCTTTCAAGGAGCATTATCTAGCAAGCTTGCCTTCTTCCAAAAGGAAATGAAAAAAAAAAAAAATTGAAAATGTGCCCTGGTGAAAACCTGGAAACAGGCACCTTGGTAGCAAAAGTAAAGAGAAAAAAATTTTCATCCTAAGGTGAAAACCACTCCCTTGTGGCGCCTTGGATAAGTACCATGATGAAAACCTGGCAATCAGGCATCATGCGTAGTTCTTCTACATATTTCATCCATTTCATCTTCTCTCTTTGATCTTGACAATGTTGATCTATACATGAACATTTGGCTATTTTGTGAGTTGTCTGATGATGATCTTGCTTTCAATCCCTTCCTGTTTAGCCTTCATATTTATTTTCCTTCATTCATTTTCACCTGTTGCTATCCTTTTCCCCTTTGGTCTTGATCTAAGAAAGAAAGAGTAAAACACGGTGCTATGAAGCCTCTTGACATGTCTACTCCTTTGGATTGCATCCTTTCCTGCTCTTGCATTATGATTTTGTGCTTATCCTATGCTAGCCTTTCATTGCTTGTCCAAATGCGCTTTACATGACAATTTTTCCCTAGCTTGGGTATTCTTGAGGAGTTTTCCCTTGAGGATTTCTTCCCTTCATTCTCCTTCATTCTCTTGTCTTCTATCTCTTCCACCAGCTTGTCAATCCCTCTTGTTCTCCACCTTGTTAGACATTGGGACTGCACGATATAATCTTGCTTGGGAGTTTGCAATGGAAAAAGATGCTATCAAGTATACCAAGTATCAAAACAATTATCAGAATCAGTATCAGAACCAAGTATCAGAACTAGTATCAGAACAAGTATCAGAACCAGTATCAGAACCAATATCAGAACCAGTATCAGAACAAGTATCAGAACCAGTATCAGAACCAGTATCAGAACAAGTATCAAAACTAGTGTCAGAATAAGTATCAGAATACCTACAGGGGCTACCCCTTTCGCTTTAGTTTATGGGTCTGAAGCAGTACTACCTATTGAGGTTGAAATCTCATCACTCAGAATCAAAATGCATGGACTTGTCACTGATGAAGACTACAGAGTGTCTAGGTTACAAGAACTGGAATTACTAGATGAGTGCAGGCAAGCAGCGTATGATCATCTCAGAGTGTATCAGAAAAGAATGTCTAGAGGCTACAACAAGAAAGTCCGACACAGAGAATTTCAGGTTGGTGATCTAGTCTTGAGAGAAAATCCTAAAAATCAATCACATCGAGAACGCAAGGGGAAGTTCAAACCCAATTGGTTGGGTCCCTTTGTTATCACTGCTACTTTTAGCTCTGGTGCCTATCAACTCTCAACGACTGAAGGAGAACAGCTCTGAGAACCAATCAACGTTCTCCATCTAAAGAAATTCTACACCTAAGGCATTCAGTGCTTGGTAAATGTCTTGAAAAAAATCTTAAAAATCAGAAAAAGTCCTGAAAAAATGAACATCTTGGTGAAAACCTAGCAATAGGTGCCTTGATGATTCACAAAAAAATCAAAAAATATCAAAAGTACAAAAAAATTGAAAAAATGAAAAATACAAAAAAATGAAAAAAGAAAAAAAAAGTGCCTTGGTGAAAACCTGGAAACAGGCACCTCGGTAGCAAAAATAGAATCTCTACCAAGATGGTGAAAACCCGGCAAATGGGCGCTACTTGTTCCAAATGCTCCATCTATCAGCACAATCTTGGTCTTTCCCAGCTTTCAGTCTTGCTTTAGTTTGTACATATCTCCCGGTTTGTTTCTGCATATCCTAGTTTCAATAAGTCGATTTGTACACCAATCAGCTCAAGCGTCTGTATCCTATCAATGTTCAAACTTGGGGGCAATCAATGTCATATCCTATGGTCTCCCATGTATCTTAGACATTTCCTATCCAGTCAGAGTCCTTTGAAGCTTCCTGTTGAGTCAGTTAGTTAGTCTCGTCTCCAGAAAGGATTTTGCATCTACAACAATCAAACATCAAAACTCAACTGAAAACAATTTGTGCTTTTCATGCTTTTATCTCCTTGTAGGCTTACTGATTCGCATTGAGATTTTTGCATATTGTGTCCCTTCGAGCTCTTCGATGATGTCCTTTATAGGATTTAGAGAGTGATGACTGGGGGCATAATCTTTTCTTTGTCTTCTGCTTGTATGTGAAAATCTAACATCTTTGGAAATTCTGGATTGAAATGGTGTCCGACTGTAAGAGCCTCTATCTCGAATTGGATGGCCATGCGTACCTCGACCATTGATACCCAAAAAATTCAAGGAAGTTTGATCTAACTATTATCTTTTTGAGTAAGTTCTTTCTCCTACTGTGGAACGCAATCTTGCCTAAGGATGTGAACGATAAAGAGTCACTACGGGTAATTCACATTGGATTTAGAATGATCTCTTGACTGTTTGATGTGTTTGTAATGCAAGGCGTACTCAGGTCATCACAACGTTTATGTTTTGATGCTTGTACAAATTGCTATATCAAAATGGACATGATATTCAGGTCATCCTGGCGCTTGTGCCTTGGTGCTTATATCTAATCCGACATTTCAAAAACAAAATCAATATTCATATATCCATGGTTGTTGACCAATGGGTGTTGTATTGATTCTTGCGCATACAAATCGATATTCATATGTCTATGGTTTCATGGCTAGTGGGCATTGTATTGATTTATCCGGTTATCTAAAAGTTCAATGATGATAACAAATCGACATATGATCAGTGACTAGGTCCTAGGTCTTAGGTTGCATTTTATTTTGCATGTCTCTTTGCATTTTGCATGTTTGCAAGATCTCACAATGACTAAACGAACTTCAAAGCTTAAAAAATTCTTCATATCAATTCTTCAAATCTAACAAGAGTTGAATCTTACACGAAGGTTCCTCCAACGAAGCAGCAAGTAGAATTCTTTTTCGGGATCAAAATCAAAATCTGAGATCATTCATATTATTAACTGCTTGCATATTCGACCTTTGATCATCACAGAAATCTAGTATTCAACTTAACTGATTATCTAACATCAAACTATCAAAATTTCAACTTGGTTAACCATGGTCAACTCATGGTCAAACCTAGTCAAACTTGGTCTTTTTGGACCTCCAAACGATGCAGAATGCATTCCTGGACGTGTTTTAACCACTTCTCAAATCAATTAACATGCTTCTGAACTCTCAACGTTGACTTTTCTTGTCAGATTTTAATTTTAATCTCGAAGGGGGCATGGTATTGCATATCATTCAAAGTCTGTAATCAAATTTGAAATCATATCTTTATGGAAATCATATCTTTCATCACTGATCAAGAAAAACAATCATGTCTAGTCGCTGATTCATCAAAAGTCCTCATCACTCGGGGCAAATCTATCATCACTTGGGGCATATCAGATTCATCGATCCATATCAATCTGGTATTCTCTCAATCTTGTAAACTGTATCAGTTTTTGCAACCATCAGATCATAGTGTTCTTTCCTTGGTTCTTCGGAAACTGAAGGATTCGGATGTGATACCTGCTAGTTCTGCTAAGACAATCGAGTCTAGAACGGGTCACTCACTTCTTATCAATCCTAAGGTTCAGAATCAGGCATTTTGACACTTTTTCACAATCATAGGTTCATTTGCTTCTACAGTGAACATTATCTTTGGTCATTTAGGACCTATTATCTCCATATCAATTCAATATCAATCAACTTCTGTCTCATATCAATTATCAATTTTGAATTAGTTTCATATCTCTATCAAACACAGACTATCTTTGAACCACTGCGCTTTGCACAATAATTCAAAGAGGGGCAAAATGTAATACCCCAAAAATGGGCTATAAGTTCATTAATATCCTGTATCTACATATCGAATGAAATCGACATCAAAGTCCTAACCTAAGGCACATCTAAACATCATCGAATCATAATTGATTATCTTAAATTCTGCATCGGGGAATATTCCTAGTAATATTCCTAATCATCTTAATTATCTTTAATTTAATGATTATTTGGCAATAAATCACATTTATCCTAAAGTTTGATTAATTGAATATTTTCATATTTAATTAATTAGATTTAATATTTGCCACTTAATTGTGTAATTAAATTTAATTATATCTAATATTAATTGTATTATTTAATTTTGACAATAAATCAAAATTCTTATGAATAATTGATTAAATTCTTATTTAATTAATTAAAGCATGTTGTCATTATTTAATAATATAGTTTTTAATAAAAATTTGATTAAATAATTGATTAACCCATAAATCAATTGTTTTATTTTTAAAATCAGTTAAGTTGGAAATAAATCACTTTATTATTAAATTAATTCATAAATAAAACATGCACAATCATAAAAGCAAACAACTATCAATTATCAATTAAAGCTAAACTCTATTTTGAGTTAAAGCTTAGCTTTTGCATGTTTTTGTGAGTTAATTATCTTTTATTTAAAAATAACTCAAAAATCAACCTGAGTTATTTGAGTGATTTATGACTTTTTTTTCATGCACCTCCAAAGCCCTAGATTTCTATAAAAACAAGGCTCATCTCTCAATCAAAAAAAATAAAAAATTTGCATCCAATCATCTCATATTTTGCACAATCACGCTGGAGAATTGGAATTGAAGAATCAAAGCTCTTGCGAATCGACATCTTTGTGAGATCAATCTTATTTTTGCGTTCATATTACATATCATTGTTAGATTAGCATAGCATATCAGTTTTCATATAGATTAATTTCATATCAGTTTTTCATTCATTCTTATTGCATAGAAAATATAAAAAAAATATAGAATAATTGCATTCAATCTCATATCTAGATCAGTTGCATTCAAATCCTTCATTTAGGTGTCGTCTAGGTCACTGATCTCGATTACAGTCTGAGAACATTAATCTCGCACCTACTAGAAGGCAGTAAATCGCTTGGTTAGATAGCTTTCAATTTTGCACAATTTTGATTATAGCTAACCTCTAATGTTTTACTGAGTGTTGTGTCTACAGATCAGGTACAATTTTCACACACACAAGGTTCACCCCCTAGTTTCTTAAATGGCAGCTTGTAAAGGAATAATTTCCACAGAAAATAAGAGATCTTTGGTTCAATAGGTCTGGCCCACATCATATTAAAGTATTTCATCCATTCCGAGTCCTGAAGATTCAGTCCCCACTTATGGTTAACATGAGAGAAAATGTCACCTCTATTGGTCAACAGCTGGTAAAAGTATTTGGATTTGCCAAGGTGGAGAGGGGTACCATTAGGCCAGCGTAGTTGAAAATTGTAGCAGGACTCAGTGCAACAGTTTTTAATGGGACCTAGGGAGTTAAGGGCTTCTTTGAGGATGAAATAAGTTCTCCAATGGGATCGGGGTAAATTGAAATGGCCTTCCATCCACTCCCAAGTTATGAGTTTACCCTGCTGTAGGATATCACCAAACGTAGCAATACCACGCCCTGCCCAGTCCTTTGCTGAGCAGCCCTATAGAAGAGCAAGTTTCCTATCTCCATGGCTTAAATTCCACCAAATAGATTTGAACCTACAAATAATCCCATTGTCCTCCATAGGCCCCTTGTTGATCAAGAACCCCTTGACATATTTCCAAGCCTTCCAAATACTCTTGAATACATTAGACCCATGAACAAAAATATTGGCATCAATAGTAAGAGAGTCAGAAAAGAAAAGGTTCTACCATACTTTTGGTTTACTACAGTGAGCCATTAGTAAATTATTCCTAATCAGAACTTTCCACGGTTCTTCACCCTCCCTTGCTTTAGCTATCCATTTGACATCCAAGGTGATGCCTTGAGATCTGAGGTCTTTTAGGCCAATCCCTCCCCAAGCTTTTCCCCTTGAACACCATTCCCAGGAGACTGCATGATATCTTTTATTTCCTCTGCCATCCGACCATAAAAAGTCTCTGATAACTTTTTGGATAGAGCTGAACTACAGCTGATTAAAGAGCCACATGGAGGAGAAGTAGATAGGATAGGAGAGGACCTTCTGGCACACTTGAAATCTACTAGGGAAGGAAAGAAGGTTACTATCCCAGTTAGATATTTTTCTATTGATTCTTTCAAAGATCCATTCCCACATCTAATTGAGATTAGGAGAGACAAAGAAGGGGATGCCCAAATATCTAACTATATGATCTGTACCACCCTGAGAAAATTCAAAATTACCCCACCATTCAGGTGGATTTGGATCCCAACCCAACATAACAGACTTGGCTATAGAGATCTTACTGCCAGAGGCTTGGCAAAAGATGTCAAGTTTGTTCATTAGGAATCTCATATTAGCCTCTTCAAGGAGAAGGAGGATGGAGGTGTCATCAGAAAACTATACATTTGAGACCTCCTAATTATTGGGGAGAAGGACACCTTTCACTTTAGGGAAGAGGGAGTTATCCCTTAGGAGATAGTGCAAAGAGTCTACTGCAATAAAAAATAGGGAGGGGGCTAGAGGGCAGCCTTGTCTAATAGACCTAGAGAGACTAAAGAATTATGACCTGACACCATTGATCTCAACTACAGCCATCGTACCATATAGGAGTGTTGAAACCATACTACAAAAGTGGGGAGGAAAACCAAGAGCTTCCAGCATCATCATAATGAACCTCCACTCAATCCTATCATAAGCCTTCTCATAATCAATAAGAAGCATAGCACAATTTTTACCTATGCTTTTAGCCTAGTTCATAGCCTCCCAACAGCTGATAAGATTTTCAAGTATATATCTCCCTTCAACAAACCCCATTTGAGTGATATTAATCATTGTGGGTAGGAGTTTCTCAATTCTTATAGCAAGAACCTTGGCTAAGATCTTGTAGACAACATTTAATAAGGTAATGGGTCTCCAGTTCTTGATTAGTAGCCTATCACCCTCTTTAGGAATGAGTTTGATGAGGCTGACATTTAACCTGGGGCCCAGTGTACCTGCTTCAATAGCTTCCAAATAAACATGCATGAGTTTAGGTACAATCCATTTTATGTTGGATTTGTAAAATTCAATCGGTAACCCATCTGGTCCCGGAGCCTTATCATTAGCCATTCTATTGATGACTACTCTGATTTCCTCTTCTGATAAAACCTTATCCAACAACCTAGCCTCCTCCTCACTTACCTTCTTAGGGATGAGGGTCCTAATCTTATTTCTAGTCTCTTCCATGGAGGGGTCAGAATCTGCAGAGGTAAAGAGTTCCTGGTAGAAGGAAGAGAAGGCCTTGAGGATCTCCTATTGAGAAGATACCAAAGAGTCTTGAACCCTAATACTCACTATCTTATCTCTTGCTTCTTTCTTCTTAAGGGTTTGAAAAAAGAATTTGAAGCTTCTATCTGCCAGATTAATCCACTTGATCCTGGCTCTGATTCTAGCTCCCCTAGATTTAACCAATTGAATTCTTCTGAGAGAGTCTCTGCAAGAAATTACATTTTCTAGGTGTTCTTCAGAGGAAGGATTGTCTTGAATCTAAGATTCTACTACTTGCAGAGACTCCACCAGTCTATACTCCAACATTCTAGAGTCTTTGGCTTTTTTAATACCCACAGTTTTGAGCAACCCTTGCAAGGATTTAGTAGTCTAAATCCATCGATCAATATCAGAATCATGTTGTGCAATCTTCTCATTATACCAGGAAATAATCTTGACCGCTGCCTAGACTTCCTCATCCCCTAAAAGGGAAGTGTTAAGGGCAAAGCCTTGCTTAGGAGAGGGGTCAGAAGTTTGATTCCCAATTAATTGAATGGAAGAAAAGATGGGGTGATGGTCAGAGAGGGTGAAGGGTAAAAATTTCACACAATTATTGTCAGGGTAGGGTTGACAACTAAACCACAGTTTATTTAGGTAGATTCTATCCAATCTGGAATCAATTCTCCTCTCTCCTCTTTGAAAATTAGACCATGTGTACCAAATACCTTTTGAGTCATTCTTTTTCCTTGCTAGAGGGTCAAAAAGGTTAAGTTTATTGATCATTCTGCACCAGAAGAGGGTCTCATTGCCTTTCCATTCAAATCTGAGACCACCCACTTTATCTTGGGCCCTCTCTACCATGTTGAAGTCTCCTGTCACTATCCAAGGGATGGGATCTAGATCAGCAAGCCACTTTCATTACTCAATCCTACTACTGTGATCATTTGGGGCATAAACAGAACATATTCCAAATTCAAAATCCTTGATCTTCAACTTAACCCAAACTGCTCTGTTACAAGGAGATATGCCCCCACAAAAGAACCAAATTCTTCCAAGAAGGGCTAATCAAGATATAGGTTCCCCCCTTACCTTGTGAGTGTTTAGTTGAGAATGCAGTTGCATCTCTCCATATGCATTTAAGAGCGATATCCAACTCAAACCCTACTACTTTAACCTCTTGAAGAAGCAAAAAGTCTAACTCTTTGTGAGAATTAAGGAGTCTCTTGACAACATATTTCCTGTTAGGGGCTTCTAGCCCTCTAACATTCCATGAAGCACAATTTAGAAACATAGGGAATACTAATCAATCGATATCCATGGGTTTCCTAAATCCTTCAAAGCATTTAGGCATGTCAACCCTGAGGGCTTTGGACGGCTTGGGGTTGCCACTGATTAAAGGTGGCCTTCCTCTTTTCTTTTTCTTGACTACGCCCAAAGAAGAAGAGCCTGCCTTTAAACATTGCTCCTCTCCTTTACAATATTTGGAAGGATCAACAACAAACACAAATGTCTCAACTGGACATCCTTTCACATTGGCACAAACTAGGGAGTCAATCTCTCCTTCCTCAAGCTCAGTCACATGCCTCACACTCTCTCCCAACTTTGTTCCCCCTGCAGGTAGGGTGAACTCCTCCTCACTTCTCTTCTCAGCAGATAAAAAGTTCCATTTATCTAGCGGTGGTGGAAGGGGAGGGGGGGCTGGAATAACAACAACTGAAAATGAGTTCAGTCTATCTTCTTGGGTCGGAAGGGGAGAATTCCCTCCCTCTCCACCACATAGAGGGGGGGTAATGGGTAAGTCTACAAATGAGGGGTGAGTAGGAGAGGAAACAAACCTATCCAACCTACCTGAAGGGGGAGCAGAGGGGGGAGAGAGATTGATTAGAGGCCTCTGAGCATGGGGAAGATTATATGTTTTCCAATTGGATTGGGGCACATTTTTATTTTTTCAGGGCTCTACCCCATATTTTATCAACAACCAATTGCTGGGAATTTTTAGTTCTATGAGTCTACTTTAGTTTGGTTCCATTAAGGCCAAAATCAAGTGTTCCATCACTAGAAACAATATCAAGGGGCTTAGCGAAGTTCGGCTTAGATTTGGGGTTATCTGGGATAGAGTCAAATTTACCTTTGAGGCTGTCCAGGGTAGCAGAGAGAGCGGTAGAATCTTGGTTCCAAATTGGAGGGGGGGAGATCTAGACAGTAGGGGGGCACCTAGGAGTGGAAGCAGATTTGGATGAAGAGGAAGGATTCTTGGGGCCTGCCTTGTTCTTATGTTTAGGAGGGGGATAATTTTATTTTTTTTCAGTGCATTTCTCTTTAGAATGATAGGACATTCATTCTTCCTGTGGCCTTCTTTTCTACAAATGAAGAAGCCACCTATTCCACCCAAAAAGATTATCGGGCAACAAATGGGTACATGGTCGATATCAAATTACAGGGTCTCAGGGAGGTCAACTCTGGGTTTAACAGAGATGAGGACATGAATGTCAGTGTTCGGGATGAGAGTATTCAACTGGTCTATTCTAAAAAATTTTCCTATCGGCTCAAGTGCAAGCGGGATGAGTGTCAGCAAATACGGAGGAAGGTTGCCAATAATAATCCACCTAGGACTGGAGAGAGCAAGAAATTCATCATGAGAGGCTTCAAGGGACCAGGGAATTGTCCTAAATTTACAAGGGCCAACTCTCCAAAACTACTTTTCTACAATATATTTCTAGGCTTTAGAGTCACATAAAAACAAAATAAATAGACCTTTTTGAAGCATACGACAGTAAGAGAAATGAAAACCTAATTTATGCCCCCACATTTTATGAAACCATTCATTAAGAAAGTTCCTAGAAGGTGTCTTAGAACTATCAACTGCAGCAAAAAATATCACACAATCTCTAAGCTTGGTTCTCTCTTGATCAATAACAACATTCATCTATGAGTTTGACTTAACAATTAAATTGGATGGAATAGGATCCTTACCTCCATTTCCTTCAATGGCTGGAAACCCTTGGGAGGCATTTGCAATGAAGGTTGACCTTGGCTTGGGAACAAACTGCGCTTCTTCTCCATTCTTCTAGGCTTCCTCTCCTGCAGCATCAATAGAAATCACTGGAGGCGGTTGAGGAGTGAGTTCAGGGTATGCAGCGAGGGAATCAAATGAAATGAGAGACCTATCTTGCTCCGCAAGATTAAATCCCTTGGCTAAAGAGCCTGCATTAATGGCTCCCAGTGACATTGAAGCCATTAATGAGTTCCCTGCTGAGAAACTTGTGAGGGTTCAGGTGAAAAATTCAAGGGCCGAGTACTTCAAGTTGCAGAGCGCACCAACTTCTTCATCCTAGTTTCCATTATTTTTCCAAAATCTAGGTGTATATGTTTTGGGGAGAGGTTTTTTAATAATATAAACTTGTATTTATTTTGATTTGTCTTTATGTTTGCTTATTTAAATTAGTGTTAATTATGGAATATGATTGTTATAATGTTCATATACTTATTGTAGTGCCCATCCATAGTTTTCTTTTCGATTTATTTTGCCAAACTCTTCTAGACCACTTTTATGTGTGCGTTGATTATTTTAGTCATATTTAGATTATTGATTTGATTTATTATGAGCCTTTGGATGATGTTTTATATCATGTGTTTACAATTAAATGAGTATGGTTATTCTCATGTCAATTTAAATACTTGTGATGATGTATATGTTATGATTATTTCATGGTGGTAATCTATATGTTAAGATGTTATTTACACTTATAGTTGTACTGATCCCATACTTGCATGTGTATGGTTGGCGTGTATGTTTTATATTTATGTTTGATATGCATGATGTGGTTGAGGGACAAAGTTGTAGTTATTTTCTTGTGAGATCCACATGATCGATCGATCCCTATCATTGCATGTTTTATATTTATACATGTTTGTACATGCTCATCTTTTATGCAGGATTTCAAGTACTGGGCATCGACTTCCTTGAATTTTCAGGATGAGTGTGCCCTATCGCAATATCTCAAATGGCAAGAAATGGGAGATAACATACAGGTCCAATCCCAACCCAAGCCATTTATTGTCCTGGATTAAGGGACAAGTATTTGATTGAGTTTCCTATATGAATTTGTCAAGGTGACGTGAGTTCGCGAACCCTTCCCTTAAGTATAATTTTTGTGTTTTTGGTTTAGTCAGTTCTTTCTCATGTTGTCATGTTGTGTGGTTTAATGTGCTTTTATGTTATTATGGTTAAGTGATTTATGGGTTTGATTATTTGAATAATAATTAAATATAGAAATATTAATATAAGGATATTTAATTAATGAGAATTAATTAAATATATTATTAATTAAAAGACTTAATTTAAAAAGTCTAAATTTGAGAATAAGAGATTTAATCTAAATTTTTTATTTATTTAAAAAAGCATAATTAATGGATTGATATTTAATTATCAATTTCATAATTATTAATATGTTAAAAAATAGTAATTGTTAATAAATTATTAATATGCAATTTAAGCTCAACATTCTATTTAATAAAATTGAATTAGGAATTTAAGTTAAAGTTGAGTTAAGAGTTGATAATTGAAAAGTGCATATTTTATTATTAAAATTGTAATTAATCATGCAACAGAATTTTATAAAAACAAGGTTAGGAAGTTGAGTTCTAACTTTTGATTGGGAGTTGCATGTTTGAGTTATGTCTGATGGGTTTTCTTTATTAGGATCTTTTTAGCCATTATTCTCAACACAGGTTTGGAGGAGACCAAGTTCTGGAGAAAATTGTTTGGATTGTTTGAAGAATTGTTTTCAAAGCTTAGGAGTAATTTGGAATCTTCGAGTCTTCGATTTGACCATTGTTGCTTTAGATCTTATCGTGAATTTTCAAGGTAGGGTTTTGAAATATTTTGTGATCTTCTTTCAAAAAGATTGTCTATGTTGCGTTTGGAATGATTGTTGAATTTTGATTTTGTTATTGCTTGGTTTCCCATTATTTTGGTTTAGTTTGGTTATTAAAACTTTGTGTGAAATTTTCTCGATAAACCTAGATCTAAAATGCTTTATGATTTAAAATTCAAGCAATTATGCTTGATGAAACCCTAGGTTGTTCTTCGCAAAAATCTACATACTTTGGTCTTAGAAAATTATATTTATTATCAGTTTAATTTTGATTTGAAAATAATTATGTTTTTCAACAATTATGATTATGTTTTCAAAATTAAAATTAGTTGCATAAATTGGGCTAAAAAATATTGTTCTCTAGTTTTACATCAGAGAAATTCTCTAACAGAAATTTATTAATAATAATAATAATAATAAAAATAAAAATTATATATATATATATATATATATATATATATATATATATATATATATATATATATATATATATATATATATATATATATATATATATATATATATATATATATATATATATATATATATATATATATAAACGTGGTGGGGCCACCACCCCCCACCACACAACTTGCAGTTACTGCAAGGCTTATAGTCTGCAATGCATGTGGGGACTACAAGGCTTGCAGGAACCATAAACACCTTGTGGTATGTCGCTGACAAGGAGGGGGTGTCGTGGGTACAACCCCCCTTTGACTTTTCCTTTTTAAAAAAATTATTTAAATTTTGTTATGTATTAATAATTTTAAATTAATTTAATTTAAAATAAATTAAATTATAAGAATTAATTAATTAATATCAATTTTGTTTAGAATTTAATTAATTATTTTCTTTTTTTATTAAGTGACATTTATATTAAGAAAATTGTGCATATCTTTTTATTTGGTAGTGTTTTTATATGAGTGTATTTTTAAATATTAAATATACTTAAGTAATGGAAATTATATATATTCAATTAATTTTTGGTTATTCTATAAATTGATTTTGGTCTATATATGGAATTGATTAAGTCAATTAGTTAATCCAATTTGTGTTGGTTGTGAAATTGTTTACTTAATGATTGGTCTATAGGTTATACATTGGGTTAAGTTGACCTAAGGGAATTGTTACCAAAGGCCTGGGGTTTTTGATGTTCTTCTATGGTATGTGTATTTCTGTGCATGTAAAGTGATGGTTGTATGGTCTCGATCTTTTATTACCCAACGGTATTTTCTCAAGCTCATTATTTTGCGAACTCTTTGGGAGAGTATGTATGAGTATGGTTTGAGGACCAGTTTGTGTTTCAAGTATCTTTTATGGAACTGAGTTTAGTTATCATGTCTTTGAGACTTATGAGATGTTTTTGTGATTATTATTTTGTTACTTGTTTTTATGAGCCTAGGTAGGTTAACTAAGTGTATAGGTGGGAAGTGGTTTGCAATAGTGTCGGGACCTGCAAGTGGCTGCCAGGATAACTTATTGCAAGTGACTTAATAAAGTGATAACGTAATAAAATCTATTAGGATAGAAACATTAAAAAGATGTATGTGTTCCTCACCCATGTCTTGAGCACTAGTATAGGCTAGGATGGTTTGTGAGAATATTCTTGTTGCCTATGTGGACTCAGATATATCATACTTGGTACCTCATTTGTATGAGAGGATTAGTGAATATACCACATAGAGTCACTAGGGCACCAGAGTCTTGAGAGGCTATTGGGATAACTCTAGAGTTGACTCATGTGGTGACACTTCCCCATATGCATCTTAGGTTTCCTACATGTGTTTGTTGCCTCTGGTTGAGTATGTTTTATCTTTGTTATCCTATTGTACCTTTTGAGATAGAGAGCTTCCAGGATCCCTTTCTTAGTTTGTACTATGGTTGATTTTGGTGTTTGATGTTCGAGTGGGGTCTATTTTTATCTCCTCAAAATGGTGGGAGTGGATCATTTACGTTTCCCGAGGTTGGGTGGTAGTGATTATTTTACCATTTTAGATTCTGACATTCGTGTACTAGTGTTGGATGATCCTTGTAGCTGTTGTACCTTCTTGTTCATTAGTGTTGGAGATGTTCCTTATCTTTCTGATTGTATGTTTTCATATCATTGTTTCAGTTACTTCAAAGATATCATATTATACTTTATATTTGGATTATTATTACATACCCAACGACTTGTGCAGTGGATGTGGGTTATCATGTATATCTTGTGGCATCGGTTGTATCTTGATTTCATGTATAAGATAATGTACTTATTTATATTATGCGAATACTTTGTATGGTTTTTGTATTAAGTAGATGTTAGTTCCTGTTTGAGAATTTCCATATTGTAAATCTTTGAACAATTATTTTAGTCGGTGCCACATCTTCAAGAGTGTATTTGAAGTCTAGGTTTTCCTTGGTCATGTCTTTGTCTATCATTCTCTTTCTGTCCTCAAAGTTAGTTGCATCTAAAAGGTTAAAATGTTTTTCATATTTCTAAAAAGTCAAGTTTCTCTTTGTACTTCTTTGTTCTGAACCGATTTGAACTACTTTGAATGTAGTTCAAAGAAACTATGCAACTAGTACGTTATTTTTTAAGGAAAATAAGTGCAAAGATAAATCTCAAGTGAACCATGTTGAACTTAGTTCAAGAGGGTTCAAAAGAGTTCAAATTTGTTCATGGTGTTTCTTCACAATTTCAAGAATTCTCAATAGCCAGTGATGTTTTCCAGATATTCAAAAATGTAAGTTTACAACTTAGGCGCATGTTAGTAAGACTTGAACTTGAATGAATAGCCATGAACCATATTGAACAAAGTTCATTTCAGTTCAATGAAAAGTAAAGTGATTCTTTGAGCATCATGAAAAAGTGGTTGTACGACAGTATCTAAATTATGGATATCAAGGAAGATTTGTAATCAATGACGTGACATGGGGTGATGAATTGGCAAGATCAAGGTAATCATGATTTTGTAAGGTCTTCATAAATTGTGTAATGGGCATTAATGAGTTACGGTGTAGGAATGTCAAATCAATATCTTTTCTCTGTGTGCATGTGATTTTGCAATTAAGGCTTGAGACTTTGTATGCCTTGTTATTTAAGGAAATTTTTAATTGAATAGTTGCAAACAATTGTATTTTCAAAAAAGGAGCGATGGAGGTAAGATCATTTGAGCCCAAGGAATTGCTTGAGATTTCTGCATTAGAAAGGTGAGTTTCAATTGCCCTCCTTATTGATAGTTTGAAGCTTTGATTGAATGATTTTATAGAATTCAAGTCTATTTGAGAATTGATTTTAGGACAGTATGAGGTCGGCTTTCCATTTCTTTGGAAATGTTTCTAGTTTGGTTTGTGATGGTCTTGTAATAAGAGATACCAGTTTGAAATTTGTTTCTTTAGAAGAGCTAAAGGGGTGGATGATAGATCAAATAGGAGAGCCTTTTGTTTTAGAAATTCTTAGTAGTGGATTCATAGAGGCCGTTTCTTTTCCCTCAGTTGTTCTATGCCCCGAGTTGATTCAAGAATGGATAAAGGGTTACGATAAAAAACAAAATGCATTAAAAAAGAATATGGTAGTATCCTACTTTCAGTTGATGGGGAAGTTTTGATTTCTTCCCTCAGAATTCCCGACCAAACTTTATCTAAATTTTCTCATGCTCAATCGGTGGTGAAATTTAATGAAGATATAGAGAGACATAGAACCTCGATAGCTAGACACTAGTTGCTAAAACCCCAAAAAGGAGGCTCTCAGTTGCCAAAGTGCCTAAATAAAGATCACATGAAATCCTATGTTCATGATCTTATGGTGTTTCTACATAGAGTCAGAGGTTCTTCAAAGGCCTTTTAGTTTTTTGAATGGATGTACTTCTATGTTCAGGTTGTTCTAGAAGGTAAATTTTTTTTGGATTGGAGTGAGTTGATTGCAGAGTCAATGAGGGAACAACTTAAAATGTCTCAGCTAACTGGTAGATACTTCATGTCCTCATATCTCATGTATTGCCTTGCATGTAGAAAATAATTGACAAGAATCCCACATGAACCTTGGGCTGAAGATATTTCCATCTTCGACTACTATCCCACATTACAGAAGAACAATGTATTAGAAGATTACAGACAGGCACATGATGCATTTATGGGTAATTTATAGTTTAAATTAGTTGGATTATCAAATATGAGGATGACAGAAGAATCTCAGAAGTTGGTACAAGTGTACGGGAGTTTCTACATCGAATTTTCTCATTTCACTTATATCCGAGTTAGAGTTTTTGAAGATGAACCCATGCAATTGCCCAGGTATTCCTTTGATTATTTTATTATGGCAGAAATATGTGGGCAATTTTCATTGGTTGTGAAGATATTCCTCCTTGAAGAAAAGTGGGAAGATGGTTTCCCTATTAAGCTGGGCAAATTTTCATGTAAGTCCATGGGAGATGTAGTAAGTATTAGCAGAGATCTTGGCAGCTTTAGTTTCAAGTCTTATTTTGAAAGAAAGGGATTTGATAACAAGGGGTTTTCCAAGAAAACCTTGGGTTTGAAGTCTCATTTCTATCTATACCACATCTAGAGGACTTCTGGGAGGATTGTCTAGATGAAATAGAAGTTGCAAAGAGAGAGCATAGTAGGTTGCACATATCCCAGATTGTATGTCTCCAGTTGAAGATGAATGTAGAAGGCGTAGAAGATGATGGTTTAGATTTTTTTGAACAAGGTTATGAGAAGTCATTTGAACCAATAAAAACTACTATTAACTAGACCAGTGAAAAAGAAGATAACTTGCAACATAGGACATGAGGCGTAATCAAGTTCACTAAAAATGGTTAAAGAAAAAGAGACGGAAGAAGACATAAAAAACACAGTTAGATAAATCTAAAATGACTCCTCCACCATCCATATTTTTAAATTCTAACATCTCTATTCTCATTGATGATGCAGGTTCCAAGGAAAACTAAAGAAAGAAATTTGTTCACTGCAAGCACAAGGTTGAATCTACATCTTTTTCTCTTGCACCTTGGATAACTTGACCCAAGACTAGGTCACAGAAGCAAGAGAAAATGGCCACTGTAGAAGAGGTAACTGTGGACCTGGACAAAGAAGATGAGAAAAATATTGATCATCATATTGAAGATGAAGATCAATTGAACATCCACCTTTTTGGGATAGAAGACTCAATCCTAGAAATCATGAATACCCCCGTTAAATCACCTGAAAAGAAAGTTATTCCTGATACAACACCAAAATGGCTAATGACATTGGTTAATAGAAAATGAAGCCTTGTACCAATTTTAGTTCATATTAAAGACATGGTGAGTAAATATGTAGAGAAGACTCCAAGGGCTAAGAAGACGAAGACTACAGTAAGGGTGTTTGCAGGTTCTAAAACTGGGAGGTGGGCTGCTGAAGTAGCCACATATAAACCCAAAGATTAAGAATAGAATCCTATAGCTAAATAATTTTTAAAACTAAAGTTGATTTGGGAATCATGAAATGTGAAGTTGACAATCACCATTTCAAAGAGTCTTCTCAGAAGATGCTACTTCGTTCCTAGAAGGATAGAAAAGATGAGAGAGTTGAAGAAGACTATCAAGGCCATGGTTGAGTTTATAGATTTAGTCTACAATTTTAGTTCATTGATGCTAGCTCAAACCCCATAGACATTTGACCCAACTTCCCTTGAAAGTAAAAAGTTGTTGAATCGGGTTCAATGAGGAAAAATGTTAATTACTACCACAGATGAATGGAGTGATGGATTCATAAAAGGAGGTATCAAGTTCATCAAAGATTCATGAGTTGTATACCAAGACACAGAAGGCCTCATCAGTTAAATGAAAACTCAAGTGCAAGTATGAGAAAAAGAGGAGCAAAAATGGGTCACTATAATGACTCAATTTTTAGAAGTTGAAGGGTATGGATTCCCCAAGTTCCTCAATGAGAAATCTTTGAAATTGTCACATGAACCCCTCATCTTCATTTTAAGAAGGAACATTAGTTGGTGGATTGCAGTACTCGGGATAGTTGTGTCTAAAGTAAAAAGATGGGAAATGGAGGCTAAGGAAATATAGGGGACCATAACCAACAACAAAAAATCTATCAACTCCTCACATGTGTAGAAACTTGGCAGTAGAGAATAAGCTTTGAATAATGAATTGAATATATTTGAAAGCTCCATGCAAGTAATCAAGGCAAAGATCGACCTACAATAAATAGGTTTCACTCATGTAGCACAGATAGAATCATTCCTATACCTTTGTAATGATCATCTTCCTAAGCATGCTGACATAATCATGAAATTGAAGTGGGAGAAGGAAGCGTGCAAGATGTGGATCCTCAATATGAAAGTGCCCAACTTGTCGGCTGTTAAGGAGTTCATGCAAGTGTATAAAGGGTGGAAGACCGCACATGGAGCCACGCAAGAAGGTGACTGTGCTGCTAAATAGGAGTCTGATCTGGACATTTGATATCTTATTTCTTGTTTTAAAAACAAACTCTAAGGACACATGTCCTAAAAACATGCTTATTTTTATAATTGTCTAACTGAGAGGTTGGGTTTTCAAGGAGACCTCTCTAGTTATTGCAAAAGAATATTTATAGCTTAGGCTAAGACTGTTTATGGGGGTTCAAAAAAATTAAGAGGTTAGAAAGTTTTGTTTTGAAGGAGACTGGAGATAGATTTGATATTTTCTACTACTGAAACTAAATATATTTGTCTATGATGCATTAATAGTTTTACGAAATATATGGAAGTAGTTTAGATCTATGAGTTTTAACTGATCGAACGAATGTTCCTATGTGAATGTTTTAATTCATCCCATATACCAATCTTTACAGTTTTAGAATGAGTGGATATTAGTTACTTATCAGTTAATTTCATTTAATTATTGAACTATCATTGAATCTTTCATCATAAATGACTGTGTTACACTGTGTCTATGCTGTAAATTTGTGAAGTTCTTTCACACTCATCATCTAAGAATGATATGAGTGGCCTTATGTGCTTTCTGGTTAAAAGTGCCTGCATTTGTTAATTCATTGAATATCTTATAGGGAGTTGTACCTAAGGGAAAATTTAGAGGGATGTGATTACAATACACTTACCCAACTGTTGTTTAGCTATTTATTTCCTAGATAGGGTGATAGAGTTCATTTTAAAGTAATATAAGGAAATGAGATAAATTTGTTAACCAACAGTATATTAATTAACATTTATGTAATCTACGTCAACGAACCCTTGAGATTTGAAATCTTTGTTTCAATCACACTTGTGTGTAAAGAGTTGTATTATATTGTATTGCTTCTGCATTGTTATACATTGTTGTGTAAAATCTTAAGAAAAAAATTATTCTATAAACTTACTGACATGTTTTAGGTTAATATCTCATGGGTTCCCTGGTAGGTCATTACACTTGGTATCAGAACTCGAGTTTCTACACTAGGAACTCTAGGAATTTGTACAACCACTAGATGTCTAACACAGTAAAAAAACTTGAAACAAAAATTAGGCATATAATACTCTATATTTTAAAATATCATTTTATGATTATATATCATGTCTTTATTATTTTGACTTTTTTGAGATATTGTTCTTCTTTTGGATGTTGTAGGAAAGATGGTCACTTGGAATAAATCTATTGGTAGAGGTCATTGTGGAGGCCATAGTAGAGGAATTGGAAGGGGTGGGCTTCATAGTCCTCCTATGAGTCATAGAGCTGATAATTTGCATGAGGATAATGGTGAGAAGCATGGTGATTCTAGAGAGCCTAATACTAGGTAGATACTTTAGACTATTCTAGAACATCTACCCATTCATAAAAGGACTGAGAGGGAAGAGTCACACCATTTTGAGAATGAGGATAGACAGAGATCTAGGAGTCCTAGGAGGAGAGACACTACCATTTGTCAAGGGGAAAAAAAGGCTAATCAGATGAGAGACCTTTTGAGATCATGACCTCCTCCCTTTGATGGTCTTGGTACTAGTTTTGAGGCTGAGACATGACTCATTGCATTGGAATGATATTTTGTTATGCATCAATTTGATACCAATGTTAGGGCGATGTGTTCTATCATGCACCTCGAAAGCTTTGCAACTACTTGGTTAAGAATAGAAGAACAAAAACTTGAGCTTAGCATGGAGACTATCACCTAGGAATTATTTCTTGAGAACTTTAGAGAACGCTTTCTATCTGATTAGTGGCAGCAGTAGCGTGCAGATGAGTTCCACAATCTGTGGCAATTATCTATGACTTTCCAGGATTATGAAATTTGTTTCTTTGAGCTCAAGTCTTATGCGGTTTTTGGTGATAAGTCACCACTAATGGTACTATCTTTCATTAGGGGGCTTTATGGTTGCATTGTTGGGGGAGTTAAGGTTTTCAAACCTGAGACCCTCAAGGAGGCGGTCATTAAGGCTACCTTGGTGGAGGCAAATATAGCTTTGGGTCATGGTGGTCAGATGGGTGTTCAACCTAGTGGTCTTGCACCTTCAAGGTCTAGGGGGAATTAGTCTCAGAGAGCTAGGAACCCTTAGAACCCTTCTACCTTCTCGTGAGGTAATCGGGACTAGCAGCAAAAGGGATTATCTTCTCTAGTTTAGGGTGGTAGTTCTCAGTCTAGGAACTTTCGTAACAATCAGTGCATCAAGAATCATAGGCCTAGTAAGCCTACTCAAAGTTTTCATCAGGAGGTTAGTAGAGGTAGTTTCCAATAGTCTAGTGTACCTTTAGCTGAGAGAGGTTTTAGTGGAGATTTTTTTTCTTGTGGATAGTATGGTTATAAAGCAACCAATTGTCCCCAATGTTCAACATAGTTTTCAGGATAGAGGCCGACAGATTATAAGCCTATAGTTGGAGATGCTGGTAGATCCCATAGGGTCTTTGCAATAGGGAATGATCCTTAGAGTTCAAATAGTAGAGAAGGAATGGGTCTGATGGGACCCACACTTTGATTCTTGTTTGACTCAGTAGGATAAGCAGGATTTGTGGGACTTATATCCCTATTTATGTGTAGGCTTCCAGGAGTAAGCCTAATTCTAGGGAGAGTGGATGTAGTGCCCACCCATAGTTTTCTTTTCAATTTATTTTGCCAAACTCTTTTAGGCCACTTTTATGTGTGCATTGATTATTTCAGTGATATTTGGATTATTAATTTTATTTATTATGAGCCTTTGGATGATGTGTTATATCATGTGTTTACAGTTAGATGAGTATGGTTATTCTCATGTAAATTTAAATACTTATGATGATGTACATATTATGGTTGTTTCATGATGGTAATCTATATGATACGATGTTATTTACACTTATAGTTTTACTGACCCCATACTTGCATATGTATGGTTAGTGTGTGTGTTTTATATTTCTGTTTAAAGTGCCCAATGTGGTTGAGGGATGGAGTTGTAGTTATTTTCTTGCAAGATCCACATGATTGGATGACCCCCACCATTGTTTTTTATATATTTATACATATTTGTACATGCACATCTTTTATGGAGGATTTCAGGTACTAGGCATCGACTTCCCTGAATTGCCAAGATAAGTGTGCCTTATCGCAATATCTCAAATGGTAAGAGAAGGGAGATAACATACAGGTCCAATCCCAACCCAAGCTATTTATTGTCCTGAATTAAGGGACAAGTATGATCTAATTGAGTTTCTTTCCCAAATTCATCAAGGTGACATGAATTTGTGAACCCTTCCCTTTAATATGATTTTTGTGGTTTTGGTTTAGTCAGTTCTTTCTCATGTTGTCATGTTGTATGGTTTAAATTGATTTTATATTATTATGGTTAAGTGATTTATGGGTTTGATTATGTGAATAATAATTAAATCTTATTAAATATAGAAATATTAATATGGGGGTATTTAATTAATGAGAATTAATTAAATACATTATTAATTAAAATACTTAATTTTAAAAGTCCACTTTTGTGAATAAAGGATTTAATCTAAAATTTAAAAAAGCATAATTAATGGATCGATATTTAATTATCAATTTCATAATTATTAATATGTTAAAAAAATAGTAATTGTTAATAAATTATAATATGCAATTTAAGTTGTACATTCAGATTAATAAAATTGAATTTGAAAATTTAAGTTAAAGTTGAGTTAAGAGGTGATAATTGAAAAGTGCATATTTTATTATTAAAATTATAATTAATCATGCAACAGAATTTGATAAAAACAAGGTTAGGAAGTTGAGCTCTAATTTCTGATTGGGAGTTGCATGTTTGAGTTTTGTCTATTGTGTTTTCTTTATTAGGATCCTTTTAGCCATTATTCTCAATACGGGTTTGGAGGAGACCAAGTTTTGGAGAAAATTGTTTGGATTGTTTGAAGAATTGTTTTCAAAGCTTAGGAGTAATTTGGAATCTTTGAGTCTTTGATTTGGCCATTGTTGCCTCAGATCTTATTGTGAATTTTCAAGGTAGGGTTTTTGAACATTTTGTGATCTTCTTTCAAAAAGATTGTCTACGTTGTGTTTGGAATTATTATTGAATTCTGATTCTATTATTGCTTGATTTCTCATTAATTTTGGTTTAATTTTGTTATTAGAACTTTGTGTGAAAATTATGATAAACCTAGATCTAGGAATGCTTTATGATTTAAAATCAAAAAATTATACCTGATGAAACCTAGGTTGTTCATCGCAATTATCTACATACTTTGGTCTTAGAAAATTATATTTATTATTAGTTTAATTTTTATTTAAAAATAATTAAGTTTTTCTACAATTATGATTATGTTTTCAAATAAAAATTAGTTGCATAAACTGGGCTAGGGAGAAAACCCATTATTATAATAATTTTTAATTATTGTTTTAAAAAATAAAAATAAAAATAAATACAACTCTCTAGTTTTACATCGAAGAAATTCTTTAACAGAAATTTATTAAAAAATTATGTGTGTGTGCATGCGTGCGTGTGTGTATGTGTGTGTGTGTGTGTGTGTGTGTGTGTATGTATATATGTATATTTATGTACATGTGTGTGTGTGTGTGTGTGTATATATATATATGTATATATATATATATATGTATATATATATATATATGTATATATATATATATGTATGTATATATATATATGTATATATATTATATGTATATATAATATGTATTATATATATAATGTATGTATATATATATATGTATGTATATATATGTATATAAATGTATATGTATATATATGTATATCTATATATATGTCTATGTATATATATATATATGTATATATATTATATATATGTATATTATATATATGTATAATATATATATGTATATCTATTTATATGTCTATGTATATATATATATATATATATACATATGTATATATATAGATATCTATATATGTATATATGTATATAATCTATCTATCTATCTATCTATATATATACATATGTATATATATATATATATATATATATATATATATATATTTATATATATTATATATATATATATATACACTACAACTACAACTACAACTACATATTATAATTATGATTGAACCCAACAATAGTGGGTTACACTTTTTTGCCTGAACGGACACTAAACTCTACATTTTGAAAATAAAAAATTAGATTCAAATGCATATTGTCATTGAACTGTTTGAAATCAGAAGATGAAGTAAATTAGAGTCTTTTAGATTTTCTTTTTAGATTCTAAATATATTTTTTATTTTTATTTTTGAATTATTTTGAATGGTATTTCTTTCTCCCACAAAAACTGGTATGTTTCTGAAACGCCATTTTCAAAGAATTACATTGTTTTCATAGAGCATTACTTTTTTTCTAAAATAGATATCAATGTGATCTTTTCAAATTTATTTTTTTAACATCCATACAAAGGGCATACAATTGGTTGATAAAATTATCATATTATTTCATATTTATTAATATTTTAAGTTGACTAAACCGTAATTTTGACATACATTAACTACATAGGTTATAACTTGTCATGTATTTGTCCAATTTCATTTTTATTTTTTTTGATAGAAAGATAACTTCATTACCTAGGGCATAGATATTTTTTAGAATTTTTTTTCTCTCATTTACTATTTTTCATAGCGTCAAACATAGAGTTAGACATACGATGAAATATCTATGTCTAGTAAAACTAAAAATACAAAGTCATAATAAAATTAATATATATTAACATTATAATCATTGGAAAGATTTTTCTCTGTAGTACCTTACTACATAGATAGTTTTATCAAATGGATTCATTTGATTTTCCAAAAGATAAATATCAAAGTGATTTTTTGTCATCATTTTAATAGGTGCGAAGGAGACTCCATTATAGGTATGAATGAGGAGTATAGATGTTATATCAATATTTTTTTTTATCTAAGATGCTTTGAGCTAACTATTTGTAATGAAATCCTTCAATGGAACCTCTCAAGGCTTAAATCATCATATTTTATTAAAAATCTATTATTTCATCAAAAATCAGCATCTCTAAAAC